>CM040399.1:33881060-34481060 GCA_022702515.1 Ilyophis sp. 1 JC-2022 | reverse complement strand
CAGTACAGTCAGCAGCCACATGAAATTAAAAATAACATAGCCAGCATTGCATAGCTCATATGAAGGAAAGAACACAGGTAGCAGTCGGAAATCCGCTTGACGGAACTAGAATACGTCACATGACTCGCTATTAAATATCCCTCCCAAGCGCAACGTGTAGCCTGTGTAGACTACAGTGTGTTCTGTATTGCACGAGGAATGAAATGGCAGCGGCTGCGGTTCTTACTCTGCGTCTCCAACCAACGCTGTATTAATCAAACGACAATAATATTACTTATTCATTATACTGTTTCAGCCCTGCATGCAAGTCAAGGTTACGCAGAAAAAAATGACATTGAACAAAATCAAGGAGAAAGTTCACTCACACGTACTCTTTCTGCGAAGCTTCTCTTGCCAATACGGCTCTGGAGTGCAACGACAGTTGACGACAGGGTACGCAAACATCGCGTCTGCCTGAGCGAAGTGAGGGCCATTTTCTCGTGTTCCAGCACCAAGCAGTCCAGAAAAGTTTGGCTCACAGAACTGGTTTGCCTGAGTTGTATTTAGAGATTCAATTAGCTTCCGGGTTAAATTTAATTCAATCGTGAACGACGCTTCCTCTGGTGTCAGGCACATCATATTCGCGTCAGGAACGT
Organism: Ilyophis sp. 1 JC-2022; assembly: GCA_022702515.1. Classification (NCBI taxonomy): domain Eukaryota; kingdom Metazoa; phylum Chordata; class Actinopteri; order Anguilliformes; family Synaphobranchidae; genus Ilyophis; species Ilyophis sp. 1 JC-2022. Next base: position 34,480,425 of record CM040399.1, on the reverse strand, counting down.
GTGCTTTATTTTTCAGACACAGGGAGAGTTTGTTTAGCATTAATGTAAATCCCCATCGTCACGTGAAATAGGATAAAGCTGTGAGCCAGCGACAGATCGTCAATGCTGTGTAGATACCGTCAATTACATAGCTAATACAGGATTGGCCTATTCGTTTTTCAAGGATTTCGAGCATGCAATAACTGTCTCTTGATTTTATGGAAGCGTAGACTATGCTGTATGTTATAGCCTATCCATGTTGGATTCATTCAAACTTGATAATTACTCTTTAGAAATTACTGAGGTGACACTGAATAACATTAATCGACATTAAAGTTCAGGCTATTAGCTAAGGCCACGAATCACACTAAAAGTGACTTCAAGAGAATGTTTTGCTACACAGAAATACAATTATTGCATACATTGTCAGATGTATTACAACGCATTTTTCACCATTTTGCATAAGAGGGTAGCCTATGTTCCTCTTGGAGCCTACCAATATGGTACAATTGCCAGCAAGACAATGTGGCAAACAAGAACACAATTGTCCAAGTACGAGGTTCTACGAGGGGGAGGGTTGGCTGATGTCAGAGTGGTCCAGGTCCACCCGAACGCATTCCTGTATTTTTGTAGTACCATCTGTAAAATTGATCTCTTTTGTTTAAGTTTATAACAACCTATAACACCAGTTATCAATAGCTTCGATTAAATTAATTTCCAAGTAGCACCTCAATTATTGGTTGATTATAGGCCTACAGAGCTCTAGTTGACAAACTGTAACCTTACAGGAATACCGCTAAGAAGCATGCATGCCTGCAAACATTAAAATAGAAAATGATTATAAAATTAATTGTATCATGGGCGAGCTGTTGCTGAATCAGAAATATTTTTTAAAAGTACACTAATTTAAAACACACACACACACACACACAGTTTTGAAATCACAAAGTTAGTCTGAAAAAATTGCTAGCAACTGGTGTGCGGCATTGATCCTCTTTAATTTCATTAGCATAACTTTCATTAACAAGACAATAACTGTTCTGTCGCAAGCCGAATATTTCAGTCAACAGGTGATTACCTAAAATGTACACTAGGGGGCGGGTTTACGCCATGGAAGCTTCGCGCTGCGTGGACCTTTTTGCGTTGTGGTTGGAATTCAGCTGAGGAAATTAATTCCAGTTTTTTTTTTTTTTTTTTGTAAACAGGATTGACCAGATTGTGGAAAACATACTGATCCGGGATCATAGAGGGGTCAGTGTCTTCACTTCTCTGATTGACCATATTATTCTGCTCTTTGAGACGGCATCTGGGATCAGATGCTGACCGTTAGTGAGATTTATGGATCCACAATCACTGAGCACTGAGCAGCTGACCTTCCTCTGGTTCTTATCTTAACTTGTAGACTTAATTTCCCCCCAAAATTATATTATCTGGAGTTAATGTACTGGAACATTACCAATGTCAAGGTAGCAGCTCACTCTGGCCCTCAGATTGACTGAAGCAAGTTACCTCAATCATAAGATAAGAGTGAGCCTCCTTTAGTTTTTCTGCCCCCAAATTATGGAACTGTTTTCCTCTGACTATATTAGAGGTTGTCAACTGAAGTTTTTCAAACAGCTTTAAGCACATTTCTATAAAAATTTGCTTTTAAATATGTCATTCTAATCTGTGATGTTATTCATATTGTCATTTTAATGTTGTTTAAACTGTTTATATAAGGCATTCACAATGTTTGTTTTCTCTATTTTGTTTTATAAATTTGTTCTCATTCATTTAACATTGAATAATATTCCTATTTTATTCATGCAATATTTTTCTATCCTTATTGGTTTTAATTTTAATTTAACTTGTTTTTTAAAGCATGCTGTAAGGCTGTAACATGTATGGAAAATTATATATGTTATTATTATGATTATGATGATAATGAAAATTATACTGATTATTATCATGAGTAGTAGTAGTAGCAGTAATACTATTATTATTATTATTATTATTATTGTTATTAGTAGTAGTCGTAGTAGTATATTTATTTACATCCCATGTGTCTCAAATGTACCTGTGCCGACCGTAATCTTGTCTAAAGGTAAATGTTCCGAACCTATAGAGTAACATTTTCTGGCACCTATCTCTCGGTTATGGAATGATAAATAGCTGCTGTGTTACGTAAATGATCTTGAAAAGCCACATTTCTTGAATATGTGTGGTGCCAAATGTTCTTCCTCCCTCACTGCCAGCCAGTTTCTGAGCCACACCCCTTTCTCAACTAAACAAAGTGAGCTGATTGGATGAAACCATTCTCTCCTCTGTGATGTAAGCATTGGAATGACAGCTGATGTCTGATTGAGTCCATCACCCCAAATGGAACAGTGAGATGGGGTATGACTAAACTTGCCCTCTGCCCTGACTCTCTGACCTCTAATATGTTACCTTTACAGATGGTAGGCTTAGGGCTGGCGCCCCAGTGACCGCCCCTTGCTCTCTCACCTGCTCTCTGTCACCTGGACTGGGACACCCACAGCGTGTCCCACACCTGGGGTCATGAGATGTGACTCAGCCAGAAGCAGAACGCACTCGCTGTGGGACACGCCCAAATGTCATTGCAGCTGCCTGTGGCATTATTAAACTCCAACGCCTCTCGCCCCGGTTTCCTCATTCCCACAATTCTCTGCTGTGATTCCCTGTGGGGGACATTCTGTTCCTTTTATGTCCTGGGACAGATGCATCTGTCGCACACACATACACCTGGTGGTGCGTGTACATAACATGCTTCATGGATGTCTGTGTATGCGCACGTCTGTGTGCACTTCAGTGTGTGTACGTGTGTTTACTTGCGTGTTTGCAGTTGCTTCAGTGTGCATATGTGTGTTTGAGTGCCTCTGTATTTGTGTATCTGTTTATTCTTGAGTGTTTGTGTGTCTCTGCTTGTGTGTCCATGTCTCGGTGCATTTGGGTGCACAGTATGTGTCACTTGAGTGTGCATATGTGCGTACGTGTGTCTGTAAATGTGTGTTTCTTCAGCCTTAGGAAGATTGTTGAATATGTCAAAATATAACATCTACGTTGGTTTACTATTTATGCCCAGTTTATTGCTGTAGTACGACAGCAGAGGACACTGAGATCAGAATGCATCAAAAACGCTTCACGCAAATATGCGAGGAATGCCTCACTTCATCTCTTCCCTTCCACCCACTTAATTGGGACTACTGCCCACAGTTGCGTAATAGGCTCTTCAGTCTGCGAACCATATATTTTCATATGAAGCTCTGCCTCTCGCACTTTAAGACACAGCCCGCAGCGGCAGGACGAGATGCTGAGCATTGACGTCAGCGCAAGGGCAGCGCTTGAGACGATTTGAGACGAAGTGAATGCGCGAGCACTGCAGACACACACATACGCAGGAACGGCAGTCCGGAGCATCCCACTCTCCTCGTCGACAAATCGGACAAAATTGCCGCTGGACTCAACAAAAGTGAACGACAGGAACAGAAAAGAGAAAATTGTTTCTGCGTAAAGCGAACTGTCAAAATAAGAAGGTAGCTACAGAAGCAGACAGTGCACGCGTTGTATTTGTTTTCCGAGTGAGGTCGCAAAATACACGCAGAACGCGCTGTTTTCTGGTAAGTTTCCCCCCCCCAATTATTTATCACCGCGATTATTCTGAATGTTGGTGCTTTATAGGTATTTGTAGGGGTCTAATTTGTATTATGTTTTGCCCATGGCAATGTCTCTGCGTGCCGTGAGAGACTTGCGAGCCGCCTGTTCTTTCGCTTATGTCACTGGATGCGTGTAGGGGGACTGCAGTCGCACAGTCGAAGTTTTCAATGCGAAACTATCCATGGTGTGCTGTCTGTCGCCAGTATCGAGATGTACACTTTCCTCTCGCGCGGTAGGGCTAATTCGTGCTCGGGGCTTCAATGTTTTCCATTTGTCGCAGCTTAATTTATGCCTGACATATCGTATGCTATTGGTACGAGTTGAATTTTCACATTTTACACAGTCAATTCACAGCAAAATGTCCAGTGTTAATTCAACTCTAGCAGTGTACATATGAGCCGACTCTGGCCAGATCAGACTCATACTGTTAGTGTTGAATTAACACTGGACATTTTACTGTGTAAGTAATAATATTCCCTACCAAAAGATGCAGGGAATCCTGAGGTGATTGTGGGAATTAATATCATGGTAGTTATTGTTAATGATTATTTACAATGATGATGGTGATGGTGATTATGGCTCTCCTCATCTGTGCGCGTTGGTTCCTGTGGCGATATGTCAATGAGTGATGAGCTGAGTTCACTCACTGCCAGGAAGCACCACCGTGGACCCTCACTGTGTGGCTCTGTAATTCTGTGGAGGGAGAGTGGGGCTATCTCACTCTGAGTCACCAGAGGTCCTCCACCAAACAAAACAATATCAGGATCACCCTGCATTGATGCAGAGAGAGAGAGAGGGAATGGGGGGGGGGGTGACCACCACACACTACTAATAGGAAAGACAAGACACACCACCGCGTGCATGCAGTGAGGAGAGGAAACCACACCGTGCACCATGCAGTGAGAGGGAAACCACACCGTGCACCATGCAGTGAGAGGAAAACCACACTGTGTACTGTGCAGTACAAGAGAGACCACACTGTATAAAATAGCAGGTCTCTAAATTATGGGGACCAGTTTGCCCTGAGTGGAACATAGTTTAAAGTTTTACAGTGTCATTGACAGAGTTTTTGTTACAATGTTAAATGCAGTGTTAAAGGTGTTACACAGTACGATTTTCAGTGTTAAATCAATTATCCACCGTGACAGAGTAGAGTTTACTCTGATAGAGTACATTTGATTGCTTTTAGAGAAAACTAGTCAAATTAAATGAACAGTGAACATTTTACAGCGCGCCGTGCTAATTGCAGAGTTCAATATGTTAAGTACAGACTATAGGGTGTTTTTTCTGTGTCAATAAAATGTGGATGTTGTTAGAGTGTAATTTGTAGCTTTTAAGGAAAGAAGCAGGCTGTGGTGAAGTCGAGGGGTTGCAGTGCTGGGTCACCTGACCAGAGCCGTACAGAACTATTCTCAGTTCTTGCTCCCAAGCAAAACTTCAGCTTGTGAAACCCTGCACATTGATGCAGAACTACATCTCCCAGCATTCTGCAGTGGTGGCATCTCACTCTGGTGTCTCATCACGAATGACCTCCAGGGCAGAACAGAATGTCTCTTTGGCCAAGTTTCCACACACATGCTTAGTCACATGGGAGGCTGGAGGGCAGAGGCAGTTGAGCAACTCACACAGGACTGCTTGCTCTGAGAACTCGACTACTGTTGCAGTCATGCTTTCAGGAACACGTGTATGTGGGTGGGTGTGTGTGAGAGAGATATAGTGAGTGTGTGTATGAAAGAAAGTGTGTGTATGTGTCTGTGTGCGAGAGAGAGACAGAGAGAGAGATATTTTATGTGTGAGAGAAAGATAGAGTGTGTGTATGTGTGGGTGTATGAAAGAGAGAGAGAGTCTGTGTGTGTGTGTGTGTGTGAGAGAGAGAGAGAGAAAGAGAGTGTGTGTGTGTGTGTGTGTGTCACAGCAGTATGTAATGTAAAGTTTCTCCTGTGCATGTTTGAGTTTCTGTATTCCCCAAGCCCCAGGGTGACCTCAGCATTGGTGATATTCAGAATAAATATGAATATTACATGAAGCTGATCTGAGATGAGGTCATCCTGAAGAAACCCTGCTCTGCTCGCTCCCTCTCCCCTTCTCCAACTATCCCTCGCTCCCTCTCCCCTTCTCCATCTATCCCTCGCTCCCTCTCCCCTTCTCAATCTATCCCTCTCTCCCTCTCCCCTTCTCCATCTATCCCTCACTCCCTCTCCCCTTCTCCATCTATCCCTCTCTCCCTCTCCCCTTCTCCATCTATCCCTCTCTCCCTCTCCCCTTCTCCATCTATCCCTCTCTCCCGCACCCCTTGTCCATTTATCCCTCTCTCCCTTTCCCTTCTCCATCTATCCCTCTCTCCCTCTCCCCTTCTCCATCTATCCCTCTCTCCCTCTCCCCTTCTCCATCTATCCCTCTCTCCCTTTCCCTTCTCCATCTATCCCTCTTTTATTGTCTCTGTCTCACCTTCTCCATCCACTCCTCTCTCTCTCTTCCTCTCTCCCTGTGCCTCCATCCTCTCTCTCTTCCTCTCTCCCTGTGCCTCCATCCTCTCTCCCTCTTTCTCTCCCTGTGCCTCCATCCTCTCTCTCTCTTCCTCTCTCCCTGTGCCTCCATCCTCTCTCCCTCTTTCTCTCCCTGTGCCTCCATCCACTCCTCTCTCTCTCTTCCTCTCTCCCTGTGCCTCCATCCTCTCTCCCTCTTTCTCTCCCTGTGCCTCCATCCTCTCTCTCTCTTCCTCTCTCCCTGTGCCTCCATCCTCTCTCCCTCTTTCTCTCCCTGTGCCTCCATCCACTCCTCTCTCTCTCTTCCTCTCTCCCTGTGCCTCCATCCTCTCTCCCTCTTTCTCTCCCTGTGCCTCCATCCTCTCTCCCTCTTCTTTTGTCCACGCCTCCCTCCTGTTCTGGTGGAAGAGTAGGTGTGACTCATCCCTTCTCATCTCCTGTCTCGCGCATTACGTCAACCCTCACGCTGCGACCGGCCGGGCGCGCGTGCGAGAGAGAACGGCACCAAAAAGCATGAAGCACAGAGAGGGGAGAGAGAAAAAAAAAGGGTAGGGATGGAGGAAGAGAGACGCTGAGACGGGGTGTTTGTGTGTGTATTTCAGGAGGGAGCGTGACCTCCCGGAACAGCACAGTCAGGCTTTTGCGTGGTGCTGTGCTGAAGGAGTGCGATTCTCATTGTTTGCACACAAACATGCTGAGTGTACTCTTCTCCCTGGACCAGAAAGTGTGCAGCTCTCTGCTAGGACATTCCCACAGGGTCAGTGCCAGCAGCACACCACTCAGCAACACGCGCTATTGTGTGTGTGTGGGTGTGTCTGTGTGTGCGTGCGTGTACGTGTCATTTTGCATGTATGTTTCAGCGTACGAAAAGGACCTGTATTTAAATTTTACAGGAAGTCCTCAGCCAGCTGCTCTTTACTGTCACCAGAGCGATTACAGAGGAGGAAAGGAAAGCTCTGGAACAGTCGAGCCTGGAGCCGTGCTTTCAAAGCTCAGATATTAATTCAGCTGTAATGGTTTTTAATAACTCCTCTGACCTCAACCCAGACTGTTGCTTCTCCCTCCAGCTGTTTGGCTGTAGGATTCTTGTGCCATCTGGAAGAGTCTGTCCAGGAACCAGGACCAGGTCCCACATTGATTAGTCTGGCTGTGGGCAGTGTGTGTCCATCCAAGGAATACTCCATACTACCACAAGAAACAATAACATGTGAATGTGTGTGTGTGTGTGTATGTGTGTGTGTGTGTGTGTGCATGCGTGTGTGTGTGTGTGTGTGCATGCGTGTGTGTGTGTGTGTGTGCATGCGTGTGCGTGCGTGCGTGCGTGTGTGTGTGCGTGTGTGTGTGTGTGTGCATGCGTGTGTGCGTGCGTGTGCGTGCGTGCGTGTGTGCGTGCGTGTGTGCGTGTGTGTGCATGCGTGTGTGCGTGCGTGTGCGTGCGTGCGTGTGTGTGTGCGTGTGTGCGTGCGTGTGTGTGTGTTCTTTTGGGCACTGGGTCACTGCTCTTGGCCTGTGGACAGCTCCCAGACTGTGTGTCCCTCAGTAATTAGCAGCATTGATTCTTCCAGACAGACAGCTGCATGCAACCATATTCACATCATATTCACAATACAGAGCCGTGTGTGTGTGTGTGTGTGTGTGTGTGTATGTATGCACAGTGTCACCCAGATCCATAATGAATTGACAGCTACTCAGAATAAGTCTGTATCATCCATACACCGTATGTTAATGGAAAAGGCGCAAATGCAAGAAAAGCTCAGATTTACATGTAGTATTACAACACCCCAGGATGCTCTCAGTGTGGTATGCAGTCCATTATGATATCATATTACAAACATCTACCTCCCAACTGCAGGCCCCTCCCCACCCCCCCCCTCGCCGCGCCGCTCCTCTAAACCTGGTGGTGTTGGTCTTAGGGAAAGCGTTTCTGCCACTCTCTCTCATTATCTGGGTAAAGAACAACCAGAAACCGAATAAAGTGAAACAGAAAATGGCGGCGTCTGCTTCCGCAAACGAGAGAACATTTAAGAGGATGAACTGGTTCTCTTGTGGAGAGGCAAAGGGAGGGAGTGTTGATTCTGTCAGCAGCTCCTTGAGCTCCAGCAGTCCCACTTGCTCATAAAAACCTGTTCCTGCCATCTCCACCTGTGGCAAACGTCACTTACACTCTTTCCTCTTTTTTTTTTTTAACAGGCCATGGCTCAGTAGAGTCCCTCTCCTCTCCATCTCCCCCCACCCTCCACCCCCGCCACCTTTTTGGAGTATAAACCCCACCACGGCCCCCCTGCCCAGTAGGCAGATTATGGCTGCTTTCAAGAGCGGGCACGAAGGGAAGATCGCCGGTCTGTACGACCTGGACCGCACGCTGGGTAAGGGTCACTTCGCCGTGGTCAAGCTAGCGCGACACGTGTTCACCGGCCAGCTGGTGGCCGTCAAGGTGATCGACAAGACCAAGCTGGATGCCCTGGCAACAGGCCACCTTCTCCAGGAGGTGCGGTGCATGAAGCTGGTGCAGCACCCCAATGTAGTGCGGCTCTACGAGGTCATCGACACGCAGACGCGCCTCTACCTGATCCTGGAGCTGGCGGACGGTGGCGACATGTACGACTACATCTTGCGGCACGAGGACGGGGTGTCGGAGGGCCGGGCCAAGGTGCACTTCGCCCAGATTGTCCGCGCCATCTCCTACTGCCACCGGCTGCATGTGGTGCACCGCGACCTCAAGCCCGAGAACGTCGTCTTCTTCCGACAGCAGGGCACGGTCAAGCTGACCGACTTCGGCTTCAGCAACCACTTCCAGCCAGGGACCATGCTGATGACCAGCTGCGGGTCGCTGGCCTACTCCGCCCCCGAGATCCTGCTGGGGGAAGAGTACGACGCCCCGGCCGTGGGTAAGAGACTTGCACCGCCCCGCGAGAGAGAGTGGTTTAATTGTTGCAATAAGACAATGGTTTGAGTGCAGAAAAGTTGCAGAGAGAGGGGTTTGACTGTTGTAGAGTTGCAGAGAGAGGGGTTTGAGTGTTGTAGAGTTGCAGAGAGAGGGGTTTGAGTGTTGTAGAGTTGCAGAAAGAATGGTTTGAGTGTTGTAGAGTTGCAGAGAGAGGGGTTTGAGTGTTGTAGAGTTGCAGAAAGAGTGGTTTGAGTGTTGTAGAGTTGCAGAAAGAATGGTTTGAGTGTTGTAGAGTTGCAGAGAGAGTGGTTTGAGTGTTGTAGAGTTGCAGAGAGAGTGGTTTGAGTGTTGTAGAGTTGCAGAGAGAGTGGTTTGAGTGTTGTAGAGTTGCAGAGAGAATGGTTTGAGTGTTGTAGAGTTGCAGATAGAGTGGTTTGAGTGTTGTAGAGTTGCAGAAAGAATGGTTTGAGTGTTGTAGAGTTGCAGATAGAGGGGTTTGAGTGTTGTAGAGTTGCAGATAGAGGGGTTTGAGTGTTGTAGAGTTGCAGATAGAGTGGTTTGAGTGTTGTAGAGTTGCAGAGAGAATGGTTTGAGTGTTGTAGAGTTGCAGATAGAGTGGTTTGAGTGTTGTAGAGTTGCAGATAGAGTGGTTTGAGTGTTGTAGAGTTGCAGAAAGAATGGTTTGAGTGTTGTAGAGTTGCAGAGAGAGTGGTTTGAGTGTTGTGGTGCTGCAGAGAGAGTGGTTTGAGTGTTGTAGAGTTGCAGATAGAGGGGTTTGAGTGTTGTAGAGTTGCAGAGAGAGGGGTTTGAGTGTTGTAGAGTTGCAGAGAGAGGGGTTTGAGTGTTGTAGAGTTGCAGAGAGAGGGGTTTGAGTGTTGTAGAGTTGCAGAGAGAGGGGTTTGAGTGTTGTAGAGTTGCAGATAGAGGGGTTTGAGTGTTGTGGTGCTGCAGAGAGAGCGGTTTGAGTGTTGTAGAGTTGCAGATAGAGTGGTTTGAGTGTTGTAGAGTTGCAGAAAGAATGGTTTGAGTGTTGTGGTGCTGCAGAGAGAGGGGTTTGAGTGTTGTGGTGCTGCAGAGAGAGGGGTTTGAGTGTTGTGGTGCTGCAGAGAGAGGGGTTTGAGTGTTGTGGTGCTGCAGAGAGAGTGGTTTGAGTGTTGTAGAGTTGCAGAGAGAGTGGTTTGAGTGTTGTAGAGTTGCAGAGAGAGGGGTTTGAGTGTTGTAGAGTTGCAGATAGAGTGGTTTGAGTGTTGTAGAGTTGCAGATAGAGTGGTTTGAGTGTTGTGGTGCTGCAGAGAGAGGGGTTTGAGTGTTGTAGAGTTGCAGATAGAGGGGTTTGAGTGTTGTGGTGCTGCAGAGAGAGGGGTTTGAGTGTTGTAGAGTTGCAGAGAGAGTGGTTTGAGTGTTGTAGAGTTGCAGATAGAGGGGTTTGAGTGTTGTGGTGCTGCAGAGAGAGGGGTTTGAGTGTTGTAGAGTTGCAGAGAGAGGGGTTTGAGTGTTGTAGAGTTGCAGATAGAGGGGTTTGAGTGTTGTAGAGTTGCAGATAGAGGGGTTTGAGTGTTGTAGAGTTGCAGATAGAGGGGTTTGAGTGTTGTGGTGCTGCAGAGAGAGGGGTTTGAGTGTTGTAGAGTTGCAGATAGAGGGGTTTGAGTGTTGTGGTGCTGCAGAGAGAGGTTTGAGTGTTGTGGTGATGCAGAGAGGGGTTTGAGTGTTGTAGAGTTGCAGAGAGAGGGGTTTGAGTGTTGTGGTGCTGCAGATAGAGGGGTTTGAGTGTTGTGGTGCTGCAGAGAGAGTGGTTTGAGTGTTGTAGAGTTGCAGAGAGAGTGGTTTGAGTGTTGTAGAGTTGCAGATAGAGGGGTTTGAGTGTTGTCGTGATGCAGAGAGAGCGGTTTGAGTGTTGTAGAGTTGCAGATAGAGGGGTTTGAGTGTTGTGGTGCTGCAGAGAGGGGTTTGAGTGTTGTGGTGCTGCAGAGAGTGGTTTGAGTGTTGTAGAGTTGCAGAGAGAGTGGTTTGAGTGTTGTAGAGTTGCAGATAGAGGGGTTTGAGTGTTGTGGTGCTGCAGAGAGAGGGGTTTGAGTGTTGTAGAGTTGCAGAGAGAGCGGTTTGAGTGTTGTAGAGTTGCAGATAGAGGGGTTTGAGTGTTGTAGAGTTGCAGATAGAGGGGTTTGAGTGTTGTAGAGTTGCAGATAGAGGGGTTTGAGTGTTGTAGAGTTGCAGATAGAGGGGTTTGAGTGTTGTGGTGCTGCAGAGAGAGTGGTTTGAGTGTTGTAGAGTTGCAGATAGAGTGGTTTGAGTGTTGTAGAGTTGCAGAGAGAGGGGTTTGAGTGTTGTGGTGCTGCAGAGAGAGGGGTTTGAGTGTTGTAGAGTTGCATAGAGAGTGGTTTGAGTGTTGTAGAGTTGCAGATAGAGGGGTTTGAGTGTTGTGGTGCTGCAGAGAGAGGGGTTTGAGTGTTGTAGAGTTGCAGAGAGAGCGGTTTGAGTGTTGTAGAGTTGCAGATAGAGGGGTTTGAGTGTTGTAGAGTTGCAGATAGAAGGGTTTGAGTGTTGTAGAGTTGCAGATAGAGGGGTTTGAGTGTTGTAGAGTTGCAGAGAGAGCGGTTTGAGTGTTGTAGAGTTGCAGAGAGAGGGGTTTGAGTGTTGTAGAGTTGCAGAGAGAGTGGTTTGAGTGTTGTAGAATTGCAGAGAGAGCGGTTTGAGTGTTGTGGTGCTGCAGAGAGAGTGGTTTGAGTGTTGTAGAGTTGCAGAGAGAGCGGTTTGAGTGTTGTGGTGCTGCAGAGAGAGGGGTTTGAGTGTTGTGGTGCTGCAGAGAGAGCGGTTTGAGTGTTGTGGTGCTGCAGAGAGAGGGGTTTGAGTGTTGTAGAGTTGCAGAGAGAGGGGTTTGAGTGTTGTGGTGCTGCAGATAGAGGGGTTTGAGTGTTGTGGTGCTGCAGAGAGAGTGGTTTGAGTGTTGTAGAGTTGCAGATAGAGGGGTTTGAGTGTTGTAGAGTTGCAGAGAGAGGGGTTTGAGTGTTGTGGTGCTGCAGAGAGAGTGGTTTGAGTGTTGTAGAGTTGCAGAGAGAGTGGTTTGAGTGTTGTAGAGTTGCAGATAGAGGGGTTTGAGTGTTGTGGTGCTGCAGAGAGAGGGGTTTGAGTGTTGTAGAGTTGCAGAGAGAGCGGTTTGAGTGTTGTAGAGTTGCAGATAGAGGGGTTTGAGTGTTGTAGAGTTGCAGATAGAGGGGTTTGAGTGTTGTAGAGTTGCAGATAGAGGGGTTTGAGTGTTGTAGAGTTGCAGATAGAGGGGTTTGAGTGTTGTGGTGCTGCAGAGAGAGTGGTTTGAGTGTTGTAGAGTTGCAGATAGAGGGGTTTGAGTGTTGTAGAGTTGCAGAGAGAGTGTTTGAGTGGTGTGGTGCTGCAGAGAGAGGGGTTTGAGTGTTGTAGAGTTGCATAGAGAGTGGTTTGAGTGTTGTAGAGTTGCAGATAGAGGGGTTTGAGTGTTGTGGTGCTGCAGAGAGAGGGGTTTGAGTGTTGTAGAGTTGCAGAGAGAGCGGTTTGAGTGTTGTAGAGTTGCAGATAGAGGGGTTTGAGTGTTGTAGAGTTGCAGATAGAGGGGTTTGAGTGTTGTAGAGTTGCAGATAGAGGGGTTTGAGTGTTGTAGAGTTGCAGATAGAGGGGTTTAAGTGTTGTGGTGCTGCAGAGAGAGTGGTTTGAGTGTTGTAGAGTTGCAGATAGAGGGGTTTGAGTGTTGTAGAGTTGCAGAGAGAGGGGTTTGAGTGTTGTGGTGCTGCAGAGAGAGGGGTTTGAGTGTTGTAGAGTTGCATAGAGAGTGGTTTGAGTGTTGTAGAGTTGCAGATAGAGGGGTTTGAGTGTTGTGGTGCTGCAGAGAGAGGGGTTTGAGTGTTGTAGAGTTGCAGAGAGAGCGGTTTGAGTGTTGTAGAGTTGCAGATAGAGGGGTTTGAGTGTTGTAGAGTTGCAGATAGAGGGGTTTGAGTGTTGTAGAGTTGCAGAGAGAGCGGTTTGAGTGTTGTAGAGTTGCAGAGAGAGGGGTTTGAGTGTTGTAGAGTTGCAGAGAGAGTGGTTTGAGTGTTGTAGAATTGCAGAGAGAGCGGTTTGAGTGTTGTGGTGCTGCAGAGAGAGTGGTTTGAGTGTTGTAGAGTTGCAGAGAGAGCGGTTTGAGTGTTGTGGTGCTGCAGAGAGAGGGGTTTGAGTGTTGTAGAGTTGCAGATAGAGGGGTTTGAGTGTTGTAGAGTTGCAGATAGAGGGGTTTGAGTGTTGTAGAGTTGCAGATAGAGGGGTTTAAGTGTTGTGGTGCTGCAGAGAGAGTGGTTTGAGTGTTGTAGAGTTGCAGATAGAGGGGTTTGAGTGTTGTAGAGTTGCAGAGAGAGGGGTTTGAGTGTTGTGGTGCTGCAGAGAGAGGGGTTTGAGTGTTGTAGAGTTGCATAGAGAGTGGTTTGAGTGTTGTAGAGTTGCAGATAGAGGGGTTTGAGTGTTGTGGTGCTGCAGAGAGAGGGGTTTGAGTGTTGTAGAGTTGCAGAGAGAGCGGTTTGAGTGTTGTAGAGTTGCAGATAGAGGGGTTTGAGTGTTGTAGAGTTGCAGATAGAGGGGTTTGAGTGTTGTAGAGTTGCAGAGAGAGCGGTTTGAGTGTTGTAGAGTTGCAGAGAGAGGGGTTTGAGTGTTGTAGAGTTGCAGAGAGAGTGGTTTGAGTGTTGTAGAATTGCAGAGAGAGCGGTTTGAGTGTTGTGGTGCTGCAGAGAGAGTGGTTTGAGTGTTGTAGAGTTGCAGAGAGAGCGGTTTGAGTGTTGTGGTGCTGCAGAGAGAGGGGTTTGAGTGTTGTAGAGTTGCAGATAGAGGGGTTTGAGTGTTGTAGAGTTGCAGAGAGAGGGGTTTGAGTGTTGTGGTGCTGCAGAGAGGACGGTTTGAGTGTTGTGGTGCTGCAGAGAGAGGGGTTTGAGTGTTGTGGTGCTGCAGAGAGAGTGGTTTGAGTGTTGTGGTGCTGCAGAGAAAGGGGTTTGAGTGTTGTGGTGCTGCAGAGAGAGGGGTTTGAGTGTTGTGGTGCTACAGAGAGAGGGGTTTGAGTGTTGTGGTGCTGCAGAGAGAGTGCGAGAGTAAGTGGAGCTCTGTGTGCATGTAATCTGTGTGGGGCTTAAACTCAGGGACACAGGCTGTTTGTGTCTGTGTCAGCAGGATTGCGGGTTGTCAGGAACATGCCGCGGCCCCGTCTCTGAGGTTATTAATCTGGCCCGTGTGCACCAGCGTCTGGTTCCTCCCTTAGCAGCGTGTGGTAGCTGTCAGGATTGATACAGAGATGCATCATACTCAAAGAAAAACATGTCCTCAGTACAAACTCAATCCGCTACAGCCGATGAGTGACATCAAGTCAGCAACAGGGGGACACTAGTCTGAGTAATGCTGGAAATACTCATCCATATACACTAGAAAAAACGGTTTAAACTGCACGCCTGCACTGTTCACTGCACTTTAACACTGAGAGGGAAGGGTTAACACAGAGAGTGATTAACACTGAGAGAGTGAAACAGTGTATTGTACTTAGCTGCCTCAGTTTGTCCAGCCAATAAAGCAGAATTAAAAACTGAGAGGGCCAGGGGTGTGGAGAATTGAAGTGTTGTGTGTCAGGCTACTTCCCTGTTCAGTAATGTCGGCCATTTCAAAGCGCCGTAATCCTGTAAGCCTATCAGAGCAGGGCAGAGGAGGCATGGAAACACCAGGGCTTTGGTCTGCAGTGAGGACGATGATGGACGAAGAGGACAGCAATCCCAGACCCAAATTACTGTGCACTGTAAACACATACACCCTTCCCAAATTACAACGCACAACCCACATGCTACCCAAATTATAGCACAGTTGACACATGCACTACCCAACTCACTCACTCACTGTGTACAGGTGCATGACAAGCAGGTGTGCTATTTGTATTGTGGTGATTTCTATTCTGGACTTGTAGCAAAGGGACAGTAATGCTGCTTGTGTGTGTGTGTGTGTGTGTGTGTGTGTGTGTGTGTGTGTTAGAGCTAAATGCTGTAAGTGGGTCAGAGCTCTCTGATTCTGGACAGCTGCGACCAGGCAGAGTGTGAGAGGTTTAACAGAGACAAATGGGCCCCATGCGGACTACCAGAACCAGTAATGGAGTCTAACTATACCCTACTCAGAGTCCCAGCACTAGTCCCAGTCTGTAGAATACTCATACTGTAGAACACTGGGTCTGTAGAATACTCATACTGTAGAGCACTGGGTCTGCAGAATACTCATACTGTAGAACACTGGGTCTGTAGAATACTCATACTGTAGAACACTGGGTCTGTAGAATACTCATACTGTAGAACACTGGGTCTGCAGAATACTCATACTGTAGAACACTGAGTCTGTAGAACACTCATACTGTAGAACACTGAGTCTGTAGAACACTCATACTGTAGAACACTGAGTCTGTAGAACACTGAGTCTGTAGAATACTCATACTGTTGAACACTGGGTCTGTAGAATACTGGGTCTGTAGAATACTCATACTGTAGGACACTGAGTCTGTAGAATACTCATACTGTAGAACACTGAGTCTGTAGAACACTGATACTGTAGAACACTGAGTCTGTAGAACACTCATACTGTAGAACACTGAGTCTGTAGAACACTCATACTGTAGAACACTGGCTTATGTGCAGTGATGTCTATGGAACACATAAAATCCTCATATTGTAAAATACTGGATACAGTCTGTGCCTGCAGAATACTGCATCTTTAGAATACCGTGCATGTGCAATGCTGTGGTATCCACAGAACAGCAAGTGTGTTTTTTAGTGGCTGTGTGTCAGGAGAGCTGGTCAGTACCTTACTTCCCTCTTCAGAGAAGTTAAATTACATTCAGCTGACAGGATGGAAACAACCCCAGTCCACCTCATTATGAGAACTTACCGTTTTTCAAAGCGCCAGTCAGACATCGGGCATTAACTTCTTTTCAGCACTGACGGATTAAAATCCAGTCTAGACTCAGTTTGAAGGGAATTTTTTTTCCCAATTGGATTATTTTTCTCTGTGGTTTGGTGTAGGTGGTGATGTGGTTCTAAAATACTCTTTGTTTATTACGTAAGTGGTTATTTCACCATGCTCAGAGTCTGTCTGAGAGAGCCTGCCACTGGCCTCCAGCTCTGCCCCTGCTCGACCATGGGATGCTGTGTGCTTTTTGGGAGGTCATGTGTGGTTCTGGGTCCTGCTCTGACTACACCTGCCGTCCTCTGTGGTTCCATCTCACACTGTGACCATAACTGCGGTCCTGTGCTGTTCTGTCTCACACTGTGACTGCACGTGCGATCAAGCACGCTTCTATCTGGCATTACGACTGTCCCTGCGGCCAAGTACTGTTCCGTCACACCGGTGCAGTGAGTGTGTATGGGATCTGTGATAATTGTGACAGCGCTGTGCAGTAAGTGTGTATGGGATCTGTGATAATTGTGACAGCGCTGTGCAGTAAGTGTGTATGGGATCTGTGATAATTGTGACAGCGCTGTGCAGTAAGTGTGTATGGGATCTGTGATAATTGTGACAGCGCTGTGCAGTAAGTGTGTATGGGATCTGTGATAATTGTGACAGCGCTGTGCAGTAAGTGTGTACGGGATCTGTGATAATTGTGACAGCGCTGTGCAGTAAGTGTGTATGGGATATGTGATAATTGTGACAGCGCTGTGCAGTAAGTGTATATCGGCAGAGCGAGAGACCAGCGCTGAATGGCACAGGGAGGAATGCTGGGACAAGCAATCTCGCCCGCGTTACATAACTCGCAGGAACAAACGACACAGGCAGGAGGAGTAAACAGGCTTGGCTCCTCTCCTCTCCTCTCTCCCCCCTCCCCAGGGATACGGAAGTCCTGCCTTTTCCTCCGTTATGCAAAGCCAGATGATGACAAACCAGACCTGTGCCAGAGCGCGATAGAGCAAGGGTGTCCTGACCTTTAATAAACCTGTTTTATTAATAAACCACCTTTAAAAGTTATGATTTATTAATGCATGACCTTGAACGGCCATGTTTAATTTTTATAAATCTGATTAGTTTATACTTCCTGTTTTATTCTTAAATCAGGATGAAGAAGGTTGGAAATTCAGGATTTTAAAATTTAAAAAGTCTCAATGAAGACCTTTTAGGTTTTTTTTGTTGTGCCTGTGGAGTTGCCGCTCTGAAACCCGCACTTGCACAGGAAGTGCAGCGGCGAAAGTCAGCGCACTCCCCCTCCATCTTGTGTACAGCGTCTGACTGCGGTTTATGGTGAGCTCCTTACCACGTCACATGGGAGCTCTGCTTCCCCTTTTCAAAATGGCGTCAGGTATGCAGGTAAATCAGGAAGAGCAGGACTGACCACTGTGCGTTCCGCGCCCCAGACCCACACTGAGCGCGTTCAGAAGGGCGCTGTTTGAGACCCAACGAGACCCATCCTCCCTCCCCAGCCAGTCATCTCTCAGATGGTTTTTAGAAGGTGACCTCTGACCTCTACACCAGTATTTCAGTGCAACGTCCCCTCTGTTGAGCATTGGCCTTTCAGGTTTTTTATAGAAACCACTGTGGAACAGTTTTCCCAGTGCTGAACTGGATCCGCGCCAGTCATTTGTGTGAGACGCATTCCAGATCATTATCTAGCGGGTGCCTATGGAGGGTGTACATTCCAGCAAATCACCCAGAGGGGTGTGACCTCAGCATAACCTCGTCACAGTGCCCTCAGGCTCCTGCAGCCAATAGGATTGGCTGAACGGAGTCTGCCGGCTGGAAAAGGGAGGTCAGAGCGAGTCTGAGGCCGAGCCTGAGAACCGCACAGCTCTCTCTTTAACCGCCCCACCACCTGGGTTATCGGTGCTTCTGAAGCGTGTGCACACATGTATATATGTTTGAAATTGTGTGTCTGTGCATGTTTGAGCGTGAGCGCGTCCCAGAGTCACCTGCGCATGCAGACAGTATGTAAGCGTATTTGTATCTGTATGTGTGAATGCGAATATGTGTGTTGATTGAAGTAAGCGTGCAAGCATGTGCGTGACTATTTGTGTTTTTGTGTTTGCGTACGCATTTGCGCGAGCGTGCACGTACCACTAAGTGTCCAATGTGCGTTAGGAATGTGTGGAACTCCCCAGTGGGTCATGGGAGAGAACAGTCACAGTGGCTTGTGGATTTTCAATTTGCAGTTACATAAGACAGGGGTGAGGAGAGGGGAAGGGAGGGAGGGAGGAGAGCAGTGGAGGAATGTGTGTGCGTGCGTGTGTGTGTATGGCTGCATTATTAGACAGCTGACAGGTCTATACAACAACTTTCTCCCTCTCTCTCTTTCTTTCTTCCTCTCTCTCTCAGCCTCCCTTTCCCCTGTTAGGTTGCTGGAGGCCCTTGTGTCCATCTAAAGATGGATGCAGTTAGAGTGCAGAGTGTCTCTCCCAGCTCATTATTGAGTGGGAGCCGAGGACAGGTGCAGCAAACAGAATGTACAGAGGGAGATAATGAGGGGTATACAGAAAGGAGGGCTGGAGAAGGGGAGAGAGAGAGGAAGGCGGGCTGGAGAAGGGGAGAGAGAGAAGATGGAGGAGGAGGGCTACAGCAGTGTGTGTGTGAGACATTCAGGCTCAGCTCCTTGTGGTGATGGTGTTTATTTATCTGGAATACACCCCCTCCTCTTCTTTCTCTCTCTCTCTCTCTCTCTCTCTCTCTCTCTCTCACACACACACACACACACACACACACACACATTCTCTCTCTCTGTCTTTATTCTTCTAGCAAGTTTGCATACTAACCCAAAATAAAATCCAACCCAAATGTTCAATTCAAAGCTTGTTATACATCAGCAAATATATAATTTTTTTACGATGGCTCTAAGAACAACCAAAACAAAATATTTTCTCTTTCTCTTTTAAGGGCCAGACAGCCGTGCCTTTGACTTTGAGAGTTTCTGTGTTTCTCAATGAGCGAGCCAGCTTTGCTCGGGTTGCTTTATAATTTGTTGGTCTCTTATTGTCTCTCTGGTCTGGTTCTTAGGCTTTGTGAGAAGACGCTAGCGCTGAGGCTGATCTGTGTCTGTAGTGCTGTGAGTGACCAGCTGACTGAGAGGACTGTTATGCACCCAGCTCTTGCTATGTCACAGCCTTGTATTATGCAAATTGTTTTAGCTGCTTTGGAGGAATTGAATAAGTGTTTAGTAAATATAAATTACTAATCAATATAGGCTTAATTCTGCACTGTGTGCATTAATTGGCGTTTACACTCTGCATCTAGGGTGTCTGTGGATATCCCATAGCACTTTTTGCAAAAAAAAACAAAAAAGCAAGTCTGTAAGCAAGCATACCTCAATGTCTTATTGTGTATTTGGTTGAATAAACATTAAGATATTTGGGCCAAATCCTCATCGGGATATCTATTTACTGGAGTAACACACCCTGCATGCTATTTCTCATAATTTGTACAGAGCCAATTAAGATATGGCCCATCATGGCCATAAATAGATATAATGAAATGGCCTTCAGTACATTTCCAGTTAGAGGTGAAAAGACAAAGCCAATGTGAAAAACCAAAAATATACTCAGACACTGTGAGAGACAAGACCCCAAAATATATAATTTATTACCCCCAAATCTTATAGTAGTGATGCATTCTATATTTTTTGTCACTGGAGAAATGTTAGATTTTCTGAGATACTGTACATAGTGTATATTTTTGGGAAAATCATCTTTTATGTATTTTTGTATGTTTTTTGGCAGGGCCCAGGTCAGACAGTATTGATCCAGTAAACCCAGGTTGGCAAGTGGGTGACAGAACTAGAAATTTTAGGGGCTGTCAATTGTTCCAACATATAAATGTTGAATAGAATTCCAATCAAGTTATCATTATTGAAAGTACATGATACATTTTTCGACTTCCACCATTTTCTAAAGACTTTTAGAATCGTATGATGCAAACTAACATTTTCTTTTTGGTGGGGTTTATGTGTTTGTCTGTTTGGTTGCATAGGGAACAAATATGGCTAGTTGTGTGGTGATTCTGTAAAAACTATAGTCTACTCAAGATGTTGTATTCCTCAAAGAAGTGCAGAAGACTTGGGTTCATGACACTGGAGTGAATCTACTCCAGATTACTGCTCACACAGATGAGGCAGGGTTTCATTGGCCTTTGCTCTTAAATGCAGGGTAGTGTGTCCTAATGTCAGGGAAGTAATCCACAGAAAGAAATAACTTCAGCAGTTTAAGAATGACCCTTTTGAACTTTCCATCTGTGTGTTTTGGCTTCTCAGCCGTTTGGGCTGCAAGGAATGCCATTTCTCCTGTAAAACCTGCTCTCTACCAGGGTAGTGTGGAGGGATTCTGTTTTCCGAGCTGCAGGGAATGCCATTTCTCCTGTGAAACCTGCTCTCTACCAGGGTAGTGTGGAGGGATTCTGTTTTCTGAGCTGCAGGGAATGCCATTTCTCCTGTGAAACCTGCTCTCTACCAGGGTAGTGTGGAGGGATTCTGGTTATCTTTAATGGCAACTTCATTCTTTTTTCTGTTTTTTCATGATGCCTGCTCTCTGTTTTCCTATTATCTGACAGTAACGTTTTTTCAGTTCCTCACACTCCAGTGTACCAAGGGAATATGAGTTATAGACATTTACTGATGTCGGTGGTAGATTTGCACACTGTATCCTTTTCTCACCCTCTTCCTCTCTCATTTTCTCAGTTTCATGTCAACTGCTTAATTAGAATAACATACAATATATATTATATATATTACCAAAGCGTAAAAATCATCAATGATAATGAAATTCAAATCTTGACTACAACAATAACATTGCGTTAGTGCTATTAGTTATTCCCTCTCTCTTTTTTTCTCTTTTCTCTCTCTCTCTCTCTCTCTCTCTCTCACTTTCTCTTTCTCTCTCTCTGTTGTTCTCTTGTTTCCCTAATTTTTTGACCAGCTCACGTTGTTCTTGGATGTTCCTAAATGGCTTCCTCTACTCGCTCTTCTCTTTCCCTGGCTCAGGAAGGAGGGGGAGGGGCAGGAAAGGGCTGTTCTGGAGCCGACAGAGAGAGAGAGAAATACTCAGTCCACTCTATTGTGTCTAATGCCAGTGTAGATGAGAGGTTTTATAACTCATCTTTTCTTTCTTCGCCTCTTCCCTTTTTCTCTCCTCTCTTTCTCCCTTCTCTCTCTCTCAATCTCTCTCCCTCTCCTTTTCTCTCCTTTCTTATTCTCTCCCTCTCGCTTGTGGCTGAGGCGGTCTCAGGAGTGTTATATAAGGACCCAGTTGTCTGAGACAAAGGCCTCACTCTTCTCCCTGTGCACACCCTCTATTATTCCCCCCTCACACACACATGCACACTCTCTTTCTCTCTCAAACACACACTCTCTCTCACACACACACACACACACACACACACACACACACACACACACACACACACACACACTCTCTTTCTCTCTCAAACACACACACACACACACACACACACACACACACACACACACACACACACACACTCACACACACACTCTCTCTCTCTCTCTCTCAAACACACACTCTCTCACAAACACAGATTCCCCCACACCGACACACATTCATACACCTAAAAATGGACACAGACACACTCACAATATCTCTCACACACATGGACAACTAATACTCCCAACAGCCAATACTGCTGGGATGGCACTGTGTGTTGTAGTATGTGTGTGTGTGTGTGTATGTGTGTGTGTGTGTGTGTGTGTGTGTGTGCAAATTTGTGTATTCTGCATTGATGTCAAATTGTGAGTGTTTTTTGTTCAATGGCAGAGATGCTGTCCTGTGCTTTGTGCGTAGGTACAATTTTAATGCAGCTATAATGTTTGTGAGATATGTTGAAATGCAATAGGCAGTGGTCCAATGGGGTCCAATGTTGTTGCAAGGTTGCTGTAAAGAGTGTTGTTCTCATGTTGTTGAAACGTGTGTGTTGTAGATATCTGGTCCCTGGGGGTGATTCTGTACATGCTGGTGTGTGGTAAGCCCCCCTTTCAGGAGGCCAATGACAGCGAGACACTCACCATGATCATGGACTGCCGCTACACCCTGCCCCCCCACGTTTCTCCTGACTGCAAGGAGTGAGTCACACTGCCGCCCTGCTGGCACACACACACACTACACATACACACAATAATAGCCTGGATTTTAGGATTATCACCCTCCTGCACTATGCATGTTGTTATCTGCTCAGCCCTGTGGGGTCACCTCCTGTGACCTTTCTGTGTCCCGTTCCAGCCGGGCCCGTCCTGCCACACGCCTTCCCCCAGGGCCTCCGTGTCTCTTGGCACCACGGTGCCAAACCTCACACCCGTTCGACACCCCAGCGCCCGCCTGTCGGAACGGGCTGTTCTCTGCCCCGCCCGCACACTAGTGTTCCCATCACCACAGTGAGAGCCAATGGCGACCAATGCGAGGCCGTGATGTGGGCGCTATGCTTGTTCCCTGTTGTTGCTCTAATTAACACTGAATCAGCTCACCCCAACATGCCACCCAAACCACAACCTGTTTGTGCATAACAGTGAAAACTGACCCAGGGTCAGTCCTGCACACTGGCACAGAATCAGCTCACCCCAACATGCCACCCAAACCATAACAGTGAAAACTGACCCAGGGTCAGTCCTGCTTCTCCTCTTCTTCAGGTGCCCCCCAGCCCCGTTAGGCACACCAGGAGGCCAGGAAAGCCATAGCTCACAGCACTCACATGAATGACTGCTGCAGCTTCTGCTTTAGAAAGGCTGGAACAGGCTCATCCTTAACAGGCCAACCACTGAACAGGATAGCCTATGTGCAGGCCAACCACACAGCAGGATCACCTATGTGCAGGCCAACCACACAGCAGGATCACCTATGTGCAGGCCAACCACACAGCAGGATCACCTATGTGCAGGCCAACCACTATGTGCAGGCCAACCACACAGCAGGATCACCTATGTGCAGGCCAACCACACAGCAGGATCACCTATGTGCAGGCCAACCACACAGCAGGATCACCTATGTGCAGGCCAACCACACAGCAGGATCACCTATGTGCAGGCCAACCACACAGCAGGATCACCTATGTGCAGGCCAACCACTGAACAGGATCGCCTATGTGCAGGCTAACCACTGAACAGAATCACCTATGTGCAGGCTAACGACTGAACAGGATCACCTATGTGCAACTTTTTAAACCACATACGCAACACGACCCCTGCCTGTACAAGCATCTCCCATCTCTACAACAGCAGAGACACAGAACGGTATACTGTGCCTCTAAGAGAGGTAGAGAGATGGGAGGATGACACTGGGCCTCTAAGAGAGGTAGAGAGATGGGAGGATGACACTGGGCCTCTAAGAGAGGTATAGAGATGGGAGGATGACACTGGGCCTCTAAGAGAGGTAGAGAGATGGGAGGATGACACTGGGCCTCTAAGAGAGGTAGAGAGATGGGAGGATGACACTGCTCTAACAGAGGTAGAGAGATGGGAGGATGACACTGGGCCTCTAAGAGGTAGAGAGATGGGAGGATGACACTGGGCCTCTAACAGAGGTAGAGAGATGAGAGGATGACACTGGGCCTCTAACAGAGATAGAGAGATGGGAGGATGACACTGTGCCTCTAAGAGAGGTAGAGAGATGGGAGGATGACACTGGGCCTCTAACAGAGGTAGAGAGATGGGAGGATGACACTGGGCCTCTAACGGAGGTAGAGAGATGGGAGGATGACACTGTGCTCTAACAGAGGTAGAGAGATGGGAGAATGACACTGTGCTCTAACAGAGGTAGAGAGATGGGAGGATGACACTGCTCTAACGGAGGTAGAGAGATAGGAGAATGACACTGCTCTAACGGAGGCAATGTTGCGTGCGTGAAAGGAAGCTTCAGACGTCACGTCTGCATGACAGAGCAGGAAGTGGAACGGCCCCCATTTACCGCATCCTGTTTCCTGTCTCAGGGCTTCAGGGAGGCGTCAGCACGGACGCTTCCCAGGACAGCTGCTGCTGTTCCCTCGATGGAGCCCCACCCTCCCTCCAGCTTTGGGTTGGAAACCTCCCTCTCGGTGTCCCCCACTTTCTGGGAAGTGCCACAAATAGAAGCCTTTCAGCTGTTATTATCCCATAACGCCTCCCTAAAGAGAAAGGCCAGTTGTTTTAAGGAGCGGTTATTCATGAGTGTTCCTTATGAGTGTTATTTTGGGACAGTACAGCCCTGCAACACACATCTGCTGGCCATTTCAGCCTTTTCTGCGTGGTTGTGAGCGGCTCAGCATGCGCCACATGACCCTCCAGCTGATCAAAACTGCTTTGATGGGGAGACCTCAATCACATGACCCCGAATAAAGATGCTTTGATTGGCAGACCTCGGTCACATGACCCTGCCGCTGTTTAAAGCTGCTTTGATTGGCAGACCTCGGTCACATGACCCTGGTACTGTCTAAAGCTGCTTTGTTTGGCAGACCTCGGTCACATGGCCCTGCTACTGTCTAAAGCTGCTTTGATTGGCAGACCTGCTCTCCACAGGGCTCGGCGGTCTGAATGAAAGCTGTCCCCCTCTCTCCTTCCTCCTTTGTCACATGGAGCCACTCTGTGCACTGGGGGGCTGCTTTGCAGATAGGAATCGAGGGGCAGAATCTGAAGTGGAGATGCATTGAGGGCTGGTATAGGTGGTGTAGTACAATACAGAGGCTAGTACATGGGTGCAGTAGGGTGGAGGTGACAGTATAGGGAGTGTATGGGGTGGAGGGGACAGTATAGGGGTGCAGTAGGGTGGAAGGGACAGTATATGGGGTGTATGGGGTGGAGGGGACAGTATATGGGGTGTATGGGGTGGAGGGGACAGTATCTGGGCAGATGTGTAGAGAGGTTCAGGGCTTATTTGCTGCTGTGAGGGTGAAGCTCGGAGCAGCAGCGCAAGCCACAACCCTCACGGAGAGCACAAGGAGGAGTAATCCTCTTCATCCCTCCTGATTACAGATGTGTATGTAGGTTAGAGAGAGAGAGAGAGATAGAGAGAGAGAGAGAGAGAGAGAGAGAGAACATAATGCAAAGTAGACAGAGCTGATTAATAATATGGATCATCTGAAGACACAAAAAAACAGGCACATGCAGTACACACACACACACGCACAGGAACAGGCACATGCAGTACACACACACATGCACACACACAGGCACAGGAACAGGCACATGCAGTACACACACACAAACACAAACACACAGAAACATGGAGAGTGCTTATGCAGTGGCTCCCCCTGGTGGTCACACAGAGGAATGTGCAGGCGGTGGCAGCACACTGCACCCTGGCCCTGTTCCAAATTGGTCTATCGATGATCTCATCCTCTCATCCTCTCGTCCTCTCGTCCTCTCGTCCTCCCGTCATTGTCTCAGGTCCCTTTCAGGTGCTGATCCAGGTCCCCAGGCACTGAGATTAGAATCAGTGCCGCACGTGGCGCTGAAATACAGGCCTGTCTGGGCGGTGATGGATAGCGCAGCCTTTAAAAAAAATGATGACAGAGATGTGTGTGTCCCAACAGAGAGTCTTTAACGCACACACTGCCTCTGCGCACTCACACGCGCATTCCCATCTCTCTCGCAAATTCAAATTCAAATATGCCCTGTTTGCGTAATGAGGGAACTTTTTATGTTCAATCAGTATTATTGATGACCACGTATGGTAGGCTACAAATTATATCCCTCTTTCCCTCTCCCGCCAAAGTGTAACATCCAAGTACTATAGTGCTGTCGATGCACAAGTGTCCATAACTAATGACCATGAAATATGAGCAGTGTAAATATAACCAAGAGAACCTCAATAGAACTTGATTAATGTGATTGTTATACAATATTATGTATATTATATTGTACGTGTCACACAAAAACCTTGTTTCATCAAAATGTTGAATTCTCCTGAGTAGCGATGGTAGTTTACGCTGCCCCTCTCCTGCAGTTTGACGGTTACCTGACGGTTACGCTGCCCCTCTCCCGCAGTTTGATATCGCGCATGCTGCAGAGGGACCCTGCCCGGCGGGCGTCGCTGGCGCAGATTGAGGAGCACCCCTGGCTGCAGGGCGTGGACCCCTCCCCTGCGGGGCGAGCCTCCACCCCCCTCACCTCCCACCACAGCCTGACCGCAGAGGAGCACCAAGCCATCCTGCAGGCCATGAGCAGCGGGAACATCGCCGACCGCGACGCCGTCCAGGAGTGAGTCCTGTTCCTCTTTCTCCCTCCTCCTCCTCCTCCTTCTCCTCCTCCTCTCCCTCCTCCACCTTGGTTCCTGGTGAACACCTTTATGCTCACCAACATTGTGTACCTTATATTAGCTTACATTTATACAGCCTGATATTGTAACTGAAGTAGTGCAGGTTAAGCACCTTTCTTCTCAAGGTTACAATAAAAGTGCTTTTCTTGAGAATCGAACCTACAACATTCTGGTTACAAACCCAGATTCTGCCAGATCGATTAAGTAAATCTATCGGTGCAATCTGTGCCACTTGTGAATGTGTAATTAACTAGTAAAGAGCGTGTTGTTGGGTAGTAATTAGCTCAGCTCATTCAGTGTGTGTCTCACACTGTCTCACACTGTCTCTCTCTCTCTCTCTCTCTCTCTCTCTCAGGGCACTGGAGGCTGACCTGTATAACCACATCACCGCCACCTACTACCTGCTGGGGGAGCGGCTCCTTAGAGAGAAGCAGGAGCAGCAGGGACAGACGGAACCAGACCAGCACCACTCTCTGCAGTAAGCACCCTGTACACTGCTCAGGCCAATCACAGGTCAACCACAGGTCAAACAAGGATTAATCATAGGTCAGACAAAGGTCAATCCCAGTTTGCAAAAGATTGCAATCCAAAATTAGAAAGCATTAGTTTTATGTTAAACACACATACACATGCACACACACACACACACACACACGCGCACACACACACACACACACGCACACACACTCACCCGCGCACACACGTGCGCACACCCACACACTCACCCGCGCACACACGCACACACACACACACACACACACACTCACCCGCACACATACTCAGTACGTCTCTCTCCCTGTGGTGCAGGAGGCCCTTGTCCACGCCCCTGGATCTGGGGGAGGGCGATAGGTGTGAGCCGCTCAGCAGTGCCCCCTGTAGGGGCATGAGTCGGGAGGAGGAACGGACCTTCCTCTCTGAGCTGGGCCCGGGGCCCTCCATCACGCTGACGCTGCACCCCCCCGCCCCCGGCGAGTTCACGCCCATGAAGACCGTCTGCGCCCTCCAGCAGATCTCTGAGGAGGAGGAAGAGGAGGAGGAGGAAGAGAAGGCTATCCAGGTCGACCTCCACAAACAGGAGCGCAGGCAGGAGGACCCACCCCAGGGACGGGGTGAGCTTACCGAAGAGGTGGGCGGGAATAGTGTGGTGGAAGGCCAGGCCAGGGGGGAGGGGCCAGAGCAGGGTGTGAGGGAAGAAGAGGAGACACCTGTGCAGGTGGGAAACCTGGCCATCAACAAAGTGGAGACTGAGCAGTCAGGTGACCTAGAGAGGGCGGGGTCAGACTGTCAGGTGACTGAATCGGTAGGTGATGAAGGAGGAGAGCTGCCTCAGAAAGAAGGGGCGGAGACTCTCAGCGGAGCAGAGGCTGCAGAGCACATGCCCAACACAGGTAGCCCCCAGGCCCCGCCCTCTCCAGTCAGGAGTCCTGCCAGTCACCCGGAGGAGGTGGAGCCCCAGGCCCCCAGCCTGGTGGTTGTGGACAGGGATCCCAAAACCGCACAGGAGCACAACAACAACATCCTCCCCAAACTGCTGGAGCGCAGTCAGACGGCCCCGCCGGGCAGCTCCCCCCGTGCCCTGCCACGCAACCACTGCGTGGACCTGGGCCCCGATGGAGTGGAGCCACGCCCGGGGGCCCCGCCTCCCGGCCCTCGGGGGCCTCAGGGGTCTGCCCGCTGTGGGGACAAAGACGCGGGGCTGACAGGGGGAGAGGCGGGGCCCGAGAGGGGCGGGGGCTCGAAGAGCCGAAACGTGAACCTACGGGAGCGCCTGCTGCAGTTCCCTCTCTGCGAGAAGGCCCTGTCTTTCAACATCCAGCCCACCTCCAAGGAGAAGCTCCTCCCCTTCGCCCAGTATAACTGCTGCCACGTGCTGTAGACCCCGCCCCAAATCTGTTCAAAAGCCTATTGTAGCCCTGCACTGTAAACATCCCCCCCCCTCCCCAGCCCTCCAACTGCCTCACTCAGCTCTCATAGTTCTGTGTGTGCGCGGGCGGGTTACAGGACACAAAGAACAAAACTGTAACCCTCAAACTGGTGGGACCTTTGACCTCCTCTCCATAGTTTTAGTCAGTATTGCTGCTGCTACATGTACAGTGTGCCACCTATTGGTTCGATTATGGACATGCCATCGCTCCTTCTTCCTGGTTGAAAGACGTGTTCTTTAGCGTCTCCCTGCAATACAAACCATGTACTATAGCTTTCCTGGCAATACAACCGCTGTGCTGTGGATAATCTCACTGTAAGCATGACTGCTATAGAATGGATCTCCATGGCGACACTTCTTCCCAGAGATGTGTCTACGGTTTGGGGGAGACTGAAGGAGAAAGCCCCTGTACCCCAGTTTGGTTTGTCAAATAGTTTGAGTTGGGGGGTGGGTGCTTTCGTCATTGTGATGTCACAGATTGTGATGTCATCAAGATGGGGGTACAGCTGGAGAAACCTGTTACATCTGAGTGTTTTGCCAGACCTTTTGACTTCCGACAAACTTTGTAGAACAAAAGTGAAACATTAGAAAACTATAACAGCCATGGACAGTGAGGTTTTTATGACCGGCTTCACAACAAAAAAAGGTGGGAACTAAACAATATTGACTGCAGCAATGCAGGAATTCTATATATATTGTTTTTATTTGAAAACTTGAATATTAATTCCCCCCCAAAATGTTCTATGGAAGCATTTAAAAAGCAAAGAACGCCGATGGTTTATTGGCCAGGATGAGAAGTGTGATTTTTGTTTGTGGGTTTGTGTGAATGAGGTGGGGTGTCTCTCACGTGAGGAAAAAGGAGCTAACATGGGTCGTTTTACACAGGTTGTAATAAGACGTGACACGATCCAAACCGTTCCAGTCACACTGCCGGCGGTTACGTGTTCAGGCTGTATATACATTTTACTGCTGAGCTGAGTTAACCCTGCTGCTCCTGTGATAAGTGAAGGACCTCTTCAGTTCATTAGAGACGTTAGAGACCGCTTACAGACTGCCGCATGCTGCAGTCATGCGCCATGCGATGACATCGCCCAGAAATAGCATCGCGCCACATCGGGACACCTGCACAATCTGTGAACATTTAGACAAAAACATTTTAATATGACTGATCGCACTACGCTTGCTCAATGTAACTCTTTTACCATAAATGTTAACTTCCGGAATTTTTATCAGAGAAATTTTACATTATTATGGCTCTCCTAAAATAAGTGTTAAGAGACTTGGTGCAGGAATGGATGTACACTTGTTATTCATTTTTAGTATGTGTTAAATACAGTAATATGCAGACGCAGATATTGTTATTCAGTCTATTATGACACGCGATAAATTGTATCGGGTGTCGTATGAAATAAGCTCCCTGTTTTTTTTGTGTTTTTTTTTCTATTTCTATGGTGTAATGGCGATTTGTGTGGCTGTGAATGAGGAGTGCGATAGAGACGTTGTGTCGAAATGCTGATGGCGGCGGAGAGCACAGGCGCGTTACCCGATGGGCATGGATTGTTCTTTGGCAGAAGAGTTCTTTAAAAGCTAAAGCTATGAACAAACAGCACAATTACCTCAACAAAACTGACACGACCAAAAAAAGAGATGTCCGAAACAGTACACAGAATAGAAGACTGACGTGGCAGGCAGTGTCTGAATGGTGTCAGTCTTTGTTTTAGCCATGGCACAGTGTTTGGAGGAAGCCCGTTCATGACGTTTCCCACCCTCACCATGGGAAACATGCATGTGCTTCAGCTCTAGTTTGAGTTCAGACCCTCGCGATCAGTTCAAGTTGACAGCAAACCATAGATATCCTGGGGGGAAGCGGAGAAGCCACCATAGACGTCTGCAGTAGATGGGAGAGGGTGAGGTGCCAGTGCAGTGGAGGCCTGTATGTGGAGGCCTTGATTGACTGCTAAGCTGTGTAGCGATACAAGCACACATGTGCGCGCGCACACACGCACACACCTTCTTCTCCTCTTTTAGTTTTTTAAGTAGACGTGGGGCTCTGTTCTTCCAGCCACCTATCGCATCCACTCCAGGATTAAAGGGGCTGTGTCACGCCCTGAGTGGGTCAGCCGCTCTAGACCTAGGAACACTGATGGAAACTGACTGTGTCTCGATGAGATCAAATTATTTTTATATTTATTTATTAAAAACGATTTAACCAGAAAGCAAGTGTTTGGTGTGGTGTTTCCTATGGGGTGTGTGCCGGGGGAGGGGCGAGGAGCGGGGGGTTTGCGTGTCCCAGACCAGTGTGGGGGTTTTCTGTGATTAGCTCACAAGCTAAATGCTAATAAGGATCGCCCATCAGCAGCCCAGTCTCTTTTCTGTCAGCAACTGAAGTGGAAGCATCTTGATTGCATTTTAAAATTAAATTTTTTAAATAAAGAGATTGTGTTACCTCAGCTCATTCCATTCCGACTACAGGAAAAAAGGCTGGAAATAATCACACAATTTCACAGCAAGCTATTTATTATGTAATTATAATTTGTGAAGAGCACAAATCTTGCAATGGTAGCTGCCATAGAGACGCAAAGAAGCCATACGGATTCAGTTGCTGGGGGTTCCCCATTAACACCGGAAACTTGCTATTAAAATAATTGAGTTAAAAATGCAAGCCTATGTAAAACCTGACCCTAAAGGAGTGTAGTGGGTACAGTCCTGCTACTCAAATCACGGGCCTCTGGGGCAGAGAACTGCTGGCTTTCCACTCTCTGTTTACCTGGGAGTCAGGTGTGAAGACAATCTGGCCAATCAGCAGCAGTAATTGTTCATATAATTACCAGGGAGAAAATAAAAAGATTCAAGGGCCAGATGTGAGTATGCATGGGGTGCGGTGATGCAATGTGAGTATGCATGGGGTGCAGTGATGCAATGTGAGTATGCATGGGGTGCAGTGATGCAATGTGAGTATGCATGGGGTGTGGTGATGCACTGTGTTGCTGGGCTTAGACACTTGAGTCTCACAAATAGGAACAATTAGAGAATAATCAACTTGGTTTAATCCCAAATACTGCTGTATTTATTCAATACAATACAACAGTATTCTACAGTACTTATATAATCTTGTTTGTTTCTAGTTACCACAAGAGCGATCTTGGGTTATGTGCCCACCCATGTCTCCTTGTACCTCTCTCTCTCTCTCCCCTCTCTCTCTCGGTAACTGATACAGTTATGGACAGACCTGGAGGAATCTTTGGGAATTTATTGCCTGCCTTACAAAGAAGACATGGTTTGAGAATCGCCATGACAATTCTCACCCATGATTAAACTGCCAAGATACACCCTCAGAGGACGTCACGGGGATGCAGCTGCACTCTCACAGCCGTGAATTAAACACATAATGTTTCCCTGGCAACGGAGTCTGCTCCAACATAAACCTCCTCTGAGGCAGTGGCTGAAAAAAAACATACATCAATGAGACGTCTACCAACCTGCCAAAAATGATATGACCCACGCCAATCAAAATTCTGACTTTGTGAAAGACTAGTTGTATCACATGAAGATGGACAACAGGCCATTGCAGAAGACAATACTCTTTTTGTTTTATTTTTAGACAACAGATTTAGGCTAAACCTCTGGTTAAATAGTCTTATTATCGCCAGAGCTCCTTTTTTGAGCGCTAGACGGCCATTTTATCATCCAAAAGCACCGGGGACAGAAATGAAACGGCACAGGTGGTATTCAGAAATATACACATTTATTTACAAATACATTTTGCCTTTTTTGCAGAGACATTTAAAATTCTAAAAGAATAGTTTTAAAAATATCTTGTAGTAAACAGATTTAGAAAATTATAAGAAGCATAATTTAGTTATAAGGGAATACCTTTATGCATTTTGCCTCCAGTAAAGCCGGTATATTCATATTGAATATTGTATGTATGTATATATATATATATGTATGTGTTATATATATATATATATATATATACTTGTATTTGACTCATAAGCAGCTCCTCCAACATGACTGCAGAATCTGCTGCTGTCCGGGGCGAGGGGAGCATCAGGCAGGGGAGGCGGACCTCAAGCGAGGGTGGTAAAGATGTGGGCGGGATCTGAGGTGAGGCAACGGCCACTCCGCCGCCGTCGAATAAGTTAGCGGAATTTTTTAGTGGTCCTCAGCGGGACAAACGTAATGCTTGCAGTAATATCAAAATGTGAATGTAGTGTTAAGAGAACATCCCCTGAAAGAGGGGGCAGCAGCTCCCACCTATACGCCGATGCTCCGCCTCACCTTTGCCCTTTAAGCCCCGCCTCTTTGTCAAGGTTGACCCCACCCACATCATGCCTGAACCCAACAGACCTTGACCCCGCCCTCTTCCCCGGCAGCAGCAGAGAGCTGAGGCGCTAAGGCACGCGGCGGTTTATGGGAATCACGCGTGGTACACTTGTGGTTAAGAGGCACATTTCGGGTGGAGTGGGGACGGGGGGAGGCTCTGGCACTCAGGGGTTACTCAAACGTCAGAAGGCAGCAGAGAAATCCGCTGTGGACCTGCGGGACGTCCTCCCGCAGCTCGGACTCATGTCACAATCATCGTCCAGGAAGGAGTCACGCGGACCGGTGTGAGAGAGGGACGCACGGGGTGCCCAAAACAGCGCCCCCTGACATCCGACCCCCCACCTGGCACATCCGCTCCTCGCTGCAGAAGAGTCCCACTGGCTCTGCCTCATGTTCTCTGCGTTCTGACTGGGTACCCATAGCAACCCACAAACACAGATACACGCACACATACAAACAAAACAAAACACACAGAGACATACACAAACACAGAGACACACAGACACACACACAGACACACACCACTATTCCCTTCCTACACCTGGTTCACACTCAGACTCAGACGTACACTCCAGGCCTTTAGTAGCAGCAGTGGCAGCAGAGAGAGGGAGAGAGCAGTCATACCACCCAGATGTGGAGGTTAGTTATAATCAGGCACTGGTCTAGACGGCTCCTCGCAGGGCTCCTCCCTTCCTTCCTCATTTCACTGATATGAAGTGATTAACTAGGTGGCGTTTCTGCCACATTGCTTTCACCTGTCCATGGCAGGAAGGAGGCAACTTTATTGTTCTTTCTATCTCTCTCTCACTCTCTCTCTTTCTTGCTCACTCTATTTCACTCTTGCTATCTCTCTCTCTCTCTCTCTCTCTTTCTCATATAATGTCTCTTTTCCACATTCCCTAGCCCTCGTGCACTTCCTCCCTCTCTATCTTCTCTCCCGTGTTGCTCAGGCCACTAGTTTAAGTTACAAACAACATGGACAGTGACTAAAACAGATATTGACTAAAAATATTAATCTTTTCCCTTTTTTCATCTTTGTTTTAAACTCTCCATAAACATTTTAATGAATCAATAAATAAATGTACATATATCAGCCCCTCCCCCAGACTGCTGTGTAATTGACGGGAGAATCCCTGCTGTGATTGGCTGGTGGGACAGGAAGCGGGATCAGTAGAGAAAGCGAAGAGTTGAAGCAGTCGGAAGGGATGTGCGGCTGCGGAGAGGGAAGGGGCACACGGGGGCGGGGGCCCCCTCTCGTCATTGGCTCTTCTCGAAGGTCTCGTCTGGGATCAAAGTGTTGAAGGGGTAGTCCCAGAATGTGGTGGTGATTCCAAATCCTGCACACGGGGGTGAACACAACCGTCAGTTAAACAGTCCAAACCGTCAGTTAAACAGCCCAAACCGTCAGTTAAACGGTCCAAACCGTCAGTTAAACAGCCCAAACCGTCAGTTAAACAGTCCAAACCGTCAGTTAAACGGTCCAAACCGTCAGTTAAACAGCCCAAACCGTCAGTTAAACAGTCCAAACCGTCAGTTAAACAGTCCAAATACAGAAATGCTGACAGTACTACTGACAGAGGAGATGAGATGAGAAGCTCCGACATTGCTCTCTTGGTGTGAGCACCAGATTATTGTTTCATGGTTATCATTTTTATGGTTTCATGATTTTATGGCTTTGTTATCGAAGTCCTGTATTCAGGATTGGTATTTTGGCTCTCGGTTAGCATAGGGCTTTAGCGATAATGCATATACACTCGCTGGTCTAGGAATGTCGTTAGCCATGTCTGGCTAGCTCTATTGCTAAGGTATCTCTGGTGGATGTTTTCTCACACTGTAAATCGCTCTGGATAGGACTGCCTGCCAAATGTAACGTACGTAATGTGGGTAACCACACAATGTTGATGATTGGCATGTGAATAATAAGTAACCAATAAGTA
Source organism: Ilyophis sp. 1 JC-2022 (assembly GCA_022702515.1). Taxonomy (NCBI): domain Eukaryota; kingdom Metazoa; phylum Chordata; class Actinopteri; order Anguilliformes; family Synaphobranchidae; genus Ilyophis; species Ilyophis sp. 1 JC-2022. The sequence continues at coordinate 34,446,016 of CM040399.1, read as the reverse complement.
AGTAACAATAATATGTAACCAATAAGCCAATAAGTAACCTTACAATTATTAACTAAATAAATGAATCACTTCACATGACGATTATGAATTATGATGAATCACAATTACTGCAATAAAACTAAGAGGAACAGAGACCTGAGTGGTCAGTCAGGCTCAGACAGGCCTAGACAGATCCACAGACACCTCGGCAGGCCCGTGTCTTACCGGCTCTCTGGTGTTCGAAGTGGTGTTTGACGTGGTAGGCCTTGAGGCCGTACATGTAGGAGCCTTTCTGGGGGGAGCCGTAGTGCAGGTAGTAGTGGATCATGTCATAAACCACGTATCCGCAGAGCCCCCCCACGAAGAGCGACAGGCCCACCCCCTCGGGGAACAGCTGGCGAATCAGTAAGTAGAATCCCCCGATGACCGGAGAGGCCAATCCCGGTGGGAAGACCAGCCGCGAGCCGTCGAATGGGGACTGGGGGGCGGGGCAGAGGTCAGGAGTCACATTAATGAGCTAAACATTCCTGGTACACCAAAACATCCACTGGCCTGTGTGCTCTCTCTCTCTCTCTCTCTATCTCTCTCTCTCTCTCTCTCTCAGCTCAATTCAGTTCAACTTGCTTTCCAGCACAACAAAGAGTTATGTATGTTACCCAAGCACAATCACAGCTGGAACAAAATGTACAAAAAAACACAAAAAAGGGTATTATCATAATTCCTTGTCCCTTTCGCTCTCTGTCTGAAATCCCAGGAGACGCACATCCCCGCACCCTCACCTTGTGGTGCTGGCCGTGCAGCAGGAAGTGTATGGTGATGAGGTAATAGTTGTGGTTGGGTGGGCGCATGTGGAACACGAAGCGGTGGATGCAGTACTCGATGAAGGACCACAGGAACATTCCCAACACAAAGAAGAGGGGGAAAGCGTACTTGTGCACCAGGACGGAGTATTCTGCAGAGAGAGGGAAAGAGAGGGGCGGAGGAACAGAGAGAGAGATAAAGAAAGAGATTAACTGCGTATGTGTGTGTGTGTGTGTGTATATCCGTATATGTGACATGCGTGTGAATGTGTGTGTAAATGTGTGTGTGTGTGCGTGCACGTGTGTCTCACCTGTTGTGAGAAAAAGTCTGGTCTGTTCCAGTGCCAGGGTGTTGTAGCAGTACCAGCTCAGATAGATCACAAGCGGCATCCACACCATGGGCACCATATACCTACAGCGCAGGTACCACAGTTTAACACAGATAAACACAGTTAAACACAGATACAACACAGTGTGTGTGTGCATGCGTTTGTACATGTATATAATGGGTATGAGTGCCTGCAGTGTAACTGTGTATGTGTGAGCATGTGCATAGTTTGTGTGCAGTGTGAATGCATGGTAAGTGTGTGCTAATGTGCAGTGTGTTTAGAGTCTAGTCAGTGTGAATGAGTGCAATATGGTGTCCCCTTCTCTCTCTCCCTCGCAAAAAAATTATTTGAAGACTTGCTTCTGATTATTTGCGAGGCATGTTAGTGTGTTTAGTGAGCGTGAGTGTGAGCATCACGTGTGAAGGAGTGAGTGAGTGTGTAGCGTGTGTAGCGTGTGCGGCGTGTGTAGCATGTGTGGCGTGTGTAGCGTGTGCAGCGTGTGTGGCGTGTGCGTAAATCTCACCAGGAGGTCTTGGTGCTGGCCTCCATCAGAGGAGACTGGAAGAGACGGATGGGCCGGTCGACGGGCTGGTGGACCCAGGTGTCGTACTTCTCCCCCAGGTGGCCCACCTGCCAGGCCAGGGGCTTCTCCCAGTCCACCAGGTCCTGCGGAGAGGGCCCACCGCACACATCGTCAGGGGCCTTCGCAAAGGGCAGCTTGCGTAACACCGTTTATTTAGCCACTCAGAGAACGGGCCTGTTGCTCAAGATAGTAAGGGCAAGGTCAAGATATTACGCCGAGCGTGCAAATGTCGTCCCGCAGAGCTGTGAGCCGCCACCCTCAGGTCCGCAGTGCAGCTCACTGGCCACTCCATGTCAACACTGCCGTCTCGTCTCCTTTGGACTTGTGAGGCACATTGAGAAGGAGCAGCGTGGTCATTGGGGGGGTTTGGGACACTTTGCGGTAGTTTGCGGGACATCTGAAATGTTCTGTTTGCCAACGTTTTTGACGGTCTTTTCACTTGAAGTGGCCATTAGTCACCCCTACACAGAGGCTTTATTTAAGGGCTGATAGGAGCCTCCTCGCCGACTGCGGATTGGAACAGCCCGTCGAGCTGAGGAGGTGTGTCTCCCCACAGAATGAAGGCTGGAGGGATTAAAGGGTAGCTTCTGAACATTGCCTGTATTGCCCACAGCTCAGCCTGGATCAGCCAAATTTACAGTTTGCAATACCCACTGACACCAGCAGAGGGAGCCATGGTGCTGTTCCTCTGATACAGGACATCGGGGCACTGTAAGCAGCAAGCTTATCAGTATCCCACTTATCAGTGTTATCAGAATAAGGGTACTGAGTGAAGCTCACATGTTCTCTTATGAAAGGGTTACAGAGTCAGCAGCACTGAGGTGTGTGTGTGTGTGTGTGTGTGTGTGTGTGTGCGTGCGCATGTCCGTGTAAATGTATTTGAGTGTGTGCGCACACCCGGACTGGCACACAGTCTGGTATGACTCACAGCTGAAAAGGGGGTGGGGTCATGTCAAGCAGAAGGGTCAATGCCCATCAGAGTGGTCACCTCTCTCTCCAGCCAACATATCCCACAATGCACCAGTGTCTACACTGCAAGAGCCTCCCTTGCAGCACCGGGGTCAATGAACACTCGGGCAATTGGGCATGGAATGACAGGCTGGTACACAGTGTGACTGCATCAGGACTCCCAGAGAAGGGGATCACAGCGTTCCCTAAGCAGCTCAATCTCCAGATGTGTGCAGTGTGTACCCACAGTTAGACCACAAGAACACAGCAGCTCCCGTTACTGAGCTTCCGGTCTATATAATCCCCAACGTTGGCTCTCAGACCACGGTTCTGGTCCAGTTCATCCCCAGGGCCAGGTCTGAGACCACGGATCTGGTCCATGTCATCCCCACGGTCAGGTCTGAGACCACGGTTCTGGTCCATGTCATCCCCACGGTCAGGTCTGAGATCATGGTTTTGGTCCATGTCATCCCCCCGGTCAGGTCTGAGACCACGGTTCTGGTCCATGTCATCCCCGTGGTCAGGTCTGAGACCACAGTTCTGATCCATGTCATCCCCCGGTCAGGTCTGAGACCACGGTTGCGGTCCATGTCATCCCCCCGGTCAGGTCTGAGACCATGGTTGCGGTCCTTATCAGGCTTGAGACAACAGCAGACACTTTCCCTGTCTCTTACCGTCTCAGGGTCCACTTTACTGCAGAGACTGGCCCCCGACATCTCTTCCTCCCGCACGTGCTCCGGAGTCTTCCTCCTCTCCCTCAGCGTCTGCAACAGAGCAACCAAGAGGGTCGGGGTGGGGGGGTCAAACACAGATTTGAGAAGGGGTGAGACATCCCATCGTGTCTGCATTCTGCCTGTAGACATTAGTGGTCTGTGGCTGCCTTCTCCACACTCTAACCCGAACTCTAACCTGGGGGCTCCACTTCAAATATTACACTGAAGAGGCCTTACAGCACAGTACATATGGAAGCAAACATGCCAATGGAGTTTCACCAAGGTAGAGGATCTCTTGTGTCCATTTCTTTTAAATTACCTCAACGGGACTTTCCTGGTGAAGTAGAGAACAAGCAAAAGCTGAAATGCGAGAAGCTTTTCTTTCCTCCACCTGCACAGCTGGATTGGGGACAATCACATTTCAATTAAGCCAATACAGGAAATGAATTGACATTTGTTTTATGAAGAAAAAAATCCTCCGTCTATGAATTAACTGAATCACAAAGAAGGATCGGATGCTTCTGCAACGACCCCCCCTTATTCAGATCTCTGTCCGACAGATCAAGGTACACCTGGCTGTCCTTAAACCTTCACCACACATATTTACTTCCGATACCTTGAATTTTAGCTGAAATTGCGAATGTACGACTTTGTTCCCATTTGCCTCCATTTCCCAGAATTACCAGTGAAGCTGATCGCTCTTTCTGAAGCCAGTATTAGTAAGGCCTGGGCACTGATAAAGTGGATGATAATTAAAATTTGCGATATAGTATTAAAAAAATATTTTATTAAATGACTAATTTACAAAATCAATAACATGACAGTTAAAGGTCAGGTTGAAGTTACCCATTAATCATTTGTACGTGTATTAGTAGGTGTGTCAATTAATAATTGTGGAGACTGCAGGATCTTCTAGTGGGTGGGACCATCAGGCGATTAGTAATCAGGGCGTGGCATTGAAAAAATAATTATTCACAGCACAGAGCTGTACTGTTATGAAGCCTCCCTCCACCCAACTACTGTGGGGCTTCACTGTATAACTACTGTAACCTGTCTGCAGGAGGAGAGATGTGAAGAGAGATGACAGGCAGGTAGAGACACAGGTATAGAATCAAGTAGATAGACACAGATAGAGAAACAGAAGAAGAGATACAGGTAGAGATCCACAGGTAGAAGGATACATGTAGAGAGAGACAAGTAAAGGTCTTTCATGAAGTTATCATGCATAAAGATTTCAAACCGGTCCTGGGGCCCCCCTGTGTATGCTGGTTTTCGTTGCAACCACAGTTGAAATCCCTGAATTTTAACAAGCTGTTAATTTTTTAATTAGGTGCTTTTCATGTTTAGAGGAATTATTTACCCTCTTAAGCCACATTATATCAGAAATAGCTATGGATACCATGTAGAATAAACACCCCATGTTCATATTGTGCTTATTGTGCTATATAATTTTTATTTAAATAATTATTTAACAGATCCATTCAAAGACTGATTTGAATCAATAGGCTCCTAATTGGTAAAAGTGTGAACACATGGCCACTAAAACTAACCATTTGGTGTGAAGAATTCATACACAAGGCAAATGATAACAAGCCAAATCTGTATTGTGTTAATAAGCTTAAAGAAAAAAATAGAGTTTAACACTTGTGTTCAACAACCTAATTAGGAGCCTATTGATTCACTTCACTCTTTAATTTGATCGGTTAAAATACATCATTTTGTAACCGCTTTTTATGTCATTTTTGCAATATAGCACAATAAGCACAACGTGAACATGGGGAGTTTATTCTACATGGCATGCATAGCTATTTCTGACATAATGTGGCTTAAGAGGGTGAATAATTCCTCTAAACATGAAATGCACCTAATTAAGAAAAATTAACAGCTTGTTAAAATTCTGGGATTGCAACTGTGGTTGCAACGAAAACCAGCATACACAGGGGGGCCCCAGGACCGGTTTGGGAACCCCTGACCTAAACAATAACTCTAATGCCCGCATGCAGGGATCGGCAACTCCAGGCCTCGCGGGCCGGTGTGTATGCAGGTTTTTGCTGCGACCAGTTACCCAGGCTCAGTCATCTAATTAGGCCTATACACCATCACCGATTCACTCGTAAAATTAGACTAGCTAAAATGAAACGCTACAATACGTGCATACAGGCACAAGAGCTGTTGTTCATATCACAGAATGTAGCTAAAATATCAGATCATGTAGACTAAATGATTTGGTGAATTAAATAATTGGTAACTTGTCGCAGCAAAAACCTGCATACACACCGGCCCGCGAGGCCTGGAGTTGCCCATCCCTGCCCGCATGCCTCCTACATGTGAACTACAGAACTCAAGCCAACACTGCAGGTGGACCTAAACACACCCTGAACGCATCCCGAACACGTACGCCTACGTGCAACCAAACACCCACTGCACGGGATTCTGAGCACCTACACCTAGTGACTGATCAATGTGACAACAGGCCATGTATACCCAGACAATGCACCACAGAAGAAGAACAAATCACGCCAGCACACTTGCACCTGAACACTGACAGTGTCCACTGATAGCTGTATATACCGAAACCTGAACACTGACACCTGTCCACTGATAGCTGTATATACCGAAACCTGAACACTGACACCTGTCCACTGATAGCTGTATATACCGAAACCTGAACGCTGACACCTGTCCACTGATAGCTGTATATAACAAAACCTGAACACTGACACCTGTCCACTGATAGCTGTATATACTGAACACTGACACCTGTCCACTGATAGCTGTATATACCGAAACCTGAACACTGACATCTGTCCACTGATAGCTGTATATACCGAAACCTGAACACTGACACCTGTCCACTGATAGCTTGACACCTGTCCACTGATAGCTGTATATAACGAAACCTGAACACTGACACCTGTCCACTGATAGCTGTATATACCGAAACCTGAACACTGACACCTGTCCACTGATAGCTGTATATACCGAAACCTGAACACAGAAACCATTGGGTAACCATGTGAGGCCACAGCAGATAATGCAGGGTGGAAATTCACCGGTGGGACTGGAATGAGGAGAGGTTCAATGTTCCAATCTCAGCACACAGCAGGTATATGGGAACAGACACACCTACCTACGCCCTCTCCTACATTGACCACGGTGCATGTCACCGACTGATCCCTGACACACTACGAGCCTCATTTATTAGTACAATAAACCCCACACATGCTGAGCTGGAACTCTGTAAACAGCTAAGGCAAGATTCTGTTCTCTCTCTCTCTCTCTCTCTCTCTCTCTCTCTCTCTCTCTCTCTCTCTCTCTCTCTCTCTCTCTCGCTCTCTCGCTCTCTCGCTCTCTCGCTCTCTCTCTCTCGCTCTCTCGCTCTCTCGCTCTCTCGCTCTCTCTCTCTCTCTCTCGCTCTCTCTCTCTCTCTCTCTCTCTGCGCACACACACACACATGGGAATATCAGACTGAGTAGCTGGTTAATTAAAGAACTACATAATACAATTATAACTATGATTATAACTATATTAATAACTGCACTAGACCAAGGCCCACACAAACAAACACAAACACTATCACAGACACACACCTCGCAGGTGCACTAATAAACGCACAAACACAAGCACACACACACAAGTACGTACACACACAAGCACACACACACAAGTACGTACGCACGCAAGCACGCGCACATGCGCGCTCACACACACACACACACACGCACGTACACACACAAGCACGTATGCACGCGCACACACACACACACACACGCAAGCACGCACACACATACGCACGCACGTACGCACGCAAGCACGCACACACATACGCACACACATACGCACAAACTAAAAATGCATTAACTGGTGGTTACTGACTTTATTATATGAAAAATCGAGCTTACGATATCAAGCTGTATCAGGCGCAGATTTTATATCAATAACTTTGGAACCACAATTGGTGTCCAGCATTGCACTTCAGTGAAGCTAGAGAAGAAGATGCATTTTTGACAGTGTTGACTTTATCAGCTAGTGTGTTTGTGTAAAGACTGTAAAGTTTAAAACAGGGAGCAGACACGTACGCAGACAGAGAGTCCACCAGGCTGTCCGCTGACTTTTGCCTTTCATAGTCGAGCATACTCGAAGCATACTTAAAGCGTGCCGACCCCCTTTCGTAAACCACATTACCCAACGGAAGTACAGTATGGTAGGAAGAAGGTATGCTTGTAGGTGAAACGACAGGTCCGCGCGGACACAGAAAACGGCTGCTCAGGGTCTGCTATGATGTCATTTAGGCCTGCGGGACCCTGTGGGCTTCCGTACGCATACTTTTCTTTGGCGATTATGAATTGGCCTTCAGTGCACAAGTGTAAGGAGATTATCTGCTGGCTCAGAACTGCAGGCTCACAAGACTATGAGGGGTGACAGGTGGATTTAAGTGTTTATTTTGTGTTTATTACACTGCTATATCATTGCAAGTAATTGGTTATCTGTGGAGGGTATTGAGTACGCTAACAGCTGTTATTTTATTCATTACTCTACTTACTCCTCCCTATAGCACTACAGTCAGTAATCCCCACAGCACAGGTAACCACAGCCGCTCCTTCTGACAGCACAGGTAACTACAGACATCACACAGGACATATTGAGTAACAGGTAACTAAAGCAACTGAGGGATGAAAGCCATGGAAATCAGTATATGACACATTTTTCAAACCACACAATTTTGTAAGGTTTATTCATAGCTCAGTTTGGCACTAAAGACACGTATGTTATTGCAACGACTTGTTTTTAATAATCACTTTGCACTGGCTCTCTTTAGCACTATGAGGTCGATTTACTAAAGGTTTGTGTGTACAAAAACATGTGTAAAACTGTTACCACCCTCAAAAAATTGTCCAAGGTGATTTTTAAAGTAATTTACTAAGCCCAAAAGAAAGTCTGGAAAAAGTGTTTGCGGGTGCATTTTAGTACAAATGGATTATTAAAAGACAGGCATTAAAAGACACAGAATCGATAAGATGACGGCTGTCATCATAGCAAGACACGTACGGGTGTGTTTGGAATATCCATAACTGAATGTTCTGAATGATTGCGTAACAATGGGGGCTAATTAACTGGCCCATTCTAGCTAACACTCAAAATACAGAAGAAGAGAATTTGTGTATCGCCTACATAGGCAAGATCATGAACAGTAAGAATACTTTTTTAAACATAAAGCAAATTGTGTTACAGAATAGAAGAGTAACTATAATTTGAATCAAACAAGCAATACAACATCTATTATAACAAACAGTGAATAACAAGTAAATTAAAACTTTATCAAAATAAAACCCATCAAATGGAAATGTGATTTTATGGGACACTTACGGTGCAATTAGGCTTAGAGCTAGTATGCTAAGCGTAGTTATGATCATCTCAGTCCTGACAAACATCTGTAACTCCAGGCAGAAACTAAGAGACATCCAGTGAAACGGTTCGTAATAAACCACCAGCTCATTCAGTGTAACAGTAGCCTATACCCTACACTAAAAAAATACCATAGAAACGGCAACATTGCTGCCAGTCATTTCACCGTTTTCTTACAGTATAACCATTCCAAACACCCAAAGTCTCTGACTTAAATATGGCTGTTTGCAGTTGGAGTAATTTGCATAATGACTCTTAGTTTAGCACCCGCAAAGTGTAAAATGATAACGCGTCCAAATACTTTGGCTGCGCCCGCAAAATAACACCCCTTATAGTAAATCGACCCCTATGTGTCAATAGATATTGGTACATTACATTTTGGTATTCGCTTTTATCTTTTTGGGGACGCTCCCCTTTTCTGTTATGCATTATACAAGTGATTTTCCATTTATAACAGGTTTACTAACAGCACAGTTTGAGAGGGGTGTACAATAAGCACAGCTTGAGAGAGGTTTATGAACACAGTTTGTGAGAGGTTCACTAACCCAATTTGAGAGAGGTTTACTAACACAGTTTGTGAGAGATTTACTAGCAGCACAGTTTGAGAGAGGTTTACTAAACCAATTTGAGAGGTTTGCTAACACAGTTTGTGAGGGTAAATAGCAGCACAGTTTGAGAAAGGTTTACTAACACAGTTTGTGAGGTTAAATAGCAGCACAGTTTGAGAGAGGTTTACTAACCCAATTTGAGAGAGGTTTACTAACACAGTTTGTGAGGGTAAATAGCAGCACAGTTTGAGAGAGGTTTACTAACCCAATTTGAGAGAGGTTTACTAACACAGTTTGTGAAAGGTTTACTAGCAGCACAGCTTGAGAGAGGTTTACTAACCCAATTTGAGAGAGGTTTACTAACAATTTGAGAAAGGTTGACTCGCAGCACTATTTGTGAAATCCCAACACGTAAAACCTCTGCTATGTTCCTGATCACATTTCGCAGCAAGCCAATCAGAGAGGGAGATTTCATAGGCGCTTATACACGCTGCATTAAACGCACAGCGCAGTGCTGTCACTCACAGTTGGACACACCTTCCTGCAGAAGTACACCGCATAATTACAGATGTGACTCCATCATGGTGAGGGGGGGCTGGTACAGACTGGGTTCTTTAAGGGCAGAGGTCAGTAAGGGGGGCACACGGGGGGGGACAATACTGGATTCTGTGGAGAATTCCTGCGCTCAGATAATGGACACTCTTTGTGACAGGCCATTGAACAGGGGGGCGGGGGGAGCAAAAAGACTCTAAGAGACTTTGTCTGCCCTCCGACCGTCAGTGCAGAGCGAGCTGGAGAGAGGAGGAGGGAGAGAAAGAAAGAGTGAGTGAGAGCAGGAGGATAGGAACAGAGGAGATCCTGGCTGTGGCTGGTACAGAGAGAACAGTGTAGGGACTGGTGGGAGCGGCGCAGGGGGGCGGAGCTGGAGGGGGGGGGGGGGGGGGGGGGGGGGGGGCTGGAGGGGGAGCAGCAGAATCTCAGCATCAGTGACAGTGTTTTCTTCCAACCTGCTTTACGTATGGTAGTACAAACGTACGCACACACACATAGGTGCGCACACACACACAATGGGGCAACTCTGTAATCACCAAAAGCAGTGGAAATAACGTCCTTAGTGAGTGCACATGAATGAGTTGTGTGTGTGTCCCTGTGTGTGTGTGTGTGTGTGTGTGTGTGTGTGTGTGTGTGTGTGCATACTGACTGTGTGTGTTGGGCTGGGCCTTCCTCAAGTACACAGTGCGTAGGGATCAAAGTTCACACACCACGAACAGCCCTGTTGTTCCAGAGAGCAAGGAAACCATAGAGACAGGGCAGAGTTTATATGGCCTTACGTGAGCAACGTATCTGTGCTAAAGGGAAGAATCCCGACCTAAATAACATCACCTTGAACCTGAATAGCAAAAAGCTCAAAGCTCATTGAGCACAGGTATCCTCCGCACATGCCCAAGATGAAAAGTCGCCACCGGCAATAATCAAAGACTGCAGTTACAGCTCAGAATCATTGCCAGCTTCTAACCAGCAACGAGAAAGGCCATTCAAAAGTAAAGTAATAAATTTAAGTTATTGCTACCAAAGGAGAAAGCATATGCGGTTACGTTAAAGACATTAGATGTGTCTCAAATCACAGATCACTAGAAATCCACTTCAAAAAGGTATGCAAATTTGTGCACAGTAATGAACAATATAGCAAACTACACTTATAAAACTCAGATGACCTACTAAAATTGCTCAAAAAAAATCTAAAATCCAAAAACTCTGGTTAGAAAACCCCATCATACATCAAGCTGATAAAGACCTGCTGTGTTTTTTATATTTAGCAGAGGCTAAATATAAAAAACAAAGCAAAACCACATTTTCCAATATTCAAACACCACAAACACCAAATGACTGACTAGGCAAGCAGCCATCAAGTAGACTGTTATGCATATGACACGTCTGGCTAGTATTCTCTAGTATGGTGCCATTTCCGTGCATACTGTACACAACTCTTCTCGTAGGCTGTATACGAAATAGAATTGTATGAATTGTTTACAGCAGTTCCCCGCCAACTGCAAGGGTTAGGTTCCTGAAAACCGCAGTGATTGGCTAAACTGCAGCAGACAAGACTGTTGGCTTATGGGTAATAGGGGGTTAAAGTTCCATGGCGATTAACACAACTAAAGCCTCATCTACTCAGCAGGATTAGCGGGGCGCGGTGCGTAGCACGTCCATCAGTGGAGTGTACACCAAATAATGGCAGGGGATAAAGTGGTCTATATCAGGTGTGAACGGCAGGTCGTTTTGCCTTTCTGGCCGGCACAGCAAAAAGTGTCCACCAAGGTCCAGGGACTGGCTCACAAGCCCCGGGGTTGCAAGTATAATAAAAATGATGCCAAAAAGCAACTGAACATGGAATAGTCAATGATGAACAGGGGATACATATTTATTTAGCAAAAAAAAAAAAAAAAAAAAAAAAAAAAAAACATTCGATTCGCAAACAAGCACAGCACCCTCTTAAAGCACAATTGAACTTTGGTAAAACTTTGGGTTGTGTAGTTACCTGGCCATGATATGAGTCCAAATGGTGGCGAAATATGTTCGTGAGTTGCTCTGTGCTCCCCTGGGGTGATAATCCAGAATAGGGTATTTGTCGCTCTCCATTCACTTCTATAAAACAGCTAAAACGGTCTCAAAATGACACTTCTGGCACGTATATGAAAGCGGATTCTGTCAATACAAACAATAACCAGTCCTCTTACAAATACCCTATTCTGGATTATCACCCCAGGGGAGCACAGAAAAACTAATGAACATATTTCGTCACTATTTTGACTCATATCATGGTCAGGTAACTACACTACCCAGAGTAAAATTTTGCTTTAAGCCACATGTAATTTCTTTCATCAGTTTATCCTTAAACTTATTAACACAATACAGGTTTGGTTCGTTGTCATATGCTTTGTCTTTGCCATCTTCATTACCTACTAGGGGTGGGACAATGCACCGATGCATCGCGGTGCATCGATCCGAATGTGTAAATACAACTGCATCGATCTGTAAGATTCGAATCGATAAGCATCGATTAATATCGCATTTTAAATGAATGTGCACATGTATTCATTTATTCAAAAATTATTTAAAATATATATTTCTGAGACATGACTACTTTTAAAACTGTTTTGACCAGCTTCAATCCATGTTTCTGCTCCAACCCCCACGTAAGCGTGAGTTGAAAGTAGGGACAGGCGGGGATCAAGCGACAATGAGACGGACAGATCTGAGCGAAATGGCTAGCTGCGTGCTCGCTGAGTGCGACAAAAGAGACAGAAACTTACAGAATTTGCGATGTTCCGAACAGAAAATCAGTGGTATGGAAGCATTTCGGGTTTAGAAAGAAGGAGGGTGTACTTGACAAAACCGCTGCAATATGCAAGATCTGCCAAGTAGAAATCAGATACACAGGCAACAGCACAAACATGATAAACCATTTGAGCCGACGATACACAATTGACGTGAAGGACAGCAAGCGGGTTAGCAAGCTAAACTCGGGAGTCATTGACACTTCCCCTGAGTTTCCTGGAGAAATGGCCAAACAGTTCTATTTTTTTGTATAATTGTTTTTATTCGTTTTTATACACATACCGTGTCCAGGCAGTTAATTGTAAAGTGCTTTCTGATATTTAAATTTAAACCATTTTCTATTCAAAATCAAGTAGACGTTAGAGACAAAAAACAAAAATAGTAAGACTATTTCCAATGTCTTACGTTCAATTAATTATTACTACGTTAACTGTCCGATTCACAAAATGAATGTCGTGGAACCTAGATACACCATACCATGCAGAAAATATTTGAGTGAAAAATGTATACCTGCTCTGTATGAAGAGGTGAAGAAAACTGTTCGACTGTCCTTGCAAAACGCTATGAGAGTAGCTTTAACTACGGATGGATGGGCATCTTGCTGCACCGAAGGTCTAGATCGTACTAATATTTAGGAAAGTACTATGCATGACACTAACCTATAGGCTATTTCATTTTTCTTGGCCCAGTTTAGTAATTGTTATACATTTTGCCATTTTCATTTTGTAAATAAAGGAAATGTATTAGGGTACCATGTCTGACACTGTTTGAAAAACAATAACCTAAATAGGGCAACTTTAGAAAATACACTGTTAGTCATGTTTATTGCTGCATTATTTGCTGCAGACAGCTGCAAAATGTATGGCATGCCTTAACAATAAACATAATGCTGTGAACTTGGCGTAAGGTTCTAACTGAATATTTAATTACTGCTGAATGTATCGGTGCTACAGAAGACTCATGGGTATCTCCTACACCCAACATGTCACAAACGAGGAAGTTCGGCAAAAGATCAGCCAAGCCATCGGCCCACATGATGACCTGCTCTCCACTGTCATTAAGCGAAAACTGAGGTGGTACGGACACATCACCAGATCCTCAGGCCTAGCAAAGACCATCCTTCAAGGCACCGTACAAGGTGGCAGGAGACGAGGGAGGCAAAGGAAAAGATGGGAAGATAACATCGGAGAATGGACTCACTTGAAACTCAGTGAGGCAATGAGAGCTGCAGAGGACAGAGAGGGATGGAGAGAGCTGGTCAGCAGATCGTCTGTGGTGCCCCAACGACCCTCCGGGGTTATGGGATAGAATAGAATAGAATAGAATGTATCGGTATCAAATCACATTAGCATACCTATTACTTTTTTTAAAGTATCTAAATGAATCGAACCGAATCGAATCGAATCGTGGTCAAACATAAGATATTATGATGCATCGAACCTTTGCCTAAAGAATCGTAATCGAATCGAATCGTTATGGGATTGAATCGTCCCACCCCTATTACCTACCAATTGGTTAGTTTCAGTGGCATGTCAAAACCTTCACCAATTAGGAGTCTTTATTTTATGTGACTCTTTATTCACCCATTTCACCTTTATTTTGATCCGTTTTGCATTTGCTAAAGTGCCAAAGTCACTTGATTCACAGCTGGAAGAAAAATGGATTCACAGCCATTATTTTCTGTACTTGTGTGCGTTTGTGAAGCGTGACGCGTTGGAAAACTGTTTTGTATTTGTGTGATAGGCACGTTTTGTATTTGCAAAACAAATTATGTTTGTTTGGTCATTATGTTTTGCATTTGAAAAACACACGGTGCTTGTTTGCAAACCGTAGAGCATTTGTAAAACGTGTCCCGTTGTTTCGGCAATAAATTAGCTCATATAAAAGTTCATATAAAAAACAAGAATATTTGATATTTGATGATGAGAACAGCCCATAAGGGCCCTGTTTAGTATTATGAGCACAGTATGGACAGCTAGGCATGTGTGCTTATAATTCTATCACGGTGGACCACACCACTTTTCTGACAGAATAACCACAGTTAAATCGCCTGGGCCACTTTTAAACACATGAGTTAGTAAGAAAAGCGAAGGTTGGGGGCTCGAGGGTAGACATTGGGCTGTGGGGGCAATCACTCCGCATTTACCATCGTCCTTCACTCTGACCACACTGCAGATGTTATCCTTTCAATTTGGACAAGATGGCAGCCTACATAACGCCACTCTACTGGGGTATCACGCGCAAATTAATCTCTTATTGAAATCTATTGATGAGGTTATTTCAAAAAGTCTGAATAAATATGCTATGACGTTAATTGCATCATTATATCATTGCAAGTGTATCCCTTGTTCCCTTCCCTACCAGTGGAGATGGAGAACAGCATATATTTTTAAATATAACAGCTAAATTACTGAAGAATAATATTGTCCTGGGAGAAAACAAATTAAATAAAATCCTCATAAAAAGGCAGTATCTCCATCAGGCTTTGTGGAGGAGATCTGGTGTTTTTTTGAAAATACACAAATACACACACTGCAAAAAATGTCTGTCTTAACTGTTTTAGTCTTGTAATGAAACTTAAAATCTTATTTTTTTTCTCTAAAGTGGAAAATATTTGCCTGTTTTAAGTTACTTTTTGCTTGACAAGTGAAATTATCTTACGCCACTGGCAAATCTTGAAATGAGTAAAACTATCTCACCCCATTGGCAGATAGCTTATCTTATTTAGCAAATAAGTAACAGAAATAAAATTCTAAAGTCTAAATTTAAGATTAAAATGCTTGTTAATGAAAAACAGCCGCACAACATCACGGAACCTCCACCAAACTTAACAGTGGAGATCAGGTTATTTTCGGTATAGCCATCCTTCTTTTTATGCCAAGCCCACCTTGAGTGTTGGTTGCCGAAAAGCTAAATTTTAGTTTCATCTGGCCATAGAACATGGTTCCAGTCAAAGTTCCAGTTGCGTTTAGCAAACTCCAGGCGCTTACGTTTGTGGTGAAATGACAGGAAAGGCTTTTTTCTGGCATGCCTTCAAAAAAATTTGTTGGCATGGAGGTGACGTCTAATGGTCGTTTTGGAGACTTGATGACCGCAAGATGCTACTTTTCTCTGTAATTCTCCAACAGTGATTCTTGGGGATTTTTTTGCCTCTTACCATCCTCCTCATTGTGCGTGGAGGCAAAATAAACTTGGGTTCTTTTCCAGGCAAGTTTGTAACAGTTCCAGTTGCTTTGAACTTTTAAAGTATTGGCCTAATGGTAGATATGGACATTTTCAGGTGAGTAGCTATTTTTTAAAAGCCATTCCCTGACTTATGAAGCTCAACACACTTTTCCCTCATTTGATTTGTGTGTTCTTTTATCTTTCCCATGTTGATGTATGAATAAGGAAACATGGCCTCTGTGTCACCTCATAGTCATGGATTACTGCTTGAAAGTTCCTAAACACTCTGATCAACTTTAAAAAGTAAAATATAAATGGAAAAAATGCTTCAGTTACATTTTGTTCAAAATAATTTCTAGGGGTGCCAATAATTGTGGCACACATGGTTTTGTTAAAAATAATAATTTCTTGATGAGGGATTTTCTTTTCTCAGAATAAATTTACTTCAATTAAAGGTTGGATTTTTCTCATTTTTTCAGTGTGAGATTAAGCTAATTCACCAAAAGGTGAATTTTTTAATAACCCTTTTCAATCATTTTTACCAGGGGCGCCAACAATTGGCAATAATTGTGGAGGGCGCCATATCTCTTCAAGATAAAACATTCATCTGAATGATGATTCAACTGGTTTCATTAAATCGGACGGATCGTTTAAATGATTTGAAGTGAATAAATATGGCCTAATGCTGCTGTGAGAATTAAAAATGGTTTAATTAGGTCGACCGCTTGCTCATCCACCAGTGTGAGGAATTTCATTCCCTTGTATTGGCTGCCTTTGCCTTCTTTGATATCTCAACTGCATAGTACGTAGACATATAAAAATGCTCATAAACAAGCACCGTGCTTACCGGCACCAGGACCGTGTTTAAATGAAGCACGTTGAGCCCGATACGAGGCTGATGATGTCATTATATAGTCTGTCGCATTACTGTCAGGGTAGCGTATGGAACGAAGGACCAAGCGCCACAGTGGGGATTCTTAAAGTGCTCGAGAATGAACACCGCAAAAGCGGGAGGGAAACCCGCAAACAGAGAATAAAACAAGAGAAAAAATTATAAACTATCTTTAAAACGAGAGTACCCGCTACCAAACTAAAAGCGACCCGTATAGGGCGAAAGACTCCAACTCTCGAGATTAAAACAATACAACAGAAGTAAAGACCTCAAGCTCACACAAGTGAGAGTTAACGTGTTTTACAAAACACGTTAACTGCCACGTCAACTCATTCCTTGTGTGAAAAGCTGCCTTTTCCTGAAGCAAAATAGTGTGTTCAAACATTAGCATCAACTTCTTCGGACCAAGCAAACTTAATATCCCACATACACACGCAGCACAGACCTCAAATTTGTGAGCTTCACACATCTCACCCATACATGCCCAGCTCCGAAAATCTCACAAATTTCAATGAAAGCGGCCAAGCTGACCTTTTAATGGTGGAGGCGGTGAAAGTGGTATATCTTCAAATGGAAATTGAGCAACATTTGTTTTACCAAAATGTGTTTTTCACACTTAAGATTTTGATCTCTGCAGTGTTGACACCTCTGCCATTCTAACCATTCTAACACTGAAAACTAACAGCCTGAGGGACGCTGAATGGGCAAATCCCACTCACAGCTCGACATGGATCCTAATATTATCCTATACTAATACAATGTGCCGATTGGTCAATATCATTTTTTTCAACCTGAATACCTCAGAGCAGCTAGTGCACTACACACAGGTACCCTTTACACATGCAGCCAGGCACAATAATTGAAAAAATAACAAGAACTGCCAGTCACTGCTGCAGCGTCAAATTAGATCAAGTAAAAGGGATAACGTCAGACCCAGCACCAATATCAGCGCTGTCAAAGCCAGAAGTGGCACTGCAGTAAACCTGGTCACGGGAGTTACAGCGGAGTCAAACACATTCTCTCTGCTCTCTGACCCTTCATTGGTTAGGCCCAAGTGTCCCCACAAAAAAGCGCTCGCATTCTGAATGACACTGGGCCTCGCAGAGATCACGTGACCTCTATAACTTTACAGCCATTGGTTAATGGTTAACGTATCCGTACAGGGTCACTGAGTCTTGTCGGTTTAAAGGAGCTATAATAACACCAAAAGGGGCCATAAATCATCAAAAGCTTCCTCCACTGCAATCAGTTTCGGAGTCACACACACAGCACCCCTCAAACAGCTCTCTGCGTGTCGGAGATGTGCAGATATCCCTCTACATGCGTCAGCACATTTCACTGGAAGGGTGTGCAGCGCTGACCACACGACAGCGAGATCAGCACTGAGAACCAAGGTCCTTCCTGAGGTGTGTGACTGTGTGTGTGTGTGTGTGTGTGTGTGTGTGTGTGTGTGTGTGTGTGTATGTATGTGTGAGGAGAGAGAAAGAGAGCGATATATCTCATTATTCTTTACCTAATTATTTCTTTATTCATGTACTTTTAATTGCAGCTGTATTAATTCTGCTTGACTTGTGTCTCCTTTCACTGTTATCCTCATTGCTTTGCCAATATAGTTAAAAGCAGCCATGCAGATAAAGCACTTCTGAATGTAATTGAGGGAGGGAGAAAGAGAGAGTGAAAGAAAGAGAGATGTTGGTCAGGCAATAGAGTTGTGAAGTTTGGTTTGTTCAGTCAGCCAAACGAACTAAGTGAAACACGCCTCCAAGATAAACCCAAAGGAATATTCCAGAAGAAACAAAACAAGACTGGATCCTATTCATAATGAATATGCAAAAATGAGCACTAAAATTCAAGATTACTCTAAAATTATGTCGCCAAGACACAATAACCTTTGAAGCTTTACACAGTTCCCTCAGTATACAGGTCTTTATTCACCAGTTCACCAACCCAAACACGCAAGCTCAGACCAGCGCAGCTAATACACAATGCACAAATCAGAATAAACCAATAAAAACAAACAAAAGTTTCCTTTAGGGAATATTTGGTCAGTGAAACCAAAAAACAAAGCAATGCCTCAATGCCTTAGGTCCTAAAATGTTATGAAACACTGGCTACTGACAGACTGATCTCCTTGCTATCAGAGACACAAAGCAGAGACAGATCCTGACCACAGCCTGGCCATTGATGAAGGCCCATTTAAGGTCCAGGCTGCCATAAAAAGAAAAGCAGTTTGGTTGCTATGAGACAAGTAGGAAACAATGATGCACTTTCTCCAACTGCTAACAAAGATAAAATGTTTTAAGAACACAAGTATCCCGATCCTAATTCTATATGTTAAGGCAAATATATATATTTGAATGGATCTCTATGTGAATTGGGAGGTGGGACTAGATTTAGCTGTAAATTACACTGGAAAAGTATGGAACACATTGTTAGCTAAATGGCTGTAAGTCATCAAGGGTCTGATGTATCAAACAAGCCTTAAACCATCACTCTGCTGCGAGAAATACAGTAGATATAGATGGATAACTTGAAGGGTTTCTTCTCCTGACTTATTTTTCCATAGAGTCCAATAGGAACATTTGTCAGGAGAAACAACCCTTAAAGTGAACCATCCATATCTACTGCATATCTGGCAGCAGAGTGATGGTTTGAGGTTTGTTTGATATCTCAGACCCTTGATGACTTACAGCCATTTTACCAACCATGTATTCCATACTGTTCCAGTATAATTTACAGCTAAATCTAGTCCCCCCCCCCCCCCATAGAGATCCATTCAAATGCAGAGAGGTGATAGTATCTCTTGTAAGAGTACCAGAAAATAAGATATCAAGAGTCTTTTGATGTTGTTGGGTCACAGACCCCACTCCATGAGGAAGTCATGGCATCTAAAAGATATGCGACCAAATATTAAATATGATTATTTTAGTCTATATATAAATGCAGGGGTGCCAATAGTAAATTTACTTCAATTAAAGGTTGGATTTTTCTCATTTTTTCAGCAAATTAGTTTTTTAATAACTCTTTTTACTCATCTTTACCAGGAGTGCCAATAATAGTGGAGGGCACTGTATATGCATTTCTAATTGCGTATTTTTGTAACAATACACAGTATATTGTATGCAATAACATATATTGTGTTATGTAACTGCTTTGGCAACACGGGAGGGCATTAACCTGAGTGCATTTGATATTGATAAGATCAGTGGTTTGCATTGTTGGGTAAACGTTTACATAAAAACAACACAACCTGAGTCTTCCCACACAAGCGCTATTTGAATGGGTCAAATTCACCTTTCTCACAGTAAGCCTGGAACACCCTTGTTAACAAAGCATAGCGTTTCAGCGCTGCATAAGTGCACACCACAGCCAAAAACACACAGCACAGGACTGGCCAACCATGTGTAGCCAATCAAACAAATCCCATCATGCTTTGCGTTCTAATCGTAAACAAAGAAGAGAATTGTAAGTGATGGAATGTCATGTGATGGGTTGGCTTGAGGCGAAGATGACATTCGAAAAAGGGGCTAGTGGGGAACGAGTAAAACCGGAGAGCGGGTGGGAGTCATATGATCCCTGCTCTTCAGGCCAAATGCACCGTTATGTAAAAACTGATATTCTTAAGAAACAGTGCATTACACTGGATAGTGTAAACATGTGTGTGTACAAACATGAGGAGGGGGGGTTGAAACACCACAAAGGAGGGAAGAACCAGGCAGTGAAGTGGGGGGGGGCTTTGGTGGGTGGGACGGTCTCCACCCAATCAGTTACCGCCATGATTTCCATAATCATGGCATATCAGATGTAGTAAACATTTACCAACATTGCCATCCCCCATAAGCACAGGTTAAATGGACAGTCCTCACCACTCTCTCTTTCAAATTAAAATTCAAATGACTTTCACTGCCGTAGTAAATACAAACACACACATTGTGTTGGAAATGTCAAAGATTCCTTCTGCCTGACCAAGGCAGATCTGTTTGAACACATTGCAAGATGCAGCTTGAGCTCGGTTTTCCACTTGTTTTCAACCTAAACACCAATACAATGTAATCAGCGTTACTGTAAGAAAATACAGTTCTACTTTCTACTCAGTTTCTGCCTCTGTTCTGTCTTCTGCCAAGGAAGGGGATTCATGAAAAAGTACACGAGTAACAGGAAATAAATTAATTGTCAAAACACATCAGTATAACAACGGTATTAATACCAACAATATTAACAACAATGGCAGTAAGAGCAGTGGGAGATCCAAAGACTGAGGAAGACAGACCCGTGGACTGAAACGTTTTCTCTCTCTCAACTTGCACCATGCAATTGTCAATTTATTTCTGCACTTTGGCTCCTGCAATTTTCCCCCCAAAAATGTAAATGATATTTTTCTAAAAATTTACTTTCTCATCAGTTTTTCTTACAATACATCTTTCCTTTCATTTGTGTAATGCTGCTCTGTCTCTCTCGTTTCAATATAATATGGCTTATTGGCACGAAACACCTATAAAATAAATATTGAGTAAAGTAAATGTAGAGTAAATATTGACTAAGTGTCAAACTGTAAACACAAATGTTGCTGTTGAACTCAATGGAAAAGTAAATCAAGAGAAGAAACCATTCAAGTTATCCATCTATATCTACTGTATTTCTGGCAGCAGAGTGATGGTTCCCCAATTCACATAGAGATCCATTCACATGCAGAGACATTTAGTATCGCTTGTAAGAGTACCAGAAAATAAGATATCAAGAGTCTTTTGATGTTGTTGGCTCACAGACATCAGGAAGTCATGGCATGCAAAAGATATGCGACCAAATATAAAAATGTATACTTTATTCTATATATAAATGCAGTGGTGCCAATAATAGTGGCCAACATGGTCTTCCTATACTTCTGGGAGGCCGTTGTTGATAAAGGGAGCATGTCTTTAGCTACCAATTACAGCTGGCCTGGTTTTATTCTTTGTTTGACTCTGTGATTAGTGAAGAGCTCTTTCTCTGGTTTGGATGTGAAAAGTGATGATGTCAACAGCCTATCTCTGGTTTCTTATTCCTGTCGTGCGTGTGCTTCTGCTGTTCCCGTTTCGTAGGGGAGGCGGAAAAAGACATTGCGTACAGCGGCAGTCGCTCGGTACCCGCGACATGACACGATCGGAAGATGAAGCGTGCATTTCCCCACGCGGCGGAGATGACTCGTGCTCCTGGGGCGGGAATGGAAAACAGCGCTTCAGTACGGGCCTCTGTGATTCTGCGTGTGCCAAGCAGGGCTGTAGGGAATGTGACCACTGTGACCAAGTCCACCACCTCTAACAAAGCACCAAACAAACCGAGCCCTAAGCATTCACACCCTCTACTCTTACAGTCCCCTGTGTATCTCTATATAACCACACTCCTCCAGGACACAAACCCCTATTAAAAAAGGCTACTGCACAACAAATTGCTAAGCAAATGCTAACATACACAAACAAACCTCTCACAAAACAGCTCAGAGAAAGCCTCACACAGAGATAAAACTCCTGAGCTGGGATCCACAAAGGAGACATTTCTACCCTACACTAAACACACAATACAATACACACACTATACTAAACTACATACACGACAATACACACGCTAACTTCATACTCACTACACTACAGTACAGATAGTACACATAAATGCACACACACTCACATGCACACGACAGTACACACTATACTGGACATACTACACTACATACATTACAGTAAACAGGCCAACTACCTACTCGGTACACTATACCGCAGTCACACAGACACAGACAGACACACGCACACACATATATCGGGAGAGATAAGGTTGGAGAGCTTCCCGGCCCTCACAAAACTCAAAGGTCTGTAGAGATACGAGTGAACACATGGCAGAACAATGTCCTGTCGTTCACTCACGGCCTCAAATTCACAGCCACAGGCTCCACTCCCTCTCGGACAAACACGCAGCCCTTTTCCGCAAAAGTATTCACAAACATGCCAATGCTCTTCGTCACACGTAGCATTAGACTAGAGGGCCCTATTTTTGCGGTCAAGGTGTGGCGGATTAAGGCGTGTCCAACTCGATTTCGGTAATTTCGTGACTAGAGACTGTAGCTCACTTGTAGCACAGTTGTAAAAGAGGTTTGGTTTCACTATGGCCAATCAGACCACTAGAAAGGGATTTATTTCCTCTTGACGCCACTGCCTCAACACCACAGCTACTGGCAGTTCTGTCATGTCTGATATACTTGTCTGCGAGATATACTTGTATGCAAAGACACCATATGTGCATTTATGGCCCCAGGCAAATATAGTAGTCAAGATAGCCTGTGCACTAGAGGAGGAAAATGCATGAACTTCAGTTACGTAGTCTGTGTATTTTAATCTTCACTGGATATAAGCCTAATGTATTGCTTTATTATTTTCTTTTTTTAATTATAATTGTAGTCTGTGTATTTTAATCTTCACTGGATATAAGCCTAATGTATTGCTTTATTATTTTCTTTTTTTAATTACAATTTGTAGTACAAAAATGTATTTATAGACATGTACTTTTGGAGTTTACCAAACTATTTATTCTCTACCCACTTCTACTGCATTTCGTTCGTTCTGCAGCCTACAGGTCAATCCCAGTCGACACATAAGAAACCTGAAGAAGCACATGCAATTATGCCTCATCAATAAGCTCTGACGCAAAAAGGTGAGTATTAGACTAAAATGAAACACTTTCCATGATAAGAAATCTACAATATACTATAAAATACAAGTATGCTTGAGCACTATTGCCGTAGATTATGCGATCAGTCTGTATTATTGCAAAAGGAGTGCAGAGCTAATTAGCAGCACCCACCTAGCATGATAACAGAGAGGATGCGCCCAAATATACACAATAACAACAAACAAAAAAACACAAATAGACAATTATTGTAGATGTTTATTCACACATGAAAACATAGTAGAAGTAACATGTTTTGACTGTTGCAGGTCTTCTTCAACAGAAATTTACAGTGAGGACGGTTGCTCAGTTTTCTTGAAGATTATCAAACAAAACAATGCCTCCCTATTTTGTTTGTTTAGATGCATCTGGATATTATTTATTTGTGATTTTTTCTGTCATTCACATTTGATTGTATCAACTGTATAACCGTGCCAGCCAGAGTCCAGTTGTGATGACACCGCTCCAGCAGAGCCAGATCCTGCATTAATCCTGCGTCTGTGAAAGACAGCAGTGGACACCCTAAGGCGCTTGGAATAACTTTTAAAAAAATATGGATGTGTACTGAAGGTGTGGTGATCAACTGGCCAAGCAAACTTGTTTTTCTCTTCAGACACAAATCTCACTCTGCCCTGATAGGTCTAATTTTGACAGGTCTGATGAGTACACATGTACATCAGGGGGAAAGCCACATCACCCTCTGAATTACAATGAAACTTTCCCTTACCACTGCCCGAGTGATTACCTTTGGTCTTTTAATAACCACAATGAGCCAACCTACATGCACAACACATTAAATAAACAGACTTCACTCTGGTCCATGACTCAAAAAGCTAAATAAATGAATGAAGATGGGTTTGAAGTAGGAGGCAAGCAAGCATCTACCACAGTTATTTGGTTTCACTTTTTTGTAAGATGTTGACTCTAAAGTTTTTTCCCTATGCAGTTTTGTCCACGTTTGTGTGACCCTTGTTCGATATATTTTTGTACAGTATATTATTGGACATATACAGTTAAATGCAAAAGTATTGGGACAGTGACACAACTTTGTTGTTTTGGCTCTATAATCCTACACATTGGATTTGAAATAAAACAATTAATATGATATGAGGTTAATGTGCAGACTGTCAACTTTAATTTGAAGGTATTTACGTACATCCATATTGAGTGATATCTATAGGAATTACAGCCCTTTTAATAAATAGTCCTCCCATTTTAGGGGAGCAAAAGTAATGGGACAATTGGCTGCTCGGCTGTTTCTTGGCCAGCTGTGTGTCAAAAAATCAAAGACTGCGAAAGCGTCAAAGACTACCATGAAGAGAAGGCTACACCAACACAACCTCAGAGGGTTCACCGCAAGATGCAAACCACTGGTAAGCCTCAGGAACAGAACGGCCAGGTTAGAGTTTGCTAAAATGGGACAGATGAGATGATATTAACCTGTACCAAAGTGATGGAGAGAGGAAAGTGAAACATGGCGGAGGTAGCGTTATGGCTTGGGCATGTATGTGAAACATGGCGGAGGTAGCGTTATGGCTTGGGCCTGTATGTGAAACATGGTGGAGGTAGTGTTATGGCTTGGGCATGTATGTGAAACATGGCGGAGGTAGCGTTATGGCTTGGGCATGTATGTGAAACATGGCGGAGGTAGCGTTATGGCTTGGGCATGTATGTGAAACATGGCGGAGGTAGCGTTATGGCTTGGGCATGTATGTGAAACATGGCGGAGGTAGCGTTATGGCTTGGGCATGTATGTGAAACATGGCGGAGGTAGCGTTATGGCTTGGGCACGTATGTGAAACATGGCGGAGGTAGCGTTATGGCTTGGGCATGTATGTGAAACATGGCGGAGGTAGCGTTATGGCTTGGGCACGTATGTGAAACATGGCGGAGGTAGCGTTATGGCTTGGGCACGTATGTGAAACATGGCGGAGGTAGCGTTATGGCTTGGGCATGTATGTGAAACATGGCGGAGGTAGCGTTATGGCTTGGGCACGTATGTGAAACATGGCGGAGGTAGCGTTATGGCTTGGGCATGTATGTGAAACATGGCGGAGGTAGCGTTATGGCTTGGGCATGTATGTGAAACATGGCGGAGGTAGCGTTATGGCTTGGGCACGTATGTGAAACATGGCGGAGGTAGCGTTATGGCTTGGGCACGTATGTGAAACATGGCGGAGGTAGCGTTATGGCTTGGGCATGTATGTGAAACATGGCGGAGGTAGCGTTATGGCTTGGGCACGTATGTGAAACATGGCGGAGGTAGCGTTATGGCTTGGGCATGTATGTGAAACATGGTGGAGGTAGTGTTATGGCTTGGGCACGTATGTGAAACATGGCGGAGGTAGCGTTATGGCTTGGGCATGTATGTGAAACATGGCGGAGGTAGCGTTATGGCTTGGGCACGTATGTGAAACATGGCGGAGGTAGCGTTATGGCTTGGCCCTGTATGTGAAACATGGTGGAGGTAGTGCTATGGCTTGGGCCTGTATGTGAAACATGGTGGAGGTAGCGTTATGGCTTGGGCATGTATGTGAAACATGGTGGAGGTAGCGTTATGGCTTGGGCATGTATGTGAAACATGGCGGAGGTAGCGTTATGGCTTGGGCATGTATGTGAAACATGGCGGAGGTAGCGTTATGGCTTGGGCCTGTATGTGAAACATGGTGGAGGTAGTGTTATGGCTTGGGCCTGTATGTGAAACATGGCGGAGGTAGCGTTATGGCTTGGGCCTGTATGTGAAACATGGCGGAGGTAGCGTTATGGCTTGGGCATGTATGTGAAACATGGCGGAGGTAGTGTTATGGCTTGGGCATGTATGGCTGCCAATGAACCGGCTCGCTTGTCTTCGCTGATCATGTGACTGCTGACAGCAGCAGCAGGAGACATTCTGAAGTGTACAGAATCTGCTGAGATCCAACCAAATTACTCAAAACCCGTTGGACGGCGCTTGACTTTGCAGCAAAACAATGACCCCAAACATACTGCTAAACTAAAGAAACCAAAAGAGTTTTTCAGGGTCAAAAAGTGGAATGTTCTTTAAGTCAATCACTCATTGTTAAACTAAATGAACATGTGTTTTAAACTTTCAGAAGGCAAAACACTCCATAAACAAACAGAAGATGGGTCCAGTACAGGTCTGGCAGAGCATCAGCAGGAAACATACCCAGCATCTGTTCTATAGGTTGCAGACTCAGGCAGTCATCAGATGCAAAGGATTTGCAACCAAATACTAAATATGATGACTTTATTTCAGATTATGTTAATTTGCCCCATTACTTTTTCTCTCCTAAGGGCTTTTAATTTCTAAACGTATCACCTAATATGGATGTAAATACCCTCAAATTAATGCAGATACTCTGCACTTTAACCTCATGATTATTGTTTTATTTCAAATCCAGTGTTAGGGAATAGAGACAAAACAATAAAAATTGTGTCACTGTCCCAACACACAGGTGAATTTGGGGTCCAGTACACAAGACTGTGAAGTGAACTATGAGTTTAATTTACAGAAGAATATTACAGAAATCATACCGAACAGCTAGAGAATGTTCTCTTCAGTGAATTCATGCATTAGTCGGAATATCTCCATATAGCAGGAGAAGGAATCCGCAACTCGATGCAACATAGGGTCCTGCTAGTCTAATGTCTGTGTTCCAAAGTCTTCACCAGTCCCTTTCCACCATACTGTTTCCTGGAAATTTTTATATAAACCTTTACATGAAAACCAGGTTCGCCCATGGTTTCCAGTTTCTAACCTTATTTGGGTATGTTTGCCGGACAGGTGTGATTTGTTGACGTTCTCCGCTGTGCTACGTCAACATCACCACAGAGTTACTCCCGAGTACCCAGCATGCTCAGTTAACTAGAGGACACCATTTTCACTGTAGCTTAAGGGCTTTAGAACAACCAGCAGCCTTTCCCACCGGCTGAACTGGTCAATTTAACATTTTAGTTCACCCGGAAGTAACTGCTATTCGGAAATATAAACACCTCTTTTTCTCTCCGTCAGTTTCTGCCCTCCTTTTTTCTCTTCCTCTGTTCTCCATCCCTCTCCCTCATCTTCTTCCTCAATCCCTCTCTTTCCTAACCGCTTATTTATTTTGAGTCACCAAGAAGAGGAATGCGTAGCAGTTGAATGATTAACTGTAGGGTGCCCCTGGCTGTTAGCGAACAGCGGCATACGAGGCTTCCTATGAGCAGGGTAGGGCCGGGACATAAAAAGAGAGGGAGAGGGACACATGCATACCATCAGTGGGAAGCAGGGTGTGGGCGGGCCACCGAGACGGCCGATGCCAGGCACGGCCCAGTGAAAAGAAATCTTTCTCTCTTTCTCTCCGTCTTTCAGTGGCGGGCAACATTCTCAGCATTCCTCACCCGGAACACCCATCGGACTATTCCTCCTCCCGTTCGAAGCACACATTCGCTACATCCGCTTATGAATTAAACACAGAGTTTTATTCCTATGATGACGGTGAGGAGACACAGAAGTTCAAGTCTGCCACACCCCTCCCCTCCCTCCGCCGAACCCCAACCCCCTGCTGTAAAACAGGTCCTGTCTGTTACATGTGAAGAATAGAGCCCGTCACTGCAGCAACCTCAAGCAAACATTTAACACGCTCAGATAACTACCCATTTACATTACACAGAGTATTGATCAGAACAAAGCCAGTGCCGTGCCATGACGAGGGTTCTGTTCCGGGTTTTAAAAAGCCATGTATCTACATTGAGGGTTTGTGTTCCTCAAGGATTGGATTTCTTGAGCCGTCGGCCCGGCAACAGACTTGCCCGTTTTGATTCGGGATTTCTTCTGAACACAGGTGAAAACGCGTACGTGAGTGGCGTCTAGTGTGAGCAAAATCACATTTTGTTGCGTTATTACAAACTGAAGAGAGCAGAAGCTAGGAGGCTTGAGACACCAGCCCCGTCCTCCCCACGTCGAGGCAGAAAAGCCCAAAAGAATCGCTCGTCTCGTTTGAGCCAAGGAAAGGTCTACCCTTTCTCCCATGAGAATCACCCCAAGCCACCCCATCTCCAAAAGCCCAGGCCACACGTCTAGTTCCCTGTCAGGCTCTAGGGGTGCACGTGACAGCTACAATAGCAAATAACAGCTTCCCCCTCCCCCCCTCCAACCTACGACACGGGACAGGACAGGTCTCCAGGTGACGTCATTCCTGCCGCCTGCATCCCCCTCCCTGGGGGCCCCGCAACACCCTGATATAATTACACTGTCCTGGGGCTCATTAGAGGGACACAAGGGGGCCGGCCGGCCGGCTGTGCTTATGACGGCTCTGAATCAATCGGATCCGACAACCCGAATCACCGACCTGTCACTTTGGCGTACCAAAAACCCAGCACCCACCCAGAACCCACCCCGACAGCCTCGCCCCAAAACTTGCCTCGCCCCCAACAACTGACCCCACCCCACGGCACGCGTGGGAGGCACCGCCGGGGGTCAGTCGCACCGCTGCGCAGGGGTGTGGACGTGGGGGGGCGGAGCCGTCTGTCGACTCAGCGCGCAACGGAGTGCCCGTTGCCATGGCCGAGGGCCGATAAACGCTAATCACCTCCATCACCGATCCGCCTTTTTTTTCCACATCGCCCCGCGGGGGAGTGGAGTCTCTGTGGCGCCATTACCCTGGGGCCACCCGACTGCTGAGATCCGTGTGTCGCTTGAGTGCGCTGCTGCAGTGCATCGCGGCAGTGTGCAGTCACAGTGCATCATCTCGGTGCGCCCATTCCCACAGCTCCTTCTCTTTTGCCAAGTGAAATCCTTGATGAGGTTCGGATCTGACGGAAGTGAAATTCCATAGCAGGCTGCCCGCGTAAATTCTTCTCCAAAGGTCAGCATCCCACCCTACAAGCAGCCCGGGACTTCTCTCAGAACGCACTCTGCATCACACACGCTCACTGGGTGCACACTCACACACACACACACACATGCTCACTGGGTGCACATTCACACACACGCTCACTGGGTGTACACACACACACACACACACGCTCACTGGGTGCACACTCACACACACACACACACACACACACGCTCACTGGGTGCACATTCACACACATGCTCACTGGGTGCACATTCACACACACACACACACACACACACACACACACTCATGTTCACTCAAACACACTCAAACGCATACTCACTTGCATACCTGCGTACACACAGATACATATACTCACAAACAAGCCCACACAGACTATAGGCTACATACACTCACTCACACACACATACAGGTTACATATGGTGCTGTAATGGCGACATGTAGTCCAGCTGTCTCTCGTGTTCGTGTTTGTTAATTTGAATGTGTTTTGTTGTGTCGGGCTTCGTACGCTGTGTGTCTGTGGTGGGACGGGGAAGCGGGGTGGAGATTTTTCGGCGCACTCCTGCTGCTCGTTTTGATGGTGTTGACTAATTGTCTAGTCGATGTGGTTTTGTTTGTTGTCGTCACCATGGAGACGCATTTGTGGCATGTGCTCGGGGGGTGTCCGTTGGATCTGCAGACTGCAGCGGCGTGGTTGCCATCGCTCTTCACGGGAGTTGAGGGTGTCGCGAGTGGTCCGGGAGTGTGGGCAATCCTCAGGGGGCGACCAGGGAGGGAGAGCATGGTGCGGGGGAGGAGTGGGGAGACAGCTGGGAGGATTGACGCAGCTCCGTTTTGGCAGTGTACAAAGACCGCGGCACTGCGTGTACGGAGGAGAGTCGTGGAGGCGGAGTTTGTGTGTTGGACTGCTTGGTGACACTGGACATCTCGGGACAGCGGAGGCTATTTTTAATCTGTATTGTACTTTAATTGACTTAATTAATTTGATTGATGTAATGATTCTGTTGGATGTCTTTGTTTGATATGTTTGTTTGTGTGTTGTGGGTCTGCCCCACTGTCTATGTCTTTTTTTGTTGTTGCTGGGGCTACAACTGAAGTTCCCTCGCGGGAAAATTTAAAGTTATTCTATTCTATTCTATACACTCACTCACACACACATACAGACTACATACACTCACTCACACACACATACAGGCTACATACACTGCCATGGCAACTAGAGCCATGCAAATGACTCATTTGCATTTTCATTGTGTCTCCACAGGTATACCTGACACCTGACCCCTGATCAATTCCAGGTACTGTAGATCAGAGGTCAGCTGCCCCTAACTCCTTCCCTCCATGGCAGCAGCCAGTAAAAATGCAGCACAGAGAGGGCATTCAAATGTCAGAGGCAGCTGGTGCATCTAAGCTGTGTAACGTCGAGGGGGAACGAGCTGGTAAAAAAGAACGACAAACGGGAACCGTGGCAAGTTCAGTGAATACTGCACCGTCTGTATGTCCTATGACTGTCCAGCTCCTCGATAATTTCCCTGGAATTTTTTTTTTTTCGATCCATATCAAAATAACTGGTTGTTTCCAGTTAATCCCACCTAAGATGACAGAAATTAAATGACATGTACTTGAGTATTTGAGCGAAGCTTAACAACAATGGGTATGCTGCTTGAAATGTGCGTCTTGTTTCAGGGAATCGTGGGACTTTAATAAACGATTCTTTCCTGACCGCTTGATACCGGACAACGTCCATCCTGCATGGGGGTCTGCCTGTCCATAGCCCCGCCTGCAGCATATCTGTACAATCGCCGCTTTAATTGACAACCTGAATTCTACAAGTAGAATACAACCTAAATAACCAAACAGCTATGAAACAGTCCTCCATTTTTTCTCGCAGTAACCCCAAGAACAGAATGAAAGGCTATTTAAGCAGTTGAAAAGACGCGTGTAAAAGTTCAAACACTACACACAGCCCCACCTGTACTGTGGTACACCAGAATCCAGCATAGTGCAACTATAGATATAAAAGAATGAGCACACACACACACACACACACATGCTCAGTCACATGTACACATTCAAAACATTCACATGTTCATATCTCGACACACACACACACACACACGCACACAAACAAACATGTATACGAAAGCAATAGTGTAAATGACAGTATCATAGCTATGCAACAGAACCAGAGTGCAATCCTTCAGGCTAGTCTCCATATAAGTCTTCCCACCCTGCTGGCGAAAGCCACGGCACCCAGAAACAAAACCCAGCGAGGCCCACTTTCACCGGTTCTGCTGGGGTTGGCTAAGTCATCTGTTTGTTTGTTTGTTTGTTTGTCGCGTACGGGTCATATGGAGTGGGCGTGCTCCCCCGGGCTCTGCATTTCAGGGCCTGTCTCATCCTTTCCGTGAAGGTGACCTGCCGACAACAGAGAGGGCCGGGACATTTGTTTACCTACCAAACACAGTCACCACTGCCACTGCTGCCGAATCCCACGACTAACAGTGGAGGGGAGGGAGAAAAGGACAGAGGGACAAAGGGAGAGAACAGGAAAAGAGAGAGTGTGAGAGAAAGAGTTGTAATGTAGCTAATACAATATATATGCACACACATGAAATATATACCTGAATATACACTGATCAGCCACAACATTAAAACCACTGACAGGTGAAGTGAATAACATTGATTATCTAACTTGAAGGGTTTCTTCTCCTGACTTATTTTTCCGTAGAGTTCAGTAAGAAAATTTGTCAGGAGAAACAACCCTTAAAGTGATCCATCCATATCTACTGCATATCTGGCAGCAGAGTGATGGTTTGAGGCTCATTTGATACCTCAGGCCCTTTGGATAAAAGTGTCTGCCAAATAACTGTAATGTAATGTAATGATGACTTACAGCCATTTCACCAACCATGTGTTACATACTGTTCCAGCATAATTTACAGTTAAAATACAGTTAAAAATGTTGTTGTTGGGTCAGCAGATTCTGTACACTTGGGGGGGGGGGGGGCTATGTACAAAAGTACAAAAGGTTCTAAAATTTCTAAACGGTTTATCCGATATGGATGAAAATACCCTCAAATTAAAGCTGACAGTCTATAACAAAAAACGTGTCACTGTCCATTGAATTATGGTGCTCACATATGTGTGTGTGTGTGTGTACATACATATATAGGTGATGATAGATGTGTGTTTGTTTCTGTATGTGGAGCTTTAGCAATATATTAAAATATATCTAAATATATATGAAGCTAAAGCATTATTGAATTAAACTGAACTGTGAGAAAGGTTAGAGAAAGAGAGGAAGTGAGTGGGACAGAGTGAGAAAAAAAGGTTGAGAGACAGAGTGCAGCAGGGGAAGAGAAAGTGAGGCAGACAGAGAGTGCCTACACACACGGCACAGCATAAAGAGGTACAGCATAACAGCATAAAATTATCTCACTGTCAGGATTTACACACATGGAGATAAAGATCAAACGTCCCGTTCCACATCTATTCTACATGACTGAGTTATTATCGCACACACACACACATACATACATACATTACGGACACACACACACACACACACACACACACACACACACACACACACACACAGTAGTAACAGTGGAAAGTTTCTCTCAGTGCCGTTATGTTGTGGGTTACACATGCTGCTTGCATGGAGGGTTGGCCAAACAGGACTGACCGGTTCAAACAGACGCAATAAAAGACAAGAAGGCTCTGCCTCTCCAGGAACAGGGTTGGAGACCACTGCCCCACAGTAACAGTGTTCAGTGCTAAACACACCCTGAAGTAACAGTGTTCAGTGCTAAACACACCCTACAGTAACAGTTTTCAGTGCTAAACACACCCTACAATAACAGTGTTCAGTGCTAAACACACCCTACAATAACAGTGTTCAGTGCTAAACACACCCTACAGTAACAGTGTTCAGTGCTAAACACATCCTGCAGTAACAGTGTTCAGTGCTAAACACACCCTGAAGTAAGTGTTCAGTGCTAAACACACCCTACAGTAACAGTGTTCAGTGCTAAACACACCCTGAAGTGTTCAGTGCTAAACACACCCAACAGTAACAGTGTTCAGTCCTAAACACAGTGTGCAGTAAGTGTTCAGTGCTCAACACATCCTGCAGTAACAGTGTTCAGTGCTAAACACACCCTGCAGTAACAGTGTTCAGTGCTAAACACATCCTGCAGTAACAGTGTTCAGTGCTAAACACACCCTGCAGTAACAGAATTCAGTGCTAAACACACCCTGCAGTAACAATGTTCAGTGCAAAACACACCCTACAGTAACAGTCTTCAGTGCTAAAAACATCCTGCAGTAACAGCGTTTAGTGCTAAACACCCTGCAGGAACACTGTTCCGTGCTAAACACGCACTGCAGTAACAGAGTTCAGTGCTAAACACGCCCTGCAGTAACACTGTTCCGTGCTAAACACGCACTGCAGTAACAGAGTTCAGTGCTAAACACGCCCTGCAGTAACAGTGTTCCGTGCTAAACACGCCCTGCAGTAACAGTGTTCCGTGCTAAACACGCTCTGCAGTAACAGTGTTCCGTGCTAAACACGCCCTGCAGTAACAGAGTTCAGTGCTCAACACACCCTGCCGAAGAGTATCCAGCAGCACTACACCGGCAGCCTCAGGTCTCTAATGCAGCAGAGTGTGAGTGCTCCAGAGGGTGATGTCATGGTAACAGATTCATAATGCATCATAGCAACTTCTGCATCCAACACAGTCACGTTCCTGTTCCTACACAACCACTAGAGGAAACAATCAAACAATTCTCATTCTCACACAACTAAGACATGAAATAGCCTGACCCAAAATATTCAATCTCTCACAACTAACACCTGAAATAGCCTGACCCCAAATTAGCTCAGGGATTTATTTAAGGAAGAAAGGCAAAGAGCAACATTTCAGCATGAAAGATTGGAAGCAACATTCCAGTAAGATAGCCTGGGGACCACGTTTCTCGAAGAGAATATTTTGGGCAACGTTTTAATAAGGTAGGCTTGAGGGAATGCATTTCAGTTAGGGAGACTAGCGGCTACATTTCAGTTAGGGAGACTAGCGGCTACATTTCAGTTAGGGAGACTAGCGGCTACATTTCAGTAAGACTTCCTGTCTGCAGAGCCTCAATATGCTTGTGAGTTCCCTTTTCTGCCCTTAATATAGTCAAGTTCACAAACAGGACTCTAACAAACAGGACCAGCACTGTTGTCAGCCTACTACTTGCTGGAAGCCAGTAGTGAAATGGATTCTCAGCAATGCTTCGTATGCCAGTGAGAAATATACATGACAATTAAAAGCAGTATTGCAGCTGCACAAGTGATATAATAGTTCA
Source organism: Ilyophis sp. 1 JC-2022 (assembly GCA_022702515.1). Taxonomy (NCBI): domain Eukaryota; kingdom Metazoa; phylum Chordata; class Actinopteri; order Anguilliformes; family Synaphobranchidae; genus Ilyophis; species Ilyophis sp. 1 JC-2022. The sequence goes on along the minus strand of CM040399.1, from coordinate 34,411,432 downwards.
AGCTTGCTGGCTAAGCAACAACCAAAGGTTGTTTTTTCTTTTGGGAAAACACTTGACAAGCAGCCTGTAAGCATGAATGTAAGTCCAGGAACAAATAGTGGTTAAAGTACTGTTGTGGCTTCATGGTCTTCTGAAGCCTCAGATCTTGTCCTTAGTAAATTTCTTCATCAGTGAAGGCTTTCTCTAGTCAAGAGCTAGTCTCAGCTTCTTAGACCCAAATCCTGTGTTCGTCCACTTGGGGAGAAACCCAGAAACTCATCCACAACCAATTCCAACGGCGACAATGGAGATTAGAGCTGCACCTCAACGATAATATTGAAAAGACAGGACAGCATATGTGGCTCTTGCCTGTACACAACTGTGGCAGCTCTGGTGATCGTCTGAAATGCGAGTCAGTTCTGTTCCTGTGCACAATGGTTGGGAGTGGGCGGGGGCACACTCCAGTAAAATTTATATGTGAACAAACACAACAGCAGAGTCAAATGTGTCACTGTCACTGTCGTCAAGCCAAAGAGGTTATGTGTGAATGATGCCAGGAGTTAGATTTCAGCATGAGAAGCTGGAGGCTATATTTCAGTAACTGAATTTGGAGGCTTGATGATTTTAATGGAAAAAGAGAAGGCCAAACAGAAAAACAAGTTCATAAAGTAGAGAGACAAGAACACACATGTAATGTAAGGACTGAGGTTCATCAGGCAAATCAGCGTTCTACTTTGACCAAGAGGCCAAGGGTAGTGTGTCTATTTCGAGTTAAGTATTGCGATAAACCAACTGAATAGTGGGGGCCCAGCTTTCAGCTGTAATTTCCTAGATTGCACCGATTTGCAAGCTCACGTTTATTAGCTACTGAAAAAAATAAAAAAATAACCTAGTTTTATATTTTATAACACGCTAGAACAATTCCTCTTTTTTCTTTCACTCACGGATAGTCAGCCCGCCTGTCTGCCAGGTGAGAAACGCCCATGTCCCAGAGAGTACATCTCCCGACTGCGGGGACAACAACACAGGCACACGCGCTGGGTTAGTGTTCTCCCGGGTACACAGCAACGATTCGGCCGCTCGCGGGCTGAATGGGGGGTTAGTGGGGGGCGTATTACTACGAACAACTAAGCCTTTAACAACTGATTTAAGTCACGAAAGAAAGGATCTCTCCTTCCCGTTAGTGAAGGACCTGTGCCAATCATAAACGCAACCGGCAGTGCGCTTCTTCTAATTAATGGGTTATTTCCCCCAAGCTCGTGGGGACACCGAGGAAAACAACAGGGTGTTCACACTAGTAGGTCATCAATAATATTGCATGAACCGCAGACTGAGCACTTGACCGAGCCTCACCCAGAAACAAACTTTCAAGAAGTGAACGGGACTGTTCATAAGTTTATTCCTTCTTCAGAAAACTCAAAACACATAGCCTACGACCAAGAACACATAGTGTTATTTTGGACACCAAGCCACAAACCGTTTATTAACCTGGTCCTGTTCAAAGGAATGATTGCGAATGTGTTCATGTTTGCTGATTATACGGTACCTGTCTGTCTTGTGCACTGTCTCTGTCCAATTCACCGATGTAGTACTGCTCCATCCACCGCCTGGCGTTCTCTGAGTGGCGGTGTGGGGGTCCGTCCATCTCCAGGCTTATGTCCGTCCCAGAGCGGCGTAAAATCAGAGCCTCCCCACCAGGGTGCATTCGAAGGAATCCTGTCACATCATAGACCCGAGTCCCTAACAATACCCAACACGAGTCCTTGGTGCAATGCCGGGCAACCTCTTTTTCCGAGAAGAAGCGAGGGGACACCGAGGGAGTCATTGATTCAGTAGTTAAGTCTCCTGAAAGACATAAACCAGAAGAGTGTATGGGAGACTTGCGCTGGAAGACCGACCAAAAGTAGACTGACTTTGCGCTCACAGCATCGCTCCGCTGGCACCAGCTCATTAACATATCATGAATGATTCATTACGCACCTGTCTCGCGTCACAGACTGTTCTAGCCGTAATTGGCAGCTCAGCGGCACCTGTCGCGGTATTTCAGAAAATAGTTGTTTCGTCTCACTCAGAAGTAATTTCTCACGATCTAACTGTCTTACAATAATACATATGGATACACATTGTATCGCTTGCAACGCATCTCGAAAGAACAACTAAATATGGACCTCAAAGCCTCTTGGCCTATTTTTATATTTACTCATATAAAATAGTAGATTAATGTAGTTTTGATTAAAACTGTTTTAGATTTAGAGTATTGCATATTGAAATATCAACATTGTTCTCTTTTTAGTTTTTAGTTTTGACAGTAGGAAGAAACACTTCAAGTATCTTGCTTGCAATAAATGTTAGCTTGGACGTAGCCTATCCAGAACTTATTTTTGTTTTCGTGGACTAGACCTACACCTTGATGTATAGAATAGCCTTGTAAAGTATAATTATATAATTGTGTCATTTATTGAGATAGAGAAGTACAAATGTATTTTTTATGCTTTAACTGTATAAAAATGTGTTTTACTCCGATGTGGGGTATCATTTCAATCATATGTCTATGGACATATTAGGCTATAATGCGGTCGGTTGAGATGTTTCTATTAGACTATGCTAAATTGCAATGTGCAAGTAGAAATGGAGTTTATCATTTATGTTCAGGTCATAAAACAGGGCTGGACAGCTTTTCGTGGTGGCGTAATAACCTGTGTGAATGTCGCAGGAAAGCTTTCAATAGGCCTCCCTGTCAGATTTTCAGATTGAACGATTCCTATAAAACGTAGGATATATTCTATACACAAGGCCCTGGAAAATGGTAGACTGACTTTCAAATGGGATCCAGGGTTCAACTTTATTGGTACCACTTATTGCTTTTTAATTTAAATCTAAAATTGAATTTGTAGCCTACCATTATGTAAATATGCGCATGCGTCATTACAGTCCCTGTTCAAAATGAAAAACGCTGTACACTCATGAGATATAAATTATGAAAGATCAATTAACGACCAATTCAATCGGTTAACTTTTTGTGTATAAAATATTGATGTTGCTCCTGGAGTGTGTTTCTTTGTCTCGGGTAACTAGAGTCACCGTGGTTAGTAACCCATAACGAGATTTGGTCATTACATTTATTTTTACTAGGATATGATATCTGTACGTACAGTGGGGTGCAAAACTTTGTGCACCCCTGGTCAAAATGCCTTTTACAATTAATATCTAAATGAACAGAAGCTAACCTGACCTCTAAATGGTACACAGTTAAACATGACACATTTCTTCACATTTTAAATCAGACTTTTTATTTAAAAAATTTACATTTTCAAAATAATAAAAAAAGGAAACAGTAAACGCTTCCTGTAGCCAGCTAAGAGTTTTTCGATTCTTGTTTTTGGAATTTCCCTCTTTCTTCATGGCAGAACACCTCTAGCTCAGAAATATTGTTCGGCCTCTTTGCATGCACGGCATGTTTCAGATCTCTCCACGGATTTCCAATAACATTCAAGTCTGGGGACTGTGGTGGCCATTCCAAAACCTTCATCCGTCTTTCCTGGAGGTACTTCATGGTTGATTTTGAGGTATGCTTTGGATCATTGTCTTGCTGGAATACCCAACCTCTCTTCAACTTCAGTGTCTGGACTGACCTTTGAACATTAGCCTCTAGAATTTCTTGATATTTGGTGGAATCCATTTTTCCTTCCACCCGCATAATATTTCCTGTGCCCCCCGCTGCCACACAACCCCAAAGCATAATGGATCCACCTCCATGCTTAACCCTAACCCTAACCCTAACCCTAACCCTAACCCAAAGCATAATGGATCCACCTCCATGCTTAACCCTAACCCTAACCCTAACCCAAAGCATAATGGATCCACCTCCATGCTTAACAGTGGGCAAGGTGGTCTCCTCTACAAATGCTTCAAAAGCACATTATTCCAAAATGCTTCCGGCTTCTCAGGGTTTTCTTTTGCATACTTCAGACGCTTTAAAACTTATTTCTGGCAACTCTGCCATGTAGGTCTTTGTTGATTAAAGTTTGTTGTATTGTTGTTCTGTGAACAACTAGACCTGCATCTGCTACTCTTTTTTGCAGCTCTTTTGCAGTGATGTGTGGGTTCTTCTGAGCATTTCTCACCAGGTCTCAGGCCATTCTATCTGAAATTGTTCTTGGTCTTCCAGATCTTGCCTTGACTTCAACTGTTCCATGTATCTTCCATTGTCTGACAATGTTTCTGACAGTGGAAATAGGCAGTTTGAAACATTGAAAGAGTTTTAGCCTTCTCTTTGTTGGTCTTTTTAAAAAGTAACAAAAAATAATCCAAAAGGGTTCCCAAACTTTTGCACAGGGCCTTTAACTTTTTATTTTATTTTGAAACTGCAAAAAATAAAAATAAAAAGTAATCTTGCTTTAAAAATTAAAGAAATGTGTCATGTTTAACTTTGTACCATTTAGAGGTCAGGTTACCTTCTGTTCACTTAGATATTAGTTGTAAAAGACATTTTGATCAGGGGTGCCCACATTTTTGCACTCCACTGTAGTTCTGTTGCCACCCCGGGCCAACATTAATGTTAGTTGTATCCTTGTCCTTTGAAGAAAATTAGACAATTCTTAAAATGCTAGCATCTATGCTATTTATGCTACTGGGGAGGCTGAGTCGATTCAGTGCTCCATTAGCGACTGGACAGAGACGGTGCGTGTATAGAGGAAAGTCGCGGAGGTGTAGTTTGTGTATATGTCGGCAGGGCTTGGAGTGGAACTGCTGTGATCCGAGAGACGTATTGCTCTGGGCCCCGTTTCCCAAAAGGATCTTAAGAGTAAAGATCATCTTAGGCTATTTAGTTTTTTATATTACATTCATTGTTTGTTTCTTTTTTGTCATGCGTTTCTTGTCTTTCTACCTGTATTTTTTATTATCTTCTTTATGTAGCGTCAGCATGTTAATTGTAAAATTAATAAAGTACAGACAAAAAAACACTCTAAAATGATCTTAACTCTAGGATACTTTTGAGAAACGTGGCTCTGGACATCTTGAAACAGCTTTGTCCCTACAGCTGTTAGACTGCTTAATGACACAAGACATCTCAATACAGCAAAGGCAGATGAGAAGCTGTTATTGCTTTTGATGCTCAATTTTTCCTACCTTAATTTTAATTCACTAAATTTGTTTGATTAATTCAATGATTCTATTGTATGTCTTTATTCAATATGTTTGTTTGTGTGTTGTGGGTCTGCCCCACTGTCTATGTCTTTTTTTGTTGTTGCTGGTGGCTACAACCGAAGTTTCCTCACAGGAAAATAAAAGTTATTCTATTCTATTCGATTGCAACTCTGTCGTCTGAAGGCTTTTTTGAGTTACCTGGGAAGCCATTGAAGTTTGAACCAATCAGAGACCAGTGCGCCGAGTTTTCACGACACGCGGTTTGTTCGACCAGCACTCAGTCCATCCGGTTTGTTCAGGTGCTGCACTGGTGACGGCTTCAACCTGCTCAACTAGATAGACCAGATTGGCCACCTTTGGCCCCTTCTTATGCATCGCCATGACAACGATATTTGAAACCTATTTGTAGTTTACACTCTCTCCAGAAGCGACCGGGTAACATAGATAAATAACATCAGACAAACAAAGCTGGACAAGGTGACGTTACTGAACATCGCAGGGAGGGAAGAAAACCATGAAGTTTCTACTGGGAAAAATTAAGTTTTTCTGTTCTATTCTATTCTATGCTATTCTATTCTATTCACCTTCTTTATCAGGAATTCCAGGAACCTGTAGAAAACCATGGCGAGGATGCCGTTGTGTTTTACTAATTTGTCTGTAGGTGGCACAAGTGGTCTGTAGCGGAAACTTTATTGCTCTGCGCTATAGGTTGAGGAAGTCTTCCAGCTGCCAATAGCAACAATTACATTCTGACTTTACGATAAATTATTAATGTATCCAAGCCACACATTTGTATTTACTTTTAGTTACCTATATTTTTGTGAGTTTGTATACTATATATATTGTTTTGTGTTTTTTAGATTGTTTTTGGAGCTGTACTGACAAATGAAATTCAACCTTTGAGTTTATAAAGTTACGTATGTAGTTTTGGAAAGAGCAGACACTTTGGGTACACTCACTTGAAATGACCCATACATAAAAACACCCCATATATAAAAATACATTCAAAATAAGTAGATTTTCACATATTTATTGGATTAAAATATATAAATATATATATTACCGCATCGATTTTGACCGTAAAAAAAAAAAGAAAAAAAAATTCTCATAGGCTTTTCTCCAGGGGAATATATTTACATATATTTGCTTTCAGTATATAATATAAATACATTTAATCCAAGTATATGTAAATATCATATATTATATCTACCATACAATACATTACAGGCATTTAGCAGACATTCTTATCCAGAGCAGATGGCAGAGTTGGAATCGAGCCTCCAACCTGTAGGTTACAAAGACAGTTCCTTAACCATTATGCTACACTTACACTCCCATACGTTACCATACATATAAATACAAGCTTTTTTTAAACTTGAAACGATATATTACCGATATATTTACATATACGAATATGTACGAATTAATCCGAATGTTGTCAACACAACCTGACAGCCATGCAAATTTTAGTCACACACAAAACACAATGGCAGTTATAGGCTCGTTATAGGCAAAAGTCCTATCAAGGGAGGTTTGAATTATATTTTGAAAATATACTTTACTTATCTATTTCAATATATTTTGGAACGCACCACATGGAATTATATAATATTTCCGTATGTGGAGTAATTTTACTGCTAAATTTAACTGGCTAGATTTAACTGTAAATTATGCTGGAACAGTATGGAATACATGATTGGCGAAATGGCTGTAAGTCATCAAGGGTCTGACGTATCAAACGAGCTTCAAATCATCACTCTGCTGCCAGATATGCAGTAGATATGGATGGATCACTTCAAGGGTAGATATGGATGGATCACTTCAAGGGTTGTTTCTCCTGACAAATGTTCCTATTGAACTCTATGGAAAAGTCAGGAGAAGAAACCCTTCAAGTTATCCATCCATATCTCCTGCCTATCTGCCAGCAGAGTGAAGTTTTAAGTCTAGTTTGTAAAGATACCCAGACAGGAAGACGTTTTGTAATATTTAGCTTTCACTACTGTCATATTTTCACATTTTTGACCCACACATTTGTAACAAAAATGCACAAGCAAATACATTTTATTTTCGGACATCGCCATTGTTTGAGCTTTTGTCTGGTCGAATAACATGGCAGCAGCATGGAAATCTAAGCAACACAATACAAACATTGTAGTAGCCTATCATGGGCTTCTGATGTCACAATATTCACATTGTAGCAGCATGGACATTAGACGTCACAATACTAACATTGTAGCAAGGAAAGAAACCAGACATATCATTCACAAGATTGCCGTGGTTGTCAGAGGGTGGACAGAAAGAGAATACCAATGTTTTTTAGTGTGTGACAACCACACAACTGTGGTGGCGAGAGAGACAGAGAGAGAGAGAAAGAGAGAGAGAGAGAGAGAGAGAGTCAGTGAGGGTCAGGCTGAATGGTGTATGTCACAGTACTGAATACACAATAGGGTCATTTATTTTTTTCATATAGTCATGTCTTTTTCATTTCATGTCCGTAATTATATGTACAAAAAAGATATGTGTTTAATAGTGTTTGCAAGCACGTGTGGACGTGGCAATGCAAATCACTCAGTACACACATAGAGAACCATTAAAGAGAGTTGAAGGTCGCTGAGACGCTGGGTGAACACCTGGGACACGCTGCGATTGCTTTGCATGGCAGGAGAGTACAGTCAGCACGGAGGAGTGTTCCCTGCTCTTGCCAAAGCCTGCTAGTGCCCTCTTGTGGACTGCTCTATTCAGACAACTCCTGAAATGAACACAATCTGCCCGAGCGATTCAGTCTGAAACACTGAAGGCATCTTTGCAAAGAAATTCTGATTGTGTGTCTAACTGTGTGTGTTTGTGTACACGATGTTGGAGTGCATGTGTGTCTGTGCGCGTTTGTGTTTTATGTAATATAAAACATAAAAATGTTTTAATAATACAAATATAATAAACTTTAATTAGAAAGCACTTTCTAAATAACAATTTTTTCAATAATAATCAAAATAATGAAACATGTAAAATGTGACGAGGCATTTCAAATCAACTCAATGCAGTTAATGCATACGTCTGAGCGTGTGTGTGTGCGCACATACGTATATGAGTGCATTCACATGTGAGGATGTGTGTGTGTGTGCGTGTGCGTGTGGGCCCACAAAGGTCTGGGATATGTTCAGAGTACACGCAGCTTGGATAGCAGACAGGTCATGATGTGACTGGTAAGGAGAAAGTCTGTGTGTCAGCAGATATGTTTCTGGATGAAGGGAGAGGAATTTTCCCCTGAGAAGAACATTGAGGATGAACTGACCAACTCTCATGGACCCTATTTTTAACCCCCCCCCCCTCTGTGTAGCCGTTTCAAACCTTTTGTTCACCTTTTCAGTCTGTTCTTATTCACCTGTGTGACTGTTTACCCTGTCTGTGTACTTTCACATTTTGTTTTTAAGCAGATGCTCTTGTCCAGAGCGACTTATAAAAGTGGATAAATAAAGCTTCAGGCAATAAGCAGAAAAGATCAAGCCATTGGTGTCACAACCAATCGGAGCATTTAATAAGCGAAACACAGCCGAGTGTCTGACTGGTTTCAACCTGTTTTCATTGAACTCTGAAAATCTATCCGTTTTCAACTCCTTTTATTCCCAGATCTGAGATTGCCTAGAGATCAACTGTACATATCAGATAAACTCCTCAAAAAAAGTTTGGAAACGTTATTTCGGTCGATTATTCCTCCCCTTTAATAATACCAATTGGTATTGTATTTTATATCGTTGGAAAGCCTGATTAGTCACCTTTACAACGAGGTACAACTTGTAAGGATCATGCATTCGTGGAATGAGCAACACAGCTAACCGTGTGGGTAGCGGCCCAAAAAAATTTGCCAAAATCCCCTGCAATATTCTTCTGTTGGTATTCACTCTCGTTTTGAGTTGCTTGGTGGACTGGATGATTGCACTCTCCCACAGTAATAAGGAAAAAACAACACATATTGGCCATTTTTACACTTTATTCATTTTACACTGTCAGGGACCTCAGTAGCGTGTGGAAGATCCATACGCAGCCACAACAGCTTGGCACCTCCTCCTCATGCTGGTCACCAGCCTGGTCACACACTGCTGTGGGATGGCATCCCATTCCTCAACCAGGATTTGTCGCAAGTCAGTGTCATGGTGTGGGGCGGTATCTCTCTCACAGGCAAAACAGAACTTGTCATCATTGAAGGCAATCTCAATGCAGTGAGATATCGGAATGAGATTCTGGAGCCAGTGGCGATCCCATATCTCCAGAATCTGGGACCTAACTCCATCCTCCAGGATGACAACGCTCGCCCCCACAGAGCCAGGATCATCACAGAGTACCTCCAGAATTTGGGAGTGGAGAGGATGGAATGGCCTGCCGTGAGTCCAGACCTCAACCCAATTGAACACTTGTGGGATCAGCTTGGGCGTGCTGTACGTGCCAGAGTGACCAACGCAACCATGTTGGCTGACTTGCGACAAATCCTGGTTGAGGAATGGGATGCCATCCCACAGCAGTGTGTGACCAGGCTGGTGACCAGCATGAGGAGGAGGTGCCAAGCTGTTGTGGCTGCGTATGGATCTTCCACACGCTACTGAGGTCCCTGACAGTGTAAAATGAATAAAGTGTAAAAATGGCCAATATGTGTTGTTTTTTCCTTATTACTGTGGGAGAGTGCAATCATCCAGTCCACCAAGCAACTCAAAACGAGAGTGAATACCAACAGAAGAATATTGCAGGGGATTTTGGCACATTTTTTTGGGCCGCTACCCACACAGTTAGCTGTGTTGCTCATTCCACGAATGCACGATCCTTACAAGTTGTACCTCGTTGTAAAGGTGACTAATCAGGCTTTCCAATGATATAAAATACAATACCAATTGGTATTATTAAAGGGGAGGAATAATCGACCGAAATAACGTTTCCAAACTTTTTTTGAGGAGTGTATTAAAAAGCAAACGCGTACATACACACTGCACATACGTATGTAAGCCCCCCCCTCCCCACAATAAGGGGAGGCTCACAATCAAGTGTGAGTCAGAAACCTGACATTTTTCTTCCCATAATGCACCTCCCCAACTGTGCCATTCCTTTTTCATTCCTTCCCGTTATTGCCCTCAACACCCCCTACTTTCTGCTTCTAAATTTACCTGCAGAAACAAAGGTGCGCTGAATAATTAATTTCTTGTTTGTGGTTCTGAGTTGCTTGCTTTGGAAACCCAAGACATCCTCCTTCAGTGGTGGGGGGGGGGGGGGGTGCGGATGAGAAAGCAATGAGTTCACCTGGTGATGTTACAGATAGGGCGGGGACTGCTTGGCTGTAATTGGCCACCCGCTTGCGCACGCTGGGCTGCAGGCGGGTATAAGAGCATGCTACCGTGCCTACCGGCCCCACAACCATGCGCACCTGAACCTCAGCCATTAACAGCATCCGAGAGAAGTCACCATGGCAACTGTTGTCCCTGTGAGTATGAGGCTGATGATTGTTAGTGTGCTGTCCTGTTGATCTGACTAGTCTCTGAGTTACAGTTAGCGGGGGAGGGATTTGGGGGGATTTGAACAGGCGGTCAGCGGGTTTTGTGGTGCGTAGCCGCAGATCTCGGTGCACCAACCTGGGAGGGCGGGCGGGACATAGAGGGGCGGATTAGAGGGCCTCAAATCCCCATCGTCGCCCTTCCGGCCGCGGTCGGGGACGTGCGGCGGATGAAACGCCATCTGGTACTGCAGTTACAGCATACAGCGGCAGAGGAACCGGAGAGCAACTGTGATGTCAGACACGTTCAAGACGGCGCAAAACCAGACACGGGTTCGGGGGTCAGTAGAGCCAAGGCCTTGAGTGTAATGGTTGGGGGGGGGGTATGTGCGCACAGACCACTCTATCCAGCGTGGGAACATGACCAAGGCTGCGTGAGATGGACTTCCTGTGTCTGGCGCTGCCGCTCGGCGATGTTTGGGTTTCAATAATGCATAAGAAAATGTGTTTATCAGGAATGAAACAGGAGCAGTGGAGCTCATTCCCTGCCCATATCTGATGAGGCAGTCTGAAGGAGGGGGGTTAACCGTATGTAACAGGAGGTGTGTGGGGAGGGTGATTAATTGGGTGTGGAACAAAAGGATAGTAATTCATTACCTTTTGGACTGAAGGAATGTAACTGTGGAATCTGGGTTAGCTCCAGAATCATCCAGCGTACAGTGCTGCGAATGCTTGGTTACCATATGAAATACTTGACGTAATAACAATAACAGTGAATATAATTTGCAAACGGCTGTTATTAGCACACTAATTGCATGTGGAACTGAGAAAAAGAAGACAAAGAACGAACACAGAAATATCATATCATATCATACGCATATCTCTCTCTCTCTTTCTCTGTAGTTTGCGTCTTGTTATGCTGCCAACGGCCTCAGACCCTTGCAGCTCTTCAGAAACGGACCAGGGGGCGGGTACCTATGTCTCCTGACCTATCACGGGCCCCGCGGAGTCCCTCGCCCCCGCATGGCCTACCGCGGGCCCAAGATGACGCTGCGGCAGATCTGCCGCACGCTACGCGCCATGCGGGAGCTGCGCAGCCGGGAAGGCAGTCCTGCAGGCGCGAGGTGAGGCCGGCCCCGCCCTACAGCACACACAGCGGGGGATACACTAAAGCTCTCTTGCACTGTAACTAATGCTGGGGAAGAGCATCGGTAATGTCATGTATAATTTATAGGAGGCACAAACTGGATGACTGATTGAATTTAAGGGTGACTGGAGAGCTGAGAGGCGATTAATTCCTTTCAATAGGATGCAAACTTATAATGTCCACAACATTGACTTTTCAATTTGTAATTTAACAAGCTTCCCATTTCTTATTAAAGACAGTTAAATAATTAAGTAGGGAAATCTGATCGTAAAGGTGCACCGTGCAGGATTTTTGAGCCTTTCTGTGATCCTGTGTTTACAATTAAATCCTTCGTCCTAAACCCCCGCTCACTCAAGGTACCCGACTTCAGCCATCTAGCTTCCTAACATAGCTAGCTGGATAACTCGAGGTAACATTACTTACAGATCCAACAGAAAACACGTCAACTCCACAAAGGAAACAAATACGATTATAGTCAACCAATTTTATTCAACTGAGATTATATATGAGCTTTTTCAACCTGAAATACATTTTTCATATTTACTCCTATAGGATTATTTGGTTTTGATTTTTAGAATTTTTTAAATTTAAACTAAACCAGAGGTTTAGTGTGCTGCCAATCATAACTTGACCACCAGTTCAACCCTCATATTATATTCGGGTCAATTTGACCCAATGCAATGTTTGACCAGTATGAATGTTTGAATGTATGATCTCTTAAAACCCAGTTAACCTTACTTTTTCATCTTCACACTATATGACTTCTCCTCATTTGTGGGATTAAATAGTAAACACACAATAAACATATGTTTTCAAAAGGCCTGTACCAACTCTGTATACAAAGGTGTTGTGTGGGGTCATTTGTGGAGTAGCTGTATAAAATGTGAGAAAATATACAACAACAAAAAATGTTGATCTCCATTTTTTTGTGGGTGATTCTGGTGGCACTTTCCCATACAGGTTTTAAACTTCACAAACTTTCACTTACCTTTTGTTATATTTAGGGACAAAAGGGAGACACACAAACGGTGATGCAGAAAGTGTCGTCATTTTCCTATCGCAATACTTTTGTGTCAGCTTAAACATGAAAGGTGTCATAAAATGTCAACATAATATGATGGTTGAAGTCTGTTAAGTCTAAAATGAGGTCACTGCTGTTACAGAGAGCACAACTGTGCGCCTCTCGTTTCCTCGAATACCATCACTAGGTTCTGCGGGACGTTACGTCTTCAACTACGTCAGTGTTTGTTTCTCGAGTATTTCTTCATGAAACGTGGGGCGTTATGCTCTCGCCTCATTTACAATCATCACTTCGCATTTTGACCGTATTATTTATTCAGTATATGCTCTTTGCCGTAGTGATTTGCAAGGCCGTCGTAGCAAGCTGTTGTGAATCTGTGCATGTCAGCAGCGCAGTAGGAGCAGCACTGGATGCAGGACAGCGATAAACCATGAAGCAGAAAAGGTTGCAAGCATTTGACATTTGTTCGTTTGACACTTATTAGATCATGTTTAATACGGATGCAAAAATCAGCAAACAATATGCACCGACGTACAGATTTATTTTTCTTGGTTTAATACGATTTAATCGCATCTTTGTGTGAGGAAGCTTGTTTGGAAGCAAATAAAACTCCAATGGATTCATAAATTCCTCGCTAACAGGCAACAGTATGTGCGTGTAAACTCTGGGGCGATCATCTATTATTAACATCAGCACAGGGGCGTCACAAGGGTGACTGCGTCAGCCACCATACTAACTCCTCGCTGATTAAATTTGCGGTTGACGTAGGCTTAGTTGACCTTTTAACTGACGACAAAATCGATGACAGGGAGGAGGTAAATTATTTGTACAGTTGGGGCACAGATAATTAATATCAAATAATTGTTTGATTTGAATCACTATGAAAACAAAATAAACTATCATCGTGTTCAGTTAATTGAAATCTCTCCTCGTGACAGTGGATGATACTAACACTAATGTTGTGGAGAAGTGCAGATACTCCGGCACCATCATTGATGGCAAACTGCCATGGGAGGCTAACATCAACGCACGGTACACAAAAGCGAAGGAGCTTTATTTTCAGTGCAAAGTAATAAACCCCAAAGCTGAAAAAACAATGTCGGTCTTGTTGTACAAGTTTTGCACGAACCATGTTGACCTTTTGAATAAAGTGCTGGGGAAGTGCTCTTTCTGTCCAAAAATAAAAACAAACCCGACAGAATAATTGATAAGTAAGATTTTAGGTCTCGTTTGAGAGAATCACAACCCGATCCGAAAGGTCACTAATCTCGCTGGCAAGATGGTGGCTAGCCTTGACAATCTGTTGTTCCTGAAGTACTAATCACGGCCATCTAGCCTTAGATATCAGATGGCTTGAATGAGGACACTTACCTCATTTATACCTATAATAGGTTGTATAACCTATAATAGGTTATACATCTTTAAATATCTTTAAATATTTGATATACTTAATGTTGAGTGTTGAATTGTAAGTCTTGCTTTTTGTTGCATTTTATGTTATGTTCATGGTCATGTTCTTGTACAAAATGAATTCCCTTTAGGGCAATAAAGGTTTCATTCAATTAAATAAGATTCTTCACATTTTAAAGATGGAAAGACAAAATGGAGATGATGACTTTATGATCTCCATGGCGTTCTTTGACTGACAAGTGTGTGTTTGTGTGTGCGTGTGTCCGTCTGCGTGTTTCAGGAAGCAAACTAGTCCCATCCCACCCCCGGGCTCACCAGTCGTCAAGGTGACGGAGAGAAGATGCCTCCCAGCCTGCTTTCGTCGCAGGCGCGGCGGAAATATCAAGAGGGTCGGGTGACAACTGAGTTCCCCCCAAACCCACCTTGAGCTCTCCCTAAACAGCCAATGAGGATGCAGTTTTTTTTCGATGGCACCACCCTGTGCATGCTTCACACTTTTGTACAGAATGAGAAGAGTGGCATCTGGCATCATGACCACTGTTTGGGGGGGTGGGGGGTGGGGGTGGGGCAGTGCACCCGTGCAGGAAAGAGGACCGCTCCACACTGAACTCCAGCTGGACCGAATCTGCACACGCCTTTGATTGACGCTGGGAGAGACACCTTCTCTCTCTCTCGCCCATTTTGTTTTCTGAACTCCAATGCCATGGAAACCGCATTGCTCTTTGTTTTCACCAGTGAACGATCTGCATGTTCCACCCACCAACGAGGCAGCTCAGCTGCGCTCATCTAATTAATTAAGATTTTGGAACAGAACCACCTCTCACTGTCAGACGAGGGGTGTGGCCTGGAGCGCCTGACCTCAGTGTTGTTTGTTTGCGTGTGATTGGGGGGAGGGGTTGGACATTTGGTTGAGGCAAGATCGACAGCTGTTCACTGCAAAAAAACAAATCTTAACAAGTATTTTGATCTTATATTTAGACTTTAGAATCTTATTTCTGTTACTTTTTTTCTAAATAAGACAAAAAGTGGGGTGAGACAGTTTTACTCATTTCAAGATTTGCCAGTGGGGTAAGATAATTTCACTTGTCAAGCAAAGACAAACTTAAAACAAGCTAATATTTTCCACTTTTTCCAAAATACGACTTTAAGTCTCATTACAAGACTTAAACACTTGTAAAGACAGACATTTTTTGCAGTGTTCTGATATTACCATTAAATTATAATTTTGTTATGTTATTATTTACTGACCATTGTCACGTCATCACTTATCTTAAATTATGCATTTGTTTATTTGACACTTGGTTGTCCCAACATTTTCTGTCAAGCTAAATTGAATCTGTTGTCCCTGAGCAGATAAAACCAAAGAAACAGAATATATGCAGAAGATTATTAGTCAAATATAAAGATCGTATCAGAAACATATTGTCTCTTGTTGGTATATTTGTGTCATCTCTGACTTTTTACTGTTGTTCAGTCATCGTGTATCTGTGTGACTGTAACCTACCCAGGGACTGCAAATAAAAGTTAGCCTTGGCAAAATTTGGTAGCATACATCAAATGGCAAAAATGTGTGTGAAACACTGTATGTGGTCACTGACAAATAAATGAAATAAAGCGTGCTGATAATTATAACTTTACTGAATGTTGCCATTACACTTTATTGACGGAAGCCCTTTAAGTACATAAGTGAAGAAGTGATCTTGGTCTGGTGTAATAATACTCTGGTTGCACTTTAGTGCCACGCAACTTTCAAGCTGCTTGTATGTGTTGTTTTACAACCGTGTGGTGTGGTTGTTTTATGTAGCTAGTCTGTGTGTGTTTTTCGTAATGGAAGTAAAAATAAAATTAAAATAAAACATTGACGTGGACTTTTGAATGGAATGCTGAGCCGTCCTCGCGGGTGAAAATGGAGTGTCTTACTTTTATGTTCGGCTGCATCCAGAGGAACTGGAGCAGGCCTGGGCTAACAGCTCGTCACCAGATACAGCACAGAGAGAAACACTTAACCCTCTGGAGCTCCGGAAACAAACAAGCAGAACAAAGCTAATGGACACAGTATCCTATTGTACATAATGCACACCCCTCAGACTGAGGCAGGCAGAGTGTAATGACTACTGCAAGTGCCACTGTCACACACATACACACACACACCTACATGCACATATATGAACACATACTCAAACACACACACATATACAGGCACACACACGTTGCTTGCTGCAACATGAAATAAAGAGCTGTTAAAGAGGCATTAATAACTGTGCACAAAATGGCCGCCACTCCAGTGCAGTAATACACGGCATATTCCACGGCTGAATCCTGAGAGTGCCAACTGCAGCCAGGAGCCCAACAGAGTGGTGCATTACCGACCATGGCATCACGCAGAGAGGGGAAGATTCAGGGAATTTCATATACATATGTATATATATATGTATGTTAACATCCAGTATAGAGGGGGTAATGTTTTTCTGACAGTGGAAGGCTGTTCTGAATGTATTTTCAGCATTTAACTACACATACTAATGATATGACAGTGATCATAATACTGACTTATTTGTAAAGTGAGGAACTGTTCATTGAAATATACAATATATTGCAATTTGTATTGAGCAATGTATTGAATAATAATATATAATATACCAATTAGTGTCCCTTAGTGTTAGTGGGCTGTATCTGAATATAACCAACATAATGTATTATTTAGCAAAAATACAATGCATTAGTTAATATGGTTAATTTAATATTCAGTGTACTACAGTATATATTTCAATATATATATGTCAATGCATTTTCCTTGCATAAGGAAAACAATGCTGTGTTCCAAATCTGACGGGTTCTGGTAGCGCACTCATACTATTGGAAGGCAAGGTTTATGTTAATCAATACTCAATGTTACTGGGTGATATTCATCCTATATTCAAGACTTAATTTCTCCAAAGAAGGGTACCTTTCAATGTGACAATACCCCGTCCACAGACCACTAGATGCCCAGTGGCTTGAGGATGTTACATCTCAACCCCTGAGCTCGTCCCTAAGACGGGCTTTCTGTCACACAGGTGAGTCTAACCTGGCATTGCCTACTCGCATGTGCGTGAAGCCAATAGAAACAACGAAAAACAACAAGGGCCCAGAGTCACTTGCGGTGGGGCAGACCCCGACCCAAAGGGAAGAGGGGTAGGCAAGTCACCCAGCATGAGGTTTCCTTTCGATGGAAGTTTCCTACGGAACGTACGGCCTTGAGGCCGAGGAGATGGTGCAGTGTCTTTGCACTGCTGTATCTTTGGTCTGAAGATCGTTCAAAATGCACACCCGTGTCAAAACCACAAACCAAAGAAATAATAATTATATATATATATATATATATACGTACATGCATATGTACACCCAAAAAGACGTAGCCTTACAATGGCTTCTGGAAATCGGTTCTGCCAAACTGGCACCACGTCTGCAAAAAAACTGCAAAATGAATTCAAAATTCCACCCGTCCGGATTCTCCACACACCCATTTCCCAGGTCACGAGTCGCCTTTGAACCCTGAGAAAGGGACTGCCCCTGCTATGTCATTGGACGACGTAGCGTGCCAAATTAAAAGAAAAGTGTGTGCTCCACCAATCCAATCCTAACAAGGAGCAAGCGCATTTACGGGACGTTCTGGAACATTGCCCACGACAGCATTATCACTTCCATCAACAAACATTGAGCTGATCCACGTTTTTCTTGCGGAAGAGTGATATTGCATTCCTCCTGCAGCATTCCTGGGGCCAGTAGACTATACCACAGCCCATATAGGTCGTACTGATTGTTTTTTTAACTGATGCTGATGAAGTTAAAAACTGAGGTGAATCAATAGGCTCCTATTTGGTAAAAGTGTGGACACCTGGTCACTAAAACGAACTATCTGATAGGTAATGAAGAATTTAAAGACAAAGCAAATGATAACCACACCTAGATTGTGTTAACAAGTTTAAGAAAAAAAAATAATGAAAGAAAGAACTTAAGCTCAGGTGTCCAACATTAATTGAGCAAGAGATTGGCTGTAACAAAAACCAGCAGACACAAGGGTCCTCCAGTTTGACCGAGTTTGAGAACCTTGCCATGACGACAGCGGGTTGTAATCTTATCAAGTGGTAGGCAGAAGACGAAACTAAAACGGGTAACCGCTATGGACCTCGGTGGGCCCTGGACATGCGGTGTGTTGACCCCGCGCGGGACCGGTATGGAGCGACGCTGACCCGACACGCTGCTGCTGCTCAAACTTTAATGGGGAGATGTAGTCTGAGCATGAGTCACAGGAGAGCCAGCCTGTAGGACAGGAAGAGGTGGCTCACGTTTCTCCAGCACAGGAAACTGATATTCCTGTCACGCCTCACTGTTCAATTAGATCCAGCAAGGTGTGTGTGTGTGCGTGTCTGTGTATATGTATATGCGTGTGTATGCAATGTTGTATGTATGTGTGCATGTTTGTGTGTTTATCAGCTTGTGACAATGTGTATGCATTTGTATGTATATGTATGTGTGTACATGTGTGTATACGTATGTGTGTATGTCTGTGTGTGTATATGCATGTATGTGCATATGTGTGCGTGTGTGTGAATATGTGTATGGTGTAAAACTGTGTTTATGTGAAATAAGAGCAATGGGAAGCTCAGCAGGTCAGCAGTATCTGGCCAGCAGGGCTACAGTAACATTAACCTTGGACAGACTGACTTAATTGCACCAGTGGAAGTTTCCAGTGCTTTAGTTACCGATCTGAACATCTCACTGGTCACCTTTCAGTGGTCAGTTCAACCGTCGACAAGCAGGAGCATCACATGAGCTCCAAATGCTTAAGAAACTAAAGTTCCAGTTACTTTGAACATCTGCAGACAACTTTATTAACTTTATGTTCTTTAATACAGCCGTAAGACGGAGATTCTCTCATGAATACGGGAAGGCTTTCAGGTATTTCCAACACAAAGAACAACATGACAACCTGGTATCCAGACAATCACAAGTCATACTGCGTAATGGATGCACCAATGAGTGCCCGGTGTTAATAGTTAGCGTCCGTCACGTATGAAAGACCGTACAGTCACACGTAATGATAATAAAAATAACACAAGAATACAATTCGAACAGACCATTCAGCTCATCTAGTCATTTTCCAACAGACTAGAGTGTGCAGTACTGTCTCAAGCCTGGACCTGAATACCTTGCAAGCTGTTCCACACTTTACCAATTCTGTGTAAAAAAACTTTTTTAAAAAAAGACGTCCTGATATCTATACAGAATTGACCGAGGCAAGCTTGTGTCAGCTCAAATCGGTTCATGATAACGAAACTGAGGTTGAGCATATCATTTTGATTAGGCTCTTCGTTTGAATTGTACACGCAACAAATACAGTGTTGCACATGAACATTCATGATGTGCAATTTGTATGTTCAGGAGAGAAAATGTGCGTACAAGTATACAATTGCAGTGTCTCACAAGCTTATGTCTTTAAATGGAGAAGCAACTACACTATGTCTTACACATACTGTATATGCACAAACAAAAGTCAAAGGCAGTGAGATACAAAGACAAAGTTTTAAGCACTGAAATACAGTATGTGTGCATGTACACACAGAGATATCACTCTCTGGTGTACCTGTGCATTCCACATGAGGGACAGAGCCCTGTGGTGGAGCTGGACATTTACAGTGAGAAACAGGGCCCCGTGGTGCAGCTGTACATTAGAGGCAAGGCTCTGTGGTCAAACCTTACATTACAAATGTGTGACAGGGCCCTGTGGTGCAGCTATATTCACAGTGAGGGACAGGGCCCTATGATGCAGCTGTATATTCACAGTGAAGGTACAGGGCCCTGTGGTGCAGCTACATTCACAGTGAGGGACAGGGCCCTCTGAAGCAGCTGTATCTTCAGGATGGTGTACAGCGCTCTGTGGTGCAGCTACATTCACAGTGAGGGACAGGGCCCTCTGAAGCAGCTGTATCTTCAGGATGGTGTACAGCGCTCTGTGGCGCAGCTACATTCACAGTGAGGGACAGGGCCCTATGATGCAGCTGTATATTCACAGTGAAGGTACAGGGCCCTGTGGTGCAGCTACATTCACAGTGAGGGACAGGGCCCTCTGATGCAGCTGTATCTTCAGGATGGTGTACAGCGCTCTGTGGCGCAGTCAAAATTTGACACAGATGGGCAGGACCCTCGCTGTTATCCCGTTTATGGAATTATGGAACTTCTATAAATGGATAAGAACCGATTGTAAGATCGAACGCAACCTTCGTCTTCGTCTACTTTCCAACTCTGCAAATTGAAACACTTGGCGGTAAAAAGAAAGAACCGTCACTTGCGACCCTGAGAGAGGGAAGATGAACCAAGGCCGACACCACCTGTCCTTTCCTCCAACAGCTACCCGTCTTTGTGTTGTACGGTTCTAGCACAGTCTCTGCTCATATCCTTAAGTGCTACTCTGAAGCGGACGCATTCGGTTACTGTACTCCGCTGACCCCATGGTGGCCGTGGAGCACGGTTGCTCAAAAGCCAACGTTCTGGCCCGGTGGACCTCCATTGGATGGAAGCCAGGGTTGGGCTGGAGAGGGGTCCTGTTGCATAAAGATCCTTATATAAGCCAGGCTCACCAGTGTAAACTTACATGAAGAAAGCCAGGAGACCTGCTTGGAAGCCAAGATGGCGGAAATGGTGTGATGGGGACACGTGAATGTGATGCACGTGAATGTGATGCACCCTGCGTGTGTGGGGATTGGTGGTGTGTGTGTGTGTGTGCGCGTGTGTGTGTGGGGCGGTCGTTGCTTGTTAATTTTCCCTCACCAATTTTCCCTCATCTTTCCATCACCTAGTACCATGAGACACTGGCTGCACTGACACACACAAATTAAATATTATCATGCAACATACCAGCCACACATGCAGCAGTGAAATACACCCACACCCACACACAGGTACGTACACACACACTTACCATGAGCAAACATGCGCACACAAACACCTACCCACTGAAACACCCATCCATAGATGTTCTGTATGAATATTTCCTTCAAGCTCACTTCTGATTGGCAGCCCACCAAACAGCTGCACTGCCAATTGGTTAAAATATAAAACGCCATGTTAGCTACACTATAAAAGGTCTCCAAATGAAAACTTTTATGGCTGAAAAAACAAATTTTAAATCTCAACTGAATAAAATAGGCTTGATGTCATAGCATCTTTTCTTTGGTTCTTTATGTTTAAAATCACAATTTCATAACAAGTAATACTGTTATTTTATTGCATTGGTTGATAAAGCCATAGATTATAAACTTTAACATGTTCAGGTACACCTCACCAAATGCAGGTGTCCTCCCCACGCCCCCCCTGGTGAAAAATGACCCCATGGAGAGCCCTGAGGCGTTAATCTCCGCGGCGCAAGAGCGGAGAAACCACGCCGGAGACATTTAACCACGCCGGCGATCTCATTTAATCCTTTTTAAACGAGATCGCTACCTCTGGAACACAATGACCCAACACGTGAATCTAAATAAAAATCATTTATTATTAATATTATTATCATTTATACCTATAGCAGAGAAAGGTCCGCCATGCCACCTCAGAACTACAGTGCGGAGTCTGAACCCGGGTCCGCCCAGCCCGACAGAGCGACACGTGGACTGGGGAAGGGGTGGGGGGGGAGAGGGTGCTGGGGGTCCCACTCATTCTTCTCTTCATTCTCCATGCTTGTTTATATGAGGGGGGGCTTCCAGGATACTGAGGCATGAAGACGGGAGGGGGCCATTTTATTCGTTTTTGAAATTATATTTAAACCTAAATGGGAATTGGGGGGCACTGAGACACCTTCAAGCTCATTGGTCTGGCAGCTGACTGGGCGGAGTCATCTGTATACTGACACGGAGAGGGAGGGAAAGAAGGAGGGTGTGTGTGGGTGTGGGTGTGTGTGTGTGGGTGTGGGTGTGTGTCTGTGTGTGTGTGAGAGAATATGTGCGGTTGTGTGCGGTTTTTTCTGTACGCACGCACGCATGTATGTGTGTGTGTGTGTGTGTGTGTGTTCCACTGGTCAACGGTGTATTGATCCGGTGTCCCTGTACACTTGAAGAGGTTTCTGCCACAAACGGGATAAAAAGTTGAGGTAACAAAAGTATTCCTGAAAGACAAAAGACAAAGGAGGAAAAAAAGAGAAAAGAATGAACACTGAGCCGTTCTCAGTTCCTCTCTTACTGCCGTCATACGTCAAATGGCACAACGCTCATTACATTCATAAACTGCAGAGCCGCATCCTCTTATAAGGCTGTGAAACCAGTTTCGCAAAAAGCAGAGTAACCTCCCGCATATCCAACCTCAATAGGACCAGAAGGGAGGCAGATGCATGAGAAGCTGGATAAACTGATAAAAATGTATGCGCTACGTTCTCGTAAACGTTGGCACTTTGATTAGAAATTGACATTAAATTGAATTAATTTAAGATTATGGTGTCCGGTTGGTGGCTTATGCGGAAGGGTTATGCAGGACTTCACTGTAGGTCACTGAGGAATGAAGGCCTCGAAGTCTGAATGAAAACAGCCACCTCTTTCCTGTGCATGCTGCTTGTGTCCCATTGGTTGAGTGATGAACAACTCACTCTTACCATTGGCTCCCTGAACTGGGTCACGTCTCTGAAGGTATGTAGGGCACAGGGTGTGTGGTAAACTCAGCCCCCTAGTGGTCAGTTTACAGCCAAAGAACACATAGGAAGGGAAGGGCACTGGTCGAGATCATTTACAAAGCCTTTGGCTGCAATTAAGGAGAGTACACGCACACCGCCCTCAATTACAGGCCAGGTCCCAACAACAACAACTCGTGTCACAAAACTAAACCCACACAATGTTTTTTCTTTTTTGTAGTGTAGCGTGATGTTACATTATTTAAAATAAGCTATGCTTGCCACGTACACTTTGAAATGTATAAACACAGTACTGTGTGCGCATTCCTGTGTGTACCTATGCGCGTGTGTCTGTGTACAAGTATTCAAGTATGCGGGTGTGTGTAGTGGTAAGGTTCATGTAGTGATGTGTGCGAGTGTGTGGTTTTGTGTGTGTGAGAGTGTGAAAGAGTGTGTGTGTGCGCGTGTGTGTTACCTGCTCTCTCATCGCGCTGTGGTGGAGCCACTGGACGGCAGGGTGCCATCAGTGTTGGAGTGAGATTGCTCCTTCAGCACTGGGTCTGTGGGGGACACATACCTTACCATCTATAAAGACCACACACACACACACATACACATACACATACACACACACACACATACACACACACACACACACACACACATACACAATCTCTCACACTCTCACTACACACATGGGCACTCACACTCTCACTACACACATGGGCTCACATTCTCACAAGTGCGTGCACGTACACACGTACACACGTACACACGCACACACGTACACACGCACTCACAGAAGTACGGGTGCTCCATGGCCTCTGTAGCGGTCAGTCTCTGCTGGTGATCGTATCGCAGTAGTTTGTCCAGCAGGTCCAGAGCTTCGGGACTGACCAGGTGCTGGTTCTCCGACTGGACAAACTGCTCCCAGCGTTTCCGCGTCTGCCTGCAGGAGGCGACAGAGAGCACCATCACACAAGGGGCCTCGCAGCAACAGGTAGGGACTGCATTAATGTGCTTTCCAACGGCAACCTCATTTACAACGGCACCAATGACCCTGACTCAGCCTTATTTCTTTTACAGACAACTTCATCCCCAATTTTTCACTTTGGGGAAATACAGAAGGGCCGATTGTCTCCGTCGCGCCGCCTGATTGGTGCAGCTACCTCATCAGTTCAGAGCAGGCGAGCACGCGCTTCAGGAAAACGGAGGACGTGAAAACAATCTTCCATTGTGGCCAGCTAAGCTCGGGCCTCTCGTGGCTGCCGGAACATGGCCGGACCTGGCACTCAGCTGCCAGTGTGGCTGGCCACATTTTACCAACGCCCTACACCCCCTTCCACGCCCCCCACCACCGGCGCCCCCTGCTGCTACTCACTGGCCCAGCAGGTCCTTGAAGCGTGGGTCCAGTTCGATGTGATACTTGCGCAGGTAGCCAAAGAGCTCGTCTGTCCCCAGAACCTTGGCGATCCGCACGAGCTGGTACCAGAGTAACAGAACCCAGAGTCAGAACAAATCAACCCCAAAAAAACATTGTGTGTGTGTGTGTGTTTATACACTGTACAGCGATAGTTAATTGTCGCAAGAAAGTTGGTGATGTACATTTCATACGGTTACACTTAAAATGTCGTATTTTCTAACATCCACGTAATAGTGGATATTAGAAACCCCAGTGCCAAACCAATACGCTCCCCTCAGCCCAACAGTTGTTTGGAATGGCATATCTTTCTGTGTAAAGAGATCTCCCTTCATGCTCAATTTCAGACAGAACAATTTCAATAGATGGATCTGGTCTCACTCCTATTAAAGCGATGAATCACTTACCCGATCGCTGTAAGAAAGGGCGTGTATATGGAGAGTGTAAGCTTAATATTTAATTATTAGTTATTAGTTATAAGGGTCCTCTGGTTTAGATACCCAGTCAGAGAGGGCTATGTTGTGTATATGGTGAGTGCATTGGTGATAATTAGTTATTAAGTGTTAGTTAAACCCTTCTCTAGCACCACCTTTTTTGAACGCAAGCCAGAAAATAAAATGGTTACCGTTTTTTAACCTTTTTGACGACAGGCTGGTCTCTTCTGTAAGATAGCCCTTAGGAGTTTGTTTACCAACTGTCAGAAATACTTTAATTATTACTAAAACAAAGTAAAAGATGCTCAAACACAGAGAAAGTCTTTTCTTGCCTAAAGTTTTATATTGGCGGGATGAAGATACCGGCTTTACACAGTGATTTGTGTCGTTTGGGGATTCCCAGAACACACAGAACTAGCGGAATCGTCCTTTTGATACTACCCATGTTGTGTCACTAGCGCAGTGCCCGTGGCCGTTAAAAAACTTGCCCGTTCGGAACGGGCCGATTGCTCGGGCCCCGGTATGGATGAGTGCAGCTTTCTCGAGAACCGCTCATCCAATCAACTTCACATTCGACACTGCACTTCCTTACGGCAAACGAATTTCAACTTCGTACAATGCCCGGTTGTCTCACTTCCTTGGGTCCTGAGCAATGCACGCAATACACCTAGCGAATTTCTTTATGGTTAGATGGTACAAAATAAGGAACCGTTGTCGCTAGAACATTGGAATCGTAAAATAGTTTATAGAGGTAGAAAAAAAGTGTTTGAACACTTTCAAACTGTATATTGTATGACCAGATTTTTTTAATTTAATAAACCACTTCCGGCATGAATACGGGCTGGCGCTAGTTAAGATGGTTAAAGAAGAATTAGGCAGGTTTTGATACCTGGTCATAGTTGTCCTGGCCATGAAAGAATGGTTCCTTCTGGAAGATCATACTGGCCAGCATGCAGCCCAGACTCCACATGTCCAAGCTGTAGTCATACATCTGCCAGCCACCAGAGACAAACATCAATTAATAAAACACCACATAGATTATCACCCAGGAACATAGTTATACATCTACCAACCAATACAGAGCAACACTGATGAATTAAAACAACAGCTTGGACATCGAAAGACACATCCAAACCGCTCAATCTGACAGCAGTTAATGATCTAGAAAAATTTAACCAATGGGTTGTAAATATAAGTGTTGTGGGTTCGATTCCCATCTGAGGGGCACCTTTGGTACAGGCCTGAACTGCTTCAGTAAATATTCAGCTGTATAAATGTATAAAGTAAAAAAAAAACTTTAAAAAACAGCAGAGATGCAAAAGGCAGAGGTGTCTCTAAGAAAATTAATCAGTAAAGAATTATGTCATTATAAATTAAAGTCAAGCAAGGTAGAGTTTGGGAAAGACTTTTTAGTGTGAAACTACTGCACAGAGATGTTTGAACCGTATCCATTAACTGATCCCAGGTCAGCACTCCTACTCAAGTTGATTTATGAATACAGTTTCACAGCTCCAGATATCATCCCATCAACAGAACAGACCACAGAAATCTGTCTATCTCAGCAACAATGTGAGGTAAATATATCCCCCCCAAAAAAGGAGAGCCCCATTAACAGCAGAACCCGTGGAAAGTCAATTGGTGGAGGTCACAGTCCATATTTTTTCACGGTCGATGGTCGGAGCACTCACCTGGTAATCCACCAGGAGCTCCGGGCCCTTGAAGTAGCGCGACGCCACTCTGACGTTGTACTCCTGAGCAGGGTGGTAGAACTCCGCCAGGCCCCAGTCTATCAGACGCAGCTAAGGGGTGCGCACGCGGACACGCGCACAGACACAAAGACACAGACAGTATGTGAACTGGAGCAAACCTGTAATAATCATTTTTAACCAACTGCTGCCCTGAATAACCCCAGAAAAAAGAATTGCCTCGAAACGCTACTAACAAGGTGTTGCTTCAGCGCCATCTGATGGCAGATATACACCAATACAAGTCTCGAGAGGAGGCCAAGAGCCAGGCAATAGCAGTACTCCAACTTGGCACTTTGCTTTGCAAAGGCTTCGACAGTTTGATGCAAATTTCTGGTCCTAGGTTTGCCCTTACGGTTTAATAACTTGGCACTCTGCTTTGCCGTGCCTTTAGTAAACGTTTTACCAGGTGGTTATAAATTAAGAATGTGCCAGTGTGCAATTGCCCGTGTTTACCCATTTCTACCGATTTACCTTAATGCTTCACGGTTACCCGCTGCATTACTTTATGTTCTGTACGCACTACCGAAACGCCCTTATTGCAGCTCTTAATGATTTTCACTTTTACGCGTCATGCCATGACAGCTGTGCCAGAAGCTCTGCATGAGGGCGCCTAAATTAACTACTCGTAAAAAAAACGACGGTAATAACAGCACGGCTCCCCCTACCTTTCTCATCTGGTGGTCGATCATCACGTTGTGTGGCTTCACGTCCCTGTGCATGATGCCCATGCTGTGGCAGTAGTCCAGAGCCTGGGGGGCACGGGAAGCACACGGAAAGAACACGTCAAGCACACGACACGAGGCCATAAAAGGGCTCACGCACACGCACAGACGCGCACACACACCTGCTGCCCTTACCTTTAGTAACTCATACATGTAGAAACGAATATCAAAATCTGTTAACTTCTGGTACAGCTCCTGAATGTGACAGAGACAGAACATGAGAAATGGTGAACCAATCAGAAGATTAATCACACGCTCTGAAAACACTGGGCCTGTACCAATTTAATGTGCTCTACGCAAAGACATGTAGAATTTCCACACTCTACACACTGTCCACTCCTGTAAAGAGGGTTTGTGGCTCAGATCACCACAGAACGTTTGCGAGCGTGTATTCGTACATGTGCAGGCGTGCACTGTAAGTGCGTGTATAAGTGTGTGAGAGAGGGTGCATGTATAGGTGTGCTTGTGAGTGTGTGTTATGGAGGTGGGTGTGAGAGAGGAGGTGTGTGTGAGAGAGGAGGTGTGTGTGAGAGAGCACATGCTCATGAGATTTGGGAAAGCCCAAATTGTGACCTTTTGACAAACACCTGTCCCCGGGGGGCAAAACTCAGGACCCCGTCGTCATGGTGAGACATAGCACAGCGCTTTCTGATTGGGTTATGGTTCTGTTAATGACCAATCAGATTGAGCAACCACTGTGTATGCTGGCCTGGTTCACAGGCCTGCCCTGATGTTCCAACCTCACATGAAAAGTGTGTAAAGAGGGAACAGGTCTACCTTAAAATCTGTGTTATTGATGCATTCAAAGACAAGCGCCGGCGTTCGGGACTGCAGAAGAAATCAGAGAGGAGAAGATGTGAAACTGCCGTAATTTTGCATTCAAAACCGTACAGACACTAACAAAACAAACCAATCAACAAAGCCAAACTAAACACACATTACTGCAGTCGCTATTAAGTACATTATTCACTGAGAAAATCATTCAAAAGAGGCAGGACATCAGCTGCTATGCACAAAAGCACATTTAGCATTGACTGCAGTTGTGATCGTGTAATTAGATTAGAATTACAGGAAATGCAATGTTTGAATGGTTCCTGCACAACTGGTGACGAGTGTGTCAGAGACTGACACCACCCTGAGGGTAATATTCTGGCACAGCAGAGGAAACAGATCTGGTATTGAGGTTAGTAAGCTTCGATTGGTCAGTCGCTGCCGTGTGACTTTGGGCCAGCCCACGATCGGGACAGGGCGGGGAGAGAAAGTCGTACCACCGGGTCCTTCACGGTTTCTACCAGGCGGATGATGTTGGTTCCGCCACGCAGGTTCTCCAGAATTTTGATCTCCCTCTTGATCTTCTTCTTCTTGACAGGCTGCAGGGGTCAAAGGTCACGTTGTCACGCAAACCAATCGCAACCCAACATGGAGCAAAATAAACAAAGGGGAGCAGATGCGACAGGACGTGAGCCTGTATTAACGGGTCAGCGGTGAGCTCACCTTGAGGATTTTGACCACCACCTTCTCATTGTTGTTGATGCTGATGGCCTCAAACACCTCGCTGTACTTTCCACGTCCCAGTTTACGCACCAGCTGGTAATCTTCTTGGTTACTGAGATGAAAGCAAGAGAAAGATTAATCTTCCTGGTTACTCCACAGTGGGGGAGGGAGGGAGTGAGAGATTAATTTTCCTCGTTACTGGGAGGAGAGAGAAATATAGATTAATCCGCCTGGTTACTAGGCAGAGAGCAACAATAATCTCCATTTACTAGCCAGGAAGAGAGATTAATCCCCTGGTTACTAGGCAGAAAGAGAGAGAGATTAAACTTTCTGGTTACTGGGAGAGTAAGAGAGAGATAGAGATAGAGAGAGCATGTTTCAGACCCAAACGGTGGGTCAATAACCAGAAACCTTTGTGGTGGACCACAAGATATGTGTGGAAAAATTTATATCGACTGTAGGCTACTTCGCTCAAACCACACATTCATATAAATTGAAACTAAACACCAGCCATTGCTAGTGTACACAGACTTATATTGACATGTATTTTTATTCCATATTTGACCATATTTTGTGCTGCAATATTTATGTGGGGCATGTCATAAAAAGTACATTTCCTTGTTAAATGGGTCCTGAACACATAAAATTGGGGAACAAAACTTGTTTTAGAGAGCACGAGTGAGCTATAAACTGCACAGGCAGAGAGCACACGTCTACTTGACCATAGACCCCAACACATAATCAGTGTATCTGTTTTTAATTCAGGAATGATCACCCATTAATAACCAAATAATTTTTACCTCATTGAGTATACTAAAATAGCATTTACATATGAGCACCTAACATTGAAATAATTTCACTTAACAACACATATAGACATTCTACTTTGTCCTAATATATCTGATCTCTAATGACTTAATAGCGGCTGATTAATGTTGAGGATGGGAGATAGACTCCCTGCCTCATGCACGAGCTCGCCAGCTGCCTCTGGCGTCAGGGCAGCGCGCGTCACAGCGCTGTCACACTAATGACTCATTCAATGCTATAGTACTAAACAAAGAGGAAACGCAAGACAGCCAGAAAGACAAATATAGGACTTTCTGTATTTTTCCCCTCAAATACTTAACATTTTCCTTCCGGACTATGTAATGAGATGATGTTTCACCCCACACTCCCATATAGCACATAAAGTATAGCTTATACACACACACATACATGAACACGCGCGTGTATTCGCTTGTGCATGTGATTTTAGTCCAATCTCAACTTCTTGACTGGAGGAATGTATAGACATTTGGCTACATTTAGCCTAGCATTGAGTGTTTCTGTCAAAAAATCACTAACGCAACTGAGTCTTCTGGCACATCCACTAAGGTGCTGGTATTCCGTTCAAGCACCCCGTGAAACACAAAACCACCCCTGCACTTTTGTGACCCGACAATCTGAGAATGTGGGGGACGTCGCCCTCGTGAGGAGACACACGTTGTCGAGTCCCAAACTGCCCAGGCCTGCTAGATCCGGGCAGTTCGATGTTGATCCCGGGTTGATCGATAACGCAGAGCACCCGGGGCAAACTACGTGTCCGCTCCACAACCGTGACCCCAGCACGTTAACTACCCCTCTGACTACAGACCACTGGATAATGAATATAATATGGCTGTTTTGTTTTTTTAATACAACTAGCGAATCCCCAAATATGAATAACATTTAATTTAATCAAACACACAGCTCGTAATCATGGGACACTCAAACCTGACCAAAAGAAAGACGGCAATCCAATTCTGCCGTTTATCATCCGAATCTTACTACGTATGTTTCAAAACTTGAAATTGAAACGCTGATTTGATCCGATTCCACGTCAAGCAGCAAGCCCCGTCTATGAATGCGTGACTGATGTCAATAGCATTTTTGTTCCCTATTTTAAGAAACGGTTTACTGTAACAGTGAAGCGTGGTCCTCACCTCCAGCTGGGCACGTGGGCTTCATAATCCCAGTACTCCCGGCTCTTCAAAGTGTTCACGTCGGCGTAAACCCGGGATTTGCTACCGGCCGCCGGGCCGGGCATGGCGCGGGCAGGAGCTCGGTCTGAGCAGGACTCTCTTACCGCAGGGTTAACTCTGATTGGGAATGCGGAACACCGAACTTCCCCGGGAGTCCGTGGTCTTACGCTTTCCGAGTACGGGTTTCTGATAGTGGATACCTTGTGTCGAAAGAGACGGTCGGAGTGCGCTGCAGGCTGTGGCCGCTGAGACGCGCTCGCCGCTCGGATTGTCAGAGCTAAGCCGACCGAGGTTCCGAGCTTGAGAAAAAGCCGGGGAGAGAAGGGGAGAGGGCCGGCCAGTTTCAACGAGGCGCCGGGGTATAACGTTAGATAAATGAAGCTGAGGTAGAGGAAATGGTTCAATGGGGTTCCAATCACGAACACCCAACTAGGCTAGCGGCCTACGTATAACGTTACTAAAATTACAGCTACAATCTTGGGGTAACGTATAATGGGGGGGGATCTAAGATCGCAGGTTAAACCCCCACCCCCCAGTGGGCCGCGAGTCCCTGATCCGAAAACGGGAGATCCGACCAGGACGACTCCCGGGGACAGGCCCAGCGCCGGACTGCTATCCCTGTCCCCCGACGTAATGCAATGTTGCGATGTATGTTAACGGAAAAGCTAAAATAAATGTTTAAAAAAAACTGATTTCACAATTTACCCCTAGCTACTGGATATATTAAGAACTACAGCCGGTTGGAGGGAGGGGGTGGGGTAAATCGATGTTGTTAGCTAGTTAGCAAGCTAGCTGGCTCTGTGTGCCAGGCGGGTGAACGTCGCGCCTCTGGTAAGCGCGGTATCTTGCACCCTCGCCGGGGCGCGGAACCGGTGTAAGCGTAAGGAGCACCAGGAATAGAAAATACCAAGCAAAGCGCTCTGTTGGCCAGGTTCGGGGAGCTCTTTTGGGAACCCCCCCGGTCCGTACTCCGTACTGCAGGGAACCGGATTGCGGCAGAAACACCCGGAAACGATCGGGATCAGAATCAAAAAGCCAAATCGGGTCAGATAAGAATGGCGAGGAAGGGGATACATTTCATTAGTCAAATCTATGGCGCCCTCTAGCAAGGAGGAGGTCCCTTGCAAAGAAAAGTGAAGTTCCTGAATGCCATGTCGGCGATGACTGTTTTCTTCAAGGCTGAATCAAATGAATATTGATCTGTTTTGAATCCCGCCTGGGAGTTTCGATAAATCAGTGTTCTATAAATCATTGGAAAACGTAATGCGTCGTTTAAAGGACTTTTGTTCAAACGTAAAGATACAAATAAATAAACTTCACTTCTTAACCTTATTTATTTTTTATTTTGACCCCTAAACAAACTTGTCAAACCAATTCGTATCATTTTATTTATTAAGATTGCCTACATAGTTTGTTCAATAGACCATATGGAGAACAAAGTCTCGTCTTAAATAAGACGGGTTCCCTTGAGTGTGTAGCACATAGGCGATTAGTAAAAGCACGTTTAATTATCCGTTTGTTCATGTAAAAAAAGAATCCATAAATAACATGGCCAGTCTGGCAGTTTAAAAGGCTTTTCACAAGGGGGTGGTTTTCCTGTCTTCCCTGCTTTAGGAATATCCCACACCTCAATGAGCCTCCAAAGGGTGCTCTTGTGTATAAGAGATAGGGTTCACTTTCAACATGTTGCTACCATCATCCGGTTTGTAGGTCA
This sequence comes from Ilyophis sp. 1 JC-2022, assembly GCA_022702515.1. Taxonomy (NCBI): domain Eukaryota; kingdom Metazoa; phylum Chordata; class Actinopteri; order Anguilliformes; family Synaphobranchidae; genus Ilyophis; species Ilyophis sp. 1 JC-2022. Next base: position 34,379,090 of record CM040399.1, on the reverse strand, counting down.
ATGTTCAGTCAGGTAAGATAAGAGTGTACCCCCAATGAGAATGTACAATGTAATAATTTAACAGTTGTATGATCCAATTTATAACTGCCAAATGTGCCTTTCAAGTTACCACAGTTTAATTCAAACCTGCACAACAGAAGCCCTCTTGCACCACACCAATTAGGGGTGCAATTTTGAGGGGATAATGTGGGATGTGAGAAGTATAATCGAATCCATTGTATTAAGAAATCAAGACTGGGTTAAATCTTAAATTGATTTATTTTTAATGCTCTTGGGTGAGCAACTAGTCTACTCAAACTAAAGGTCGTTCAATAACAAGTGATTTGTACGTGTATATGCAAGTATCTATAAAATTCAATATTTAAAATGTCATAACCATAAGGATGATATTCTTCATGCTCATTTTAAGCACTGTAATATTTTTTTGACAAGTTACAACAAGGCAGGGGGTTTATAAGGAGTTAGCTGGTAATCAACAGTTGCTTTGAAGCCTGGCTTCGATCATAATTAAATAAATAAGTATTTACCAAGACTGTTGCGATTCATATATTATTGTGTAATGAAAGAGTAAATAAAACTGCTTATTAGTATTGCAAAGCTTTGTCATTGCACAGTGTGTGCATTGTGTGACGTCTGTGTGGTTGCCGCGAGCTGACCACACGCGCACAGTTGTGTTTCCCTTAGCAACCATGGCGGAGGACCTCTCAGAAGAGGACAAACAACATCTTGTCGAAACTGTGGATGATTTCAGGTCGATAAAATAAGCACGTATACAATTGTTATAACGCGACCAAGTGTTTTAAGTGGGCTAACAAAGGAAACCGGTGTACAATATTGTGCCAATGGCACTTGGTTGCTATACAAATCAACTTGCGAAAGCTGTGTAACTTAGCTAGCTAGCTAGCTAGCTAGCTAACTAACTTAACTTACAGAATGATGAACTAGTTAGACGGTTAGCATGAAATAATAATATTATATATTTATAATAATCTATATACAGTACCATGTAAAAGTAATCGTGAGCTGGTGATAATTTAATATGGAGCATCGCCTCTGTCAGCGAGTTAACGTAACTTAGCTTGCAGCGGAGTTGCTACTGAACCAAACTCATAAGGATAGACTAGCAGCACGAGACGACAGTGCGATTCCGCTACGTTAGCAAATTAGCAATCTAATAATTACTGCAAAAAATGTACATGTATCGCTTGTAACCTAAATAATAGCGCTATAAATATTAACGCTAGCCAAATCAGTACTGTTATACATACATTATAATAATTTATTATAATCAGTTTTGATGGTGATGTGAATATAACAGTAGGCTACTGATTTAGCTTATTGGTAATTGCGTTTGACCAGAGTTGCCAGGTTGATGATGTGTTACAACATGCAATGTTGAGATGGGGGCATTGTGTGTAGCTACAATATTAAAGCTGGAAACACTGCATATGGAATTTATGAATATGGAAATGCACACTTCTAAACATATTTATTAAAATATATGCTGGACTATTCTTTAAAAAAATAATAATTGTAATGCAGATATTTAAATGTTTGAAACATTAATCATTGCACTGAAGTCTCGGGTGTTAATTAGATTAACCTAAACAAATTGCAATAAGTGGAACATGAGATAATAAAGAGTGATATTTATGTGATCTCACTAAAAGCTTGCACGTTTAAAAGAAAGTGGCATTCATGAACAAGAACGATTTAATGAATGAAAATGCAGTGAAAATGCAGTGTGTAGCCATCTCTCAGTAGTTTTGGGGTGGGTGGGGGTGGTGTCTAGGTGGTGTCTGCCAGTGGTCCCCAACCATGTTCCTGGAGATCTACCATCATTGAAACCCTATTTTGGGCACACCTGATTCTACGAATTAGCAGCTAAACGAGATCTCTAGCTGTTGAATGAGGTGTGCTTTGTTAGGGTTCGAGTGAAAACCTACAGGACGGTAGATCTCCAGGAACAGGGTTGGGGACCACTGGTCTAGGGGTAATCTTGTTCAAAGACTTGCATCCACCTAGGTCAGTGGTCCCCTATACCCTGTAATGCTATCGTAGGTGCGCAGGGCGTGTGAATTAACACAAGTCACGCATTTTAACTTGTGCCGTTTGTGTGCGTTACTTATCGCGTGCGTGTGCATTAATGCAGCGTGTGCATGTACGTGTGCATGTACGTGTGTGAGTTAATACGGGGTACGTGGGTTAACACAGCACATACTCGTTTGTGTGCCCAGGCTTAGCAATGCTGCTCTCCAGGCGGAGACAGAGATGTTTGAGCGGTTCATCAGACGACAAGAGGCCAAGGATGACAGCGCTCTCTCTGACAGCCAGGGAGGGATTTTTCAGGACGTGGGAAAGGTAAAGAGCCGTGATCCTATATCTCCCGAGGTGGAAAGTCCATGGGGTCAGAAAGTAAAAGTCCTGCCATGTTTTTCTTCCACCCATGAACTCAGCCAGCTGATTTCACTAATTAGTTCCACCTCCTGGCTGAAGAATTGTGCTATTTAGCAAATCCAGGTGATTGGAACAAAATATTGGGGCGGACTTTCTGAACCTGAATTTTCCACCTCTGTATATCTCCACTGTCAGGCATCAGTCAGTTCTCTCTCAGGGTGTGGAACTGTTACTGTGTTTCTTCTACACATTTACATTAGTTTCAGGTGACAGTATGGTCCAGTCGTTTCTGATGCTACTTAAATACTTAAACAACACAAACAAACTAAAGATGCAAGCAACTGCAAAGAAAATGAAAGCGCTAAGCACTGCTTGTGGCAAATGAGTGAGCGCCTCGGTCTGGGATCGAATCCAGCCCATTCCAGTGCCGACTGTCGCCAGCAGCCCTGCAGGGGCGGCGTGCAATTGACTTTGCGGGATATATCGGAGGGATTCAGTTGGAGGGGATAGCAGTCTTCATTGCTCAAGCGACCCCTGTTGGCTGGCCGGGCACCCGTGGCTTGCTCTCTGTGCACGTGTATGATTGGGTCTCCCCGGCCCGCACTGTGCACGTGCGTGGTTTGTGGCTGTAGTCTGAAAAGAAGAAGCTGGCTGGCACCGTGTGTTTCGGAACCGCAAGTTGTTCTCACCCTCCCGAGCCGGCAGCAGGGGCCGTATATAAGCACGCTTGTACATAGTTGGACATTCCAAATTCGGGTGGAATTGGAGATGCCAAATGAACAAAAAAAACAAAAAAAAAAAAAAGATGAAAGTGCTATTTTTAATACACCAATCCTTCCATACGTGTGTGTGTGTGTGTGTGTGTGTGTGTATGACAGTGCCAAGGGAGGAAGGCCAGGTTGGCTCAGGAGAAGCATCGCATCACTATGGAGCAGAAGTGTGACGTGGCAGAGCGAGAGTATGACACAATGCGGGAGGAACTGAAACACCTCAAGGAGAGCTCAGAGAGGCAGCTGCACAGCCACCAGGTAACCACAGGGGGCACCAGAGAGACTGCTACAGCGCCACCAGGTAACCACAGGGGGCACCAGAGAGGCAGCTGCAGAGCCACCAGGTAACCACAGGGGGCACTAGAGAGGCAGCTGCAGAGCCACCAGGTAACCACAGGGGGCACCAGAGAGACTGCTGCAGAGCCACCGGGCAAATGTAAAATCCAGGTTCAGAAAGTAAAAGTCCTTGCCAGTATTTTGTTCCAATCACATGTATTCGCTAATTAGTACAAGTATTCAGCCAGGAGGTAGAACTAATTGGTGAAATCAGTTGGCTGAGTTCATGCGTGGAAGAAACACATGGCAGGACTTTTACTTTCTGAACCCTGGATTTAACACCTCTGCCGCCAGGTAACCACAGGAGGAGCCAGAGAGCAGTGCACCAGTACAGACAAGGGCTGTCTGCTCTCTTGATCAGATCTTTTCATTGGGAAAAATATCAATTTCATGGCCAGGTTTTGCAATACAGTTGATAGTAGAAACTCTGCATCTAAGAATTGTATCACACAACCTGACAATGTAAATTATTACAATTTTAACAATTGTCAGAAATGATACATTATGTCTTATGTTGCAGGGCTGTAAAAGTTCACACACTGTTTTTTGAGTTTCTTCTGATTAGGGCCACCAGTTTATCTCTACTTGTTTCCTCGTATGATCTTCAGTCCTCCGGCTGTAAGAGGTCGAGAGTAACAATTATCCAGATTTAATCGCCCCAATCATCTACATTGAAAAAGTAATTGGCACTAATTAAGCACAGATGATGATTCGCAGCAATGTTTACACGGGATACTCACGTGTTCAATTCAGCCCTGCGGACATGCGTCAGTATTTTCACATTTTTGCTTGAAGCAGTCACATTAAGTTATGCAGTTCTATAACATTTAACATGCACAAATAGTTAAACAAACAAAGAAAGATATAGTATTAATAATAATAAGTGGCATGTTTAAAAGAAAATTCTAGGTTCTAATTAAAATTTTCTGATTAAATTTGATCTTGGTCAGTTGTTTAGCAGTTTCTTCTGCTATTGATTGACGATGCTTGGTGAAATATGAAGAGATTCATCTTTCTGCATCGACAGAGTCGGTTACAACAGACGAGTATTGTTTTGCCTTTCCTGTGAGGTTTGGAAATATTTCCTCAGTTGTCTCCCAGAATTCGCCCAGTGACATTGCAGTGCCGTTTTCTTGTGCTAATAATTGGTATGTGTCCAGATCGAATCTACAGTTCTCGCATAAACCTGGAATTGAGTGTATTTAGTCTTTTCCTAACTCTCAACCATAACGTAGCCTCCAGTGTGAGTTGTGTAAGCTTATGCATTTTAACTATATTGCCAAATGCTGGGAGAAACAAAGTGCGACAATGTATACAGTCAGATTCTGGAATGCACTGGGATCAAGATTCCTGTTTCTTGTCAGTTGTTGCAATCAGAAGTTTGACAGCACCTGTCAACAGTGTTGATACCCAGCGCTCCTTTCCCCATTACGGTAACGTGACAACAGCCGCTCCATCAAAGACTCAAACCTCACAATGTAGCTGCAACATGAAAACCAACTTCAGAGAATGATCTGAACACTAACAGTGTTCTGTGAAAGGGTAATTGATTTGTAGAAAAGTAGCTCTCCTCCTGATTAAAATGAGCTCTCATACCTCTTTCTACCTGTAGTGAGAGCAGAGATAGCCCACAACTACTGCGCATGTACCAGGTACCTGCTTTACTGTGAACTACAACGGCCAAGAGCGCTTACAGTTTATGGCCGATGTCAGACAACGCCAGTCACAGGTTGCCACGCCCACTGAACAACGTTACCGGAGCGGAGGCCGAGGGGTTGGGCATTTTACTGCTAGTCCCGCAGCGTCTCTTCGAGACTAGAGAGGCCACATTACTCTCTGGCAAATTAGCCACTAGTGTAACAGTTCTACTGAAAAAATACCACCACCATTAGTCTCCAGAAAAACAGGGGAAATATGGCCATTAATTTAGGAAAACACAGCCCTTAATTTAGCCTGTCTACTTTTGGTATTGTGAAAACATGTTAGCTAGCCTCACCAGAAGTCTTAACTTAACGTTACCTACGTATGGTAACTACCGCAATTCCAACTGAAATAGAAATGTTTGCTGCAATGAGTTGTAGGCTACCGGGGACACAGTTTCATGCTGAAACAGTCCCGGATTGGCAGCGCGTTCAGCTAAAAAAACATAAAGCCTTCCACCGACAACAAAATCTAGTAATATATTAAAAACAATTTTTGAAATGGCAAAAATCTGATGTGTGGGTTACCTACTACATGGCAAACAGATGTAAAAACCCGCATTTGCACCTTTCTTTAATGCCAAGAAGCCGTGGCTAACAACAGCTAATGCACTAGCCCAGAAAAAATACATTGTCTGCAATCGAATGCTCAAAGTGAAACCGTTTATTATGGTCAGCTCACTAATGTTAGTCTACTTTTCATGGTCATGGGTCATAATGTAACGCTAGTTGACATGGTTCCTTACCGGGGTATTTAAGGCAGATGAGATGTCAGGGAATGAAACAGGCCCCTGAGTTGGATCATTTGTCCACTCTGTAACCACATAAGTTCCTGTTTGGTTTCTTTTGCCTAAAATATATTTTGGAAACAACGTGTCGATGTAATTTTTTGACATTATAATAAAATGGCAATGATGGCTAGCTTGATCTACGATGTGTCCGCACTCAGAACAGTAACAGACGCGGCATTGTTTTCTCCCTCACTGGCTCTACCTACGTGTCTATGTAACTTACACGCTCACTGACAGCACTGTCGTTTTTCAAAAATGTGGAAGAGGTAGAGGTATACGTCATTTTGATGTATACCTCTACCAAAATTTCTTCTTTATCTGTGGATATTTCAGAACAGAAATAATTTTGGCCAGCCACAAAGAGAGACTTAGTTAGTTGTGCCTTAATCTGTTAAATAAGGTTAATGTTGTTTTTCGGTGGAATTACTCTTTAAAGGCAAAAACATGCTTTTTCTTTCCGTGATGGACCGAACTAAGCAATTAAATTCACCAGACTATCAATGCATTTTGAATGCGTAACTGTGGTTACCAAAGGCTATTTTTGCTACCGGCCGGCAACTTCCAATTAAATTTTTTTGAAATTTCTTCAAGCATTGTATCTGTACCTTTTTTTGCTTGTAAAAGATACTTATGAGTACCCAAATAGAACATTATTGTACTTTCAGGGTATATTTAGGAAATTTGTTCCTTAAAGAACAAAAAAGTACCTCCACTGTACATTTATTTTTGAGAATTTGTGATCTATAAATAAATTTAATAAATTAACGTTTTTTTAAAACACTCTGTGATTTCTGCCGCTTTTTTTCTGTTTTTCTTGATTTTCAACAACTTTGCCGTGACTGCTCCGTGACTTTAGCCTATATTTTCTGTGACAAACACCCAGCCTTAAAGCTGGAGTACGCAACTTTCTCAACGTTCGCATTTGTTGTCAAAAAATTTCAAAGTCAGAATACTCCTTGGCCCTGCCCACAGAGAAAGACACCCCCACCCCACTGCATTATCGGGCTACAGCTGGCATGCGTGGATATAGCCGAGTAACCGGTTCTCGCTAATGCAATGAAACATTTACCATTTAGTCACCAAACTCGCTAATGAAGTGATGGTTTTGCTGAGTTCTAAGTATTAAGTTAGCTATCTAACATTTGCGAAATATTTTACTTATTAAATTATTGCACAAGGCTAACGTTACCCTCTATCACAGACTTAGTTACCCTGTACTCCGCTAAGTTAGACGTTTTACGATAGGACCTTTTTGACAGCAGATGGTGGGGCTGGAAAATCATGCCGCTTGGCCGGCGTTGAAATTGTGGGCTGGTTTTCATAACTGATAAATAAAAGAGAAAATAAATAAAGGCAAGCCAGTTTCAGTCAAACACTACAATTGACAGTGATGGCGAGCTGAATTATATAGCCAGCCAACTTTATAAAGACCCCGGATATATAAACTTATGCCGGGCTCTATTTCCGAACAAGGCTAGCCTGGATCAGGCTAAAATATATTTTTGTCCCACTTTCAGATTTGGCGATCAAAGCACCATAACATTTGCAGCATCTAGGATGATAGACTGATCACACTGAGTTTGTGAAACATTAGTCTGAACCAGGCATTATCTGGCTATAGCTGGCATGCATGTTACCTTATAGCCGAGTAGCCGGTTCTAGCTAACGCAATATCTACGACATATCACATTAGCAAACATTTCCTTCTTACAAGAACTAGCCACAAATAAAGTAACGTTATCAATAATTGCAACCATTCATTATAGGTAAGTACAATTTGCCGGCAAGGTCAATCTCACTGTTGATTGGTTTGCGATGTGAACTGGCCTATCTCTTCGATTGGTTAAATGTCATAAGCTACTTTGTTTTGAAAACAAAATTCTGGCTGAATCGCTGGTTTTAGAATGCAGAATATTAGGGTATAAACACAGTGTATGGTTACTGTTTTTGGGGATTTGTACTTTACTCGAGTATTATTAAGTTTGTATACTTGTACTTTTACTCAATTACATTTCAGAGAAAAAAAACATACTTTTTACTCCTTACATTTAAAATGCAGACCTTCAAAGTACAAAGTACAAATCTCGCAGGTCCAACGATTTTAATTCGTATATTTGGTTCTCTGGCCGAACTAACATTAACGTTATTAATCATGCGGCCGCACTTTATTTAAAACAGCCAATCAAATGCCCATCAATGGAAAATTAACCCGCCCATACCCATGCTGATTGGTCCTTGTGCAAGACTAAAAAGATGGATCTTTGATTAGACACCTGCTATCAAAATAACTATTTGACAATTTGACCTTAGGATGTGCAATGTCGAACCCACGTATAAAAAAAACAGAACTAAACCCTTAATTTAGTAAAGGTTGTAGTTTGGCCAACTTTACAACTGGATGCTGTGATGTGAATGCCGTCTTTGTTAGTTTACCTCGACATGTTTTTTTCAAATTCGATGGAGAAGTGCATTAAATAATTTGAATGCAAAAAAAAAGTGTCCTCTGTTCTTTAATTTCAGCATAGTCTATCGCAGAACTCATTCCATCGTGGGCTGAGTGTATGCTGGGTTTAATTCCAGCCTTGCCTAAACACCAGCTGATGATTTCACTAATTAGCTCACCTCTTCAACTAACTCAATGTGTAGTTGAAACGAAAACTTGTATACCCTTGGCCCACGATGGAATGAGTTTGAGACCTCTTGTCTATCCCTTGCAATAAAAAAGTTTTTACTTTTACTTTTTAGTACTTAAGTACATTTAAAGGTAGGAACTTTTTTACTTTTACTCAAGTGTATTTTTAGCCAGATACTCTGACTTTTACTTGAGTAAGATTTTGAGACAGTATCCATACTTTCACTTAAGTATAATTTCTGGGTACTTTTTACACCCCTGCTTGTTAGCCTAATTTTCAACTTTATATTCAAATAACTCAGTACAGATTTTTCTTTGGCCAGCCACAGAGAAAGACTTAATTAGTTAGGTTAATGTTGTTTTTGGGTGGAATTACCCTTTAAATGGTATCTACACCCGAGATCACTTTTTTTTTTGCTGTAAACATGTTTGTATGCCTGCCTTACAATGAAACTTAGTCATCCATTCCGAAATTTCAACAATTCTGAAATAATAACATAAATCGGGAAAAACTGGTAGAAAAGCGTCTTTGTGCTGCCCCTAATGGTTGAAATTTCCTTTCTGCTCCCCACACTGCCCCTGCCCCAATCGTGATGTCAGAGTACCTCTTTGGAGGTACCTCTACGTCATATGGATAATTGTTGTCGCCCACAACGGAAATAGCCAGCACCTGATTGGTTAGACCCACTACGTTACTTTCGTTACATGTTTTTAAACCGGAACAACATTGCATCCTGTTTATAAACTCTCTCATTCCACCTGAATAGTCCACTAAAATATGTTTTGAGGTGAGAAATGGACCATGCAGTTGCTGAATCTTGATTCATATTTGATGTGCAACTTCTAGTTTGACAGTTTGATCCGAGTTATGCGCACTCATTTGTACAATGTAGCTACGTTCATTTATGCAAATGACGATGACAGCTCCGCCCCCATCTCTCCCTCGCTCACCCCACAAAGTATTTTTCTAAATTGTTTAGTGGGCGGAGACAGCTGAAACAGTGGGTGTAGTTACCCTTTAAGCTAGACGTGCCATTCCAACTTTAAAATATTAATCCTAGCTCAGATTAAGTTGCCTGTATTAAACTTTGATATCTTTATATTTTTTGAGATATTTACCTTTTTATCCCAAAAAATTCCCATGGTCCTTTAGACTACTTACCACAAAATACATCACCATATTTGAACACTTTCACCTGCTTTAGATCTCTTTATACCGCATTACCACATCATACCATTTCCACCTTTTTTTTTACCACCTCACACTATACCATATGATATTACAATTTTTCTATACAATTTCCAGCAATTGATACCACTGAGAAGCAACCACACCTACAATTTCCTTAGGAATTGTTAATCTAGTTTGAAGTTCTATTCATGTTTACGTTCCCTTCTCTGACTCATGTATTAGGTCAACAAATTATTTATTTTTTTCTCTCAATTGTACAATTAGTCACTTGATTGTGTCGTTGAGTGCCTACAGGTGCCACTGGAAGACAACAGTTAAATTGAAAGTTTAAATGCCTGCGATTCACATTGTTGAGATAAACTGGTGGCCCTACTTTTGATATGCAACTGCAAGGTTCTCTGTTGTGAACTACCTACATTAGGCAGCCCTAATTGGTTGTTTTTTCCCCCCATTTGTGCACTGACCTGTGACCCACCCCTTGCCAGGCCACTTTGGAAGAGGCGGAGATTCGGCTGATTGAGGTGAAGAAGGCCAGCTGTGAGTTTGACCGCGACGTTGCTAAGGTGATTCGAGAGAAGAAGGGTGGCGTGATGGACGCAGAGAAGGTCGTCCGTTACGTAGAGGACAGAATGAAGGCGAAGGTGAGTGGGAGCTTAGAGTGGTTAAAGGTCACAAAGCAGCAGTCAGGACTCTGATTTTGATTGGCTGTTGGTGTCACAGTGGGAAAGAATTGACATTTATAGCAGTATTAAACAGATATTAAGTTGCGTGAGCTGCATAAAACGAGGTTGTAAAGGGCAGTTGCCAGAGTCATCTTTAGTTTACGTGCTTGTCTTCTGTAGATACACATTCTTAAGATTTAAAAAATAAGAGCCCTCACAGGTCTTCATGTATTAATATAGCAGCCACTTGCCCCAGAGTCTAGCTGCATGCATTACCTTTCTGAAAAACTACACCTGTGTGTTGTGGGGCCTGTACGCATCATCAGTGCGAGACAAAAACAAGGAAAACCACAGGACTACACTCTCACATGCCTGGTCAATTTCAGCACCACACCTCTCACGCTAACCGAAGCACTCGCCCCCGTCCTGCCCGCCCCGCCCCGCCCTGTAGGACACCCTGGTGGAGAAACTGCGTCTGAAAAACGGTTCGCTGAGGGCGCAGAAGCGCAAGCTGGAGTTGCAGTTGAAGCAGAAGGAGGAGGTGGGGGAGGCGCGGCACCACGTGGACTTCCAGCAGCTGAAGATCAAGAACACCCAGTACCTGCAGCAGATCGACATCCTCAACCAGGACCTCCTACGGCTTAAACTGTTGGCTGGGAGCACCCAGCAGATCCTCCACTCACACAAGGTCACGCCCACACCCTCACCGTGTATGCCTCTGTCTGTCTGCCTGTCTGTCTAACACAAGATCTCACCCACACCATGTATGCCTCTGTCTGTCTGCCTGTCTGCCTGTCTGTCTAACACAAGATCTCACCCACACCATGTATGCCTCTGTCTGTCTGTCTAACACAATATCTCACCCACACCATATATGCCTCTGTTTGTCTGTCTGTCTGTCTTTCTAACACAAGATCTCACCATGTACGCAGTTGTGTGTTTGTGTGACGCAGTGCTGTGTTTGTGTGACGCAGTGCTGTGTTTGTGTGACGCAGTGCTGTGTTTGTGCGACGCAGTGGTGTGTTTGTGCGACGCAGTGCTGTGTTTGTGCGACGCATTGCTGTGTTTGTGCGACGCAGTGGTGTGTTTGTGCGACGCAGTGGTGTGTTTGTGCGACGCAGTTGTGTGTTTGTGCGACGCAGTGGTGCGTTTGTGCGACGCAGTGGTGTGTTTGTGCGACGCAGTGCTGTGTTTGTGCGACGCAGTGGTGTGTTTGTGCGACGCAGTGGTGTGTTTGTGCGACGCAGTGGTGTGTTTGTGCGACGCAGTGGTGTGTTTGTGCGACGCAGTGCTGTGTTTGTGCGACGCAGTGCTGTGTTTGTGCGACGCAGTGGTGTGTTTGTGCGACGCAGTGGTGTGTTTGTGCGACGCAGTGGTGTGTTTGTGCGACGCAGTGGTGTGTTTGTGCGACGCAGTGCTGTGTTTGTGCGGCGCAGTGGTGTGTTTGTGCGACGCAGTGGTGTGTTTGTGCGACGCAGTGGTGTGTTTGTGCGACGCAGTGGTGTGTTTGTGCGACGCAGTGGTGTGTTTGTGCGACGCAGTGGTGTGTTTGTGTGACGCAGTGCTGTGTTGTCATTAGTGTTTAATATTTTCCTTAAAATTTCCTATTTTTAAACCCGGGATTATCACACCTTGCTCCCGGGTTTTCCCGGGAAATCCCATCTTATAAAACAGGGGCGTTCTAGTACGCTGTTTATGAAATGTGTGACCCTACTTATTGGTTTACAGGCTACCGGCATCCATATATGCCATTTAATACTATTTTTCAGCACCATGGCATTGTCGACTAGCATACTATTGGCTGAGATTCTTGAATATCAATAACAACAAACTGTTTTTCAAAGACGTTTGATTAATAAAAGCAACCTTTTTTCTGTACAAAATTATGGCTGCTTTGGAACTTCTGACATCTGAACAAAGGCTATAGGGTTATTAGCTCAAACGGCCAGTGTGTCAGGAAAACGACTATACTCTCCCTCAAAAAAAATAATGCCTACACATTTTTACCCTCTTCTTTGAAATGTCAAGGGTTTCGGCGGTGAATGCCCAAAACGGAGAAATTTGGAAATAAAGTTACATGTGTTATGCAGAAATTTCTCACGTTTATAACAAGCCAATAAAAAAATAAAACCTAAATAAAAAATATTTTTGCTGCAAGAACTGAGAATGTGAGTAACCCTAACCCATTATATAGCCTCAGTAAATGTTATTGCATAAATACAATATCTCCATCAAGACACATCCATTGCAACTTGCTCTAAGAATTCCAGTTGGTTTTTTAATTATAGCTGAGCTATATTTCTGCAGAATGCCATGCCCTGGAAGAACAAAACTATGGGTTTGCGTTCATTATTAAGCTAGCCCCCTAGTGGTAGCCTAGTCATTGACGTCGCAATTCTAATAACCTATTCTTTTCTCTGAAATTAATTTACAACTTTAAAATAACCAGACATTTTGCCTCATTAGTATTAAGTTTTTCAAAATTCTTCCACACGTTGCTTGACATGATTTTGCTCTCCACGTTTGGAGCAGGTATATTGAACCTCTATTTCCTGTGCGTGCGCTAGCAACGTTCACGTGCTCTAAAGTGCAATTAGTTACCGAGTTTTCGCTTGTCAATAAGCAGTCATGACCAGGGCCAAACGGAATCTGCGGGGAATTTTCCTTGTTTCTGCGGGAATTTTTACCTAAAATCTGCGGAAATCTGCGGAAATCTTATTTTACCCTCTGTGTATAATCTAAGTTATCTACACTGAAAATAAAACACAATGAAGCAGATACAAACCATTTGTTTTATTTGACAAAATAAACAAAACACATTGAATAGATTCTTTTGATTTTCATATGGCAACAATATTTTTTTTATTTTATTTTATGAAATGCTTCATTGACAATAGCTAACAAACTCCCAATACTAACAGTATGTAGAGGGTCCTTAGGGTTGCACAGTATAAACCATAATAATAAACTGTAGATCACTGAAAGAACTTGACAAACAGCCGCCAGCCTGTGTATAAGTTAGTATGAACAGATTAGTGGAGATGGCCAGAGCTCATCAGCGGAAGAGCCTTTCATCAGCCCCAAAGCGTGCAGTTTCTCTTCAGACCGTCAATCTGAGCGCATGACTGCGCCGCCTCCCCTACCCTCAGTGTGGGTACGTTTCAGCCACAGATAATATTATCCCTCCCTTAGAACAACAAGGGGCTCCTCTCCGCTCCCCGCGCTGAAAGCTAGTGGTGTAACGGATCGTAGTTGATCCGTGATCCGTACGGATCGCCCCCCACGGTTCGGCACGCATGTGAACCGCGGATTAATTGCAAAATTTAACCATCATAGTGAATTACAGTTTTACTGCCGCTAGTACTTTTTAAAGTAATAATTCCCTAAATCTCGATGCAGAGTTGCAGTGAAAAGACAGATGCGTGCTGTGTTTTACTCTGAAGCGCATTGGACCTATCGCTAAGCCCCGCCCCTCTTCGCAGGGGGAGACAGTTTGAGAGCCAGCTCACCCACTGTAATGTAATTTTCACGGATTTAACACATTAAATACTCGTTCATTTTTGGAACCAGAGCTACGAAATCTCTTCCAAATCCGTCAACAAGGCCTGCCGTATGCACTGTAAAAATGTGTGCATGACTATTTTTAAAAAAACGGAGTTTTATGATTACAACTTCGCTCTGGTCCATAGCGTTAGAAGGAGCGTCTCCTTAACGCAATGTTACTTTCCAGTCTGTGCTTCGCCTCGTCAAACAATATGTAATGGAGCCCGGGGTATTTAATTTTGTTATTCATATGGATAAGGCAAGGCTAGTGATGTTAACACCACTGTTCTAATTATTAATTATAACGTTATATATATGGCTAACTAGCCTTGTTGGTACAAGCCTGACCGTCTTGATCCAAGGCTATGGCTAATGTTAACCAAGCCAGACTCACCTAAAGTATAATATTAACGTCAACGTTTACACAGGCTATTTTTTCATTCACTACCATGTTTAAAGGAAGAAGGTATCATGCCTCATATTGCACTTTGATTTAACAATTGAGTATTGAATATTTTATATATTTTAAGATTTTACTTAAACATTGGACATCTTGAATGTTGTTTTCATTTAAGACCATGGGCAAAAGTTCCTTGCTTTAAGTGTTTTACAGAATAAATGGAAAGCAAAGATATACTTGTCTCCCTTTTTTTTTTTTGCTGATCCGAAAATGATCCGATCCGTGACTCAAAACCGTGATACGATCCGAACCGTGAGTTTTGTGATCCGTTGCACCCCTACTGAAAGCCGATCCTGCCAGAAACTGCTTCAGCGCCGCGGAAAACAAACCGCCCGTATCCCCCCGAAAGAAACCGATCTGTGCGATTAAACAATGTTAGCTCATAAGGCGATCAGTTGAGCTGATAACGTTAGCTATGTTGTTAGCTTTCACTCGCGCTGCTGGTGGTTGCTGTTGAACTTGCGTTGCTAGCTGTTGCCCGGTGGACGTGGTCATGACGTAGGCGTCAGTTTTTTCAAATGGTGGATACTGAATTTTGGAAATAAACTTCATATATTGATTATTTTATTGTATTTAATTAGACCAAATATAATGCAAGAGTTATTTATCTGCATTGCCCATGTTAAATTTCCCGGTTTCCCGATGTCACTCCCGGTCGGGAACGGGAAGGAATTGTGATGGGAAATACTGAGATCCCGGGAACCGGGATTAATCACTAGTTGTCATGGCATACTACTCTTAATGGAGCAGCGTGTGTGTGTGTGAGCCTGACGCAGCGGTATGTTGTAATATTCCAGAATAAACTGCAACAACTGATCAACGAGTCAAAGTTGCTGAGCAACGAAATTGCTTCGCGGGACGACGTAGTGGCCAAGATGGAGGAGGAGACACGGCAGGCTGAGCATGTGAGCGCACACATTCCCCAATGTTCTAGTACCGTCATCACAACTGTCTGGAACCCCCACAAAAATACAACAGGGGTGGGTTGGTCTGGCACAGGGGTGTCAAATTCAAGTCCTGGAAGGTCTGCAGTTATTTGTTGTTTACTTTCAATCAGCCAATTACAATCTTGAGAAGGTGTGTGGATTCTTTGGCCAATCGATGACGAAAACTACTGCGGCCTTCCAGGACTGGATTCTTACACCCGTGGGCTAGCCCAGGGGTTCCCAAACTTTTCCATGCCAAGGACCCCCAAATAGTCGTAGCCTCTGGCTGGGGCCCCCCTATTGCGAAATTGCTTTTTTTTTTACTTTTAAATTACACGAGCAAATTAAAAAAAATCTAACATACAGCTTCTTAATACACAACACAATACTTTTGACCCTATTTTGATTCCATAATCGGGCCGTTAGCAGCTCAACGTAACGCTTTGACTGACAGGCAGACGGTTAGTTTTTGGCTGCGATTGAAAGAAGGGCATGGCAAAGACCTAATTTCGATATGAAAGGATTTATAACAATTTATATCTTATTTTAAACCGGCACAGTAATCTTATGAATTTAATCGAAATAAATTTTTTAAATAAATAATAAATAAATAAATTTATTATTTTTTTTAGCATTTTCCATTTTCCATTTTCCTCTCCCTTCCAATTGGCCCCCCTGGCGCCCCCTGGCGGCCCCCCGTTGGGCCGCGGCCCCCACTTTGAAAACCCCTGGGCTAGCCCATTACAGCCAAGTCAAATCGGGAATCAACAACTGGAACCGCAAATAAAACCTTGTGCTCAGTTTCGGTCATTAAGCGGAAAACCTCACTGCTGGGGTGCACAGGGCCTGTAGACCGCACCCACACTCACCTCTGTACTCCAGGCTTACAGCCAGGCGCCAGTGTGTACGTGTGCGGGCAGTAAAATGTTCCTGTGTGTGGCGCCCCCCGCTGGCAGGAGTGCGCGGAGGCGGAGGCCGTGAATGCGCAGCTGAGACAGCAGCTGGTGAGCTTCAGTGTCCCCCCCCTGCTGGACTACATCAAGGCCAAGAGCGTCCACGGCGAGCTGGAGCAGACCATGCGATCCTGGGAGCGCAAGGTGATCATCGCAGAGGTGAGGACCCTGCGTGTCTTAGGCAGTCCCCTTCACTTTTGTTTTAAACCAGATGACCTGTACAGTCTCCGCTTAGCTTTCAGCGTCGTTTTAGCCGCTCTGTCGGTTTTTTAAGAGATGATGTTTGAATACTTTGCGCCTTTGTGTGCAGGAGGGGCATTTGATAAATAGTGTTATTTTTTAACAGATGACACTGAGGAACCACACAAAGATGCTGGAAAAGCTTCAGTTTCAGGCATCTGGTGCAGAAAACCTGACCCAGTAACCCCACCTTACCACACCCAAACCTGACCCAGTAACCCCACCTTACCACACCCAAACCTGACCCAGTAACCCCACCTTACCACACCCAAACCTGACAGTAACCCCACCTTACCACACCATAACCTGACCCAATGACCCCACCATACCACACCCAAACCTGACCCAGTAACCCACCTTACCACACCCGAACATCCATTAAGCTACCACCACCCACTGGTTGGTGACAGTGTCATACTTCAGATCATTTGTGTGTGTGTGGTTTGTTTGGGGGGTTCGGTGGTTGTGTGTCGTCTCATATTTAGTATTATATTTAGGTTCCACACAGCAGAGCTCAAAGCACAACTGAACTTTGGGTTGTGTAGTTACCTGGCTATGATATGAGTCCAAACGGTGGTGAAATATGTCCGTTAGTTGCTCTGTGCTCCCCTGGGGTGATAATCCAGAATAGGGTATTTTGAGTGTCATTTTGAGACCGTATTATCTGCCCTATAGAAGTGAATGGAGAGCGACAAATACCCTATTCTGGATCATCACCCCAGGGGAGCACAGAGCAACTAACAAACATATTTCGCCACCATTTGGACTCATATCATGGCCAGGTAACTACACAACCCAAAGTTCACTTGTGCTTTGAAAACAAGAGCTCCCATACTACCATTCAAGTGATTGGTGATACAACTAGATATTGGAATAAAATTTCAGCCGTTTGCTGGATGTTTAACTGCTCATCTTTCTGGCTCTTATATTTTGCTGAAAAATAAACATACAAATACATTTTTAGTTTGCCCAACAAGAATAACACTGTCTGTGGTTATGTGCACAGAAACGTGTGTGCGCATTCTTATGCATGTGGGAACATATATACACATGTGGATCTGGCTTGGGGTCAATTCAATTTTCAGTTCAGTCCATTCACAAATTAAATTTTTCAGGCCGTGAACTGAATTTCAGTTCATTTTGTGAATCGAATGAAATTAAAATGGAATTCACGTCCAAGCCCGATGCGTGTAGTCGAACGTCTTTGTGTTCAGGTTCCGCAGGGGAAGTGTCGTTTTATATAAACTTCCTGTGTTTGTGGCGAGCTTCCTGTCGGCAGAGCCCAGTGTTCCCAGCTGCGACCACCAATACACCCTGACCCTCCTGGACACCACACACCTTTCAAACAAGGACAACCGAATTAATGGAAAAGGTTTTATTTGTTGTTGCTGTGTGTATTAAATGCTAGAGATCGCTTTAGCTCAAATGTACACATCCACTGCCACACACAGCTTTAACAGAATCTTCCAGAAACTACAAATGGGGGGGGGGGGAAGAGACACGTAACGGGGGACACGTACACAGAGGCTAACACCGTGAGCATGCACAGGGCTGACACGGGCAAGGGTAGGGGCTAACTACTTCCTACTGCCCAGGTCAAAGGTCATGGTATCCGCACTCCAGATAACCAGTCTGTTAATCATCATGACTCATCCCTTCGAACTCCTACTGAGAATATAGATGTTTTTCTTATATAAAGTTTTTAATAATTAAAATAAAAATACACTTAAACTTGCACACATGCAAAACATACATTTTTTAATTCTTTTAACTTTATGGTTTTTGTCACTCAGTGGGTTCAGTGTGGTTTCCCTTGAGAAGCTGGGGGTGAAGCTGCAGACCCGGGGGTGATCTGGGCCCGACAGGAAACAGGGCTTCGCATCTGCACTAAAGGCCAAAGTGCCGTCACTCTACTGTGCACGCCCCCGATACTTCATCTGTACTGTAACGCTTAGTATGATCACTGCCCCGATAAGGACAGGGCCTTGACCTTTGACCCCAGTCCAATTTTACCCTTTGGGGCTCCTGTAAACTGGCACTTACAATGATTAATATTAAATATACAATTCTTACTCAAAACATAAAAATAAAAAGCAAGCACCAATTCAGTCTGGAGGCTAATAAACACATGAACATTTTCAAAATCAGGCAGTAAAAAAATAACAAATGAAGCAGAAATGTTAAGCAACAAATGCTGAGACAAAAGCCTCAGTAACAGGGTTTGACCTGTGACCTCTGACATCTCCGTAGTTCTTTGAGTGTTTTTTTCCCCATTTGTATTTTTAAAGTATCTTCCTTAACCTCATGTGGGCCAGCGGGAGAGGGGCGTGGTCTGGCGGGCAGTTTGCGTCTTGGGATGAGCACCATAAGTGCGATATGCAATGAGCTTTACCCATGCTTATGGGCGGGGTCAGCTCTCTCCCCGTGCCCCCTCCCCCCCATAATACAAGAGATACGAAACGGCAGATTCTCTACAGCAACCAGATTGTCAGACCCTACTTCCTTACCCTGGGATGACCTGATTGGTCACAGGAGTTTCAGGTGCCATATTACTTTATAAACATTCACAAAGCGGTGGCTGACAAATAGAACCTCCACTGCCACAAATATTTTAATTGGATACACCCCTTGATGAATGTTCATAAGATGGCTCAAACTTCAACCATTAATGTTACGAACACAGAGCTGATAGTCTGGTTAGTCTCAAGCAGTCATTCCCAAGAGCCGCCATGTATGCTGGTTTTTGCTGCAAATGCCTTTGTTGTTAATGCTCTCCCATAATTTTACCGCCTTAAATTTATTTTAAAATGCCGCAGGTTTCCATTTGTTCCGTCCTCTTAATTTTCATTTTGATTCATTTCAGTGACCAGATTTTCAGAAATTATCACCACACTAATTTCACCTGCCAGAATCTAATTGACAATTAAAAATGGAACCTCTTTCTAGAGGAATATTTTGCCATATAGCACATTACAGAAAAATAAGGCATTATATGATCTAGCTAATTAAAAGATGTGAATGTGGGCCATTTATTCACCATTGGCATGTATTGCCATTTCTGACATCCTGAGGGTATATCCTTCAACAGACATGATAAGTGTCCGATTAAGAACAAGCAACAGGTTGTTACAATTCAGAATAATTATGGTTGGAGCAAAAGCCAGCACACACAATGCAGCCCCAGGACCGAGCTGGAGAACCACTGGTCTAAATAACCTCAAGTGAAACCACTGAAATGCAGATGTCGCCCAGTAACCTTGTGCCAGCTTAGCCTGGAGAAGTGCCGCCTGGCTGTGGGGAACGTGGATAGCGAAAGAGGCGCAACAAGGAATGACTTCTCCTTCAGCAGATTTTCACCTCATACTATTATCTGAGCTGGAAAATCCAGGGGTCAGAAAGTCCTGCCATGTTTCTTCCACCCATGAACACCTGATTTCACCAATTAGTTCTACCTCCTGGCTGAAGAATTGTGCCAATTACTAAATCCAGTTGATTGGAACAAAATACTGAGTATTTCTGAACCAGGATTTTTCACTTCTGCACAACATGCCCCAGGAAGTCCCCCCAAACACAACAAAAACACCAAACAACTCAAGTGAACTCACATGGAGGGTACAATCATTTAAATATGTCCTCTTTGCCATTAGAAAAACTAATTTTAAAAAAAATAAAAAAATAAAATCATAACCACACAAAATAAAGTGTCAATAGGCAAAATAGCAGGTGCACTTTATAAACGCATATGACGCAACTCCTACTTCACAACTCGTAAACATACTAGCATACATACTATTTATGTACATACAGTAATAACAAGGGGCCTTGTACAGGCCCTAGTCATTGCAGGGGTGACGGACCCATAATCCTTACCTGCTGGAACCACACACACATATACATATATGTATATATATATATATATGGGCAGAAATTAGAAGTGTATATATTTATATACATATATATTTCTATACATTTCCATAGCAATTTCAGCACATCCCAATGGGATGTCGTACAGTGGAGGCTTTGGTAAGTCCAGCAGTAACCACGGTGACCAAGAAAATAAACACAATATTTAATAATTAGTAAATGTTCCCTTATAGTTTCGCTAATATGGCCACGAAGATGAAAAATATCTCAACGATTGTTCATGATTGTTAATGAAGCATTTCCACCAAACAGCAGCAGCAGCAGGACAGAAAGCAGGGGGCTTGTCAGGTGACCCAGATGTGACCAATAGCGTTGCTTGGGAGAGGTACGCCCTCGCCCTCATGGGCTAGCCTCGCCCTGCTTCACCATGCTGCTCAGAACCACCATTGGCAGATGGTTTTTGGTTCTTGTCCCTGACTCTCCCAGAACCACCACCACAACCGGGCATTTGATTTTGTCCGTGTTTTGTTCATTTGGGACTTTCAGAAGACCACCCCTACCCTTAACCCCAGCAACCAATCATTACACATTCCCAAAATAACATAATTGATATATACGTTTCTTTTTTTTTACCGTGCCCATGTTTCCACTGCACTCTTAACACCCTATACATTCCAACTGAGCCCTTGTGTTCATGTAGCGGAACACTTACTCCACGATAGAGGTGGCCATCAAGCCATGGCACAGGGTAGGGGAAGTAGGTGTGTGTGTGAGAAAGAGAGAGTGTGTGTGGTGAGTGTGAGAGCAAGAGAGACCTTCCGAATGAGAGACAATGAGACGCAGGGCTGTGCATGGAGGGTGGGGCGAGGGTGCTGGTTTGGGGGATGGGCGGGTAAGATTTGGGGCACTGGTGTCTATATGCAGGGGGTCTCGGGGAAGCCCCCTCCCTCGGCAGTGTGCTGGACGGTGTGTTCCTGCAGAGCTGCCAGGTCCCCGAAGCGCTCCCCACACCAGACGCACTTGAACTGGGTCTCGCGGGCGTGCACGCTCCCGTGCTTGGCCAGGTGCTCGCGCTGCTTGAAGCCCTTGTCGCAGCTGGGGCACTTGAAGGGCTTCTCACCCGTGTGCACGCGCCGGTGCCGCTGGAGGTCCGACGAGTACTTGAAGCGCTTCTCGCAGTCGGGGCACTTGAGCGGCTTCTCACGGGCCGGGTCGCAGTGGTGCTGCACGAACTCGGACGAGGACAGGAAGCGGCGGTCGCAGAGCGAGCACTTGAGTGGCTTCTCGGTGCAGTGCGAGTTCTGGTGGCGCTGCAGCGTCGACGACTTCTTGTAGCCCTTGCCGCAGACATCGCACTTATGTGGCCGGTCGGCGGCAGCCTCGGTGCCCGCCGCCCCGCACTTGTGGCGCAGCAGCTCCCCTGACTGGGCGAAGGTCTTCTGGCAGGAGGCGCACTTGAACAGGCTCTCCACGCCGTGGACGTGCTGGTGGTAGAGCAGGTGGGAGGGCTGCAGGAAGCCCTTGTCGCACAGGGCGCACTTGTAGGGACGCTCGGCCGCGCTCTTGTGCGTTCGGCGGTGGCGGACTAGCGCGTACTGCTGCTTGAAGCTCATCTGGCACTCTTCACACTGGAAGGGCCGCTCCTCTGAGTGCGTGCGCTCGTGCTGCCGCAGGTCCGAGGGCCGCTTGAAGCCCTTCCCGCAGGTGCCACAGCGGAACGGCCGCTCGCCCTGCGGCTGGCACTGGTGGTGCAGTAGCTCCGATGACTCCTTGAAGTGCAGCTCGCACAGGTTGCACTTGAACAGGTGCTCGCCCGAGTGGGCGTACATATGGCGCACCAGGTGGGAGCGGTGCTTGAAGCTCTTATCGCACGCGGCGCACTTGAAGGGCCGCTCGTTGCTGTGGGTGCGCTGGTGGTGCGCCAGGTGCGAGGACTGGCTGAAGCTCTTGTCGCATGAATCACACTTGTAGGGCTTCTCGCCTGTGTGCACCCGCTCGTGGCGGGAGAGCTCCGACAGGTGGCGGAAGCCCTTCTGGCAGACGGAACACTTGTACGGCCGGTCGGTGGGCGAGGCCTCGAAGCCCGCGGAGGCCGGCTCGCCCACTGCCGCCTCGTCGGCGGAAGGCTGCTGGGGGTTGGAGGCTGAGGAGGTGGGCGTGGTGTTGCCGGAGGAGCCGGGCCGGTAGGTCTTCTCACAGATGGAGCACTTCATGGGGTTGCCGTTGCTGTGGGCATTGTGGTGCTGAGCCAGCGAGGTGAGCAGGGAGAAACCCATCTTGCACACGCCGCAGACGAAGGGCTTCTGCTCCACCTGCACGCACTGGTGCTCCAGCAGGTCAGTGGCCTGGTGGAAGACCTTCAGGCACTGGGTGCACTGGAAGGATCGGTCCTGGCTCACCATGCACTGGTGCTCATGTGGGTTGGCCAGGTGGGAGATGTCGTGTCCGCAGGCCCCGCACTTGTGCCCGCCCTCGCCCCCTACCTGCAGGGAGGGCTGTTGCGGCTGAGACGCGTGCTGCTGCTGGCCGTGCTGTTGCAAGCTGGGGTCGGGCTGCAGCACGATGCCGTACACGGCGCAGCCCAGCGCGCTCTCAACCCCCGGAGGGATGGTGTGCACCACCGAGGGTGGGGCCACGGCATGCTGCTGCCATGCCTCAGTCATCCTACCACAGTTGTAGGGGTTAAGCTTTCGGAGCGCAAATTGGGGTGTGGCTCATCGGGTGGGGAGGCGGCGATGGGTGGACTCAGCGGCGATTCCCCAGCTGATTTGGGAGGAGAACGGGGGCAAGGCTCGGAAAACTCGTCAATCTTCTCGAGAGATGGGCGGCTGTTTCCAACAGCAACCGGTGAAGCAAGGTCTGGATAATTAAAGGGGCGGTAAAGACTGTGTGAACAGCAGGTTGAAGACACTCCACTGGCAGTGAGCATGCATGACCCAATTCCTCCCTGCACAGAGAAACCCTGTAAGAAGAACAGAGATTCATTACTACACTGTTCCACCTTTACTGACACCAACTACAACAATGACACCATTTCAAACCCCTTAACATGGCTACAGAAACTACTATTTCAGGCTGCCTTGAAAATCATTGTATCAACCTATCAGGTTTAAAGATTAAATGAAAACTAATCAGTTAAGATAAACTGCTGCAAATATAATTGTAGTGAACACATTTAAGTGCACACCTGTTAACACTGAAATGTTAGGACCCATGACACATTTGTCCTTAAAATGAAAACATAGTTCATCCTGCACGATGCAGGATTTTTACCTAGAAAATTCTAAAATAACCATGCTCAGTCATATCTATGGTGCACCGGCAATCTCGGTTGAAAATAAAAATTGCCGAAACCTTGCTCGTCTGCCTGTATTTTTCCAAGATGTGTCCGGGACATTTCTGGGTGTGGCGCTCTTTTCTGTGTGAGGAGGGGTGGGAGTGGCTACAGAGCCTGTGGGGCGTGATCAGGTTTCAGCAGAGCGCTTGTCGCCAGCTGGCTACTGCAATGGCAGAGCACAAGAAGCACAATCACCTTCAACGTAGCTAAGCAACAAGCCGACAGGTTGCGTTCAAGAAGCAGGGTCAACCTAGGATTTGCTTTTCCTCGATTGCAGCTGAAGTTTTGCAAGGTTTTGAAAAGTGACGTGCCGTGACCTGTAAGTAATGTTACCTCTCGCTATCCAGCTAGATTGACAAAGTCGGGTACCTTTTGTATCAAATTAACGATGTAATATGTTGTATTTGAGAAAATAAATTATATTCGTATACAAATATCTTCATGAAAAAGTCATTTACTTTACGGGTATTAGCTAGCTTAACTATGATAGCAAAGATATGGTCTGCTCATGTTACAGATTCCACACACGATTACGTTTTTACATCCCCGGTGAACAAGCGCGCCATTTTTTCAACCAGGCATTTAGGACACTGAGCCTGCTGAATTTCTCACTGCCACGGTTTAAAGTAGTTCGCAACGATAGGATCTCCAATTACAACAGCGTTCATTGGAGATGGCAGTCGGAAGACATTGAGGCAGAAGCCGGGGTCGGTGTGGTAGGGGAGCTGGGAACTTAAAAGTGTTTATTTCATTATAACACCTAACAATCTATGTACTGTTACCATCCATAGAGAACAATGCATGTTGCAAAAAAAAATAAAAAAATTTCATTTTATCTTTGCTTGACATTGCTGCGCTACCTCAAGCATGTTTCTTTCCCTCAACGGAGGTGAGTGGGCGGGGTTTAGGATGGAGGAGGAGACTTTGTTGATTGTAAACACAGGACCACAGAAAGACAAAAAATCCTGCACAGTGCATCTTTAAGAAAGCATGGTGGCTTCAACAGTGCTGGCAGTTACGAGCTACAGCTTGCATTATTGCCATTGGTTGCCCCCGATGGCTTGTGCCCAAGGGGAAATCAGCGGTCCTGTGACACGGTGGCTCAAGAGCAGGGGGGGGGGGTCAATCAGTGTCAGTTTCTGCGTCAAATCAGACAGAATCCAGGAAAGTGGTTGCAGCACCATAACCATACGTCAAGAAATTTCCATGTACATTTTTATGTTCCTACTAAGTACCCCACATACCATTTTGGTCCTATGAAAATTACCAAAATATGCTACCCCACCTTGTTTTATTCATAATATCTTCATTTCCATTGGTGGCAGAGACCTCAAACATTGGCACAAAATTCATAAAAGATTATCTTTGCAGAAAAAATAATGATTGATATCATATTGGTGCAAAAATGTGGGTTTGTAGTACCCTCAATATCACTCTCGTTTAGAAATTTAGCACTTTTATTTCAAGTTTTTATAAGGCCCCTAATCTAGGGCCTTATAAAAATACAATGGCATGCAGTACAGGCTATAATGGTTCAGTACAAAATGTTTGTCTTCCATCCTACAAAGTCTGGTGAGGCTAGGAACAATACTTGTCAAGATATTAATGCCCTAACATGGCTTCCCAGATAAGGCATTTTGGAGGCTATGAAAATTAAATAATATCAAGGGCTGAAAAAAAATATGAAAACATAGGATTTGAATATAAATATTTTACGGGCCTTGGTTTTGGGACCCATACATGATATAGACAAGGTTTGAACAAAATCTGAGATGGTGCTGCGACAACCTTATCTGATTTGACACCGAATGACCCAGGGGCCATATCCATAAAACCTCTCCAAGTAGGAGTGGTGCTCCAGGATCAGTTTTCCACTGGTCCATCGGCTAACCTTATCCATTATGAGCTCATAGGGAAAACAGGTCACAGGCGCTTTATGAACACAGGCGCTTTATGAATACAGGCCCTAGACTTGTAACAGATGCCGCTTTTGCACTGTAAATAACCTGGATTTCTGCAGTAAATATTCAGCTCTTTAAACTGAAATATACAAGCTACTGTAAAATATGACTGTAAAATAAAGTCCCCCCCCCCCCCCCCTTTTCAAATGCAGTGCAAAGTTTTTGGTAAGATCCAATTACAGGCTTGTGAAAAAAAATATTGGAAAAGGCAAATAATTTTATTGGCGATTTCAGCCCCTTGTCCTGACATGGGAAAAGGGTTGCATCAATCACCCTGTCCGTTTGGTCCAACTGGAGGAAGTTACAAATCTCGGTTTCATTTGATCGAGTTCCCTAGAGAAACACCAGGGTGGATTCCCGGGCCCAAAGGGAAGAGAAAGCCAGGAAACTGCTCACCAAACGGTAACAAGGCGCCCAGAACGAACAGAAACCCAGGAAACCACCAAGCAAACGGCGCTGCTGCACCTGGGTCTACCTCTTCTCTGAGCTACTTCTGTTCAAAGCCACATCTCTTTTTGCAGACCCCTGCAGCACTGCCCTGATCATAGACCACATGTAATATGTGGCCTAAATACTAAAGGACTTGACAAAATTGGTAAAGATATCTAACAATTCGGTACTGAAATTATTACCACTTTCCTTGAGAGTTGGACATCATTACAAATCCGTACAAAGCAGGGCAGGGCAGTCTAGAATCAACTGTACATGGTGAAAAGGAGCCTGTAATAAGCCCGTCTGTTTGGGAATTTTAAGAACAACTTAAAGCTCCATAAATCAGAACAGAGAAGAAAAAAAACTATGCAAGTGCATTCAAATAAGTTGTCGACTTGCAACTGCTGTTTGGTTTTTACATGCATTTTAATTTGTCAATCATCATGTACAGCGGAAACAAACACCTGAAATACCTTTTGTTTTCTATTCCAGTTTGGAACAAATCCATTTCCGTAGTGAAAGGGTAAGGGGTGATGTGTCTCATACTAAAACTACTACTAATAATAACAATAATAATAATAATAGGCAGCATTCTGTGTAACGTTGCACACTGACTGGACAACTGACATTTGAGCGAATGTGACTTTCTGAAAACGTCACCGAATCTGGTGAATATTGGGAGATGCATTAAAAGCTGTAATATAGCTCGAGCTGAAAAGCTACATTTGTGGCTAGTTTCAGGTGGCCTAAAATGGCTTACGCATAACGTGAGTTAACTGGCTAGCCATCCACTGGATATGAACATGCATAAACAAGACAGGAAATAACTTACACACTTACAGAAAGGGCGTCTACAAAACTACAATATACGTAGAGCCAATTGAAGAAATAATGCTTCAACTGGGTCGCGATATAATATATCCGATCAAATCACTGGTTTCTCCAATCGAACCCGGAACCATCAATATAGTTAGCCATTTTATCGGTTAGCCATGATTAGCCACCCTTATTGTTTTGTTTTTTGGAAGGGGGTTGGGGGGCACATTCTCTCTTAAGGAAACAAACCACACAACATTTCAATTGCAGGTTATAATTTCGTATGAATCAATGCCAGAATATTTCAGCTAACTCAGAACAGCTCGATGCATTCTACCACATTAGCTAGCTGGTTGGTTGGTTGTTACGTTAGTTAACATACTTGAATTGGATAATAGCTCATAGCTAGCTACACAATTGCATCTGAGAGTAAAATATCATCCTACACATATTCTCGCTAGTGAGCCTTCGCCAGGTAATCACTGCAGACGATGCTGCACAAATCATCAAATAAATACACCTTTTATCAGAGATACTGTATATATTACCTTAATACTCACCTTATGCGCCTTCAGCAGCCAATCAACCTTGTTTTCAGTGATAAATGTGATCGCACTCCTGTCTTACAGCGGGCAGAATGGAGGGCCCCCGGCGGTCTCCGGTTCTACGGACTGCGGCCAGTTTAGGCCGCTTTCTGCGTTGCTCTCTCTCTCAGCTGGTGAGCTGTATTGGTCTGGAAAGGGCAGCTTTGTTTGTTACGCGAAATTGATAGATAGTCCTTTTTTAATGTCCAGTGGATCCCTCTGACACATTCCCGTTTTTACCTGGAATCCTGTGACTATCACCCTGATTTTCTCCAGGTCCAGGGCCCTTACTTGATTACAAACATTCACAGCTCAAACAGTGCAAAGAAACACAGGAACCTGAATAGGAAATAACTGCCGTCCACAGAAACACACACACACCGGAAACGTGCGCACAGCGAGCACACCCCGAGGGTCACCATTTGCCAACGGTCTCTTGAAGCTACACCTTGTACAACTGTTTCGTTTTTGCCCCTCTTGCCCCCACTTTATTCTACATTATATTAAACTGTCCAAATGTGGATTTCTTCCAAAATGTACAAGAATCCTTGTTTATTTAAGTTGCGATCAAACAATCTTACATTTGTAGATGTATTATAATAGCCAATCTGAATAATTGCTTAAATTGCCATGATTATAATAAGATATGACAGGCTACAGAACAAACTTTTCATACGATTATAATATCATACGAAATAATGGGTCATTCAAGGTAAATGTCTCCTCTGCAGCAAAATGACAGTGGATCTGAAAAAGAAGCAATGCAAAGCTGATATCATTATAATTTAGAAAGCTTTGATTTGTTATTTAATTGAAAATGCAGTGTGCATTACACGTTACAGTGTTATGTGTCTCATTAATTGCATGTTCCAAGCATGTAATCCCCAGTATCAATACTATTATTATATAGGGCTATACAAAGTAAAATACCGGTACAATGTAGCACTGCTGTGCGCAATTTAGAACAAATCGTATCCCACAGTTAGAGAAGGGTTAATTACATTTTTAGCTAAGCCACTGTCTTATAATTAATTGCTATCAACATATCAAAATAAGTTGCAGAGTGGGACACCTGCCAACTGAGCGATTACATGAATATGTTTAAATAAGGTTTTAAATAACTGATGTTTTTAATACTACTACTCCGAGGTTTTATCGTGGATGGTATTGTATGGTTTTATAAACCTATAGCGAGGGCTCAAACAGAGTCGGAGAACAATCCACGTCACAGGGTGGAACTATTTCGCGCTGGATAATGTTTGCCCGGGGAAGTACTTCAATAATGTTTCTATCGGAAATAGCAAACGTTAGATATTGGTTTTTCAAACCATTTATTTTCATGGCTGTATGATCGAGTAATTTACTTCGTTGTGGCATGTTAGTCAGCTACAGCAGCAGCTCCGAAGAAGACGAAGAAAACGAAGAAAACGAAGACAGGGATAAAAGGAAGCATAAACGTTTTAAAAACGACGACTCCCCACCAGCTTGCAAAAAGCCCAGATGCGTCACAGGAACACGGTAAGTAAAGCAACTACCTAGCCTACGTATAACTACCGGTGTAGTTTTGAGCTCTTAACATTACTACAAATATGCGTAATTTTCCATGAATTTTGTCCTGTTGTGGGACATATGTGTGGGACTGACTGGTCATAATGTAGCTAGCTTTCATTCTTTAGTTGGATGTACATCTTTGTGCCCTTTTAGGTTTACAATAGTTTGTGGCTATGTGTTTCCCGGCTTTTTATTTTAAAGCCATGTCTCCTACTTCCACCTGCAGTGCAGAAACTGGTGAAGATTTAACAGCGCCACAACATATCCTGAGCACTTGTGCTTGGATTACATCTAGCTTTTCTACATGAGATCTTGCTGCAGATCCATAAACAAAACTCGTAGTTTGTATTACAAATCGAAAACTGAAATCTCATGTACACAAGTATTCATACCTTTTGCTTTAATGTATTTTTAAAGTATCATATTTGAAGTATCGCATATCCGTTGCATGCTGTTACTTTCTGAAGTCTGTGACCCATCAACATCAAAAGACACTCGATATCTTATTTTCAGGTACTGTTACAAGCGATACTATAACCTCTCTGCATTTGAATGGATCTCTATGGGTGGAAAACCGGCGACCGCGATTTGAATACCAGGGGTCTCTAAGGTATCAACTGAGCCCCAAACCATCACTCTATGGCCAGATATGGGACTTCTACGAGAGTTCGATAGGAAAATGAGTCGGGAGAAATAACCCTTGCAGTGATCCATCCACATCTACTCCATATCTGGTAACCGAGTGATGGTTTGGGGCTCGTTCAATAGCTCAAACCCTTGATAACTTACAGCCATTTAGCCAGCCATGTGTTCCATACTGTACCAGTAAGATATCGAGAGTCTTTTGATGTTGATGGGTCACAGACTTCAGAAAGTAACAGCATGCAGAGGATATATGTGACCAAATATGAAATATGATACATTAAAGCAAAGCGTATGAATATTTATGCACATGAAAGATTTTAGATTTTTAATACATTTGCAAAAATTTCTGAAAACATGTTTTCACTTTGTCATTATGGGTTATTGAGTGTAGATTTATGGGCAAAAATGGCGATTTTATCCATTTAAAATTAAATGTACAACACAATAAAGTTTGCAAAAAGTGAAGGGGTATGAATACTTTCAAGCACCACTGTGTGTGTGTGTGTGTGTGTGTGTGTATATATGTGTATATACACTGCTCAAAATCATCACAGCATAACACCAAGTCAATTAAACCAAACCGGTCATGCTGGATGATGTTGCAGGCAGCATAACATTCGCCACGGCGTCTCCAGACTCTTTCACGCCTGTGCTCAGTGTGAACCTGCTCTCATCTGTGAAGAGAACGGGGCGCCAATGGCGAACCTGCCAATTCTGGTGTTCTCTGGCAAATGCCAATGGAGCTGCACGGTGCTGGGCTGTGAGCACAGGTCCCACTACAGGACGTCGGGTCCTCATTCCACCCTCATGGAGTTTGTTTCTGACAGTTTGGTCAGAAACATGCACACGAGTAGCCTGCTGGAGGTCATTTTGTAGGGAACTGGCAGTTCTCTTGTTCCTCCTCGCACAAAGGAGCTGGACTACCTGTGCAACCTGAATGGGCTGCAGGTACCGCCTCATGCTACCAGTAGTGACAAGGGCACTAGCAAAATGAAAAACTTGAGAAATTTACTTTTTGGGGGTTGTCTTACTGTTGCCTCTCCTGTCCATCTGTTGTCACTTTTATTTACACCAAAGCAGGTGAAATTGATTCACAATTATTTACGCTTCCTAACTGGACAGATCGATATCCCAGAAGTTTAATTGACTTGGTGTTATACTGTGTTGATTAAGTGTTCCCTTAATTTCTTTGAGCAGTGTGTATATATATATATATATATGCGCCTTAAAGATGCTCTATCAGCTCCCCACAACATTTCAAGAGGCATCACATCACATGAATCACTTAATTACATTTCTCAACTATTTTACTAACATGAGCTTTCCATGTTAATCTGGAACCATAGTAGATACCCATGAAACAAACAACTTCCACTTTCCAACTGCCCCCCATACATTTTAAGACTCGGATTTGAAAGTTACACCAGTTATGCAGCAGTTTGGCGCATATAATCCTTAAAGAATATAGATATAGTCTGGTCTATGATATAGTCCTGCAGGTTTTTGGAATCAACAGGATGAGGGCTTCTGCCCTCTGCTGGTTAAATGGTTTAAAAGCTGTTCGCTCGACGTTTGGGCTGTAGCTGCAGGTGGTAGACCGGTTCCACTCAAAGCAAGTAAAAGTGGTGTTCAGGTGTAATAAAATGGGGATAAGACAGTCGTGATGCCACCTTGTTCTGCAGCGACCTTGGAAGTAAGTATTGACCAATCGGTGTTGGCGTTCTATTTGTTGTTAAGTTAACAAAATATTTAATGATTGATGGAGCTTCTGTCCGGTTTTGATGGAAAGGCTGACGGTCGTAGAGATTATGGTGGTGTGCAGTTCCCTTGTATTCTCTCCACAGGGATGGCCACGCCCAAATGGCCGAGCTTCACCCTACACAGGCAAAGTCCCGCCTGCCGTTGCCAGGTAGCGTACTCGAAATGTTCAGTGAAACCGAGGACCTGTCAACTGAGGACAGTTCGCAGCACGGCGGGAGAGTGCGATCCTTCCAGCATGAGCGAGGCAACTGGGCTACGCACGTGTACCTTCCGTGTAAGTCCACCTGCCCCAAATATGTACCTGTCCCAAAAGAAATCCTGCATGCACGGACCGGCTGACTAAGTGTACCACGTCGCACACATAAAGCAGTCTTCTTGTCGTGCACAATTGGCCGTGTGATCCAACTGAGACTCGTGCCTGTGCCTCACCCCCAAAGACTCCGCTGATGACGGGTTCCTGGACCTGGTGGGGGAGATGATGCGGGTGGTGTCGGTCCGTGGCCTCTCCCTGACCTGGGCGGAGGAGTTCCACGTCAGCCTGTCTCAGACGGTGATCCTGCGGCACCACTGGATCCAGCCCTTTGTGCTGTCTCTTCGTACGGGCCTGGCCTCCTCCACACGGTGCGGGGGCGCTGATTTTGGGAGAGAGAGAGAGAAGCTGGTGTCAGTGTGTCTGTTATACTGGGAGAGAGAGGCTGATGTCAGTGTGTCTGTGATACTGGGAGAGAGGCTGATGTCAGTGTGTCTGTGATACTGGGAGAGAGAGGCTGATGTCAGTGTGTCTGTGATACTGGGAGAGAGAGGCTGATGTCAGTGTGTCTGTGATACTGAGAGAGGCTGATGTCAGTGTATCTGTGATACTGGGAGAGAGAGGCTGATGTCAGTGTGTCTGTGATATTGGGAGAGAGGCTGATGTCTGTGATATTAGGAGAGAGAGGCTGATGTCAGTGTGTCTGTGATATTAGGAGAGAGAGGCTGATGTCAGTGTGTCTGTGATATTAGGAGAGAGAGGCTGATGTCAGTGTGTCTGTGATATTGGGAGAGAGAGGCTGATGTCAGTGTGTCTGTGATATTGGGAGAGGCTGATGTCAGTGTGTCTGTGATATTGGGAGAGAGAGGCTGATGTCAGTGTGTCTGTGATACTGGGAGATAGTGGCTGATGTCAGTGTGTCTGTGATACTGAGAGAGAGGCTGATGTCAGTGTCTGTGATATTGGGAGAGAGGCTGATGTCAGTATGTCTGTGATACTGGGAGAGAGAGGCTGATGTCAGTGTGTCTGTGATATTGGGAGAGAGAGGCTGATGTCAGTGTGTCTGTGATATTGGGAGAGAGAGGCTGATGTCAGTGTGTCTGTGATATTGGGAGAGAGAGGCTGATGTCAGTGTGTCTGTGATATTGGGAGAGAGAGGCTGATGTCAGTGTGTCTGTGATATTTGGAGAGAGAGGCTGATGTCAGTGTGGGCCTTTTTTCTCTTTTTTAGGATGGTGTGTTTGGCTGAAAAGATGAAGGTGTACACCAACGAGGAGAAGACCAGGTAAGTGCATTTACTTCCTGGTCTTCATAATGTAGAACTCCAAAACATGCACAACCCATTTTCAAGAGAAGGAGGACGTTATCCACATTCATTTCTCAGTGATGCTCTGTGGTTCTGATGTGCAGTGCATGATGGGACTCTGTTTGTGGGTTGGACTGGCATAACTCTGTACTTCCTGCTTGCAGGACATTTCTGGGTGTGGAAATCACCACTGGGCATGCTCAGCTGTTGGAGGTTACGAGGGCTGTGGACCGAACCATGGAGGAGTTCAGTCTAAGCACTTTCTACAAGGTCAGAACCGCTCGCTGAAGGTCACCATAGATGGTACCAAGCTGATATAACTACGACTGAATGAAAGGATGCAGGGTTGCGCACCATTCAGAATTGAATTGAGAATGTCTCTTCAATTCCAATTCAATTCTTGAATTTGAATTGAGGTAGCAAACAGGATGCAGAATTGCAATTTGAATTTGAATGAAAGGAAGTCGAATTAAAATTCAAAGAGATTCAATATACGACATACTTTAGGTGTAGCTTTTAACAGTAAGGCTCTCAATATGATTTGTACATGAAATGTTATCATACAAACAACATATGGTATGCCTCTAAACATGAGACTTTATTAACAAATGTTTTTCTCCCAACAATGAAGCACCATCTATAGACTAATCATCATATTTAATTTAACTTTCATTTTGTGGAACATGGTGGAAGAACACATCATTTCCCAGAATGCATTAGTTTACCCAAAAGTCTTAAATGGAGCCAAACAACTTTGAGGATCTTTTGACAATTAAATGTAACAATGTTGAACAATGAGTTGTGTATTGTGTGGAATAAATGATAATTGCATTTACCAAGACTTTTTGTCATTTGTTTGAGTGCTGAGGTTGTAATGAAAAAACAATATTACTCATTGTTCTACATACAAGAGAACAAATGGGAATAATTTCTTGAAATTGATGATGTAATTATTTATATTTTGCAGCAAAATGTATGTTAGGTTTAATAAATTTCTTCTGTTGTGACTGAGCGGTAATTGCAATTAATTAAATTCCACTTCCTGTCATTCCAATTCCACATCCGGTGGGGTGCGGCCAATTCCATTCAAATTCCAACTCATAAATTGAATGGGGGCCAATTCTTAAATTCTGAATTTTGCACAACCCTGGTTCACTACTAATTATTATTGCTATAAAACCAAGGAAATTGTAAACTGGAGTATCAAGGCTTCTATGAATGGTACTAGCGGTCCCAAATCTATGAGGTCAGGAACGGTCCCCTCTCTGTTCTGCTTTGATGTTTTAAATCCAAACCTGCTGGCTGTCTCCATTTAGTGTTTCTTTTTTTCTCTGCATAATTTTTTTGTTCTTCCAGGGTGTTGTTTAAATAAAAATAGGCTTTCCTGGCCTGCTTGGCTACGGTATAACATTTTCCTGAGCAATATGAAAAGCTGAAATCCCAGGCTGTGTCCCAATCAGCAGTCTTCCATGTTATTGAGTATGCTTGTTGAGTACACTGGATGAGAAACTTAATAGGTGAAATGTTCTCTAAATGTACTAGTGTGCTTCAAACCCCCGGGTGATATACTTACCTCCGGAGTATCGCTGGGTTTATTCGGGAGCATAGGTTCGTTTTAAAAATGAGGCGCAGCGTCGCTGACTTTTTACTTCAATAACAAAAATAGAAAATGGTGGAGGATATTTTTTGCATACTGCAAGTCGTGTACTAAACGGTATACAGTAAACTATACACAGTCTGCTCATACACAGGAGACTGGACGCAGTTGATAGCGCTCTGATTTGGACACAGCCCTTGACCCTTAAATTGTCTAATGAGTGTGCTCCTGAATCCCCTCAACAAAACCCTGGAAATAAGGGTTTCATCCAAGTATTTTAAGTGCCCCCATTTGTGAGAAAAGTCACCCACTCAAAAGCTTTTTGACAAAGTTCACTCAAAAATATGCGCCCTCAAAGGGGTGAAGGGATCATATTCGGTCACAGCCCCAGTGTTTAGGGTGTGAGACATGTGCAGTGTATGATGGGAATGTTAGTGGGTGGGACCTGACTTATGCCAACTCCTTCCCCTCCCCCCCACAGAACCCCTCTTTCCACATCAGCCTGGCCTGGTCTGTCGGTGACTGCGCAGACAGGATGCGCAGCGAATGTCTGCAGGAGCTGCAGGTATGACCTCTGACCCACGCACCTGACACACAGGTGGGAAGGCTCCATCCGTCTGTCTGTCTGTCTGGTCTCTCTTGTGCCATCTGTCTGTTCCCTGCAGCTTCTCTCTGTCTGTTTGTCCAACTGTTTCTCTCTCCATCCATCCATCCATCCATCTCTCTCAAGGCCACTCTGGATTCCCATGAGGACGGCTCCTTCCTGCTGAGATTGGCCTGTGAGGAGCTCCGCTGCAAATCCGGGAACAAGGTCTTCACCTTCCCCCTGCGCTGACCTCTGCCCTCTGACCCCAGTGAGTGAGGCTTCATCAGTCTCCCAACGGGTGTGGCTCTCCCGATCAGCGGTTCACACATCTAAACCCGCCCTCGCGTTCCCCCATCGCAAGCGCTGTCTGGGGAGAAAACATTGTGCGCAAGCCACACCGCTCTCTTATACTGGAGACGAGGGGCATGGCAGTTACTCCCCATTCTCCATTGCTTTCCTGATTACCAGGCCAGTCCCTGGCAACTTTTCTCACGAGCACATTTACACACATTTTAGATTTTGTTTGCAAAAAAATAAACTGTTTTAAACTTTTCTGCAAGTTGATTGTTGGGCCTAAAACCTTTAATTCCAGGTGAAGATTTTGTGCGACCCACTCATGCCAGTCTGAACGGTAATAGCACTGCCAAACCATGCCTTAAATGTAACAAGTCCAGTATTTTTTTTTTTTTTAATGATACCAGGTAAATTCATTTTAATGGAAACACAGCTTGTGAAAATGTATTAATTCATTAACTGACATAATGCAACAGTCTTATTGCAAACAGGCAGTTCATTACAGCACATGATGATTAGGGATGAAATGAGATTTAGCGACAGCAGAACATGTTACATAAAGTTTGGTTACTTTGTCCTCTCATACTTTCAAAAAGTACATTTTGATCAAGTCACACTCCTAAAAAAACAAATATTTTAAAATGCAATTATAACAATGGAAGTTGTTGCTCATAAAACGTAAATGGAAAAACATAAATATAAAAAACGTAAATATTAAAAATAAATGTAGGAAACACCAGGGACACAACTGGCACACAAACTGATTTGAGGGTTGTGTGGGTGTCAAGAAAAGAAAAGATTGTTTTCTTGCACAATGTATTTACTGGTAAACACGTTTCGGAAAACATAAAAAATAAAGATTTATTGCACGTAAGAAGCTTGAGGTCGGAAATGAACGAGAGCATTTTCTGCTAACTTGTTAATTTGCATAAACTCCACAAAAAATATAGTTTCACAACAGTAGCTTTGTTTCATTGCACCAGGTGGTGGTTGTTGAACCTTGATTATGTTGTGATGAGCAGAGCTGGAGGGGTGTACTCCGAAGCAGGATTACTAGGCTTAGCTGGATAACTGCACTGAGTAAAACCCGGAACAGCTGTTTTTACTTCAGTCCGTGTTCCAGATTTATTAGGGTTCCGGGTTTTACTCAGTGCAGTTATCCAGCGTACTTGGTAATCCTGCGTCGTAGTACAGGGTTTCCTATCTGATGAGCGGACAATGCGCTGAGCACCAGGTTCTGGGAGTGAGAACAGCCAAGGCACAGAAGAGAGTGCATGGGGTAACCATGGAAACTGAATTATTTACCCACCGTTTCTTTGCCGCCCACAGGGGGGGGGCAAACCAGTTGTTTGGGAGCTGGGGAAGCTGTGGTACAGATACAGAAAGTTGAGGCAGATTGGGTACAGATCATAGACTGTATAAAAATGGGTACAGATATACAAGAGGTATGTCACTGCTCTTCGGAGGTTGCTTTGCAACATAGCACAGTACAGCGTCTTCCACAGGTGCACCAGCAGAGGGCACACGTGAGTTTGCGGGACTGAGAAACCAGGGCCGTGTCCTAACCGGCGCACTTGCCTACTATGGAGTATGCCAGTTGAGTACACGACAATTGTGAAAATTTAGTTCTCTTAATATCCCCGGATGATGTACTTATTTCTGGGTTTTCGCTGATAATAGTACACAGGATATTTTTTTGCATACTAAATAGGTCTGATTCGAACACAGCCCAGGGGACATCTCAGGGTTGTGGTTGGTGGTTTATTTTTGGTAGAATCCAGCTGGGAGTTTGTAGCTGAGGTGGAGGACCCTGTTCGTATGCAGCAGAGAATCAGGACAGCAAGGGGGTGTACTACGAAGCAGGTTTACAGAGTTAACTGGATAACTGCACTGAGTAAAACCCTGAACCCTCCCAAATCTGGAAAAGAGCTGTTCTGGATTTTACTCCAGAACATTTATCCAGGTAACTCGGTAATCCTGCTTTGTGAAATACCTCCCTGGCCTCGAGGTATTTATTTGTGCATTAAAAGAAACATGGCAGACTGAGACTTTGTTAACCCCAAAATGGGTGGAGTTATCAAGGACTCTGATCTGAACCAGTCGTTTTATTGTGGGATGTGAGGTTACTCGATTGCTTCATTTGAATCAGTGGGTGGGTTCGATTTAGTGAACCGGTGCGCCATTACGCCCACACTGGTCATCGTAACATTATGCCGCCTGGCGCATCAAGAGTACGCCGATTCTTTTAAATTGCACGCAATCAGTGCTAATCCGGTTAACCCGTTCCGTGCCCGGGCGCTTAATCGGACCCATCCAGTGATTGACAGCACAAGCTGCTCCACCCACAACAGCACGACTGAAAACAACAGTAAACACGACTACATTCATCTATATCGTAGTAAACATCACTGTCTCTGTATCAGCACAGACACTGACTAGACTAAAAGGTTTCAACATTTGTTTTGTTCAATAAAAGATATATTTATCTGAGTTTCAGGTGGAGTAACACAATCCTGCCCTTCAACAGAACAATGGCACAATCGCAGTTCATGTCAGAGGTCATAGAGGGGTTAGCCAAGGTCAACACCCCCTCCCCCTTGTGAACAATCATTGTAACGGCCTTAACACAAAGGCTTTTTGGGATAAAAACACAAGACACATTGGAAAAAGGTTAAAAAAATAAACGATAAATCAACGATTAAATTAAGCAATACAAAAAGCTGGATAACATTAAAATTAGAAAAGGCAAGTGTTCAAAATAGCTGGAATACACATCATAGCTGGCAGAAAAATCAGTTGGCGTGAGCAAGACTTAGGGATAAACTTTGGAAACGACATATCCCACTGTTCTCCCTGCCTTGTTTGTTAGAAACGGGCAGAGGTACATCATGCACAAGAGCTAAAAACAGTCAGAAACAGAAAACAACAAAAGTGTGACAATTTGATCCTCGGGGGTATACTGCAGTAGTGTGATAACTGATAAATCATAAAAATATTTTTTTGTTCAACATAAAATAAACATAGAAACAATTAAAACATGCACAGTAAGCTATAAAATGCTTATAAAATCTGACCTCTTTGACCTATGGATGACAGAACAGGTCAGTAACTGAGCTGGACAGACGTTTGGATACAGTTTGTCAGACATGGAGCCCATAGAAATGCCTGACAATGTGATTTAAGGCATGTGACTGCATTTCGCCTCTTATCTTCAAAGCCTCACTATTGACACGAACCTCAGAAATGATAGATAAACAGCACAAGTGTTTGACGAAAAAGAATGAATTGGAAATAGCTTGTCGGCACTAGTCAGCGTGTTCTGTTAAAGGGACGTACCAAGAACATTCTGGAAATAAATATGATTCAACTGCAACAATATTTGCTTTCAAAAACATGTAGTTTGCCCTTATAAAATGTACAAAAGGCAACAATAGACCAGCATTTAAAATCCAAAAAAAACATTAAAAAGCTGGAGTTTTATCAACATGCAGGGGAAATACACTGTCAAAAACCAAAAGGAAAGATCAAGCATAACCTTAATAATTTAACAAGAGGCATTTATCTGCGCTAATATTTCCTTGGCACAATGGCACTATAATATCAAACCATATTTTTAAAAACCGCTAGCCATCCTTTTAATTAATTTAGAAATAATGTCAAAAGCCATTATTGTCTATATCATAACTGGTTACAGGTCTTGTATCTAACAACTATCTGTGCCAATAAAACTGAATAGGACATCCACCGACGAATGTTTCCACATTTCCAGCTGCTCAAAGTTCAACTTACTAACTGCTCTAACCCAAAAAAAGAACATTAAATCTCCTCATGTTGGCTGTTAGCGTCTTCCCGTGCTAATTTTCCCAGCAGTGTAAGAGAGATAAAGTTACGCTGGATTATCCGTTATTGGATTTCTAAAAATCCAATGACCGTATTACGTGAAGGTTCAAAAACCTTTTTCTAAAAAGAAAACACAGATCTTTAACCCAGTTTATGAATTTCTCAAAGCAACTTGGATTCATTTAGGATTTGGAACACATCTTAAAAATGATTTCCTTGTGAAACACAAATGTCGAATGATATTTGTCCCTAATCCTGTCGATGGAGAGGGAAGCGTTTCATTATATGAAGCATATTCCCACATCATGAAGTGATAAAGTGTCCGCATGCATTTACTTGTGGGTCAATCAACAGACCTGGAAGCCTCACCTGTAATACTTAGATGATTAATGCAGAGGATTAATGCACCGGAGTGGGACTATTGTTTAACAAGAGACGTGAGAAGAGACTACACCGACCTAGTGCTGGTCACTACTGAGGGAACTACTCACTAAAATTCAGGAATTTCTAAGGGCCCTAGTTATATAGCACTGTAGCGCACAGACGACGACTCAGCTCGTTTTCTCTCTCTCTCTCTCCTTCTCTCATAGCATCTGTATTCTACCGTATCACCAGCATCTTTCATGAATAATTTAAACACATTCAGTCATATTTAATTTCCTACAATCGATTAATTCCTGTCGTGATTATTAAATGTACGCTCTGGCCATCCTGTCGGGAGGGGGAAGGGGAGTGCCACATGGCATCGATCCGAAGTCCTGTTTAATTCTCAACAGGCACAGTTCACCTCCACCCTGCCGTTCTGATTGGCGGAGGCAGAGGGGGGGGAGGGGTTAAGCTTGGAGGCTCGTCAGGGGGAGAAGAGCACGTTCTTGATGTAGTCGACGGTGGTGAAGTTGAGCAGCATGGCCACGTGCTCGACCCCCGGCAGCTCATACAGGTGGACGGGCTGCGTCTGGCGGCCGACCCAGCGACGGCAGGCCATGGCGCTCAGCAGGTTCACCGTCCCGTCCCCGTCGCCGTAGTCCACGGTGGGGTCGACGTCGGGGAAGCCGGCGCCGTAGCGGAAGGCCTCGGGCGTGTCCACGCCCGTCCCGTACAGGCAGTGTAGGGCGACGCCGGGGGGCTCCAGGATGTTCACCAGCGTCTCCGTGTCGCGGCGCATGGCCCAGCCCTCCTCGTACCCGATGTCGGAGAATAAGCGCTGGTAGTCCCCCAGCGTGTAGTTCTCGTTAGCGGTGAACACCAGCACCTTGTCGGAGGGCCATGTGTTGCCGTAGGGGAGGAGCCAGGGGGTGGAGACGGCTGTGCGCTGCTGAATGCGGATCTTCAGGGAGCTGATCAGCGGGATGCGGTTATTATCACCTGCAGGGGGCGGGATGAGGGGGAAGGGTGAGGGGAGGGGCAGAGTGAGGGGGAAGGGTGAGGTGAGGGGAGGGGTAAAACCCATATAACACAATAAAACCCATTTCACAAATGCCGCTTCGACAACCCAGGATAATTTGACGCGTACCGTATCAAATTAACCTCTTTAATTAAATTCGGGCTCACTCACAATTCATAAACGTGAATTATGATTCGATGAGTCAATCTAGCATTGAGTCGTCTCGGATAACTGCGTGCACCCGCTCTGCTATAAAGAGGAGGTGAATCGCATGCCAAAAAGCCCAATCACAGTCCTGATATAGACAAAGCAAGGTTACCCTTTGCAGGATCATGTACTGAAATTGACAAAAGCAGTATATTTCTCATAATGTAACCCATTTTGTTTTGCGGTTGGAGAACACAAACTTATGGCAACACTAGAGTCAGCATATTTTTTCACCTCTAAAGAACAAGAACTCATCACTGAGAGTTAT
Organism: Ilyophis sp. 1 JC-2022; assembly: GCA_022702515.1. Classification (NCBI taxonomy): domain Eukaryota; kingdom Metazoa; phylum Chordata; class Actinopteri; order Anguilliformes; family Synaphobranchidae; genus Ilyophis; species Ilyophis sp. 1 JC-2022. The sequence continues at coordinate 34,337,805 of CM040399.1, read as the reverse complement.
AAAAGAGAGAAAGCAATCCGAACCAGCCAATGAACAATGGCCAGAGTAGCCACAATTAGAAAGGAAGCCTGGCAGAGAATCGCAGATAAATCAAGTGCACAAGAAGACTTATTCACTTAAGAGTGGATAATTAAATGTGGTTCAAATATGCGGACTCTTCCCAGGGCATGTGACAGCTGCTACAAAAGGACCCGGCAGCAGGTCAAAGTCACGAGCAACTGGCTAACCACCCAAAACTATCCCACTGTAGCCAACCAGAAAAAGGCAGAGATTCAGAAGAAGGGCCTTCACCCCTGCTCAGGAGCCTGTGCTGCAGCACAATGCCAACAGGCCATTGGTCGAGGGAATACCTGGGGGCACCTGCTCTGAAGCAGCGGCTGGATGCAGCGGCTCCTATACGAGCGGCCGGTGGCTCATCCTTCATTCATGTGTGTGTTTGTGACGGCTGCAGGCCGTTTTTTCCTTTTTTCTTTCCTCCTCCCATGCGGGTAATTGGGGTGCGATTGAGCGCACCTGTGAGGTAAAAGAGGGCGGATCCTCACAGGAAGGGCTGCTGTCCTTTTTGCGTTTGTTTGGCAGCCAGGCACACGTCAGGTTTTTCACCCTTTGAGCCTTTTTCGTCGCGTTTCGGAATGTTTTTTTAATTTGTCTTTGTACTGCGTTCAACATATTTTCTTCCCTAGAGGTATATCCGTTGCTATTATTTATTAAAATACTTTTACTTTTAGTATCTGTGTCTTTTTATGTCACGGTTGAGATCAGGGGGAGATTTCAGCCGTAACCGTATTGTGTAATCTTGTATAATGTTTTGTTGGTTTCATTTTATTTGTATTTTTGTCTTCAAACGTGAAGCACTTTGCAATGCATTTTATGTTTGAAAGGTGCAAGACGACAAGTAACGTTTATTATTATATTTTCAGTGTCGCCAACAGCATATAAACATGTTCCGGTGCAAGGAAGCGGAGCCCATTACACAGTGTCTGTGTTACTGCTGTTAATTGCTGGAGGTAAATAATTCCCTCGTCAACCATTGAATCCGGTTAACTCTGTTAGTCACGTACGTGAAACGGGGCCCAGCACTTTTTGAAATGTTGATAGTTTTTGACTGAAGCATATCAATGTAGCGAGGGCTATCGCATCCTATTAATGACAGTTCCATTATGCCATACATACATGCACAAAATCTCAGTTGGCCAGCACTCATTCACGCACGAACATTTCCTGATGTTTAGGAAAATCGAAGATTAAAAAAAAAAAAATTTCACTTTGTTTCGCATTATGCGAGCGTGCGCACACACACACAGGTGGGGTGTTACCAGAGGTCATGACGCGCAGGGTTTTGGCCACGCCCGCCCAGGGGGCACCGAGGGAGATGAAGGACTTGATGTAGCGGTCCTTCCAGGATTGGGGCTGCTGGCTCAGGAAGTAGAGGGTGTACATGTTTCCCATGCTGTGAGCGATGAGGACCACGGGACTCCCGGCCTTGTGCGCCATCTCCTCGATCATCTTCTGCAGCGCCAGGAAGTAGGGCTTGTTCTCATCTGCAACAAAGACGCAGAAGCCCTTTATGGCCGCACTGTGAGCAGCAATGTAATAGTGGTGTGGTCTGCATTTTATATAGAGGAGTGTGGTCTGTATTAACAAAGCGTGGTGTGGTCTGCATTTTATATAGAGGAGTGTGGTCTGTATTAACAAAGCGTGGTGTGGTCTGCATTTTATATAGATGAGTGTGGTCTGTATTAACAAAGCGTGGTCTGGTCTGCATCAACACACAGGGGTGTAGGAGGGGTGTGCTCCTTAATAATACAGAGGGTTGTGGTCTTTATTAGTACAGGGGGGGTGGTCTATATGAATATAAAGGGGTGTGGTCTGTTTGGTTGAAGACTTAAATTGCAGAAAGGTTGGACATAGCACCAGTCTGCAGAGACAGTATTCCTGTTTCATGTCCTAGAGTGTGTGTGTGTGTGTGTGTGCACGCATATGAGTGTCTAAATGTGTGGAAGTAAGTGTGTGTGTTTGTGAGGGTATATGCATGGGTGTATGTGCAAGTGTGACTGTGTGTTGTACTCACTTGGAGCCTTGCGCCAGTCGTAAGGAGCTCCCCGCAAGTCATCGTCTCGTGTGTACCCCCAATCTGCCAGCGCCTGCGCTATGGTGAAGAAGTACATCCCTGCAATACACACAGATCTTAGACAGACAGCTTCATCTCACACTGAAAAAATGAGACAAATCCAACCTTTAATTGTCGTAAATTTATTCTGAGAAAAGAAATCCCTCAGAAATAATTATTTTTAACAAAACCATTGGCAGCCCTAGACATTCTTATGAACAAAATGTAACAAGTATTTTTTCCATTTATATTTTACGTTTTAAAGTTGATCAGTGTTTAGGAACTTTCAAGCAGTAATCCATGACTTCCTGTTTCACTGGGGTATAAATAGGAGGTGACAGAGGCAATATTCCCTTATTCATACATCAACATGGGAAAGATAAGAGAACACCCTAATCAAATGAGGGAAAAGTGAGTTGAGCTTCATAAGTCAGGGAATGGCTATTAAAAAAATAGCTGCTCACCTGAAAACGCCCATATCTACCGTTAGGGCAATACTTAAAATTCAAAGCAACTGGAACTGTTACAAACTTGCCAGGAAGAGGACCCAAGTTTATTTTTCCCCCACGCACAGTGAGGAGGATGGTAGGAGAGGCAAAAAAAAGCCCCAAGGATCACTGTTGGAGAATTACATAGGAGAGTAGCATCTTGGGGTCATCAAGTCTCCAAAACGAGCATTAGACATCACCTCCATGCCAAAACATTTGGAAGGCATGCCAGAAAAAAGGCTTTTCCTGTCATTTCACCACAAACGTAAGCGCCTGGTGTTTGCTAAACGCTACTGGAACTTTGACTGGAACCGTGTTCTATGGTCAGACGAAACGAAAATTGAGCTTTTTGGCAACCAACACTCAAAGTGGGTTTGGCGTAAAAAGAAGGATGGCTATACCGAAAATAACCTGATCCCCACTGTTGAGTATAGTGGAGGTTCCATGATGTTGTGGGGCTGTTTTTCCTCCAAAGGCCCTGGGAACCTTGTTAGGGTACATGGCATCATGAACTCCATTAAATACCAGGACATTTTTTATCTGAATCTGGCTGCCTCTGCCAGAAAACTAAAACTGGGTCGTCGTTGGATCTTCCAGAAGGACAATGATCCAAAACATACGTCCAAATCAAGACAAAAATGGTTAACTGAACACAAAATCAAGCTTCTGCCATGGCCATTTCAGTCCCCTGACCTAAACCCCATTGAAAACCTGTGGGCTGAGCTGAAGAGGAGAGTGCACAAGAGATGACCTAGGACTCTGGATGATCTGGAGAGATACTGTAAAGATGAATGGTCTCAGATTCCTTGCTCTGTATTCTCCAACCTTATTAGATGTTACGGGAGAAGACTGATTTATTGGCAAACGGAGGTTGTACAAAGTATTAAATGCCAGGGTGCCAATAATTGTGGCACACGTGGTTTTGTTAAAAATAATTATTTCTTGAGCGATTTTTTTTGTTCACAGAATATATTTACTTCAATTAAAGGTTGGATTTTTCTTATTTTTTCAGTGTGAGATTAAGCTAATTCACCAAACGGAATTTTTTATAACCCTTTTTACTCATCTTTACCAGGGGTGCCAATAATTGTGGAGGGCTGTGCTGATGGCCCACTCACCGACGCTCTGCTTCGATGGGTCCAGGAACTCCAAGGGGTACGTCTTCCCAAACCCCGGAACCCTCACATTTACCCCTGGGGGTGCATCTGTCCTCCTCTTCCTCCAATTATAGATCAGCCTGCAACATAAGACCGCAAGTCTCTTTCTCTTTCACTAAGCGCACACACACACACGATCCCTTTCCCACAAACATGCTTGTTCACACACACACACACACACGTGAGAGCCATGTGAATGTTTTTTTTACTTTCACAATTTGTTGACCGTGAGCAATTGATTTAACCGTGTTTTTGCTATTCTGACTGCACCAGCACTACTGTACAAAACAAGGATCTGAAAAAGGTCAAAAAATCAATAAACGTTAAAGCAGGCCATCTCTAAATTAGATGTGGAGCTATTCATCTTAATTAAATTGAACATTGGAGGGTTTGGGGGGGTAATTGAATGTCAGACTTGGACGGTTCTATGCGCTCATTTGGGGTCCACTCTCAGAATGGGAAGCAGAAATGTTAATCCGCCATAAATTATCAACATCCCAAATCTGCATCACATGAACAAACCAAAACGCAGACCTCCTTCTCAGTACATAATTCATTCTCAGGTCCTCAAGTCGAGTTCTGCATACACACACACACACACACGCATGGTTTCAAATGTAATGCGGCACACATACACACACACAAGCGTATAAAGTCAGATATGGTTTCAAATCCCAATCCATCCAAAAATAGTATCAGTTTCAGTCCCAATTCCTCAACCCAGCGGAACAAGAAAGTGAAACATAGAGGAACAGAGAAGTCGAGTTGTAAGGGACAGTATGTAAAATGCGCATAAAAACTGTGCATTCTTCATTTTGTCCCAATACATTCTGCTGGTTTAATTTAAACAGCTCTACACACCAGCGGTGGTTCACTCCTATATTGCACCACAGTTTGCAACTGTGACATATGACTTTATCGTACATGTCAGGTGAAATAAATGTTTTGGCTACTTCAAGAAGTTGGAAGTTAGCTCTTGTGCACCCCTGTTTTAAATCAATGCGCCACTAATAACGCATACAGTAGTTGCTTCACACAGTGGTTAAACTTGTCCTAAATAAAACAGAACGGTGATCTGGCACTTTCAGTACGCAATTAAAGTTGTACTTGTATTTGACTGGAACTTTCAGAAATAAAAATGAAAACCAGGCCGTTTTTCATATGTTCCAGTCAATTGACTCCCCTGGCCAGCTTGCTCACTCAACCAATGAGAAAAAAGGATGTAAAAAACCATGTTCATTCATTTGCCGAGGTAGCAGAAATCCAGAGCACTGGGAATGAATGACAGAGAGCCATCTGTTCGGGAGAAATAGGTAATTTAATTAGCTATATTTTAGCTATAAGTTAACTTCAAGCGGAAGAATTTTCTAAATGCAAGGTTTTATAGAGATATTAATAAAAATGACCCTAAGGGCACCAGCTAATAGTTCACAAGCTTTATTAACATTAAATGTTAGCTATGCCTGCAAGTTCAGTAGGTTAGCTTACTGGTTAGCTGGCCAGCTAACTTACCATTTTACATTTACATACCACATTACCTGGATATCGCAAGCTAGCCTCACTACCAGTCTCAGAGTGCAGAATGCACTTGCTATGTTGAAGTCTGTTTCAAGACTATTAGCGAGTTAGCCAGCTAATTTATTTGTGTTGCAAGCCAAGGGTTACAAAGTTGATATGTTTAAAGGTGAAATCAGTATAGCTTATTAGAACGTTACGTAGATGGTCTGCTGTAATTTAGGTGTCTGACATTTTAAAGTTACATGAGTTAGCTTACGAAAATGCATGATGCAAAAGAGCAAAGAGCTGTCATTGAAAGTGTCCCATTTGAAGTCTCTGTATTTATCCTTGTGCCTGAATACTGTATTTATTAGAAAAGCATCAGTGCAATAAATACTTTTTAAATGTTGTTTTTCTTATATATACATATATGATGCATTAGTGATACCTAGTTTAGATACATTTTAGATCGTTGGAAAGTTTGGCTTTTTTTTGTTATGTTCATGGAGTGAACAAGGTTTTACTCATTCCCAGAATTCATAAAACCTAAGTCAACCCTTACAGCTTCCATCATCAAACATCTTGTCTTAGCCCCTCCCTGACTAAACTCTTAATCCCACCCCATCCCTTCCTCAGTCCTAAACCCCACTAACCCCCCTAAAACCCACTAACCTCAGTTTGAAGCGCCTCCCCGTGCCCTCCTCACCTCATGTTATCGATCCAGCAGTCGATGGCCACAGGCACCAGCAGCTCCAGGTTTAGCCATAGGGTGAAGTAATCATTGGTCTTCTTGTAGCAGATGTAGTGGACCACGCTAGGCTTGTTCAGCTTTGCCTCCAACTGGTTCCCCAGGTCGCCTGGAACTGTGGTGGTCAAGCAGGAATGGAATAAGCCGCTGTATTATAGGTCCAGTTATGGAGTGGTGTAACTATGCTGGCTGAGCACACAATTGTGTATAGTGCCATTTCTTTAAAAAGGTCAATTCCTGCTTCTGGTTACACCGCTGGCATGTCCGCCAGATGGAACAGGAGTAAAAATACCTCTCAGGTTGTTGCAAAACAATGCAAATTGTATAGAGTAAACCTAAAATTCATGAGAGAACTGCAGCAAAAATGGTTTTCATCCTGAACACACCCCAGTGTTGTAATCTTTGGATAACCCACCTTGTGACCACTGTGTGAGTGTTGCTCTCTTCACATGACACAAACTATTATGCAACATTCTGAATTTTTCCAAGACATTTTAATGAAGACATCTATATCATGATAGAATCCAGCTATCACTACTTTAATTTGGCTCAGTAGCATTGACATATGCTAAGAAAAGGTCAACAAATCGATCATAAACTGAAGAAGTAGGCCTACAGCATTGCTATTGTTGCTGTGCGAGCCTGAGACGAGCACAGATGGAACACTGCTCAGCAGTTCAAGGAAGAGAAATCAGAAGCCTGAAATTTTAAATTGCTTTTCTTACAACATCCTTGCGAATTGGCTTGGTTAAAGCCTAATAGGAAACAAGCCATGCACCGAGGAACTTGGGACGCCTTGTGTGTCTAGGGATCGTGGCAAGAGAAACCACATCTGAACAAGAATAACTCAAACAAGGTAACACACAGGCAACCGCACTCCGTGCTATCGCGGACATGCACACTGGTTAATGTTTTTCCAAGCGCGTGACAAGGCGCATGATAGAGCATGACTCCATCGGATATTTTAAAGCACGCAAACGACCATTTAATGAGCATTCGTTTATAAATGTAGTTAGATTACTTGACAATAATAGCTGCTTCGTGTCGTGCAACTACAAGCCGAATAGTCGAGACGCAAAAGGACTTAGAAAAACCGGCAACGTTAACGTGGCTCACTAATTCTATTTTATCTAGCAGTTAAACCACAGAACAGTTCTGTGGTCTAAACTCATATGCACGTGGCTGATAGTTCTGTGGGCTGATTAGATCCATGTTGTTGTGTTAAGTTTCCGGGTCTGGTGCTCTTACATTAGTTACGGTAGTTTACTCATTTGGAACTGGAATATAATTCGCTAGCTACGGTTGCATCAATTAATCTTTCGACTGTCTTATGACCAGTCGAGCGAAATAAACACAATTCTAGACTGGACATGATGTAAACGGATGAAGTTCCCACAAACAAACTACCGAAATTCATGTTGTGGAAAATATTTTTTATTTCGCTCACGAATTTGTTAGTGAGCTAGTTATACATGGTAGTTATTAATAAATTTCACAACTAACGGAGGAAATTGCACAGGATTTTGTAATGCTCCGGGGGAAATTATTGTAAACGCGGTCATTTACGTCTGAATTACTTGAATAATAAACAAATGAAAATGCCCCAGGAAGCAACAAAATATTAGCTGGACTCGTTGCTAAATCACAGTTAATGTCCTAGCTAATGTAAAGACGAACAAAAACAGGATGACGTTAGTAGCAACAGCAAAAGAGCTAACGTTAACGTTAATTCTAACTATTTGGATGCATTCTGACGTTCAATCTTCAGTGAATGCAGCAGGCATTCAAGTTTTATGCGGAGAGTTGGGCCGCTAAAAGCACTTCGATATAAAGACCTTTCATTGTTTTAGTATAGGCTTGGAACACATTTATTTACATTTAAATTGGTCTTGCGAGTGACCGATCTCGAGAGTCATTTTAAAATATAAAGATACAGGTTAATTGCTGTATTAAATTCCGATGATTTTTTAACTTACTCAAGACGACAGGGGGTCTCGCCGCGCTGGAATTGCTGGGGGTTTTGTTTACTGGATTTCCATCGCAAAATGCCACAGAAAACAGCTGGAGCAGCAGCAGAATCAGCCCACTAAAGAACACCATCTCTCCTGATGGCTCATTCCTCGGTAGTTGTAACAAAACTAGGGTGTTATATTGTCCGAAGACTTAAGCTTCACCAGTGCCATGTAAACAAAACGATAAACAGCATACGGCAATCACGATAAGAGATTGAAAACAAACAGAAATGATCGCTCAGACAGTTTTGGGTCCTGCCTGCTGAAAGTCTGAACCAGACGCAGCCAGATAGTGTCGAGGAATAGAGGGCGTGGCAGGGAAACTCATGAGACAGATTCAATCGATCCGCCGCATGAGAAAAAGAACAAGAACTTGACTGAGTCTTGTGGGTTGGAAAACGTTGTTTATTTCAAGCAATTAGGACGTTCACTTAGCTGGGACGAAAACGAAGATTTGCAATATGATATGTATCGTAAAGCTGCTTATTGCTTTTTTATTGTGATTAGTTTAAAAAATACATTATGTTCAACAAAATTCAGTGAAAAGTTTGGGATCCACAGTGCAAGTAAATGTGATGGGCTCAGTCAGTCACCAATTGTTCTGTTATGTTTCTGTTGGAAGTACTGCAACTGAAGCTTGTACATTCGTCCTAAATACTGCAGAGCAGTGACTATTCTTCACACTCAAGCCACACAGTATTTGTCCTCGTATCTCCGAAAGTGTCTAAACGGAAGTACAGGGCTACAGGAAGTTCCGGTAAAGTGTCGCAGATCTGTTTACATTCCCCATCGAAACAAAAAATGTAGCAGATGTAATTACATCTCGAACGAAGAAGCGAACGCTGAACTTTTGTTCAAGAAAAATGTAGTTATCAGCGGACTAGTACGAGTAAAACGTTCAATTTTTGGGGTATCGTGAGATGGATATTAGGCTGGACGAGACGGTAATAACGAGGTTGTTTCTGGGGGGGGATACATTTTCATGAACACTGTGTTGTGATTGGTCGAAATATCTTCCGTTCGGATACACTGGAAATCCTACCCAATAGACACTTTCGGCAGTAGTTCTTTTCCAGACTTTATATCCTCATGAGACGGAGATAAAACTGGGAAGGAGATTACTGTCTGGGTATACCAATTGTGTAGCACTGCTGCGGACATCCAGTGACATAATTGTGTAGCCTAGCCTTGAACCAGGCTCTGGAACTCAGCTTGCACCTGTGGCGAATGCTTCTAACTACTGAGACCCAATTCACCTACATAAAAAATATGTGTTCCAGCTAAGTGTTTAAGTTGAAATTTTATGGATTATGATTTTATATTTAAGAGTTCCTCATATAGGACATAGACCCGTTGCTCAATGTGAGCCAGCAGTCTTATGGGTGGAGTTTTTCCGTAGTGTTTTTCACAGCTCAGTCTGAACACAGGTGTTGTTTAGATGTGGCACTGTGGTAGGTACCTCCTCCACCGCTCTCACCTCATATTTTATAGCAGAATATGCTCACTTCACTGGGGTAAAACTGGTTTGCAATACATGTGTACACAGCACACAGATTATCAATTGCATACATTGGCTATTTGTAATCTGTTTGAGAACTGGAACTGGGTTTGCAAATCCAAGGTTGTAGGTTTGAGTCCCAACTGAAACATTGCTGTTGCAACCTTGAGCAATGTCTTTAACCCTGAATTTCTTAAGTAAATATTGTTATGGACAGGTATTGGGAACACCTGCATTTTAGGTTAGGATAGGCACACACATATTTTTTTTTGTTTTGGAACGCTATGCAAATTCAATGATGTAGCAGGGGGCAGTCCCCTGGAGTCAAAGGTGAACTCGCTACCTGGAAGATGATGGGACGGAGTGATGTCTGTGATTGACTGTTTGAATCTTTGGCAAAACATGGCAGCAAATTGGCAAACGCTTGGTTTGGTTGCCATTTTTATAAATTATATATGTTGGTTTATGTCTGGGGCTCCAGTTTGTTCTTTACTTTTGAAAATCCTTAGCTACGTGTTAGTAGTGACGTTTGGAGAACTTTCTGTGGTTGTTGCAAAATCCGATTCAGAATCCTGCAGATAGCTGAGGTTTTCTGGTCCCATAACCGTTTTGTTTAGTAAATACAGTGCATTCTGGTTTTGCTGTGAGCACTCACATCTTTCAGGAGCACCTTAAATAAACGTAAAAAAATTCTAACAAAGAAACGACACTCGCGCCAGCCTTATTACTGGTCCTAAAGACAAGGATCACTGTGATAGAAGGCCTGTGGCTGAGACCACCGATTAGGTGAGTCGCCTACCCTTCACATTTGTGGTTTGATTTGCCTCACTGTGGGTCCCTGTGCATTTTTTTTCCCACACACACACACACACACACACACACACACACACACACACACACCCTGGTACTCAGTGCTAGGTCAGGCTCACTTCTACCCTCTAAAACGAGTGTTGGGATTGGGTTTACGGGTCATAACTATCCAGCTGTATAAATGGATTTTAAAAATAAAAAAAAATAAAAAGAAGAGATAAGAGAGCATGCCTAAAATGTAAATACACTCAATCAATCAAGTACTCAGTTACACACACTCACTAAAAAATGCACACACATGTTTAATCACACACACACACACACACGTTCAACCAAGTCGCACACTCAAACACACACACTCAGTGGCACACATGCTTATGCACACAGCTTTGGGACCTTCCTACCAACAGTAAATTAGTGTAGCTCTCAGGGAGCCAACAGTTAGAATATGGGGAAACTGAGTTAAGGGAAAGATACTATATCTGTGTACCTGGATGGTGACCTATGACAGTAACCTTAATTCAGTGGTAGGGGGTGGGTTTAAAGATTTAAAGTTAATTGGAGACAGCACCACAAAGGCGCAGCAAATGATTCATTTAGTATGATAATGGAGACAGTCAAGGGAAGGGGGCCTTAATTTGAACCCCAAAGATAATGGTTCCATGCTGAAGAGCTATTGTAATTTACACTATATCCTGGTCAGGCCAGTTTAAATCTCATCAACAGCAAACCAGGATACTGTCCATTGGAATGGAAATTGCGTCAACCAGCCCATATTCAGTGTCATGTCCTGCTTTCACGAGGAGGGACTTTTTAGGTTCCGAAGGGGAAAATGCCCTTTTAATGTTTTGGCACAGTTTAACCTTGCTTTATCCAGTGTGTTCATACAAATTCGTCTGTCAATATTTTGCCCACAAATTATTTTCGAACCAGAAGCTCCCATTAATGACACAAAATTTTGTGACAGATACAAAGTAAAGAAGTTCAACTGCAGGCAGATGTAAGAATATTATAGGTGTGACGATGATGACAATTATCTGCAGTGGAGGAGACATGGTGGTAATAAGGAGACTCTTATGTGTCTTAATCCTTTATTTTATATGACATACCCTGAAAAAAATGAACCTATTATAAAGAATGATATGACCATGGAAATCAGTGACAAGAAGAGAGAAATTCCTTTATGAGAGGAAACGGGAAGTTTCATTCAGTTTTTGTGGCTCTTTTTTTGCCACTTGCCCTGCTATGATTGCACGCAGTGGGTAAACAGTGTGTATAGTTGTTATGAGTCTTCCTCTTTTACGTATTGCTTTCACACATGTGGCCTGGAAACATAGGAGGAGGACAAAACGGCCAGCTTTCAACAGCTTAGACAGAAGGGCAAGGCCACCGATGGTGAACTTTAACCAGAGGAAGGGGTCAAAAGAAAAACTGTCAACTCCCAGAAAAACAAAAAAAACCTTTGACCTATTTAAACATAACTACTGCTAAATCTACTACAAACTACTTCTTAGAAAATGATCTATCTTACAACATGAGAATTGAACAGAGAAGACACGTTAGTGGGAAGTGAAGACAAGAGAGAGCTACAGTACGTGCACAGCGTTCACCTGTATACAGAAAGTACCCAGAACATCCCGAACATCAGCCAGTGGTGTGCAGACTGAGCACATTCACTCGTTTCTATGGGATACGAGAGCAATAAGGATACATGTACAGGTGACAATGATATCACACTCTTGGTTACACTCTCAGCCAGGTTTCCATCTATCACAGAGGTGGCTGTATGACTTCAAAGGCGTCCAGGGATTGGCTTTGGGGGGGCAGTTTGGAGGGGTGTGACTATAGCTCCGGCGCATTATCGGGCGACGCGGGGGAGTCGGTGGGGGGCTGGCCGGGCATAGTTGGGGGGCTAGGGGCGGGGCCTTGGCTGGGCGTGGTGGGACTAGGGACAGGGAGCTCCTCCGTGGGGGCAGGCGGCTCGTTCACCGGGCCCACCAGGATGCGCTGGATCAAGGCGAGCACGCGGGCGTCAAAGACGGTGTCCAGGTGGGGCAGGCCATGGAGCTCGCTGACGTAGACGGGCTGCTCCTGCTTCCCCACCCATCGCTTGCATAGGCTCATGCTGCGGCTGTCCACCGTGTCGTCACCGTCGTCGTATGCGATGTCCACCGGGTCAGCATTGGGGAAGTTGTCGTCGTACAGGTAGGTGACCGGGGTGGGGAGTCCCACGCCGTACAAGCAGTGCACCTCCACGCCAGGAGGGGGCAGGCCGGCCATCAGGTTCTTGGTGTCATTCCACATGTGCCAGCCGTCCTCAAAGTTGATATCCTTGAAGAAGCGGTGGTAGTCTTGGTTGGTATAGTTGAAAAAGGGGGTGGAGATGAAGACGTGGTCGGTGGGCCAGGCTTCCTTGGTGGGGATCATCCACGGGTTTGTTGTCGTCATACGCTGCTCCTCCCGAATCTTGATAGTGGACACCAGTGGGATGCCATCATTCTCACCTGCAGGACACAGAGTGTGGTCAGGTATTCAAACAAAACGAATTACTTGACAATATTTAAATAAAGGTAGCCACAGTGACCACCTTCTGCTATCTGAAACGTATTTGGTCTTTGAATTAAAGCACAGAGCAACTAACAAACATATTTCACCACCATTTGGACTCATATCATGGCCGGGTAACTACACTACCCAGAGTTCAAACCCAGAGTTCAAACCCAGAGTTCAAACCCAGAGTTCAAACCCAGAGTTCAAACCCAGAGTTCAAACCCAGAGTTCAAACCCAGAGTTCAAACCCAGAGTTCAAACCCAGAGTTCTACCAAAGTTCAGTTGTGTTTTAAGAACAAAAATGATTTACATTTTAGCAGATGTTCTTATCTTAGTGACTTACACAGCTTACATCCATTACATACAATCCATTTATACAGCTGTATATTTACTGAAACAACTGAGTGATACAGAGACAGCCCCTACAGGTAAGTGATACAGACACAGCCCCGACAGGTAACTTATACAGAGACAGCCCCTACAGGTGAGTCCCACATCGACGCAGCCTCTACAGGTATGTGATACAGACACAGCCCCTACAGGTGAGTCTCACAGATCCAGCCCTTACAGGTAAGTAACACAAAATCAGCCCCTACAGGTAAGTGACACAGAGACAGCCCATGCAGGTGAGTGACACAGAGACAGCCCATACAGGTATGTGATACAGAGACAGCCCCTACAGGTGAGTGACACAGAGACAGCCCCTACAGGTGAGTGACGCAGAGACAGCCCCTGCAGGTGAGTGATGCAGAGACAGCCCCTACAGGTAAGTAACACAGAATCAGCCCCTACAGGTGAGTGACGCAGAGACAGCCCCTACAGGTGAGTGACGCAGAGACAGCCCCTACAGGTGAGTGACACAGAGACAGCCCCTACAGGTGAGTGACACAGAGACAGCCCCTACAGGTGAGTGACACAGAGACAGCCCCTACAGGTGAGTGACGGGGACAGCGCGAGGCCCACCTGAGGCCAGGACCCTGAGGGTCTTGACGGCCCCTCCCCAGGGCGCGCCCAGCGAGATGAAGCCCCTGATGTATCGGTCCTTCCAGGCCTGGGGCTGGCGGTTTAGGAAGTACAGGATGTAGTTGCAGCCCATGCTGTGGCCCAGCAGGTAAACGGGGTGCTGATACTCCTCGTACATCTCCTCCACCAGCCCCTTCAGCCGCGAGAAGTACTCCTGGTGCTCATCTGAGACAGAGAGAAGGGAATATAATTACCATTTCAATTTCATTCATCAACACGCTCCTCCATTACTATTCACATGATACTGTAACGATAAAATACCTTGTATTGTCCAACCGGTAATTCTTATTTGGATTTTAGAGGAGCCGTACCTTCCTAAGTCTATATGCTCCTGTATCGTTGTGCTTGTGTGTGAACACATGCATGCTTATACATGTATACGTGTGTTACGTGTTAGTGTGCTAGCACATGGATGCGTTAGTATAAGTGCACCGGTATGTATCCATATGCACGTACATGTACTTGTCAATGTACGGTATTACTCCAGAAATGTAATGTTATGACACATTACATATATGTACATATGTGCACGTGTGTATCAGCAGTTTTGCCCTTACTGGGGGCAATCCTCCAGTCGTAGGGAGCCGCACGGATGGTCTCATTGCGGACGTATCCGATGTTCACCAGGTGCTGGACCATAGTGTGGAAGTACCCTGGGAAAAGAGAAGTAGCTTGTGTTTTACAATTATTATTTAGATATTATACATTTATTCAGCTGGATATTTACTTTCTCAACCTTTCTTAAGGTTTCTCAAGTCATGTAACCTTTTAATTCAGTCACAAAGGCACTGACTAACTCATTACACTGAAGAGGTTGTGTCATACTAGCTTAAACCATCTCGGCTAATAACCATCCACAAATTTTAATAAACCAAATTATTCAGAAAACCAAAAATACTCATTTGGAATACTGGATCAATGAAACTAAAACACAGGTAGTTTCATTGTCTTCGGCCTTCCCAATGTCTTCAATGTTTTTGTGACTTCACAACGGCAGAGGATCAGTTAACCATCAGAGACGCAAAGCAGTCACAGATCCTGATACAGGTTTAGTGACCCCAGCCTGGCCATTGAGAAAGGCCCATATTAACAGGAGGGAAGGCCCCGTGGTCACGGCTTACTGTGTAACAGGTGTCATTGAGACAGAGATGCACTGTTCAAAATATTCTAAGCTTAGAAACAACTATTTTGATAAGTAGCAATTATCTCTCCCAAAATTCTGAGAAATAACTGAGGAAGAAATTTGTTTCTGGAGGAGGGACACAACACCACTAGCAGCATGGGACTTTAATACTTTATTATCCTTAATAAAGCCTATTCATATATAGCAATATATCTTGTTTCACATTATTCACCATTTACTATGTTCTTTCAAGTTAATATTGTATTCTATTTGTGCCTTTCCTCCCACATTCACACATTTTCAGTTTGTATGATATATTAGTATGATATAATAATGAAATATTAGTATGATATATTAGTATGATATATTAATGATATATTAGTATGATATATTAATGATGTATTAATGATATATTCATGATATATTAGTATATATTCATGATGTATTAATGATATATTAGTATGATATATTAATTATGTATTATATATTAGTATGATATATTCATGATGTATTAATGACATATTAGTATGATATATTAATGATGTATTAATGATGTATTAATGATATATTAGTGATATATTAATGATGTATTAATGATATATTAGTATGATATATTTGTGTATATTGGTGTTTTTCTTCATTTTGTGTTCACTTAATATGTGTCTTGATGTAAGGCTTGTTTTTCTTCTTTACAGTGCACTCCAAAAGTATTTGGACAGTGACACATTTTTGTTGTTTTGGCTCTGCACTCCAGCACATTGGATTTGAAATGGAACAGTGACTATGTGCAAACATTCAGCTTTAATTTGAGCGTTTTCACATCCATATCGGGTGAGCCATTTTTGTAGCCATTTTTACACATTGTCTCCCCCCTCCCACATTTTAGGACGCCAAAAGTAATTGGACAAATTAACATAAACTTAAATAAAGTCATCATATTTAATATTTGGTTGCATATCCTTTGCATGCCATGACTTCCTGATGTCTGTGACTCAACAACATCAAAAGACTCTTGAAGAAGTATACTCTTAAAAGCGATACTATAACCTCTCTGCATTTGAAAGGATCTCTATTGGAATTGGGTGGTGGGACAAGATTAAGCTGTAAATTACACGGGAAGAGTATGGGACACATGGTTGGCTAAATGGCTGTAAGTCATCAAGAGTCAAACCATCACTCTACTGCCAGATATGCAGTAGATATGGATGGATAACTTGAAGGGTTGTTTCTCCTGACTTATTTTTTCATAGAGTTCAATAGGAAAATGAGCGAGAGTGAGAGTGAGAGAGTGCGAGAGAGAGGTGTCCTCACCAGCCAACCTGTTTGTATCCAGGAACTCCACTGGGTACGTTTGGCCAAACCCCGGGACCCTTACATCTACCCCAGGGGCATTGGAAGTCTTTCGGGTCGTCCTGTTGTACACAATCCTACAGTGGGAAAATATGTGGGGTCACTCTTCCTGAGCTTGAATCACTCTGGACTCTAACCCCCCCTCCCATCTCAGGGGACTGTACTACTGTGTAATCTGTCAATAATCAGAGCTGTACTTTAGTGACACCAGGCAGCAAAGGAAAGATAGCCCATTCAAATTGTTTATCTTTGGTAGAAGACCCACTTTTTCTAGGAGAATGTGCAACGTTTACTATTCGTGTGCCCTTTGTGCAGCTGGTTATTTGCTGAAGCAATTCCGGTTAAAGACTGTCAAGTGTATCCCTGTGTGTGGTACTGCTGGGCCTGTAACTAAGAGGTTGTTTGTTTGATTCCTGATTTGGGCCACTGCCCCCCCTGCTACCGTTGCGTGAATGCCCCATTTTTCTCTTCCTCACCGGATGTTGTCAATCCAGCAGTCAAGCCCGATGGGCATGAACATGTTGAGGTCGATCCACAGGGGGAAGTAGTCTTCCGTCGTCTTGTAGCAGAGCCAGTGCACCAGGGTGGGCTTGTCGATCTTGGCCTCCAGGCGGTTTCCCAGGTTCCCCGGAACTGTCCCGGTGAGGGGAAAGGGCGCAGGGTTAACCACCAAGCTATGTTCCCCCCGCTACCACCCCCAGCTCCCCAAAAGGGGGGTGAAGGAGGGTTTTACCACAGGAGATGGGAGCCTCTCACTCAGTCAGACAGCTCCTCCTGCTCTGATAAAAAACCCGGCGGTTTCTGGAATAAAGTCCAGTTTGTCGTGCATACGTGGACTGAGCCAAAGTTGTGAAACAACTGGCCACGCACTCCCACCCGCACCTGCCATTACGGAGCGAGCTTGTTGCCTCTCTGTTCCTCCTGCTCGTCTGTCTCTGTCTGTGTGTCCGTCTTGCCCTCTTTCCCCGTGACAGTGTGAGAGTATGTTGGAGAAACTCTCTGTGATTAATGTACCAGTTACTCAATGTGTCTCTCTAATGCCCACTGTCCTCTGCAGAGAGGTGCAGTGTGGGAAATGTGTCCAAGGAAACAGGAGACCCAACAGGAAACTACACTTACCACACCCTCCGACTCCCTGTTGTCCACCCCTCCCACTACTGCTCCTGGCACTGGTTTAACCCCAAAAAAATGTTGTAAATGTCATAGTGATTGCTGAGATTATATAACTCATTCTCATACATTCTCACACTACCTCACCCCCAAAGCCCCCCACCCACAGGCGCACTCTCCACATCGACTAAAATGTACATCAACACACATACAGCTTTTTACATGTGAGTGACAATCTTGTCCAAACCACATATTAACCACATCTCACTGTGACTCTGCATTAAAACCGACATTAAAACCATATTTTTAGAACAGCTCCACCCCTCTGTGTCCTTGGACAGCATTCCCCTGAACTCACCTATAATCACAGGTGGGGTGCTGTTGTTCGAGCTGTGCCGGGACTTGGCGGTGGGCGGAAAGATGAGGTTGAGGAGCCAGAAAGCGGTGGCATGCTGGAGTGCCAGGAGCAGCAGGAGAACGGGTGCCAGGGCACGCAAAAGCTTCATCTTTCCCTCTGCCTTTCTCTCTGACCGTCTCGTAGTGTGCTGCTATCTCTGCAGCGGGAGCAAGACTGAACTAATCATACGACCTCTCCGCAGGCGGGGGAAAGAGGCGGCGGGGGGGGGGCGGGGGTTTGGCGACACAGTTTCAGAGAGAGAGAGAGAGAAAAAGGAAAAGCGTGAGGTCAGGGCATAGTTGGCAAACATCACCTCACCCGGAGGCAGACCTCATTCACACATCGAAGAGTCGATGCCGCGAAGCACCGCCCTCGGCTACTGCTAAACTAATGTGATCAGAGATCAGAACTGGCCACCAGGCCTGACCCTACACATTGTGCTAGTGGAACGGGTTTTAACGGGTTTTCGCTGAATTTTCAAGCACACACAGAAGTACAGAAGTTTCCCTCGCAGAAAGACAAACAGCGATGGGTTCATACTCCCAGTGGCATCTATTGATTCGTAGTGAAGCCAGCAGGTGAGGGGTGTTTGCACTATAGCAGTGTGGTAAAATATTAACATCACATGGGACTGACAGATAAATGAATAATACTATCTTGAACCCAAATTTTAGGTTGCAATGTTGTGTAACAACCCCTCAAAAAAATAAGAAAGGATCAATCGCATTACATAAATTGATCAGTTTGTGTCTGTGAAGCCTAAGATCAATGAGATTCCTGTTTTTAAAAGAGTCAATAGTCTGGGGTTTGAGTCTTTGAAATGTCAAACTGTTTGTTCTACTGTATCACAGTAGACTAAATAAATGAAATTAAATTATCCATAAAACCTTTACTGTTATTGTAAAAGTACAGACGATTCCCCTTTTTGGCTAAAATGCCCCGTGAAAGCCACCCAAATTTTTTATAACTTAAAAATATGGAACATGGGAGACAAGCCAAAGTTTAAGAATATAGAACATGGGAGACAAGCCAAAGTTTATAGTTCTCCTGAGCTTCTTGGCGCGTCCGAATGTGAGAATGACTACGGGTTTTTTGTACCATACGGATGAACAACGGATTCTCTCAACCAGTGGCTCCTGTATGCAGTCAGAGGGGCTGACGTTTCCATGGATACCAGAAGGCTGCAGTAAACCTTTGGAATACTGTGGATGTGCAGACAAAACGAGGTAGCAGCCAAAGAGTTTGCTTTTTAAAAAAATTAACTAAAGGTTACGACACATTCATTAGCATCTGTGATAGGTACAGTTTAAAAAGTGAATGTCTTGCATACACTTGCAAATTCCTGCACTCGTGATGAACTGTTCATTGTTAGAGCAGTGATTCTCAAACTCGGTCCTGGGGACCCCTGTGTATACTGGTTTTTGTTACAGCCAATCTCTTGTTCAATTAAGGTTGCTGAACACGTGTTTTTTTTACCCTAAACTTATTAACACAATGCCGGTTTGGCTCATTGTCACTTGGTTTCTCTTTCAATTCCTCATTATCTACCAAATGGTTATTTTTAGTGGCCATGTGTCCACACTTTCAACCATTACAAGCCTATTGATTCACCTCAGCCTTTAACTTCATTTGTGAAGTAATTTTGTTACCTCTTTTTAGGCAATTGTTTGCAATATAGCACAATATCAGTATCAGACCTTTATTTTTCATGGTGTGCATAGCTATTTTCTATTTTTGGGAATGCATACAGACTATTTAAATATTACTATTATAAATAATAATTGTAATTGCTCGAACAGCACATTTATTTATAAATAAATGTTTGAGTAGGGGGGAGGGGTGTAGTGTTTTAGGAAATGGGGTTGTGACCAGAAGGTTATGAATTTCAAGGGGGCTGTTGATGTCTTTGAGCAAAGAAAATAACCAGAAATGGTTCTGTAAATATCCAACAGCAGAAAAGCATAAAATGAGGGGAAATGTTAAAGGAACACACCAATATTTTGGGAAATTGGCTTATTTGCCATCTTCCCCAGAGTCGAGAAGATTAATTGATGATTTCTTTCTGTGTGCGTGCAGTAAGAAGCATAGAGACCCGCACCGTTAACCTAGCTTAGCCGCAATCACTGGAAGTGGGTTAGACCAGTTAGCCTAGCTCCCTCAAAAGTGACGAAATGCACTTTCCAACAACTCCAAAACTTTCTTACATACCCGGAACTATTTTCTTTAGCTAGCTGATGATATTCACTTCACTGAACGCGCTTTACCTGTCACACAGAAGTG
This sequence comes from Ilyophis sp. 1 JC-2022, assembly GCA_022702515.1. Classification (NCBI taxonomy): domain Eukaryota; kingdom Metazoa; phylum Chordata; class Actinopteri; order Anguilliformes; family Synaphobranchidae; genus Ilyophis; species Ilyophis sp. 1 JC-2022. The sequence continues at coordinate 34,317,651 of CM040399.1, read as the reverse complement.
CTGCGTGCAATCACTGCGCCCAGGCAGCACTGGTTTACTAGCGGTGGTTTGGCAAAAAGAAAATAGTTAATGAAGGGTATGTATCTGCTTCGAAAATGACAATGTCTCATTTTACATTGTTATTTCTACATGTGGTAAATACACAAGTCACATGTAAATAAAAATGTTTTGGAGTTGTTGGAAAGTGCATTTCATCACTTTTGAGGGAGCTAGGCTAACTGGTCTAACCCACTTCCAGTGATTGCGGCTAAGCTAGGCTAATGGTGCGGGTCTCTATGCTTCTTACTGTACGCACACAGAAAAAAAGGGTATTCATCTTTTTGTCTGACTCTGGGGAAGATGGCAAATAAGCCAATTTTCCAAAATGTTGGCGAGTTCCTTTAAGTTAAAAAGTTGGATAGATATGACGTCCACTAAAAAGATAAACAAAAATAAATTGTGCACACGGTGCTGGAGTATGCAGTAGGCTACACGTTGTGGGAATTGTGTTTGCGGTGTGGCTGTTTCAGTTTCCCTGCGTGTGGGTGTGTGTGTGTGTCCTTGAGTTGCAGGTGTCGAGATGAGCTCATGTTGGGTGCCTAGCGTGGGACCATTGTTCATTGAGCACACTTCGATACAAATAATGAGCTGATTTTGTGCGTGGTTGTCTGCCCTTGGGTCTGAGGCCTTGTGCTGCTATTGTGCACATATGGGCTTTTTTGTGCAATTCATGCTACCACAGAAAAACATGTTCATGTTGACACTACATTTTGATATAGTTGGTCCTACAGTATGATATATAATTGTATATAGGTAATGAATAATCTATAATTTGTCACAACAACTGAACTCTAATACGGGGTTGTTGCACAATGAGGGTCACGGTGTGAGTTGCCATGATAACGTGGGAGGTCGGGCCGAGCACCGATTTCAACTACAAGGTGTTTATTACATTTTCCATCGTGAGATATCGGGATTCTTAGGTAGGAAAAAATAATAAATTGATAAACGTTGGCATTAACCACAAACATTTGCGGGTAAGTTCATTTTGAATATTTTTATGTTTTTAATGTATATTTATCACTAAAGGTGATAAAAGGAGGGAGAGGGTTTACAAAAAAGAAAGCGCATCTGAATTTGATTTATCAAAGTAAAAATTAATGTTATTCATCAGTATGACTTCAGTGTTATTATTACACTGATACATCAGTGACCGGTGGGTGCTCAATCATGGAAAGTTGGTTTGCTGACCGATACTGTTGCCAATAACATGCTAGCGAGGTTGATTCGATGTTTCCTTGCTGCCTGGAATGTGGTTAGTGTGCCTCAGAAGTGAAAGTAGATATTAGTGTTTAAGCAAAATGTTACAATTCGTTTTGAATGCCATTCTCTGCATGTACGAGTAGATTTCATGCAGAGAGAGGGTCTGCGTTGCCCGCTTTGAATTTAACTTTTCAGTCTTTCAGGGAAAGGGGACTTGTTTGGTGGCCAGAGAAGAGAATGGAATAGAACAGGATAGAATAACTTATTTTCCCATGAGGGAACTTTAGTTGTAGTTTCCAGCAGCCAAGACATAGAAAGTGAGACAGTGTTTTAGTGTGATTTAACCGAGTATATGTATATATTGTATAAACAACAACACTGTCAGGAACGACCAGGAACTCATTCTTTAACCAGTGTAGTGGGCATGCGCGAGCGTGTCTTAGTGATGTGCAGTACGTGAACGAACGAATCTTTTTAAACGAATCTTTTTGAACGAATCTTTAAAGTGAATTGAGTGTACCGGATCATCACTCAATGATTCGTTCATATGCTTGAGTGCGCATCAGCGGTCAGGAACTGTAGTGAACTGTACTGACCACAGACTACCCCTAGTTAATGAAAGTCTGCCCGTTATTAAACCATTTCAAATAATGATATTGATTAAATAAAGCACATTTTTGTTTTCTTTTGTATCGAAATAGCACAATAAATGTAGGCTATTTTAAGGAGGCCATGCTATAACCATGTTTTATATAGGCGGCGCTATAAAGGACCAAGTGAAAATAATTGAGCAACAGCGGAGTATTGAAACAATGTTTAAGCGAAGATGAGAAGTGGAAACTTTACAGTTTAAGCTGGGGGAAGTGGAGGGCAAGGCCACCTTCCCAATGTTTGTGTTTTTTGTTCGGGTGCAGATAAATAATTAGTTTAATTCACATCCTAAGTTGTGTGGTTTTGTTTTGTGTTTAATTGTTTGATTTTGTCTAAAAACCATCAAAGTGAAACCCGGCAATGCGATCTCTCCTAAGGGGTTGTCAGTTTAGATGCACAACCAAAACAAAGATAAATAAATAAACTGAACAGACAAATAAATCCTACGCTGCCCCGTATGTGAAAATGTACCCTAAGTGAAGGGAAAAGACTAATAAAGAGTTCTTCTCTGTTTCCAGCAGGAACTGGGTGGCGGCTCTCAAGCAGCTCTACTGACAATGAGAGCTGAACTAGGCCCCACTAATATTGCTAATTTCTCCCCTTTTTTGAATTTATGACAGGAACTCCAATGATAATTCCAGGGACGAATTATCACTGCTGTGAAGAATTACAGGGGATTGGAGATGAGATGACAAAGTACTGTGTGACTAACTGAAATTGTCAGGTTTCTCTGCAGATATTGGGCCCAAGAAGACAGAAGCACACAACCTCGAGCAACTAATAAACAGATAACACACACAGAGCAAAGTGTGATTAAGGATGCGCATGGGCAGGACCATTGTGCAAAGGGGGAAGTGTATGATTGTGGGGAAGTGGTGATGTATAATAATTTGGAAAGTATCAGTTTTTCCCCAATAGGGCACAATCGGCCATAGGAGGGCCCATGCCGTTTGTATGAGGTCCGTACAATGGACCCCGCTTGAACAGTTCAAGAGGGAACTGGCGAGCTATGTGTAACACTTAACCAGAATGTGCAAGATTATTTTCCAACAGGGGATTGGGTGTATATTAAGGTAACACTAACACTGAATATACACACACACGAAGAAAGAATTACACAACCAGGAGCTATGTGCTCCCTCATCAATGGCAGATAGAGATAATGCACACACATAGAGGCATTACATATTCTGCCAAAGAAAGACCGTGGCTGAGTGATGTGCTAGTAACCTCTCCTCTGTCCATTGGTCCGACGTTGAGGCTACTTGGACCAAAGAAGAAGAAGCCAACATAATTTTGCGGTAAAAGTATCGTATGTTAGTCGAGGTAACTATATTGTGATAAAATGTTTAGAAAAAGCTGCCAATGCACTGTTGCCAAAATGCTAGGATTTTCTTTCCTCTTGATAGAAGGATAAAAAGTAAAATGTATTAAAAATGAAGGAGTATCGCTTAAGATGGATATCGGACAGAGACATGTCCTCACCAGCAGCAGACTCAGTCTAGAGTTCTGTGGTTTTGCCTATGAGGTTTTCCTGGTGATTAAGTAAGAGCTCTGACATCATTGCTTACCGCTGTGCTAGTATTATAACCCTGATAGTTAGAGTAAATAAAATTAAGAAAACTGGGTTTGCAATGTGTAACTGCTTCAGGTATGGAGTGAAGATATCACCCATACAAGCTTGAAATACCGCTGTATAGTGTTGATCCCAAGGAGGGATCAAAGGAGGGAATTGTGGGAATTTAACATTTAATTCTATAAAAAGTATGTTGTAATAGAGTGTATAAACTTGTCTGTGGTAGTTAAGTTTCGAATGGGTGACCTTGGGCCTGTGTTCTGAGAGTTCTGAGAGGGAGGGCCACAACATTCTTCAGATAAAGGATTTGCCACAAAAACAGAGTCAGTTTATGCAAAAACAGGAAACGCCAAAACTCATAAGTTTCTATCTTCGTGGAAAAATACAAGACATGAGCTGAACACGAGTAATTCTAAGCGTTTGATTGGTTTTAATTATACGCCCAGTGATGTATGAAAATGGAAGGTAGAAGACATACCCCTTTTTAGCATACAGTATATAAGCACCACAGTAGCAGAGATGGGGGGGTCCCACGAGCGAGAGCGTGCACGCGCGAGCGCGCTTCCAGCGCGCTTCCAGAGGACCACAGATGTATTAACCCATTGTGTTATTCTGTAAAGACCTGGAGCTGACACAATAAAGACAAAGTGTTTTAACCATTCGAATTGAATTGAAGAGTATCTTTGATCTACCTCCTTGACCACGAAAAGCAATATATATTTAAATTGCTAACAACGTGCACCAGGGGTTCGTGTGATATTGGCTACAATTACACAAGTAAACAATCTGTGGAAGACCCTGTTTTACATATAGCCTATAACTCACCCCCAATATTCTCCCTCCTCACCATAGACTGTGCATTACATTACATTATAGACATTTAGCAGACGCTCTTATCCAGAGCGACGTACATAATGTTACTAGCGTACATTAACATCCAGTACACCCACTGGCCGTGTTTACGTAGGCCATAGAAGGGATTAGCAAAAATATTAGTGTAACGTTGAACCCAAGCTTCGCATCGTCTGTGTTTTTTTCTCTCCAGATGTTTACATGTAGCCCTAACCCATCGTTTAATGAGAAGCACGCACACACACGGAACTTAAAATGCAAAAATCTGTTTCAGGGGACTCCAAAGCAAATCTGCAGTAAATCAAATAGAGTTGCAGGACGATTAATAGCTTTATTGGTAAAGTTATAGTTATCCGCACCCCCATGGGCCTACATTTTGAGCAATTGGTGAGTCGGCTAATTCATCCAGAAAGGGAACGTGTCATCGGCTTAAAACAACGATAGGAACAGGAATCAATAGTTTTTTTTATTTTTTAAATAAGGCTATATTCAATATATATGTGTTTTATTTAAAATTATACATTTAAAATAAAATAAATAAAAAGTAGTAATACGTTTTTTAAAAGCTTTACAAGGCTTTACAATGAGGGTTGGACATAACTTCTGGATAAATCATGTTCATATACAAATGTAAGTTTGCATTCAAAAATACCTGAGACATTTTACAGCTTGCATACATTTGCTATAAACAATTGTTGAGGTAGTATACATTTCATAATCCTGGAGGAAAATTTGGAGCAGGGGTCTTTTGCCACTGTGTCTCATCTTGTGAATGAAAAATTTGCCCAACAAAATAAATATATTCACTTCCTTTCTAACAGATTTTACAATTAACAATGGCATGAGACATTTACAAAGTATAATTCCAGATAGAGACCTGACAAGGAGTATTTAAAATAAATGATACAAATAATAAACAAATAATAAAAAAATTAAATAAGGATTTTTGAATTCTTCTTCATGAATTGCAATGACAGAAAAAAATGACACAATTCCTTATGAAATGTAATGAAGGATGGTTGCGTTTTCAGGAATCTTATCTTGTGTAAAAATAATTTCCCTAATATGATAATTGTATTAATGGCAAATTCCTTCATAATGATGCCAAATATAACATTGTTTAGAGTCAATTCATTCAAACCAAAAATCTTAGGATATAACCAATAATGTATTGTGGCGAGCCATGGAGTTGGAGTCAGGTTTGCTTGAGGGTATAATAATTTATTATCAAGAGCACAATCTCTTATTGCTTCCTTCACAGCTTACAGGCAGAACAGACAACGCGCGCTGGACTGTAGCCAGCTTTATAGCCTCGATATGCAAATGAGCATGCTAACAAGGGCGACCTCTAATAGGTGCCCTGCAGCTCACCTTAACCAATCACACTTAATCCCCTCAGTCATACTCAAAAACAACCGTTGGCTCCGCTCGAACATTCTCTAGAGCGGACCTGGTTGAGCGCATGCTGTCACATTTAGCGGAACTGTATACGACTGTTGTTTATCACAACAGTCGCCGTTCTGGCGGGAGGTTATATTCAAATGCTAACCGCCATTGTTACTGTACACGTCAGTGCTTTTGAACACGCTCTGATCATGTGACTACATCAACCATCACTCGTGCACTTGGTCTGCACAGCACAAGTACACACACACAACAATTCGATATACACAATAATTTACATCACTCGTAATCGCCCCGGATCGCCACACTGCCCCCACCTAAGGGGTCAGCAGTCCCCTGCGACCCCTTAAACTGTCCGCACTCACGCACAAAGTCCCGGAAACGGGCAGGAGTTCTCCGTTGGCGAGAAGGGCGATTCGGGCCCTCAGCTGCCGCTGGGTTTTCTGGTGGAGGAGGGGTGGGCGCACGTAAAGCGGGCTGATCCTCGCCGACGCCCATCCCCTCCTCAACACCATCCAACAGCGGCCGGTAAGGAGCTAGACGATCCCGGTGAAGCACCACCAGTTTCCTTCGGCCGGGCATGCGCACTCGATAGACCACCTCGCTAAGCCGGCCCACCACTTCACCAGGGCCCCGCCAATGCGATTGCAATTTCGGGGACAGACCCTTCTTACGGATCGGACAGTAGATCCATACCTTGTCTCCGTTGGTGAAGGGCTGCCCCCGACAGCGCACATCATACGCTCGCTTCTGCTTAACACTTGCGGTGGATTGGGCCTGGCGGGTAAAGCTGTGGGCGGTCTCCAGGCGCTCGATCAAGGCCCGTGCGTACCCGGCCTCTGACTGGTGGTGCTCCGTTGGTCCGGGCGGGGCTCCGAACACCAAGTCGACGGGCGTCCTCAGCTCGCGCCCGAACATGAGCGCAGCGGGGGAGCACTGACTGCTTTCCTGCACGGCGGAGCGGTATGCCCACAGGACCAGGGGCAAATGGCGGTCCCAGTCCCGCTGGTGCTGGCTGGCTAGAATTGCTAACTGGGTGGCCAGTGTTTTATTAAAGCGTTCAACAAGCCCGTCGCTCTGGGGGTGCAACGCCGTAGTGCGGGTTTTGGCCACTCCCAGCCGCTTACACACAGCCGCCAGCACCCGCGACTCAAAATTTCGCCCCTGGTCGCTGTGTAGCTCCTCGGGGGCTCCGAACCGGGCGAACATCTCTGTCACGAGCCTTTCCGCCGTCGTGTCCGCCGATTGGTCCGGCACTGCGTACGCCTCGGGCCACTTAGTAAAGTAGTCCATGGCCACAAGCACGTAGCGGTTGCCGGACTCGGTGACGGGGAAAGGCCCTAAGATGTCTACCCCGACCCGTTCCATCGGAGCCCCCACGACGTACCGCTGGAGGGGGGCTTGCGACCGCTGCGTCGGCCCCTTCTTGGCCGTGCAGGCGTCGCAGCAATGGACGTGCAGCTCCACGTCCCGGCGGCAGGCAGGCCAGTAGAACCTCCTCCGCAGTCGGTGCAAAGTCTTGCTGATGCCAAAGTGCCCCGCCCCCACAGAGCCATGTACCAGTCCAAGTACCTGGGGGCGGAGCGCACGGGGCACCAGCAGCTGGAGGAGGTCCTGGTCGGAGCCGGGGGCCTGCCACCGCCTATAGAGCAGCCCACCCTGCGACGTCAGGCTCCCCCACTGACTCACGTAAGCCTTCACAGCTGGGCTACTGGCCGACACTTCCCCCCATGCAGGCCGTGCCCCCGCCGTGACCCAGCTCTGCACCTGCTGCAGCTCGCCGTCGCCCTCTTGCGCTAGGCGCAGGTCCTGCTGGCTAAGAGGCAACCATCCAACCTCACTCTCTACAGTCTGAACCTGGCATGCTATCGCCGTCACCTGCTCTCGCTGCTCGGCTTTAGTGCAAGGCCTACAGTCCAGCTCTGCACAGGGCCTCCGGGAAAGCGCATCTGCATTACCATGCAGCTTTCCGGGCCTGTGCTGAATCTGGAAATCGTACTCCTGCAACAGCTCGAGCCAGCGGGCTACCTGGCCTTCCGGATCTTTAAAATTTAAAAGCCAGGTTAGTGACGCGTGATCTGTCCTAATGAGGAAATGGCTGCCTTGCAGGTAAGGGCGAAAATGGCGAACCGCTTTGACCACCGCTAACAGCTCGCGCCGAGTAACGCAGTAGTTTCGCTCTGCCCTGCTCAGCGCGCTACTGTAGTAGGCTACCGCTCGTTCCCCGTCTGGTCCCACCTGGGAGAGCACGGCCCCGACTCCGACATTGCTAGCATCCGTGTCGACGATGAATGGTCGCGCGACATCCGGATATGCTAGAATGGGAGCCGCCGTTAGGGCGTCTCTCAACTGGTCAAAAGCATTCTGGCAGTCCCCTGTCCACTCGAACTGTTGACCTTTATTGGTCAAGCGATGAAGCGGACTAGCCAGGGTGGCGAAGCTCAAGACAAAGCGTCTATAGTACGACACTAGCCCTAAGAAGCTCCGCAGCTCACCCACATTGCTAGGCGTCGGCCATTCCCGCACAGAAGCCACCTTAGCTGGGTCAGTGGCTACACCCTGCTCACTAACGACGTGCCCCAAGAAAGCTGTCTCCCTCCGGAGCAGCTGACACTTTTTGGGATTGAGCCGTAACCCAGCCCGGCCAATCTCAGTAAGCACGTCGTTTAGATGAGCGAGGGCTTGCTCGAAGTCGCTGGCGTGTACTAAGAGGTCGTCCAAGTACACGACACAGGAACTCCGCGGGACGGACGACAGCACCCGCTCCATCAGTCGCTCAAAAGTGGCAGGGGCGTTACAGAGCCCGAACGGCATGACCCGGAACTGCCACAACCCTTGCCCTATGGTGAAAGCTGATTTTGCCCTCGCTTCCGGGGACAGCCTCACCTGCCAATAGCCACTGCGGAGGTCCAGCGAGCTGAACCAACTGGACCCCGCGATATGGTCTAAGGCCTCGTCAATGCGGGGAAGTGGATAGGCGTCTTTCTTTGTGATCTGATTAAGACGCCTATAATCTACACAAAAACGCCACTCCCCGTCCTTTTTTTTAACCAGGACAGCAGGGGCCGCCCATGGGCTTTCAGAAGGCTCGATAATGCCCGCAGCTGCCATCTCCCTTATCTTGTCCTCCGCCACCTCTCGCTTGGCTAGAGACAGCCTGTGCGGACGTAACCGAATGGGCACAGCCGAACCAGTATCAATCTGGTGTTGAACCAGTTCGGTCTGTGTGCATTCTTCGTCCCGCACAGCGAATAGGTGAGTGTAACGGACAAGCAGGGCTTTAAGCTGCTGGCTCTGCTGCGGTGTGAGCCCTTTGCTGCTGCGCGTCCATAATGCTAGGACGGCTTGCAGCACCTCCGCAGAGGGCTGGGTAGCTGAGGCTAGCCCGCCCGTCTGCGGTGGTACTGTAACCTGAGGTGGTACCACGGTAACAAGCGGCGAATCAGCGGTGGTCATGGCAAGCACAGAACTGGGGCGACAGTGTTTGGGGGGCACCCCAGGGCATTTAGTTCGGCGGGCTGCTTGTAATTCACATTTTGATCGGAGGCCCAGCGTTTCGGTACCAATAGTTATAGTTTCGGCTATCACATTTATGCTAGTTCCCCACAACGCTAACAAATCTAAACCGATAATGCATGCATCTTTTATATCTGCTAACCAAAACTCGTGTTTCACTCGCTGGGCTCCTGCACACACTTGTAATTGTTTACTACCACGCATGCCCATCTTCTGCCCAGTGACGGAGGTTAGCTGGGTAGAGGTAGGGGTCCATGCACCCGAAAGCAGCCCGCTAGTACCCCGAAGTACCCCCGGCCTTACCAGGGAAATAGTGGCTCCGGTGTCGACCAGCGCCCAGCAGGCTTGTCCGTCCAAACTGCAAGGCAAGTACAGCCCGGTCTTCGTCCCCAGTCTGCCAATACGGGGCTCGGCCTCGTGGGCCTGTTCCTCTGCTCTTAAAAGAGCATCAAACGGAACTTTTGCTCTTGGAATTTTTGCTAGGATTGGCAGGCTGGGCGCGTGAGTGCTGGTTTGGGGCCGGGCCTGGTTGAGGAGGAGTGTGGCATGGGACGGTGGTCTCCTCATTGGGCCGTCCCGTCGTCGTTTCCCGTCGGCTGTGGAGCTCTCGCTTTTGGCGCAGGGGCGGTACAGTCGCGGGCGAAATGCCCCGGTTCGTCGCACCGGAAGCAGCGTCGCTCCCGTTCCGGTCGCTGCCGCGGTCGAGTTTGGTTCCGCTGGACCCATCTCACCTCCTCGCCATCCTCGCAGTCGGCAGCTCGGACCCGGGGCTTGTTAGCCGGGGTCCCGTTGGGTGTGGTGCCCAGGATGAGCTCCAGTCGCTCGGCCTCGCGAAGCGCTGCGTCCAGGGACTCCGGTCTGGCGATGCGGACCTGTTGTTGTAGGCGCTCCGGAGTGAGGGCCTGCGTGAAGGTCTGGCAGGCTAGCTCCTGCTGGCCTGCGTTGTCGAGTTGAGGGTAGCCGCGGCGAGCTAACAGCCTGATGTCGGCGGCGAGGACGCTGAGGCTCTCTGCTCCGGTCCGCCATCGCGTGGTGAGCTTCTCCCGGCTCACCTCCAGGAATTGCCGCTGTCCGAACCGGCGTTCCAGCGCTGTCATCAGTGCCGGTAGCGTCAGTGGTTCGGCGCTGTCCAGGTCTAGAAGCACCTGGCAGGCCTCGCCCTCCAGGGCTAACGCTAAGTGGGTGGCTGTCTGGCTCTCGTCCCAGCCATTGTAGCTAGCTGCGAATCGTACCTGGCTTTGGTACGACTCTAGCTCACCCTTTCCCGTGTAACGGGGTAGCTTGATCACCGCCTTTAACGGTGTGGTCGGTCGCTGCACCGGCACCGCCGTCTGGCTCGGCCTGGAAGCAGGGGCGTCCTCGTTGGCTTCCAGCCGACCTACTTGCGCTCCGTTTCCGGCCGCGGGGTCAGCCACCAGCGCGGGCACCTCCGCCTGGTCTGCAATCGGCCTCTCTCGCTCCGGTCTTGCTGCGCTGGCTCCTTCGGGGAGCCCCCCGGGTCTACTCTTGGGCCGCTTCGCAGACGCTCCTGCGATAACGTCCATCTGCTTGGTCACCTGACGTTCCAATTCGCGGATCTGTTCCCAGATCGTCCCGCTTCTGACACCATTGTGGCGAGCCATGGAGTTGGAGTCAGGTTTGCTTGAGGGTATAATAATTTATTATCAAGAGCACAATCTCTTATTGCTTCCTTCACAGCTTACAGGCAGAACAGACAACGCGCGCTGGACTGTAGCCAGCTTTATAGCCTCGATATGCAAATGAGCATGCTAACAAGGGCGACCTCTAATAGGTGCCCTGCAGCTCACCTTAACCAATCACACTTAATCCCCTCAGTCATACTCAAAAAAACAACCGTTGGCTCCGCTCGAACATTCTCTAGAGCGGACCTGGTTGAGCGCATGCTGTCACATTTAGCGGAACTGTATACGACTGTTGTTTATCACAACAGTCGCCGTTCTGGCGGGAGGTTATATTCAAATGCTAACCGCCATTGTTACTGTACACGTCAGTGCTTTTGAACACGCTCTGATCATGTGACTACATCAACCATCACTCGTGCACTTGGTCTGCACAGCACAAGTACACACACACAACAATTCGATATACACAATAATTTACATCACTCGTAATCGCCCCGGATCGCCACAGTATGTTTTCCCAAAATTGTTTTGCAAATTTACATATATACATGTATAAAATAAGTGATCTGTTGTTTCAATGTCTTCATCACAAAAAGTAGGCGACAGTTGTTATGATCCAGTCCAAATCTCCGTCTTTGAAATTCCCCAGAGGGATATACTTTTTTAAGGATATATTTTGACTAGTAAAACTAAATTAGTTACTAGTAACAATTGGAATAGAGACTAGTAACCAAAAATCGCTTTTAAATACGGACTAGTCTGAGGGAAGAAATGATAAAGCGACTTGCCATCGTGGTCCTGACTCCTTGTGATGAGATGTCTCGTGGGGTTGGACTGGGGAGCGGATGTAGCATCCCTGAAATATATTTATGTAGCACTAATCAGATCAAGGCTGGACTATGGGAGTGTGGTGTATGGATCTGCAGCAAAAACTGTGCTTGGAGGGTTAGATGTGATCCAGGCCCGGGCCCTTAGATTATGCATAGGAGCAGTGAGAACATCACCTGTGTGTGCCCTTCAAGTTGAAGCAGGAGAAATGCCATTGTGTTTACGCAGAAAACAGCTCAGAGTAAACTATTGGATGAATTTGAGAGGACACGGAGATAATCATCCAACCAAAAGAGTGCTACAGGCCTGCTGGGAAAGGGAGGGAACAGTTAAAACAAGTTTTGGTTGGACAGGGGAGGGAGCAGCAAGAGACCTGGGAGTGTATGGAATGGAGTTCTGTCCAACAGTGCATAGGCCTAGAATCCCTGTGTGGATACTAGAACCATTAAGCATAGACTTAGAGTTGCTGCAAGTTAAGGAAAGGAGGGAAAATGCAGATCTAGTCAATGAGTTTTATTGGCATACAGAAAGTAAATACACAGAGTATGTACAGGTTTTTACGGACGGATCAAAAGATCCAATAACAGACAACATTGGTTCTGCTGTTGCAGTGCCTAGTAAAAGAACAGAAATATACAAACGGACATCAAACTTTTTAAGTGTATACTCAGTTGAGTTGTACGCCATATGGATGGCCTTAGAGTGGGTTGAACAAGCCAAACCTAGCAGAGCTCTGATTTGTAGCGATTCAGCATCTGCTCTGTACAGTCTGAAGCTAGGTACATCCAGTAATCGCCAAGACCTATTATTTGAAATAATGGAAATACATTCACGGGTGGTAAAACAAGGCACTGCGGTCACATTAATTTGGGTTCCTGCGCACATGGGTATTAAGGGAAATGAGAAAGTGGACAAATTAGCCAAACAAGCTGTCAAAAAAGGAAACATAGACACCGCAATTGTACTTTCTAGAGCAGAAGGAAAGAGTATAGCAAGGAAGGAAATTTATAAAGAGTGGCAGCAGTACTGGGATCAGGAGATAAGAGGACGACAACTACATATAATACAAAAAAGAGTGGGTAGGGAGAGAAACAGAGGAGGAAATAGGAAAGAGGAGGTAGTGATGACCAGACTTAGAATAGGACATAGTAACTTAAACGGGACTCTCAGAATTATAGGGAAACATCCAACTGGACTCTGTGAACAGTGTCATGAACAAGAAACCGTAGAGCACGTTCTTGTTAACTGCAGAAAATATGTATTAGAAAGAAAGGACATGATGGATGGAATGGAAAGAACAGGCCTAACAGGAGACAGTTTAAAATACATTCTGGAGTGTGGTGGAAGTGGACAAGGCAGGAAATATTTGAACACATATCTCAAGAGAACAGGACTGATGGAAAGAATTTGATAAAACGGACACTGTAGGAGTTAACTAACTCCAGAAGATGGCAGTAATGCAACGCAAAGGATGCAAGCTGCCGTTAAACTCCAAAGAAGAAGAAGAAGAAGAAGTCCTGACTCCTACCGGCTCCAACCTAAAAGTACAGCTCCAATATCTCCCGCCTGTCCAGTAGGGGACGCCAAACCATAGGCAGCGCTTCCACATCCCGGCGCCCATGTTTACTTTTCATAATCTTCGATGGTTTTGCGTCTAAGTTCCCGCTGTTGTAGCGCCGCTAGCGCCGCGTCTGTTGTGTAGAATTTACACGGCAACTGTGTCCGTTTTGAGCCGCGAAATAATGGTGCAGCTTGTGGGGTCCCTCCGTAAAGAGCTCGCTGACTCTGTGTCCTCTTGCCGACTGCTGGTGGTTGGAGCCGGAGGCATCGGCTGCGAGCTGCTCAAAAATCTAGTCCTGACCGGCTTCAGAAATATCGAAGTGGTAAGAAAATGGGGGTAAAAAGCTTGTGGGCGGACAGTTTTCCGCACTCCTTTGTACTGGCTAGTCAGCCATGAAGGGCCTAAGCAAGCGACGTCTGCCGCTGAATGAAACGTTTGAGAACGCACGGTGTTGCTAGATTTCCAATTAAGTTAAACGTTATTATTAATTATTTTTATTAATAGTGTTATCTAACTGGCGGCGTGTATCGTCGACTGACTATTTGACTGTGTTGTATTTATGCCTCAAGTTATGTTTTATGGAAGTAAGTTAGCTGGGCATAATCGTGAGCATAAACTTGGCTAGCTAGTTTTCTAGCTAGATTCATTCGTGCGCGCACGTTAGCTCAAAATGTTGGCGGTATTAACGTTAGCGCGTATGATAAACCTATTCATGTAGCTAGCTAGCTAGCAGGCTAATTACCATTATTTATTTACGACTGAGTAATCTATCATTGCAAGAAATCTGAACATGCTTTGTGTAACGGACTGGCCATCGGTAATATACGCCATACCGAAGTCATTTTTTCTATTTCCAAACATTTCCCCGCCAGGCGGTCTTTTCATAACTACTTTAAAGGAACACGCAGAATTGATGACGTTTTACACACGTTTTTGGTTTTTTCAGTCATCTTGAAATGCAGAAAGTCTAGTCTCAAAATGTCAATATAAATTTTTTGAGTCGTAGGGCGTTGATTAGGGAGCACAATATGGATGTTAAATATTACGATTTTTTTCTCACGGAGATAAAATATAGGCTGTGTTGATTGCTGCTTTTTGATTATTTGATTTTGATCGCGTGAAGAGGGAGGCTTAAAATATGTATATGCAGGGGGTATTATAGTTTAAAGTAATGTTTCTGTGGTATGTATTAAAATGGTAAACTGGCATTTCTGCTCTCCGTCTTCTTCCCCAGATTGACCTGGACACCATCGATGTGAGTAACCTGAACCGACAGTTCCTCTTCCAGAAGAAACATGTGGGAAAATCTAAAGCTCAGGTAAGCGAGGGATAGCCTTCCTCTTTCTCCTCAGTTCACATTAAAACAATTTTGTACGATTGGCGCCTTTGTGTGTGCATTGTCACTGTTGTGAGAAATTCTTGTCTTTTGAGCATTCATACTTAGAATATGGCAGAGACTGATATGTGTGCGTGCGCAAGAGTTTCTGCTGACTTTCAGACTGAGGCCATCGTTAGCCAGTCCGCCAACAAGGGTTATTGTGCAGTTGGTGCACTAAAACAGCGGTCCCCAACCACCGGTCCGTGGGTCATTTGGTACCGGGCCGCACAGAAAGACTGATAATCAATAAAATATTTTTGTATTCAGAATCTGAAAGATGTTTTATTTTGAAAAATGCATCTGCGTCTCTTGAGATGGTGAGTTGTATTTTTTATGCACTTTATACAGTAAAACCTTGACATACGAGTGCACTAACTTACGAGTATTCCGAGTTACGAGCCGTTGCTCGGACAATTTCTTGCTTCGCCTTACGAGCCTAGACCCGAGTTACGAGCCGAGCAAGTGGAGCGAGCTTAGAGACGCCTCCGCTAGTTGGCGCAGTTAAGCAAGCGAACACCCGCATGGAAGAAAAAAAAAACTAAAAACAAAGTTGTATCAATTAAGTTTAGGGATAAAGTGTGATGAGCCCTTCAAATCTCCTCCGCCTATCTCCTCCACCAGCATCTTCCGTTAGCCCAAGTCGTCTGATCTCCAAGGTAAATACACTTTATAAAACCAATTTATTTCTTTATATTCTATTTTATTATCTTTGTATTTGTAAGGGCGTTGTAGTGGTACAACGATGAGCCAAACGCGATGAAAGAAAAGAAAGAATGAAAAAACCTCCCAGCCGTAGCCGAAACCAAAAACACCCTTGTAAAACCGGGATAGCCACGTAAACACGGGCGACACTAATACCGATAGCCAGAAGAACAGCAAAAACAAAGGCACCCTCGGAACGTGAATATAACGCCCGATAACCGTCCCCAGCGCGTGAAAATGGGCCCTCACCTCTCCTCTACCCGCACTCTCAGTATCGGCTCCCCTCAGGGCTGCGTGCTGAGCCCACTACTCTACTCCCTCTACACATTCGACTGCAGTCCCACCCACCCAGAGAACATCATTGTCAAGTTCACAGACGACACTACGGTGGTGGGGCTGATCACAGGGGGAAACGAGGCGGCCTATAGAGATGAGGTCCAGAAGCTTGGTGAGTGGTGTTCGGTGAACAACCTTACACTGAACATCACAAAAACCAAGGAAGTCATCCTGGACTTTAGGCGTAATAGTGCCGCCCCCGCCCCCCTGTACATCAACGGTGAATGTGTAGAGAGAGTACAGTCCTTCAAGTTCCTCAGCGTCCACATCTCTGCGGACCTCTCCTGGTCGGAGAACACCTCAGCGCTGGTCAAGAAGGCCCAGCAGCGGTTACACTTCCTGAGAGTGCTCAGGAAGGAACACCTGGACACACAGCTGCTGGTGACCTTCTATCGGTCCTCTATTGAGAGCCTGCTGACCTACGCCGTCACGGTGTGGCATTCTAGCTCCACCGAGGCTGACAAGAAGAAGCTGCAGAGGGTGGTAAAAACAGCACAGAAGATCATTGGCTGCCCTCTGCCCTCTCTGCCTGACATCTACAACTCCCGTTGTCTCAGCAGAGCCAGGAACATTATCAAGGACATCACTCACCCCGGTTTCCACCTGTTGCCCTCTGGCAGGCGCTACAGGTCCATACAGTCAAAAACAAACAGACTCAGAGACAGCTTCTTCCCCAAAGCTGTAACCATATTAAACTCAAACATGCACCGACTGCACTTATCTAAACTGCACCGTCTAAACCGCACTGCTGTCACTTTACCCCACATCTGTGCAATATTTTTCTATTTGTTGTGTGTATTTATATGGCTGATGCTGATGTTATGTGGTGTGTAATTATGTGTTGTCACTTTACCTATTGTGTGTAGTTATATGTCTGATGCTGATGTTATGTGGTGTGTAGTTATGTGTGCACTTTTGAGGAGTTGCTCTTCGCAATCTCGTTGTATCTTGTTATACAATGACAATAAAGGCTTTCAATTCAATTCAATTCGAAACAAATGAAAATAAAATAACGCTCACGCCCTCTAACAACAAAGAGCGGGAGTGGAAACGGAGAAGTGAAAAGAGGGAAAAACCTAAACTATATTCCCTGAGCTTCTAGTAGTTATCTGGGTATAGCTCTACTACGCGAATAAAGAATAACAATCTTTTAAGTGCGAGCAGAGGAAACAAACAACAACCATACATACGTGAAGGCACGAAATGATAAAGAAGCGCCAGGAAGCGGAACTCAGGGGTTTAAATACCTCCTGACGCGGGCGACAGGTGAACTAGATAATCACCTGGGCGAAAGGAAAATTCCGCAAGGGAATGCGGAGAAAAATCTGATAGACCGAAAAAAGGACGAGGCGTCGAATTAGAGGAAAGGAAGGGGAAACCATGACAGTATTATGTTTTGTATTAATTATTTATAAATACATTTCTCATTTTTATAACTACGTAACAAAGAAATTAGGGTGTTTTTTGGGGGGCTGGAACGGATTAATGGTATTTCAATTCATTTCAATGAGGAAAATTGATTTGATATACGAGTAAACCGAGTTACAAGCTCGGTCACGGAACGAATTAAACTCGTATGTCAAGGTATTCCTGGTATTTGTTTTTATGCCAGTCGTATCATATTATTTCGTCATATTTATCCCCCCACACCTTGAAGGCCGGTCCGTGAAAATATTGTCTTACGTGAAACCGGTCCGTGGTCCAAAAAAGGTTGGGGACCGCTGCACTAAAAGACCCAGGTGTCCTTCCAGTGAAGCTAATTGTACTCATTGCACGTTTGGTTGTGTGTGTCTTTTGGCTATCGAAGATTTTTGTACTGCTGTCTTAAATTGTTGCCCAACATTTGTAGGTTTTTGTGAGGTGTTTGTGACATCGCTGTATTACGTTACAGGTTGTGTGTAATATTGCGACTGTTGTGTTGCAGGTTGCTAGGGAGAGTGTATTGCGATTCTGTCCCAAAGCAAATGTCACGGCGTACCACGACAGCATCATGAAGTAAGTCCCTAAAGCCTGTCTGTCTGATTCCATATGTCCCAGTCTCTGATGGAGCTGTACACTTACCCTGATATTCAAAATCTCCGTCTTCCAGCCAATTCCTCTTAGTATGAATCAACAGCAGTGGTTCAATTGTGCATAATGTGCTAGCAAGAATAGCTGTGTGTGTTTGTTTATGTGCGTCTATGCACAGGGGTAACATTAGCTTTCAGAAATATATATTTGATTTTTAAACAGATTTGTTAATAGATAACTATTCACGTGAGGCGGTTCAACAAAGAATTTTAATAACGGCAGTAGTGCAATGTCAAAACAAATATTACAACAAGTCAATAAGTTGTCTTGACAATGTAGTTGTACAGTTGCATCAACGTTCATTGAAAATCAAAATACAACTTATGTGACTGACAAATTGTGGAAAAGACTGAATTTCTCCCACCACCCAATCTCATTCTCTATCGTCAACAGGTTTGTCATGGTTTTTTAGTGATATTTGGTTGAAAAAAGTACATAATGCACCTTTTAAAGGGATAGTTCACTTTCTGGAATTTCAAATTTTGTATCTTTTTGATTGACCCAGACTTTTTTTTTTTTTGTGTGACGATGGATTTTTTGATATTTGAAGAAGTACAATGGCATTGGGTAAGCAGCTTTAGCGTTCTTTGAAGTGGATTTCTTTGCTGTGAACCGTGAACCACCGATTGCCCAATAACTACCAATGTTAAGCTTGCAGGTTGTCGAACTGCTGTATAAGTCTAAAATATCCTTAATTGCACAGGAAAACTTTATGGGCCAATTGAAAACATACAATAGAAGCACAGAGTGAATACACAGAAGGCTACCGGCCCAGACAGCATTTCTGGATTGGTACTGAAAGAGTGTGCTGACCAGCTGGCTGAGGTTTTCACTGACATTTTCAACCTGTCACTGGCTCAGGCAGTTCTCCCTCCATGTTTTAAATCTGCCATTATTGCTCCGGTGCCAAAACAGTCTACAGCATCCAGCCTAAATGACTACCGCCCTGTTGCACTCACGCTCATCATTATGAAATGCTTCGAGTGACTGGTCATGGCCCATATTATGTCCAGCGTTCCCGCCAACCTGGACCAACAGCACTTTGCTTATCGGGCAAACAGGGGCGTCCACGTTTTTTTGCCGCTGAGCATTTGAACGCCATCAGACTTCCTTATCGTAACGAACGGGAACCATCATCACAGCAAACATTACGCATGATCCTCCCGAGTTGTCCACTTGAATACACCTTAACAACGATAAATCAGTCGGGCGGAGGTCCAGCAGCTGGTGACGTGGTGCACAGAAAATAACATGGCCCTCAACATCAAGAAGACCAAAGAGCTGATTGTGGATTTCTGGAAATCTCTACACCACCCCACATCTACATCAATGGGGCTGAGAGTTAGAGAGTCTCCAGCTTCAAGTTCTTTGGAGTCAACGTTTGAGAAGACCTCCCCTGGTCTCAACACCACCGCTCTGGTGAAGAAGGCCCAGCAGCGCCTATATTTCCTGAGGAGACTGAAGAGAGCCAACCTGTCATCCAGGATTCTTACCAATTTTTGAGAGCATCTTGACCAACTGCATAAAGGTGTGGTATGGTGGCTGCGCTGATCACAAAGCCCTGCGTCGGGACTCAGCTTCCTGCTATACAGGACATCCACCAGAAGCGTTGTTTGCGGAGAGCACTCAGCATCAGCATAAACTCCACCCGTCCCAGGCATTGCACTGGAAGTGCCCAAATACTCTCCGTTGTATGTGTACCTGTGCACTTCACAACGACAATACATTTTTATTTAATTGAAAACTGAAATGGCGAGCATGGCCCAGCAGCCTGTGGGGCAGCTGCTGGGGGGTGGGGGGAGGGGGGGGAGAAGAGAGACGAAAAATAAAACCAAAAATAAGGCCCGCGGGCGAGTTGAATCACGGGGGAGGGAGGGCCGCCGCGCCGGGACGCCTCGGGGGCTACTTTCTACTACTACTACGCTGACGGGGGTATAGCGGTGGGTTCTCTCTGCGGTTTGGGGGGGGGGGGGAATGAGAGAGATAGTTCAATTTTGGCTAACTAAATTGAGAAAAGGGGGGGGAAAAAAAAAAAAAAATTTTTTTTTAAATAAAAAATAACAAATGGATTTATTGATCATTTAAAATACATAAAAATGGGTTGTCTCTCTAGGTTTTGAGATGTGCTTAACATAAATTATGCTAATGTGATAAACTTTTGCTGCATTGATGATAGCTGTTTCTGTACACAATGGATTCAATTTAGTTATTTCAGAATTCAGGCAAAAGTAGACAAAAATGGAAATTGTAACGGTAGCTATCTGGCTAACAACTTCTAACAAGTTCTAATGCCTTCATGTTATTTTGTACTCAACAATATTACACTAGTCTAACTAAGCTGGCTATCTTTCTAGCTTTGAGTTTATGAACTAGCTTGCAAGCCACTTCAGCTGACTGCCATACCTCGCAGACATGGAATGGGTGGGAGCTTGCCAGCTGGTTGGTCAGTTGGCGAGCTTGCGATGCATTCTGTAATGAGGTAGCTAGCTAACTCTCATACAGGTGTTGCCTGCATCACAAATCACATTCCCCCTGACCCTACCCAGATGTTCAGCTTTCATCTGAAAACTTTCATCGTCTTTGTTTACATGCTCACAGTCGAAACCAAAAAGTGTGCAACTTGAACTGAGCTCATCAATCAACTGTTATTTTGGGTGGCTAGAGATTTTTCTGTACATTTTGAATTTAAGATAAATTGTGAACCATGACGGTCCTTACTTTTCACAGTGGAATATTTCAGATCTATACGGGCTTGGTGAATCAGTACAGACATCTCTAAACTTGCAACTGAGCTGTATGACACAATCAGTAGGTTTGCGTATTCGTAACGCAGTGCACTGTATTTTTTTTCTTGTTTATGTGTGTAGAAAACACAGGCGTGCGTTTGTGTGTGTGTGTGTGTGTGTGTGTGCTGTTAAATAAGGTCAGTAAAATGGTTGTTTATTGTGTTTTTCTTTTTTGTTTTCTCCACAGTCCAGATTACAATGTGGAATTCTTCAGGAATTTCACGCTCGTCATGAACGCTTTGGATAACCGAGGTAAGAACACCTCTGTTCTTACCCTTCACATCCTGTTCCCTTTCCTGCTTCTCTGTCTACCCTCTCTCCCTGCGCTTTATGTAAGTGTCTCTTCTTTTCTGTTAATCTCTCTCTGCCTGCTGACTCCACCCTGTCTCCTAGCCGCTCGTAACCATGTCAACCGGATGTGCTTGGCGGCGGACATTCCCCTGATTGAGAGCGGTACAGCAGGTTACCTGGGCCAGGTGACTGTCATCAAAAAGGTGAGATTCACGTGTGTGCATACAGACGCATACTTGCATCTGCAAGCATGCAACACACACACCCTCAACGATTAGGAAAAACCGTGTGTACTAACAAGACATACGTATGACTTGTGTTTGAAGTAAAGATTTTGAACGCACACAATAGCTTGTGTGTATGTATTTGCATATGTAGCAGGGCTATTCAGCTGTCAGTCTTCAGCTACTATCAACATACTGTTGGA
This sequence comes from Ilyophis sp. 1 JC-2022, assembly GCA_022702515.1. NCBI lineage: Eukaryota > Metazoa > Chordata > Actinopteri > Anguilliformes > Synaphobranchidae > Ilyophis > Ilyophis sp. 1 JC-2022. The sequence goes on along the minus strand of CM040399.1, from coordinate 34,296,388 downwards.
TCATTGGATTGTTGATCTTTGAGGGGGGGAAAAAATATTATTCCAATGCATCATAAAATATCCAAGTGTGTATCTACAGTTGTCACCGTATACCCCACACAGGGTCTGACTGAATGCTATGAGTGCCAGCCCAAACCCACGCAGAAAACCTTCCCAGGATGCACCATCCGCAACACCCCGTCCGAGCCCATCCACTGCATCGTGTGGGCCAAGTATCTCTACAAGTACGAGATTTGCCCGTTGGTAGTTATTGCTGCGCTTTCCTCTGTTGAATTGATTAATTCACCTGCTCCGTCTGTCCTGCAGCCAGCTGTTTGGCGAGGAAGACGCTGACCAGGAAGTGTCTCCAGACACCGCTGACCCCGAGGCCGCCTGTGAGTACACCTCCACTTTGATCGCTTTGACACCCTGTATCGCTTCAGTGTATCCTCTAATTGTACGGGCCAGACGGGCCGGGCCGTCAGGCCAAAGAGAACCCCCCGCCAGGCACACAAAATAAAATAAAAATTTAATTTAATTTTTAATTATTATTATTTTTTTTTTTAAATGCCAAGAATAACGACTATCTATTAGTTCGGAAATCAATAATCATTTGCGCTTGGGAGCCTCTGAGCGGCGCTGTTCTGAACTGCGAGTCAACCGTTTTGTTGCCTGGGAAACTTGATGTGATGAGTGCCACTGATGTCAGCCCCTTTATTGTGCTACGTAATGAGAGCGTGAGCGTATGGGGGTTGTGCTGGCTTTCTTTATCGTGATTGGTTTTTCTCTGAGGCTTCTCAAAGTGAAACTAAGTTTCTGATATTTAATGCTTTTTTCTGAAAGTAATGCCAGGTGTTCCTGTTTTTTCCTCCAGTAGCATTTTTTTAAGCATGAAATTCAATGGCTTTTCCTGGAGTGACCCTACAATTAGGAAAAAAGTTAAACGTTGCCCATTTTTATAAAAGTGGTACACCATCAAGGTACAAAGATCGTCTTGAGTAATTTTTGAACATCGATTACAGCAAAAATGTATTAATTATATGCATTTTGTAGTAGAAATGAGTGGTGTTGACTGAAGAAATACAGTCTCTGGACTGTGAAGTAGGAAAGCAGTTATTCACTGATTTATTGATGGATTACAGGTTATTTCTACATGAAAAGTAGATTTAGGGTTAAAAATTCAATCAAGAATCTATAACAAGGTCTAGTGAGGCTGGGTAACATTTCACCCTGTGGACACTGGGTGCGTAGACTGTGTACATAACATCAAGACAACACAAGGGTTAAGAAATAAATGACCCAAACATCTCCCTGGCTCTTTAATTTAATGTTAATGTCAATTAATTTGATCTAATATGTTTATTGAATGTTCTCCACTGAAGTTTGTAACATTGTTACTGATGCTCTATATGTAATTGTGTTTTATATTTTCTTAGTTATAATGTGGCATAGATTACACTGCTTATTTCGATGCGATAAATGCAGCTTATTGGGTCATCCTCTGTTTGTGATCATTCTCTTTTAAGTCTTGAATATACAGAACGAACAGAAATTTGAATCAAATATAAATTGCTGTGCTATCTGACCCCACGTCGCTTTTTCGGTGTGCCACCAGGCCTGAAAAAATATTTTAGGGGAAACGCTGCGCTCTCTGATTGGTAGGTCCTGCTATTGCTTCAGTGGAACACTGGAGGTGTATTTTTAGCTTTTGTCCTCAGTTTCATTTTGTGTTTTGAATTAATTAATTAATTTTTTTCCTCAAGGGGACCCTGCGGAGGCAGTTTCCCGAGCCGGGGCGTCCAATCAGGACGGAGATATCAAGCGTGTGTCCACCAAGGAGTGGGCACGGTCCACAGGGTACGACCCCGTCAAGATCTTCAACAAGGTGGGTTTGGCAAAACCAATTGAACAGCGCTTCACTGCTGGGGCTAAGGGTCATATGGGTGAGATGCTGGGGCTAAGGGTCATATGGCTGAGATGCTGTAACTACATCTGATCCCGTAGCTCTTCAAAGTTGACATCATGTACTTGCTGACCATGGACAAGCTGTGGAAGAAGAGGAAAGCTCCGCTGCCCCTAGACTGGGCTGTAATTCAAAAGCTAGGTGAGCAACCAGCACACAGATTGCTAATCCTACTGCTACACACAGCACCGTTACCACAGTGCTAATGCTACTGCTACAACACAATACCGTTACCACAGTGCTAATCCTACTGCTACACACAGCACCGTTACCACAGTGCTAATGCTACTGCTACACACAATACCGTTACCACACTGCTAATGCTACTGCTACACACAGAACCATTACCACACTGCTAATGCTACTGCTACACACAATACCGTTACCACACTGCTAATGCTACTGCTTCACACAATGCCGTTACCACACTGCTAATCCTACTGCTTCACACAGCACCGTTACCACAGTGCTAATGCTACTGCTACACACAGAACCATTACCACACTGCTAATGCTACTGCTACACACAATACCGTTACCACACTGCTAATGCTACTGCTTCACACAATGCTGTTACCACACTGCTAATCCTACTGCTTCACACAATGCCTTACCACACTGCTAATGCTACTGCTACACACAATGCCGTTACCACACTGCTAATGCTACTGCTTCACACAATGCTGTTACCACACTGCTAATGCTACTGCTTCACACAATGCTGTTACCACACTGCTAATCCTACTGCTTCACACAATACCGTTACCACACTGCTAATGCTACTGCTTCACACAATGCTGTTACCACACTGCTAATGCTACTGCTTCACACAATGCCGTTACCACACTGCTAATGCTACTGCTTCACACAGCACCGTTACCACAGTGCTAATGCTACTGCTACACACAGCACCGTTACCACAGTGCTAATGCTACTGCTACACACAATACCGTTACCACACTGCTAATGCTACTGCTTCACACAATGCTGTTACCACACTGCTAATCCTACTGCTTCGCACAATGCCGTTACCACACTGCTAATGCTACTGCTTCACACAATGCTGTTACCACAGTGCTAATGCTACTGCTTCACACAATGCCGTTACCACAGTGCTAATGCTACTGCTTCACACAATGCCGTTACCACACTGCTAATGCTACTGCTACACACAATGCCGTTACCACACTGCTAATGCTACTGCTTCACACAATGCTGTTACCACACTGCTAATCCTACTGCTTCACACAATGCCGTTACCACACTGCTAATGCTACTGCTTCACACAGCACCGTTACCACAGTGCTAATGCTACTGCTTCACACAATGCTGTTACCACACTGCTAATGCTACTGCTTCACACAATGCCGTTACCACACTGCTAATGCTACTGCTTCACACAGCACCGTTACCACACTGCTAATGCTACTGCTACACACAATGCTGTTACCACACTGCTAATCCTACTGCTTCACACAATACCGTTACCACACTGCTAATGCTACTGCTACACACAATACCGTTACCACACTGCTAATGCTACTGCTTCACACAATGCTGTTACCACACTGCTAATCCTACTGCTTCACACAATACCGTTACCACACTGCTAATGCTACTGCTACACACAATGCCGTTACCACAGTGCTAATGCTACTGCTACACACAATGCCGTTACCACACTGCTAATGCTACTGCTACACACAATGCCGTTACCACACTGCTAATGCTACTGCTACACACAATGCCGTTACCACACTGCTAATGCTACTGCTTCACACAATGCCGTTACCACAGTGCTAATGCTACTGCTTCACACAATGCCGTTACCACAGTGCTAATGCTACTGCTTCACACAATGCTGTTACCACACTGCTAATCCTACTGCTTCACACAATACCGTTACCACACTGCTAATCCTACTGCTTCACACAATGCTGTTACCACACTGCTAATCCTACTGCTTCACACAATGCCGTTACCACACTGCTAATGCTACTGCTACACACAATGCCGTTACCACACTGCTAATGCTACGGTACCAGCGCCATAGCCACACTGCTAATCCTAATGTCTCTGCAGCATGCCCCCAGGAGGAGGTATCGGGGACGGGGCTAAAGGATCAGCAGGTGCTCGGGGTACGGGGGTACACCCACCTCTTCTCCCGAAGTGTGGAGACACTGCGTGCCCAGCTGGCTGAGAAGGGTGAAGGAGGAGAACTCACCTGGGACAAGGTAGGTTAGGGCGGAGGAGGGGAGGGGTGTGGCATAGATCAGAAATGGGTGCTAGCTATAGAGTACTCGAGTATATTTTATGTTTTAGTAATTTTTTGTGAATATACCAGCTCTGGCACTGTTTAAAAACTCATCGTACCATAAGTCCCTCCTGATGGTTTAATGAAGTAAAATGGCGGAATTAGCAAGGTGGTATGCACTGCCAAAAATGTCCAGACGAGATGATATCTGATTGGTCGAGAATCACCCGTGCGTTGCAGTAATGGATATGTAGTTTGTTAAAGTGGACTACAAACCGAACGACAATCATTAATCCATTACTTCAAAAAAAATTTTTTTTTATAATTGGGACAAGCGATGTATGGTCTATGTCCTTATACCACACAGGCTAATTCAGGAAAGTTTCGGCTCAGTCTATGAATCAGATTTCAAGAAATAGTCTCCGAAGCCCGTTGTATCTGTCATAGGGTTCTTGTCTGCACCAGTTTGGTCACGACTGACGGTACTCACTTGAGTACTCTGACTGTATAGAGCTCCGTAGTCCCTCCCCCTCTTATCGCTGGCTGGTCCCGGAAGACTGCCGGAAGCCATTACCTGCCCCAATTTGGGATCTTTCAGTCACCCTTATGATGATATATGGCATTGTATGGACCAAACTTTGGCATATATGCGATACAAAGTCCATTATATACTCACCACAGCGGGTAGTTGTGTGGGTACTATCCTGTAACCGTTCAGATGGAATGAAAATCGCCATACTTTCGATTGCCCTCGGACCTGTGTTTGACACCCTCCCTTCCTTATGTGTGTTGCCAGGATGACCCCCCTGCGATGGACTTCGTGACGGCCGCATCAAACCTGCGCATGCACATCTTCAGCATGAACATGAAGAGCCGCTTTGACGTGAAGTGTGAGTGACCGGGCGGGCTCGGGAGGGCGAGGCATGACATTGGCTGCGCGTCAGTGGCCCTTTCTGCGCCTTTCTGCCTTTCTGCGTCTTTCTGTCTTTCTGCCTGTGGCGAAGTGAGCCGTAGTGCTCAGGTGCAGAGAAAAGAACCAGACTTTGTTATAAAGAGAACGGGTTTTTATTTCAGCTTCTCTTTTTTAAATGACTTGTTCACAACTAAACACACAAACACACAGTTCTCCGCTCCTCTCTCGAACCCCCAGAAGGCTCCTTTTCAAGGTTCTCAGGCTCACTGTTGAACAATCAAGGCAATTGGTTAATTGATACAAAAAATAACACAATCAATCGTCACCAATTGCCTGATTACAGACAGCTGTGCCGGTTCCATAAACCACCCGAGTTCACTCTCTCTCTCGCCGTCAGCGCCTAAAACCACGCCCCCCTACCACACTGCCTTTCTGCGTCTTTCCATTTCCAGGTCGGTAATATTTGCTGTCGTTTGTCTGCAGCCATGGCAGGGAACATCATTCCGGCGATCGCCACCACCAATGCCGTAATCGCCGGCCTCATCGTGCTGGAGGCCCTGAAGATCCTGTCTGGAGACGTGGAGCAGTGCCGTACGGTGAGGAGCGGCTCCGCATAACAACATTTCACACCCCAAAAACCCAAACTGCCCCCAGTAGGAGTAATCAGTTTTCTCTTTCCGTCTCTCTTTCTCTCTCTCTCTCTCTCTCTCCCTCCCTCCCTCCATCTCTTGTCCCTCTCTCTGTGCTGTGACCAAATATGATCCCTGTTCTCTGCCCTCTGTCCCCTGTCTACTATGTGCCCTCTCCCCTCACTTTGCAAGCAGTGTGTGAAATAAATCCTGCAGAACTCTTTCCAAACTACTGAGGAAGTAGTTTGTAATATTTTTATAAATTTATTGAGATTACATTTTATTGAGAATATCAATCAGTTTACATATGACAATGGTTAGAAAGTGTAGATTATGAATGAAGAATTAACAAAAATAAAAACAGTAGTTTGTAATATGTCCAGCTCTTGTAGTTGTAGTTTGTACTTCCCGAAATTGTCGGATGAGTGCACAGTTCTGTGGATGAGTGAGCTCTTGAATCCTCAACAAAATCCTGGAAATAAGGCTTTCATTTTAAGTGCCCCCATTTGTGACCAAAAGTCGTCCGCTCAAAATCTTTTTCACAAAGTTAACTCAAATATGCGCCCTCAAAGGGGTGAAGGGATCATATTTGGTCACGGCCTCTGTCTCTCAATTCAATTACATTCAAAATGCTTGGCATGAATGTATCAAAACAATATTGCCGAAGCGGGTAACTGGTAACATTGTAACCAGCTTTTACAATGCTAACTAAAGATAAGAAAATAAATATCACAAATTAAGAACGGTAGATAATTTTGCTAATCAAATGTATACATACACATCAATAATGATATTATGAAATGCCGATATTATGCCTTTGGTTCTAACTGGTGCTCTCTTTGTGTGTGCGTCTGTCTCAGATCTTCCTGAATAAGCAGCCTAACCCGCGTAAAAAGCTGCTGGTTCCGTGCGCTCTGGACCCACCCAGCGCCAGCTGCTACGTGTGCGCCAGCAAGCCCGAGGTCACCGTCCGCCTCAACGTGCACAAGACCCTGGTGCTCAGCCTGCAAGACAAGGTACCACCCCCACCCCCCCGGTTATTTTTTTTTTGCCACCCTTTTTTGCACTGATTTTCAAGGGCATTTTTTTACATTTCGGGGACACTAACATGTTATGATGGAAAAAGCTTATTAAACCTCCCGGTTGTTTAAAAAATATAAATAAATAAAAAATACAACTCAATAGATGGCATCCAAAATACTTTATTTTATTTTATTTAATCATTAAATTCACATTTACAAACTTAATTTAGGATATGTAACCAAATATTAAATATGATTACTTTATTTAAGTTTGTTCATTTGTCCAATTACTTTCCATCCCCTAAAATGGGGGGGGTTAGGGGGGTGGCTGTGTATAAAAAGGGCTACAGTTGCTACACGGTTCACCCAATATGGATGTAAAAATCCACTAATTAAAACTGCACTTTAACCTCGTAATCACTGTTCCATTTCAAGTCCAAAGTGCTGGAGAACAGAGCCAAAACAACCAAAAATGCGTCACCACTGTATATGATTCGGCACGTACGCAAGTGTAAAAGTGCGTGACGGTTCAAAAACTTTAAAACCAATTTTAGCCGGTTTTTCACCTGAATGCGAGGTGGAATTTCAGCAACTTTTCAATGTAAAAATGTTCACTGGGAGGCAGATGTTGAAACTTTGCTGCTAACGTTACTTCCCTCAGAATCGTTTGATACAGACGTGATGTTTAATTCTGTTTGGGTTTTGGGTTTAATTGGTATTACGAACATGTCGATTTTGTGGAGTCAACATCAACTCTAGCGAACTGTCTCGCTGGCACTCCAGTCCAGTAGGCGATGTAGCATACCGCAACAAACAGCGCTTTTCCATTGGTTTCACGTTTATTAATATAACTTCTCTGCAATACGATTTGCCCGTGCGTGCCCAGGCGCTGAGCACCCACATGATCGCCGCCTATGGTTCAGATATTTATATCAGATATTTGGTTCAGATTAACTTGACGCCAGCTTTACATTAATAAAATACTAAATAAATCTTTGAGATGCCAAATTGTTAAAATGAACACAAAAAGGCTTAAAAATGTAGGCTACACAAAAATAATGGTGAGTCTGTGCAAGATTTTGTTTGATCATTTTGATCACTTTTGGGTGTAGGATTTTTAATCAAGTACAGGACCGAGAGTAGGCTAGTCAAGTGACTGGCTGGTGCGCTGTTCTCTTTAGTTCGGCGCTATGTTTTACTTGGTAACGAACGGAGTCTTGGAAATTAGTAGCGGAATAAAAGTATCAATTTTATTTTGAAAATGTAGAGAAGTAAACGGAAAGAGAACTACTTGAGTAAAGTACAAAGTCGTCAAAACGAGTAGCCTAGGCTACAATAACTTTGTTACTTTACAACAATGCCAACAACGTTATATGATCACCCTTCTCGTTGATCCCCACCCAGTCCAATTTCCAGGACTACTGTTGAGTGCTTTACATTTCGGTTTTGTGGTGGTGGGACCTTTGTTTCCCCATGTAACGTTATTGTCGGCTTTTGGACGGGCTTCTTTGTGGGTAGGCTACTAGAAAACGCCCCGTGCTGCTAATGTCGTTAGCACAACCACAACGCCGCAGCAGGCGCAGCTAACGTTAGCAAAGGTGGGACCATAGAGGAGGGACTCGTCGGCATTTGATCAATAGCGATTACTAATCCACGTCTTCCACCCTTCATTATAGTAACGTTATTCTATTCTTTACTATTTGGTAACGTATTATTATCAATGTTTCCAGACATTTTCGCAACAGGAAAAAAATATATAAACCATAAAAATGTCAAGGGTATTTTTTGCCCCCCTTAACTGATTTTCGAGAGCATATTATCCATTTTCGAGGGCATTTTTGTCCCAAGCCACGTTAATTTCTAACCCTGATCGACAGTGATCGGAGCATCACATAACGATGAGCTGTAGGAAACATTCACTCTCCCACTCTTGGCCCTTATTGTAGAAAGCGGGTTTTGTCTGGCTATTCGACTACACAAATGGGATGCAAAGCAATACAATCAAGGTAAATAAATTAAATCAGCCAAACACTACTCCAATTTGAGAGATTCCTGTCGTCCTGTAGCCTACTAGTACTACTTATTAAGCTGCGTCGCCCTGCTTCTAAGGTAGTTCTTTGTAAGTTTCAGTTTTGAAAATGCCCTCTGCAGAAGTTACAGGAGTTGTTAAAAAGATCTTAAATAAATAAGACGCAGACTTTCGGTCCGTGCGCTTGCCCCCCCCCCCCCCCCCAGGATCAGGGGTTCGATCCCCGGGTATGGCCGGTGCCTTGAGGGAGTGGAAATTGGCGGCTGCTCCCAGGGTGGGGGGAGGAACTCTGAGAGAATCGTCGCACATAAGACAGCCCTGGGCCTTGCCCTGCTACCGGACAAAGGGGTTGTAGCGGCGATTCATTAGCGGTTGCTACACGGTCATTTAATTGCAATACGGTCCAATTGCCTACCAAATTGGGAGAAAAAGGGGAAAATCAGGGGGGAAAAAGCTTAAGTGCCGTAGCAACATAAGGAAAACTGTGAAGAAGGGACAGGTGCTTTAAACAGTTCAGCAAGATTTTTAACTGAGCCTGTTATTCTCCTTAAGTTATGGCCTCTGTGTGTAACGGAAAGAAATGAACTGTGTAGGAAACTCTTTGAGGACAGCCTGAATCTGTCAGGAGGCTGCAAGCTGCCGCAGTGGAGCTAGCTACCTGTCATTGCGTTTCGTCAGTCGATGTGGAAGCTTCACTGGATCTTTCCGGTTAGAATAATTACTGGTCATTTTAGCTTTAGCGTGTTCTTTTAATGTTTTAGCTGCGTTTTTGGGCACCACTACAAGACTTTTTACTCGTATTTTTGAGAAATAAACTACATAGGCTACTCACACTCTAAACAACTTTATTCAGCGGTGACCAGACTGATTTGTTGTCTTTTTTGAGCACTGTGTCCGTACCCACCCCCACCGCGGGGGCTGTCCGCTACGCCACTGACGTTGTGGCAATTATGAAGGAGACAGGGCCGTGTAGCAGGATGAGTGTTTGTGCATGTTTGTATGTGTGTTTTTGTGTGCACACGAAGCCATGTGAGGTGCGTGTGTGGTTTGGGTGAAGTGCAGGCAGAGGGCTGAGATTGGCAGTTGCTGTGTAAGTGACACTAATGAAAGCGTGTTGTTTGTCAGATTCTGAAGGAGAAATTGGGCATGGTGGCACCTGATGTGCAGATTGAGGATGGGAAAGGAACCATCCTCATCTCCTCAGAGGAAGGAGAGACTGAGGGTAAGGCTCTGTAACTGATGTCACTCTGCTCTACAACAAGCACTTCTGTAGCAGGCCAGCAGGGGGCGACAGATCCCTTTTTTTTAATGTTGGTTCATCACAGCCTCTCTTTTTTCTCTCTAGAAAACAATAACCGCAATCTATCTGAGTTTGGTATCAGGAATGGGAGCCGGTTGCAAGTGGATGACTTTCTCCAAGATTACACACTCCTGATAAATGTGTTGCACTGGTGAGTCTGACCTGCATGCCTGTGTGTGCCCCTCTGTGCCTATCTATGATAAATTCTGATCGTTTATACTGAACATTGTCATGTGTGTGTGTGAAAAGTGAGGACTTGGGGAAGGATGTTGAGTTTGAGCTGGTAGGCGACGCCCCTGACAAGGCCCCGCCACAGACCAGCGCCCCTGAAGAGGGAAAGGGCATCGCCAACGGCAGCGAAGATTCCGCCCAGCCTTCTACCTCCTCTAAAGGTGATGCACACGTATTTACAAATTTTATCTTTAAAGTGCACCCAGCCACCCACTGTCTTCGCCTACTACACAATTTTGAAAAATACTTTGTGGAGTGAGGGAGAGGGGTGGTGGGTGGAGGTGTGTCCATCATCATTTGCATAAATTAATGTACAATGTACAAATGATTTTGTATAACTCGGATCAAACTGTCAAACTAGATGTTGCAGATCAAATAGGAATCAAGATTCAGCAACTGCATGGCCCATTTCTTACCTCAAATATTTTCAGAAACTTTATTTAAGTTTAAAAACGTGGAGCCAAAACCAAAGGACCGTGATGCATCTAACCAATCAGGTGCCTGCTATTTTTCTTGTGGGCGGCAACACTTATCCAAAGAGGTACTCTGACATCAAGATTGGGGCAGGGGCAGAGTGGGGAGCAGAAAGAAAACTGTTAGAGGGCAGCACCAAGACTATTTTCTACCAATTTCTTGTGATATACGATATTATTTCAGAATTTTTGAAATAACTGAATGGATTAATAAATTTCATTATAAGGTAGGCATGCAAACACGTTTACAGCTAAAAAAACATGATTGAGTCTAGTTACCCTTTGAACTATTCTATGGTCTCAACCTGTTGTCATTTATTCTACTAAACAAGTAGAATAAATCACAAAGTCTCCAAATCACAAAGTTTTATCGTCATTGTGTCTCGTAGTATAGCAAGAGAATGCAAACTGAAGTACCTTCAGAAAAATCTATTGAACTACAGTATTATCAATAACACACTTGGTGGAAAAAGATAAATTGCTCCGTTAACTACAGCATTAGTGGTCAGAACAAGGTTCAATATAGACCTGAACGAATTTGAGAATATCTGTGTTTCTTTGCCGTGATTTGCTGCAGAAATGGCAAAGATCAAATGAACCGATTAGGTCATCCATATGATTGTGGGCACAGAGAATGGAGGGTTAGACCTATCCAGAAGTTCAAATAAGACATGGATATAGACAGAGTTGCAGGTGAATAATCCTAATACCCCCCTCCCCAAAATGGTAGCTCCTGTGGAGGACGATGACGTTCTCATCGTGGATTCAGACGAAGAGCCCTCCTCCAGCGCCACGGATATTGCCCAGGAGATGGGCTCGCACAAAAGGAAGCTACAGGATGTGGAGACTGGTGAGGGCGTTGCCAAGCGCAAGCGACTGGAGCAACCGCCAGCTGAAGACGATGACATCATTGCGCTTGACTAGCTCGTGCGTGGGGGCATGTCCATGGTTGTATTTTCATACTCTGTGTCTCTTCTTATAGAATACCTGTAAATATATATGTACAAAAACTGACCTGTCAAAAGCTTTATGCTTATTTTTGTTGGGTTTATATTGTCAACTGAATGCCATAGACAGCTGAAGATACAGCTGACTTCTGAAACAAGTTTTTAAAAAATAATTTAAAAAAGGGAAAACTTTTGTATTACTTACAACCAATTCGACACAATGAGTCGTGTGTTCCATTTTGGGAAACGAACAATGTAAACAATGCTATAAATTGCTGTACTTTTTTGAGAATTAGAAGTTACCCAACAGGAATGTCTTCATTTTCCGGCCTTTGAAACGTATGTAAACTGGCACCAGTCACTCGTGAGCCGCCAACCGTTTACGCTGCGCTCTGGTCTGTACCATAGAGCAGACACTAGTGTAAAACGCAGTAGATCCAGACTCGTCGATGAATGTGGATTCTTGTAGATTTGAGCGGTAGTGGGCTGCGTGAGACGATTTACTCTGCTAATTACTGATAGCAATGCACAATTCGGTCGCCTGCTGTTAGATGCCTACTTCCCGGTAGGCTACCGTTTAATGAAGAAAGATGTTTTTGTGGGTGTTTGTGGCCAGCATTATTTATATTTCACGTTTTCATGGTTTTGTTTCAGGCACGTCGATACTGTACCTCATTTGGACCAAATAAAGACTGAATAAACGGTAAAAAATATTGTATACATGCAACTCCCACATTTTATTAACTTTAACACAGGCTTCCAAGAAGAACGTGTTTAGATGAAAGGCGCATTTATTGTGAAACTACCAGCGTTTTTATGAGCCACTTTATGTGGATCTCCCATTGACGTTTAACAAACTGAACCCGCCGGATGGTGTCTTTTACCCTCTACAAAGATTATGCCAACTCCAACGCCTCTGTGTGGTAACTTGCACGTACCTTTCCTGACTGTTTTTGCAAACTTGTGGTGTCGCAACTATTTATCGGTTTGCAAATAAGCGTTTCCGTGCGTCAGATGAAGACGCATTGGGGGGGAAACATCTAAGGAAAGTACTGTTTGTGCTTAGTTGGAGAACAGAGTCCAAAAAAACACGTCCCCTTGTCAAGTTTCTTATAAATGTTTTACACCGAAGTAACTGCATACGTGTTAGTGATTTCCAGTAGCTTCCATGTCCAGGGTAGGCCTACTAAAAGCAAATAACCAGTGAACCTATTTTTAAGAGATAAGAATAGTGGGTATTGTCCCCACAGCATTGCCTGCATGCAACCCCGAAACTGCGTTATTTGCGTCGTGCAGGCAAATTGGTTATTTTTTTCTTATAGCTCGTTACTTATAGGCTACAGCGGTAGAGGGGTTAATAAATTGGTAGCCTAGTGTCCAAGCGAATTTGTCTAATTCCCCGCTTGTATGCGGAGTTTGGTCCAATTTCAACTGCCGTTGTACCCTTGAGCAAGTTATTTTTCTTTAGTCGCCGAATCAAATAAAACTATAAACATAGCATAAAGGTAAGGTGTTTAAATCGTACTGGGTAAGGGCGTCTGCTAACGCTGAATCGGCTAGCTAACATGACCCCATTGGCTGTAGCCTCGCGAGACCTTACAAGTAGGCTAGTTTAGCTAATTCTACGGATGTGTGAAGTAAACTTTACGTTAGTGTAGCTTAAAAAACTAATTCGCTTTTTCGTTACTGACGTTAATTTTATGTATCCGTTACGAAGGCTAGATGTCTAGTCTTCGTAACCGAATAAAATATGGCTACACAAAAAGCACACTTATAGCAACGATATTCACCTCGTGTCCTCTTCTTTATTTTATGGTGCTTTATGCAACGCACGCTCGTTTTTCAAACACAATTTAACGGTATTATTCTGGTTACTCGGCGCAGCCCGTTTGTAGTTCTGCGGCTCTACCGTTACAGTGTAGCGGTTCTGCGAAGTGGAACGAGTATAGTTCTGTGGTGGAACCCAACGATACGCCCCTGTGATCTCGCAGCTGATTGGCTAACGTCGCACCACCCAGAACAATTTTATTTTGTCTGTTTTGTATTTTTCGCTTGTTGCCGAGTTCTCCTGTGGTGGATGCAAAGATTAAACACGTTTATCGGTGCTTCCAGGGTTTATGACAGAAAGATAACGTAGGGTGTGTAGAACTGTAGCATACCACCCTCTTGTAACCAGAAAAACCAGTAGGCTCGCCTACCTTTTTAACCGCAGTAAGGAAAAGGTGCATGTTTTAAGCCTTCCCCTTTTTGCTACGACCAATAAGTGGGGACAACGAGGGAGCCGATTCCCTCCCCTACGGAATGGATGGGACGTAACACGTTTAATTTGTAACAGGGTAATTTGAACCGTTTCGGGGCGACCAATGAGTGTGGGCAGACACTGGCACTCACCGGAAGATAGTATAAGAAGGTTTTAACCAAAACATATTTTTGTATTATTTGCAAACGGTTGATCCGCCCAGGAATTCACAACATGGTAACGCTCACCGCGATCGTTGCACCGATGGGTCGCCAACTACTCCAGCAATTTTCCAAACACGCCAGAGGACAGCGATGGATCCCCGTCCGAAGATGCAATCTGTCAGCATGTTCCAGCAAATATGTGCTCTCCCATGGTTAGTACGTGATAATAGCCACGGGTAGATTATGGAAAAGTGTAACAAAACTATCATTAGCGATCTTGTTAGTTTCGATGAAAGGAAAGTCTTGTAACGAGTGTGAGCTTGCTTGGGTAACTTGTTCGCTAGCTAACGTTACCGAATCGGCATGTCGACTCATTCCGAACAGCATATGTGCCTTTTGTCACTTATGCTGTTAGGCTATAGACGGCCTAACGTTTAATTTTAATCAAAACGTTTATTCTGCACAAGATTGTGTAATGTGAATAGCTTTTGTTGAATGAACACCATTAAAGGGTTAACTGTAGACATCTAGCCCGAACGATTGTTTTCATGTCAGTGAAGAACTACGCAGAAATTGTGGACTGGATTCTGGTAAAACTCGGGACCCCAGTTAGGACAAAAGCGGTTGATTTCTGGTCCCGGACAAGGTACACAGTCCAGATTTTCTTCGCAGCCGGTTTACATTAAACAACCCCAGATTAAATTAGCAAATGTGTAGCCTAGGCCAAGATATATTCTGTCACCTATTATGTTGATAAACTTTGTAAATCCTAGTTTTCACTTGCGATATAGGATAATGTTGAATGTAATAACCAGGTTTCGCCTGTGGGCTGCTATTGAGTGTTTGATTTTCATATTCATTTTGGGTTTATTTTCAATTTTTCAAGTTGACCTAGTTCGTTCCATGAGTGAGCAAGTGGGATTGTTTGCTACACGCTGACATTAGAAATGACAGGAAGAAGCTGATGCAGAAAGCACCTCTGTGGGGAGCCACGACCATAATCTGGGGTGAATTTCATCAGTGTCCCCAAATTGTCTCCTTTTTTTCGACTGATGATAGCCTATTTAGGCCTACTTAGTTTGGATAATTATTTTACAGGCTATTGATCACGCCACCCCTACTGTCAGGAGAGGCTATAGACCGCCTTTCCTATTCGTGAGAATATTTTCTTTATAACTGGGGTTTATTGTTGGAAAGAAATGTTGCATAAGACGGGAATCCATCCGCACCCTCGCCCCACCCAGCAACGCTGGCTGGCCCGTTTATTATTATTATTTGGCATCACATCATCATCTCTCAAACTCACGCGAACTGCATGCGTGACTTTGGCTACAGGTAACCTAGCCTCTCAAAACCGATTAAAAAAAAACACATAGCCTAACGTGTCATTTTTTTAAACACATCTCCGTTTCAAGTTAAGGACAGGGCAATTTTTCCTTTTTTTGTGTTGCCTAGGTAGGCCTATACATGTAGCTAAACCATAATTAGGCTAATACACTCTCAAAACATGTAAAACGAAACATTAATTTTTTTTAACACACCCCGTCTCTAGTTAAGGACGACACATTTTGTGTTACTTTTCAACATTTAATTTGACAAAAAATGTGTTGAAAATAACATAAAAGCCTAACTTTAACTATAGTCTAACTTTTACACAAAATGTGTTGAAAGTAGGCCTAACACAAAGTGTTTTGCATATGAATAGCACATCCTTTTTGAGAGTGTAGCTTCAACTCGGCTACTGGAGGCAGAAATGTGGTTTAGGTCTAGATATGTTATTTCCGACTTCAGATCAGTTGCGCATAAGTTTGTGCTCCCTCTCTGGCTCTCAACCACATACACTACAAACAATTCCGTTTACAACAATTCTAATAAAGACGCTCAGCTGACGCACATTCATTATGCAGGGCTCAGGCTTTAGTCCACAATAAGCTTTGCACTTGAATAACGCTAAATTTCAGAGAAAGAAGCTATTGTTGGCATCAACTGCATAGACTAATCGGGTCGTAGCATAGGGCTACCTATCGTCTACAATGTAGCCGATCTCGTAGGCTATTGCCTATAGAATCTCAAAACTAGAAATATGATATAATTGGAAACTGCTCGTTTCTAGGATTAGCCTCTGGTTTAAAATAACCTAAATAGGAAGGCACGATAAGCATAGGTTATTTTTCACCAATAAGCGAAATTAATAGCTGTTTTTGCTGTGCAGTTTTAGGCTAGCTACACGAAAGAGTTAAACAGTTGGTTTCGAAATATGTCGCCTATTGCATAGAGTGCGGTTTTTGTTTAACAGACCAATGGCAGGCGGACCCGATAGAAAAGAAGCCGCAGTAATTGTCTTGTGACTCGGGACGTCGCGAGTGCTGAAAATACTTTGCCCGAAAGGAAGACATTCCCGTGATAACGCGCAGCCAGGTGGAGGAGTGGGGTTGCATTTTGTTGTCTTGATGGCAACCAATGAATATGTTCCCACTGTCGGGTTCTGCAATCTATTTGCGGACTATATATTTATATATATATATTTTTTTGTGTGTGTGTGCAATTTCCTTTAAGGTTATTGCGGGCTTGAGGAGGAAGTGATTTTATTTTTCATTTCCACTGGTTCAAGGAAGAACGAGCTTCGTTTAGTCCATCCTCGTAATTTTTAGTACAAGTTAAGCGTTTCAACTATTTCTATCATGTGTGCTATGCAGGAAGCGGCGGCATGTGAATGTAAGTTTTGGGGTAGGGTAAAACTTTTCTGTAGAATGCCATGTTTTTTTTCTCCGAGGAAGAGATTGTCTGTGGAATATGTTATGGGGTATTGAGCCAAATTGTGTCTGTCACGTCACTGACAGCTCAGCGTGTCTCTCATTTACAGTGCATCCGATGTGGCAGGGCCCTCTCGCGGTGCCGGGTGGGGACAAACAGTCTCCGATCGACATCGTGGTGCGCAAGAGCGTCTTCGACCCCCAACTTAAGCCCCTGACCTTCCAATACGACCCCAGGACTTGCCAGCAAATATGGAACAACGGCTACTCCTTCCTCGTGGAGTACGACGACACGTCAGACAAGTCCAGTAAGAATGTATTTTCCTTCCCGCCCCCACCAAACTAGGGAATTACTGGAAATTGCTCATGGGTGTTTGAATGTGAACGTTGATTACATCTAAGCCTGGCTTCATTTTGTGGTGTTTTTAATGTTTAATTGGAAATGTCTGACTTAACTGTGGGAGGGATAGTCCAAAAAAAAAAAAAAACAGTTTACCATATTTGTTAAGTTAGTAATACCAAATGGATGTATACACTGCTCATTCCACTTGTATTTGGATACTTTCTCTCTTTCTGCGGTTGCTGCTTTTTCCATTCCAGCTAGGACCTACAAAATGAAGGCTTCTGTTTCCTTGTGGGATTATTCTGCACTGGGTCGGCTGTATGACCTCAGCCGGACACAATTTCTCCCAGAATCAAAAGGGTTTTTGTCAGTTGAGAAATGAAGGAATTGATCTTTTAAAAATCTTAATTTTAAATGAAGAGCAACACCCTTTTCTCACAAAGTGGCCAAATTCATTGTTGAGCTGTGTTCCATTTCAACAAGCTGTGCAAGTTGTACAAGACTTGAGCGAGAGCATGTGGACGTCCATATTTAAGAGGTTTAAGGGGTGTTAACAGCGTGAACTGTCTATACCTGTGTAAACTGTAAAGTGACAATAAAAGAACTTGAACTTGAACTTGTGAGCAAAAATAGACTATTGTTCGCATGGGTGTCAATCATTATAGGCAGGGCAAAATCTGATCCTGAAGAGCTGCATCATCTGCTGGAGTTTGCTTCACCTTGAAATCAACAGCCAGTTTAGAGCCGAGAATGCAAATGAGGTGACATAACTGTAAATGGATACTTGAACTGATCTGTCAAGTGCTGAGAAGCAACGAAAAACTAGCGCACCCTGTGGCTCTCCAGAACCAGCGTTGGCCATCCCTGTCTCTTCAGGATCAAAGCTATAGGCATTTTTCAAAGGCGTGTTCAGGAAAACGGCTCTGTTTGTGCGGTCAGTGTACGGCACGTTTTTCGTTCAGGCTGTGTAACGTTAAGCGATGTGTGTCTTCCCCAGCTCTGAGCGGGGGACCCCTGCAGGATCCGTACCGGCTGTGCCAGTTCCACTTCCACTGGGGGGAGAGTAACGCATGGGGCTCTGAGCACACCGTCGACCGCCGGCTCTTCCCTGCCGAGGTAAACCCCCCCCCCATTCTCATAGGAGAAAGAGTGTGTATAAATGCACATGAAGTGTGTGTGCATGCATGCAAAGAGGTGTATATATGTAAATATCACGCATGTACTGCCTGGGGCGAGAGAGTGCGTAAGCGTGTGTATGTCTGTGGATGTGGGTACACGGTGTCTGCCAGAGTGTGTGTGGTGACGTAACTGAACAGCTGGTCCTTAGTGACTGAGCACATGAATGTAGCTGGGGTTGTGCGTTCATAACACTTTTCCAAGTTTCAATGTAGCAGCAGGGACCGGAATACTATCCATCCATCCACACCCCCCCCACACACACATGCCACCACTGTTCATATCAATCCACTCCAATGCAGCCAGCCATGCTTACACACAGCTGAGACCCATGATGTATCAAAGGCTCCTGTGTCATGTGACCCTGTGTGCGGTGGACATTGGTGTAGTGGGCAGGGCTGAGGGCAGGCTTTCTATTGGGAAGTCCAATGACATCAGCCTGCACTCGCCGACAGCTGACTGGGATCAGTGGCTTTTACAATGGTGTGTGTGTGTGTGTGTGTGTGTGTGTGTGCGTGTGTGGGCCTGTAATGCCAGGCTTTGGCCAGTTCCACATACGCTTGTCTTGTGTAACTGCTGCATCATTCTCACATCTCACTAAGTTTTTTTTACCCCTTGTGCATCAAACACAATCTCATGTTCACACCCAATATAAGACTGACCAGATTTGTGCGTAAATGTGTGAGAATGTGTTGGTGCGGTGGCGTATGGTGCATGTGTGTGTATTACAGACAACTGTATATGAAAGACAATGAGATTTAGGTGTGTTTGTAAGGTGTGTGTGTGAGAATGTGCTTCGAAAGTTCCCAGCATTTTCAGGTGAGGTGTGTTTGAGGGAGGAGTTACAGCCTGTGTTTCTGTGTGTGTGTGTGTGTGTGTGTGTGTGTGTGTCTGTGTTTGCGCATATGTGTGTGTGGAACAGGTCTGACCCAGACATGAGCTTTTCTTCTTTTTGTCATCAGGTTGTGTGCTGCTGCTCTTTGATTCCCTCAGGTGCTGTTTTGTCTTTAAAAAGAGTGAATGGGGTTTTGGTTGTCTGAATGGCATTCGGCCTGGACCATTGTTCGTGCTTCTGAAATGCAGGGGCTCCTTTTAGAAGCTGTTTGCTGACCAGCGCACGAGGGTGGCGGGTGGGTACCAGGTGTGTTTTAGGATAGAGTTACAGCCCATATTTCTGTTTGTGTGACAGGTATGACCGGGACATTGACCTTATCCTTTGTAATAATCTCTCCTTTGTAAAATTTCCTCTCTCTCTTCCTGGCAGCTGCACCTGGTCCACTGGAATGCTGAAAGGTACAGTCTGTTTGAGGAGGCAGTGATGGAGGAAAACGGCCTCGCTGTGATTGGGGTTTTCCTCAAGGTACGTCACACGCCTGTTTTATTAGGATCCCCTTTAGCTGACGCCTTGGCGACTGATAGTCTTCCTGGCATCTTCACACATAAAAAAATCATGCGTCACAACAATGGGTACGTTTACATGCACAGCAATATCCGATTACTGTAAACTATCAGCTTACGCCAGTATTTAACTTATCGCGTTCACATGGACATAAGAAGTGTGATTACTCCAAAAGCCGTGTTTACATGAGTCTTTCTATAATCGGCTCTGTGGAAAATGTAGCTACTAACGGCTTCCTGTTGTAAGAACAAAAATTATCCGCTGTAAAAAGTATTATTGTTATTATTATTAGTATTATAGCTAGTTATTTTATAGCTAATTGCAAGTTGTGGTTGATTTATGTTATTGTACTAGCTAGCTTTACAAATCTCTAAATCTGGCCAATTTCCTGATAATTTCAATTATTTAATGTGCTAGCCAGCTAGCTAGTACAAACACACGCACGTAATGCTGAACAATATATTTTCACCGATGAAATGTGTTAATTTAATAATAAAATTCTGGAAGTGAGATCTTGAAAGAACCCCAGGCCCAGCAAATGTTGACGGGTGGAACAATTTTGATGTTACACCGTCCCTTCTGATTGAAAAGCCGAAAGAAACTGGAGAAAGGTGTTCAAATGACAGAACTATGAGTTCTGTGGTTCACATGCACCAAAAATTTAAAGTTTGCGCAAAAAACCGGGTGTGTAAACATGGTTTTGAAAACACGGATTATGACCTTACATTATTATGGAATCAAAATAGGGTCAAAAGTATTGCATCTTGCGTTTTGTACTCGCAGATTTGATTGGTAGCGGCACAAAACACACCTGCAAGTACGCAAGACGCAAGTACTTTTGTCCCACATTTGACACTTCTTCCTGAATAGCCAATGGGGATGCTCAGATTAACATATCATTTGACTATTCAACCAGGAATATCATTTTGATATCCAATCACAAAGCCAGGGGGAGTATGTGAGTGCATATGGAATGCCAGATGGGTCACATTTCGCCACAAACTGGACACGGCGTTTTGGCAGTACAACGCGTCCAGTTTGTGGCGAATTGTGACCCATTTGGCTTACCCATTTACACTTATTATGAGCAGAATCAACCCTGATGTATAGAGCTAAGCCAAACTGCGCCAATGAAATGGAGCAATTGTAAATTAGGTTTCAGTATCTTAGCTTGCCTATGGTAGCCTATAATTCTGCTAGAGTGGTTTCCAAACTCGGTCCTGGGGTACCCCTGTTTATGTTGGTTTTCTTTCCAGCCACAATTGCAATCTCAGAATTTTAACAAGCTGTTATTTTTTCTTAATTATGTGCTTTTAATCTTTAGAGGGATCATTTACCCTCTTAAGCTACATTACGTCAGAAATATGCATGCCATAAAGAATAAAACTCCCATGTTCACGTTGTGCTTATTGTGCTAGCCTATATTGCAAACAATTACAAAAAGGAGGTAAAAATAATTAACTGATCAAATTAAAAACATTTTTTCAACATTTTCCCCTTAACCTCATTAACACAATGCAGGTTTGGATCGTTGTCATTTCCTTTACTTTGGATTCTTTATTATCTACCAATGGTTAGTTTTTTTGGCATATGTGTCCACACTATTACAAGCCTATTGATTTTACTAGCTATCTTGGTTTGATTGATTATTTGAGGTAACTAACTCATCAAAACAAAGACTGAGGTGAATCAATAGGCTCGTAGCAAATTGGTATAAGTGTGGACACATGGTCACTAAAACTAAGCATTAGTCGATGAAGAATTAGAAGAAAACGCAAATGACAATGAGCCAAACCTGCATTGTGTTAATAAGTTTAAGGGGAAATGATGGAAGAACGTAACCACACGGGTTAAAAAACAAAACAAAGTAGGAGCCTATTGATTAATCTCAGTCTTTAATTTGATCCGTTTGACCTCTTTTTATGTAGGCTAATTGTTTGCAATATAGCTTGCAATTATGGTTGCAACTAGCATGCAGTAGCTCACTACCACAGGACCGAGTTTGGGAAGCAGAATTAGGCTATAGCCTACCATTGGCAAGCTAAAATACTCCTTTACAATTGCTCCATTTCCGTGGCGCAGCTTAGATCTATGGATCAGGATCGATTCTGCTCGTAATACATTTTCAATTCATAATAGATTGCTATATTGCATTTTAAATAGCTATGTTCTGGGCTATTTTTAATTAACCAGTCCCACTGACTTCTGGTCATCCTTGATTGGATGAAGCAGTTTCAACCATTGGATTTGAAAAACATCAGATGGAGTTCAGCTCAGACTGTTTGCAAAACGCACGTTAAGTGACTTTTTGGGAAAGAAAACGCCATATTTTTTGCCGTTTTTTGTAGTTCATAAAAACGGCGCTTTTTACGCCATTTTAACAAGCTCAAAATGCCGTAACAAACGGCGTTTTGGCATTACAACGCGTCCAGTTTGTGGCTACTTGTGACCCATTTGGCGTTCCATATGTACCCACATACTGCCCCTGGCTTTGTGATTGGATAGTGAAATGATATTCCTGATTGGATAGTCAAATGATATGTTAATCTGAGCATCCCCATTGGCTATTCAGGAAGAAACGTCAAATGTGGGACAAAAGTACTTGCGTTTTGCGTCTTGAGTACTTGCAGATGTGTTTTGTACAGCTACGAATCAAATCTGTGAGTACAAAACACAAGATGCAATACTTTTGACCCTATTTTGATTCCATACATTATCGGATAAAGATGTTTACGTGACCATTTCAGTAACCAGAGTATTGCCATAACCGGGTTCAGATCAGAGTATTAGTGTGCATGTAAACGTACCTCATGAAAACAAAATAGACATGGAAAAAAAAAATTTATAATAAAAACTAAAGACAAAACAAAAGGGAACACAACGTAACTGTATATCATATGGAGTGTAGATGATGAGAATGCACACCAGCAAATTTCCACTTTGATCCACACACACACACACACACACACACACACACACACTGTCACTCACTCGCTCACTCACTCAGTTTGTCTCTCTTTTTCTCTCTCTCTCACTCACTCACTCACTCTCTTTCTCTCTCACACACACACACACACACACACACACACACACACACACACACACACACAGTCCCTCACTCATTCACTCACACACAGTTTGTCTTTCTCTTTCTTTCTCGCACACGCACACGCACAGTGTCCTGGCTTTGCCCATACTCTCAGGCGGAAGAACTGCTAGGCAGGAACAGGCAGTGTCCGGGGCTGATCTTGGGTTCTGATCTGTTCTTAGGTGGGAAAGAGACACGAAGGTCTTCAGAAATTAGTGGATGCTTTGCCTGCCGTCAGACACAAGGTGAGTTCACCTTTTCAGCCTTTCTAATAGACACCACTAATCCTGTATCTTAATCGGCGTTATAGCCTTTGTATGTGTTTGTGAAGTAGGTGCTGTAGCAGGTTGTCTTTTAGCTCAAGGTCAATGAGATAAGCAGGATCAGATATGCGGGGAAGGTCTGTACTGAACAGGACTAAGAAGATAAACAGCACTGAGAAACGCTGAGGACTCAGTCCGCACTGCCCCCTAGTGACCAACTGCTCAAGGAATATTTTGGTGCTTTTGAGCTTTTTTCAGGAAATCAAAGCGTCATTTCTGCAATTAATTAAATAATACAATTACTGAATTCAGTTATAGAAGATAATTATTTATTGAGAAAATAATTACTAAACATGTTTCTGAAGACAGGTCTGTGCTTTATTGTGATAATGTGATTTTGTAAAGGTGGTTTTTGCCATAATCACTGGATATGACGTCAGAATTACAGGGTGACATTTTTGTCAAAAATGAGTTCTATACAAATAAATGCTGTATTTATCATTATTTACATGTGTGGTGCTAAATTTAAAAAGTTTCAAATCTGGGTGTAATTCCAGTTTTTAGAAAATTCTAAGTGATAAAACCAATGAATTGACAAGACTTTGAAGCTGAATATCACAGAATTGTAGAAATGGCAGATAGAACCATAGATGTGACATACGTCATAGTTTATCTATGGTTCTATATCTATGGATAGATCCCTGTAATTCTCAGTGTGTGAAATTGTGAGTGAGTGTGTGTATGTGCAAGTGTGTCAGTGTATGTATGTATGTTGTAATGTGGTGTAAGGTAAAAACCTCTTTCTGTAGGACAGTGTTTGTGTAGATGTGTGTGAGTGTGTGTGCTGTAATGTGTTATGGACATGGGTATTACAATGTGCTATGTGTTATACTTCCTGTAGGACAGTGTGCTGTAATGCATTATAAACATGTGTATTATAATGTTTTATACTCCCTGTAGGACAGTGTGCAGTCATGCCTTATAAACGTGTGTATTATCATGTGTTATGTGTTATAATCTCCGTAGGACAGTGTGCTGTAGTGCGTTATGCATGTGTGTATTATAACATGTCCTACTCCCTGTAGGACAGTGTGGTGGAGTTCGCCAAGTTCGACCCGGCCTGCCTCCTGCCCACCGACACCCAGGATTACTGGACCTACGCAGGGTCACTGACCACCCCGCCACTGACCGAGTCTGTGTCCTGGATCATAATGAAGCAGCACATAGAAGTCAGCCATGAACAGGTGAGAATGCAGTGTGTGAGGGAGGGAGAGAGGGAGAGAGGGAGGGAGAGAGGGAGAGAGGGAGAGAGAGGAAGAGGGAGGAGAGAGAGAGGGAGGGAGGAAGGGAGGAAGGAAGGGAGGGAGGGAGGGAGGGAGGGGAGAGGAGAGAGAGAGGAGAGGGAGAGGGGGAGAGACAGTGTGTGTGTGTGTGTGTGTGTGTGTGTGTGTGGATCAAGGTGAAACATGAATTTTCTGCTGTGCATTCTCATCATCCTTGTGTGTGTGTGTGTGTGTGTGTAGGGGGTGGTGGGATGGGGGATAGTCATGAGCAACATAAATGAGCACACATACTAACAGCAACATAAATGGTAAACCAAGCTTAATTTAGGCAACGCTTTGCTCTCATTATGTCTCTCTCTCAACCCCCCCCCGCGCAGTTGGCGGTGTTCAGGAGTCTGCTGTTCACCTCTGCAGAGGAGGAGGTGCAGAAAAGCATGGTCAACAACTTCCGTGTGCAGCAGGCCGTGAAGGGGCGCACTGTGCGCTCCTCCTTTACCCCCTTCCTCCAGGAGCTGCCACAGGATGACCAGGCCCCGCCCACCGACCACGCCCACTAACCCCGCCCACCGACCCTGCCCACACAGCTCAACATATCAAACTGAGGAGCTGGCTGTCCTCAGACTGGGGCTGTGCTGTTCGCCACCCGGCGGCGATAGAGCCGCCGGGATTGGTCAAGGAACGTTTGGGATAGGGGGTCAGGGGGTGGGAACCGTGCTTGCTGGTTTATTTCTGTACCGTTGCCAGGGAGATTTGGTGGAAATTGATTATTTGGTTGGTTTTAGGGAAACTAAACTGTACAACAGAGGCATTCTGTCACCCTGAGGGGAAAATGTGATGTTAACAGATTTAACATTGATTGTATTGACAAAACTAGTGATGGACTTTCACACAGTTCTGTTGGAAGTTAGCTGCTGCTGGATTGGTGTCCAACATGTTGAGAAATATCAACTTCAGAAGCCACAGCTTCACGCCTTATGGATACACATAACATACCTTGGCCCCGTCCTGAGTGGGTGTCGCTGGGGTTTGGCCCCGCCCTGAGTGGGTGTCGCTCAGTCTTGGCTCTTGGCCTCGGCTCGGTGTTGAGGGAACTCTGCTATGAGAGAAGTTAGGATGAGTTTGCCGCTGTTGACAGGAACACTAAGGCAGTCATACAACTGCACTGCCACATTACAAACCCTCGCGTCCTCTTTATTTCTGTCCAATTCTGCTTCCTAACTACGTTGATGGTGTTATGGAGTCCACTTGTGTGCATGCATGTGTTTCTCTGTGTGTATATGCAGGTTATCGGTGGTAGTAAAACCATGTCCAGGTATTTTTGGGTGATGGGTGCATTATGGGTCGTGTCCGTTACCCAGAGCTCCGTCCGTGTCCTTGCCAATCCAACGTTCGAGCATCGTTTGCTCCTGCCTGACTCTGTGAAGGGACTCTGACTCTGCCCGTGTGACCTCACTGGTGCTGCGAGCGGATTGGATGACTCATAGACGAGCCCCAACCCCTTTTCTGAGAGCGAAAAGCTGCCGTCAGTGTTGTATAAGGTCAATGACGCACAAACCCCATGTTTATTGGCACCCTCAGCAGTGCCTGCCCTCTGACACCCCCCCCACCCCGGTAGTTATTGATCTCTTCTCCTCCTCCCTTCAGCTGGGTCTGTGTGGAGAGACATACTGGTGCGTCTCACGATCACTGCTGTGAGCTATAGTGGTGTGTGCAGTGAGACCAGCCCAGTGAGACCAGCCTAGTGAGACCTCCAAACAGTGCTAGTGGAGTAATAACTACTGAAGGTAGGCTCTGAGGAGACCCCCACCTCCCCCACCCCCTTACTGTCTGATGCCAACAGGAAAATGCCCCCCTCAGTGGTATTAAAGACCGTTTCTGTGCTGGGGGGCAATAAAGACCAATTAGGCAGGGGGCTTTCTTTAGGGAGGATATAGAGACAATAAACAGGGAGTGTCTGTTGGCTGTGCTGGGAGGGAGATAGAGGGAATAAGAGAAGGAGGACGATGGTTTCTTTAGCTGCTTATTGGCTCCTATGATCGTACGGGGGAAACGCCCACCTGAATCCTCTCCTATTTCCAGGGAGGGAGGGAGGAAGGGAGGGGGGACGGAGCTGGTTTGGTTTGTCCTGTGTGTGGGGCTTTTCTTTGTGATCACAGAGGAACAATACCCCCGCGGAGGCCAGTCCCCATGTGGCCTCCGCTCTGAATGGGCCACCTGGTCTACCCCCCCACCCCCTCCCGCCGGCCCGGTCAGAGAGGTGCCAGCAATAACCCGACCCGAAAACCGTTTCCCCGCTCCCCTGTTCCAACAATGACGGCCTGCTTTGCTGGCCTGAGAGCAGGCGCCGTATCGGGTGGCTGCGGATTCCAGCCGGTTTTTTGTTTCTCTGCTGTTTCATTTGTTGGGTTGGGTTGGGTAGCGGACTTTTATTTTGTCACATGACCCGAGACAGAAATGGTGAAGGGATTTTAAAGAAGAAAGGAAAAATAAAAAACGTATTTTTAAAATTGGGAAGGAACAGAAAATAATTTCTCTACCCGACTTCTCTAAGAACGGAGAAGTGTCTAAAAAGTTATTTCTCCATGAGGGTGCCTGTCACAGTCTGTAACCCCCCCCCATCACAGAGCCGTACACATAACGAGTTCCCTCCTCACATTCCTCCAGCATGGCAGAGCGTTTATACCATGTTTTTATTTTATTTTTTTATTTTTTTAATAAAAGTATTTTGTAAATCGCACACACTTCCACTTATTGGTGCAAGGCAAAACAAAATTGCCAGAAATTACAGTTTTGTCAAAAAATTGTTTTAAAACGAGTCACAATGTATGCATTAAATTTACTGGAAAAAAAGTTGATGCTAAGAATGTTATCCAGTGTATCGGAGAACTTGAATCTAACTTGTTGGGGAACAGGAGCACCTCTTGTTTTCAAGGCCAGTGCTTTGTGTGGGAAGCTGAAAGGGTGTTGTGTTGCAGGTGATCTCTGCCCTGAGGGGCTCTATGTCTGTTAGCCTTAAATGCAATGTTTGTGTTTTATATCCGCCATTGTTGCCTTTCTTTATAATGGAAAAGCTCTCGTAGGTACACACAAACCTCATGATATTACAATATTATGTTCCTTTTTTTATGAATGTAAAATAACCTGTTCTCCGTAACGTGTAACGTGGGACCTGCTGGAAGCATTAGCGCTAACTCTGCCGTTCCTGGGGACTGGGCGGGGTCCTGTGCTGGGAGCCTCCCACAATTTTGTCTGTTGGCTGGATTCCACATTCCATCTCTGCAGGCTCTGAGACGCCCACGGTTCGAGGGCTCGGCTCCCAGCGGGCCTGTTGTCCCAGGTGCCCGGGTCAGTGCACTTTGGCCCCTTGGCCAGGTGGTGGTGCTGTGGCTGGATCTTGAGCCCAGTGTGTTGGCTCACCGTCTCGCACGCTAACAACGCCTGGAGCCACACGCCCCTTTACCCCTCTTCACTGCTGTTGTAGATTTATATTATGTATAGAGGCTTTAAAGATTTATTAAATATATTATACAATATATTAGAAAAGTGAATTTGTTGTCCCCTGTGTTTCCTTTACTAAGTTACTGTGTGTGTGCGTGTGCGTGTGAGCATTGTTCCGTCGTGTGAAGATGTAGGTATGCATCAGTTTCTTTGTGCAAGTATATGTGTGTTTCTGTTTGTTTCTTTGTGTGTTTGTGAGGTCACCCTCAGGACTTTGAAGCAGAATCTGAGATGTTTTGATCTAGTGGGTTTTATATCAATGGTGGATGTAGACACTTGATGAGGTCCCAGACTGCTGGCCACACACACTATGAATACAGGCCTGGCTCAGTTGGACTGTGGCCCCGTGGGCCGCCAGAGGCCTCTGAGTGGAGTGGCGTAGCCTCCCTACTATCCTCAACCCCCAGCTAGGTGCTCTGTGGAAACGGTGCCTCCTTACAACCCCCAAAATTTTGTCACATCAAAAACCACAAATGACAAATGTCTGTGGAAATGCTATTGAGCTACCTCTGTTGGTGCAGCTTGGCAGGTAAGCTGAGATCTGGATTGAAGGCCATTGTTGCTTGATATTAAGTTTTGATCAGCAGAATGCAGAATATGCCATTTTGATTTTTTTTTGTTCACTCTGCCTGAGGCTGTCTCTGAGATCGCAAGCTGTGGGAATGTGCTGCACCCAAGAAATACTTCTATGAAACATTCTACTGGCCCATGAGACTGTTAACCGCACACCCTCTGATGTGTACATCTGCACCCTGTTCCTACAGTGCCTGAGTGTGAGTCTGTGTGTGTGTTTGAGTCTGAGTGTGTGTGAGTCTATGAGTGTGTGTGAATGTGTGTGATTCTCTGAGTATATGTGAGTCTATGAGTGTGTGTTAGTTTCTGAGTCTGTGAGTTTGTGTGTGAGTCTATGAGTGTGTGTGTGTGTGAGTCTGAGTGTGTGTGAATGTGTATGTGAGTCTATGAGTGTGTGTGAGTTTCTATGAGTGTGTGTGAGACTGCCAATACTCAAAAAATACATGCTCCTTTCCTCCACTACCACCTCCTCTCTTCCGTGCCCTGGAAACCGATCGTTGTGTCTTAATCTAATGTTGCTGATTAGGCTACATATTACAAATGGTTACAAATTTAAACTAATTTCTCAAAATTATAAACAACCCACACGGTCAACTCTTTCTGCAAAACTTTATATATCTCTTGTCAAAATCAAGCACTATTTTAAAAACCATACTCATCCCAAAATGATAAATACTAGTCAACAAATGAATACAAATTATAAATGGAAATTACACACGTGTAAAAAATGAAAGACACTATTACCATTATATTACTTCGGCATCAGTATTGTTTGAGTGTACTGGCCTACTCAAATATACAATGTTGGGATTAGACAAAGTAAAAATAAAAAAAAAACAGGAGAAAATGAAACAAATATTTAAAAAACTACTGTACTGGGAGTAAACAAAAAACGTAATCGTACAACCAAAAATAAATTATTCTGCTCTTGATCAGGCCACATATTCTCATGTACATCACACATTATATTTTCTCTGGCCAAGCAGCGGGAGAAGTCTTTTGGAATGACACAGCCACCCTTGGCATGACTGAGAAATGAAAAAGCTATGGCTTCATTGAACCAATTTAGAAACGGAGCATCACGGTGGAAACTCAGTGTCCCATATGACAACACGTGTGAGCTGCTCTGGTCTATCTTGTGTGTGTGTCTGTGTGTGTGTGCACACATGTGAGTGTGTGTATATGTGTGTTTTTGTGTGTATGTACATGTGTGTGTGTCTGAGTGAGTGTGTGTGGAGCTCATTTCTGCAGCATTGTGAAAGGCATGTTTCCCCTATGTTTCAGGTCCTTTTTAAGGCTGGTAAAATAAGCTGCTCTCAGCTGCAGAGGGGACAGGCTCTCCCATATTTACTCCATGTAGGGGTAGCTTCCGTATGCACACAAGGGATACTGCCAGCTTAGCTTGTGCACACTATGCTGTCCATACTGTGGTTCTCTTGTAGTAGTATACATTAGGTACTCTGCAGTACAAGAATCACTGAGTATTGAGGTGTTAGAGTAAATAACAATCGAGTCGATCTACCTATTCTCGTCAACCATCTGCCTTGTTGATGAGGCGGTGATCGGGGGTAGAAGGGTGGGTTCTCCGATAATCTGGACTGATCATAGTCAAGCATGGTGGGTAACACTGGTTCCCACCGCCTTTCCCACTGAAAGTCTCACATCCAACTGCGCCGACTGGAGAGGACCGGTTTGGGCCCCACAACACCTTTGAACATAAAGGAGGGGCCGGGCGGGGAAACCTGGGGTTCCTCTTTGTGCAAACAGACTTCTGCAGTGTGTTATGGTTGGCAGGCAGGGTCGTGGGGGGGGGGGGGGTGCGGGACACGCCGCGCCTCGTCTCTGAGCCCCGTCGTTTCCCCTCATTGTGGCAGAGTTGCGAGGAACCTGGCGCCTTCTGATCCGAACGCGTAAATAAACAGGGCCAAAAAAACGCCTTTCGTCTGTGACCTGCTTCCAGGGTGACCCGTGGGCCTTGTGGCGCAGAGGTTAAGGACCTGGGCTCGTAACGCAGAGATTTCTAATTCAGTTCAGCCCACAGGAGGGCGCTGCATGCATATCTTAATGCAGAGCAATTAACCTGGACACCTCCAATGAGCGGATGCACAGAACGCAGCTGTCGAAATGGCTAATGCGTGTAAAAATGTTCGTTGGTGAGTCTAAATGCACGTGGCCGTGTGCTAAAGAAATAAATAGCATGGATAATAATGAAATAATGTTGGAGGCGGCGGGGTCGGCGGTACATTAGCTGCTGGCACCCCCGCAATCGGAGCAAAATGCATCATGCGGTCGGACCGTGCCGCGCGGCCCCACTAACGGTCCGCAGCGGTGCCGAGACGACGCTCCGATTCCCACCGGCAGATGAAAGCATCGAGGCCGGCGCGTCTGCCTCTGGTTTCTGTTTGTATGTTTATCTGGTTATTTTTAGCAAATAAAAGATAAAAGTGAACGAGTTCACAGCGAACGCAAAGAAAAACAGGAACCTTGGACAGGAGGGAGCTTCTCAGAACTCCCATCCAGCTGCACCCCCCACCCCACACACACACACACACAAGCTGAAAGACGTTTCCTTGGCATTGCCTAGACTCTTCGATGTGTATGGAGGACTGGCCCACTTCTCTTGTGCTTGGACACTCTGAAGTCCACTCAAGGTCAGTAACTGAAATGGGACGGGGTGGGTTGGTATGGGATGTTGCGGGGCGGAGTGTGCCCCATTTTGGCGCTGCTCGGGTCCACATCCTGTCCTGAATTTCCTTCTATGGTGCAGTGTTTCACAAACACTCCCATCAGTCCTGCTGCACAGCCACATCCCTGCAGCACAACCACATCCCTGAACAGCCACACCCAAGACCAGCCACATCACAGCACTGTCGCATCCCAGAACATTCCAACGCAGTGCACAAGCACGCAAGCAGCAAATCAACTTCCCCCACAAAAACCTGTAAAAATCATGCATTAATATTTCACCATAACAAGTGACCACCGTGCAAAAAGGGGTCCGGTCGGGAAAGGCTCTGTCACCCGGCGAAATAATCAGGAGCACGCCTGCGTTAATAAGCGACCCGGATAACTCACAGCCACGCAGTAATACCTAGATAGTCAACAAGGCAAAAGTTGCTCCCTCATTTGCATGAATAACACCCCTGTGTACAGCATCAAATGAGAGTGATTACATCAAGCTCCTTTCTGACAGCCTTGATCGGCTTATATGCTGAGTGGATTTGAAACTGGCTGAGACTGGATTCTATTGTCTCGGTAGCGCTCATGTGAAAACACGGCGTACAAAAACCATCATTAATTTGTTTGGTCCTTTTCAGTCCCGGGCTAATCACCCGCCTTTTATATTTCAGACAGTAGGGTTACAGAGGAGAGGGAAAAATAAGAGAAAACCTGTGTGCAAAGCGATTTGACTTTCTCATCAACAGACGACTTGGTGTTTTGGTTATATATGAACATTTTTTGAACCATGCTACCTGGCACACTATTCTTGCAAGCCGTGCAAAAAAAAAAAAAATACAGTTACAATTTGTTCTTTTGCTCGCGTGTTTAATCAGAAAGACCGAGGTAATTGAGAGGAATGATGCATTGTGGGTAGTGCCGCGTGCGTATTGGGGTCACAGGATCTCCCTGATTTATGCCTGTATCTTCCTCTCATTTCAAAACATCATAATAACACAGTATCTCCTGCATTCCTGGGAGACCGCGAGGGCCAATCAGAACCTCTTAAAACCGATGAACCCCAGCTATCGAGGGTGCTCTGGAATGGGGGTCCCTGAGTCCACACCCTGGGAACGAAAGCTGGCCCCTCACCCCGCGGTGCTGGTCGAACCCCTGCATGAGCGTCCTATTAACCAACACCAACAGTCAGAATATCAGAATCTAAGCCTAACCCAGGGGTGTTTTTCTTCAGCTGGGAAAACACACACAGAGTAGAGGAGAGGAAAGTGAAGTCGGGGAGAAGAAATCCAATCATTCCATCTGCAGACCTGCTGCACACATCTGTGGAACAGAATGCAATGCAGGAGCTGCACTGAGCATGTGCAAGTAAATGTCATAGGGCGGAACTGCAAGATCAGACACATTCTGGACTATGAGCTGCGATCCACTCCCGTGGGGAAAAAAACATCTTAACTGTATTGGAATGGGGTCTAAAAAAAACAACAACAAAAAACACACGCACCCAAACTGACATGCACACGCAGATTCCAGCAATAAAGCATAAGCCCTGTCTGCCTCCACAGATAAAAGGAGTGAAATTGTGTTCTTGTGTGTGTAATACCATGAAATATGTCCAGCGCTTTAGGGCACAGTCGGCAGACGGATTGGTATTCCTCTTCTCTCCTCCTCACCTAAGCACAGGAAATTGGGATTTTGACTCTGATGTCCAGACAGGACAAGAGCATGACATAGGTCTGGGTGAGAGATTGCTAGAGGGCGTCTCGTGGGTACCCTCTTTAAGCCCAGTCCTCTGCTCGACGGTCTCGACCCCACCCACTCAACCCCTAAAACCTGGGGGGTATTTCACGAAGCTGGCTAAGAATATCGAGGTTTACGAAAATAAGCCTAGCTTCAATTAGCCAGGTTAGACAGCGTGGATAAATTATTTTTCACGAAGCTAGATTGCAACTCAAGAGTTGAAGATAATTCAAGCCTGATGAAAGCCAGGTTTGGGGAATGAAGTTACGTGCGCGTTCATGGACTAAACAGCCCGATTAAGTGAATGTCAAAACATTTGCTCAGAGTAAATAGGCTAAATTAAGTTTTATGAAGATTACAAGTCTATAATTACAAAAAAGGCAACGTCACAGTAATAAACACATTTTTAAAATAAAATAAAAGTTATTGGCCTTCTGCATGTATCGGTTAAAGGTTAGTGCTTAGGCTATTCGGTTATGCTGACAGTGCGTTTATGAAAACCATTCGGCTACCTGTACATAGATGCTGTGGAACTATAAAATAACATATTAGGTAGGTTACCAACAATTTCGTAAAAACTTCCCTTGGTGTGCAGTTTGTTAGAAATGTTATAAAAACATTTAGGAGTGCCACTTGCGAAAAAACGCAACTTAATGCCCACGGTTTGTATTACACAAATGGACTGCAATGCATTTATTCCTTCCCAGGAAAATCTGTAGTGTTCATAACGGAACACCCTCTCCGCTCGAAACGCTCTCCTTACTATCGGTGCCCCCTCATCTACAGGGTTCAATAAACGGACATGCCATGATTGAAACAGAACCAGACAAATGTGTTACACATAATCGGGTCCAATATTTCCATTAACGACCATCTATGTTGCGAATGCCTATGTCGTTCTGTATGTCATTACAGAATGGCCTTTTTGAGATATCCTACCAAAACACAGTCAAAAACATTCATTTTAAATGGTTTAATAATTTTATGACAAATTTAATTATTTTATAGCATAACCTGCAAATAAAAACAAAGTCAAAAACTTGAATTGTAAATGTTTAAATACTATGATAACATGGAATTACTTGACAAAAAAGGGTCTGAAACATCTAAGACAATGGTCCGTTCGAGTCGGTGTCACTGTAACACCGGCTGCAAATAAATCAAACTTGAACCTATTTTTATACAGTCTATAGCTTGAACCAGAGAGCATATCTGCTTGATCTCCCGACCAGGCTAGCCCCAACGCATATGTTGCCTTAGCGACATGGCATCTCGTCAAGCTTGCTTCGTGAAACAGAGTTATCCGAGAACCTATCCAGATTTACTAAAATAAAACAGGTTTACAGCTTAATCGCGCTTCGTGAAATACCCCCCTGGGCCCCCAGTGCTGCTTGCGCCGGTCTGCTGTCGACACAGAAACCAAACTGGAGGGTGAAGGACCACAGCAGCGATGTTTCCTCCTTTGGCTAATCCTAGTATAACAATAATATAATATTTAATATTAATCGTGGGTTTGCGCGGTATCATAGCCTAATGAACGCTGTCGCGCAGCTGCAACACAGCGCGTTCTTATTTTTACAAAACATCAGCTCCGTTGTATACCAAGAACTAGGAGATTATCAAAGTCTGTCATCTCCGAACTAAGAGCAAACCAGTTCCATTCGTTGAGAACATTAACAAGGACAGCAGGCACTTTCGGCAGCTGCGGAATCTCTGACTCATCCTTCTCAGTGACATTCCGCTAGGTGGCGCTGCAGCACCCCTGTTCGTACCACTTTGTATTTGAAGTACCTCATCATCATGTGGGCAGGATTGTGACGCTGTAGCTACTTAAACGAGACAGAAGGCCAGTTGGAGTTAAACCGTGAGATGAATCAACTCAAATCCATTACACACACGGTTGCGCAGAAAGACAGTAATACACCACGCGTTCTCCTCGCCAGTCGCCGACACAGCACAACGTGCTCTCACATCCGAACGAGCGCAGAACAAGAGGCGACACGCACACTTTCATAACCGCGTCAAAAAAACAAAACGGACAATCCATTGCTAAACCTTTCTTGTCCCGTCACACGGAAAAATGTCGAGTTTGAAGAAACGAAATTCTAATTCGTCGGCTGACCGTGAAGAGGAGGACAGGCAGGTAACAGAGAGGATGCTGTCGCCAGCCGATGGGGAGAACAGGGACACGAACAGAGGAAGCGGCGGCACGCCAGATAGCCCGGCCAAAGAAGTCGCCCCCAAGGAGACCGTGGTCCTTGAGAGGAACATAACGCTGTTGAACGGCGTGGCTTTAATCGTGGGCACCATCATCGGCTCTGGCATCTTTGTGACTCCGACTGGAGTGGTAA
The DNA here is from genome assembly GCA_022702515.1 of Ilyophis sp. 1 JC-2022. Classification (NCBI taxonomy): domain Eukaryota; kingdom Metazoa; phylum Chordata; class Actinopteri; order Anguilliformes; family Synaphobranchidae; genus Ilyophis; species Ilyophis sp. 1 JC-2022. The sequence continues at coordinate 34,261,103 of CM040399.1, read as the reverse complement.
AGGAAGCCGGTTCCGTTGGACTGTCGCTCATCATCTGGACCGTGTGCGGGGTGTTCTCTACCGTCGGTGCCTTGTGCTACGCTGAACTGGGCACGACCATCTCCAAGTCTGGCGGAGATTATGCCTATATTCTCGAGGTTTACGGCTCTCTACCGGCTTTCCTGAAACTCTGGATCGAACTGCTCATCATCCGACCCTCTTCGCAGTATATCGTTGCGTACGTCTTCGCCACTTACCTGCTGAAACCCATCTTCCCCGTCTGCGCGGTGCCCGAACCCGGGGCGAAGTTGGTGGCATGTCTGTGCATAAGTAAGTAGGTGGCTTGTGAGTCTTTGGCGGGTGGGGTAATTTTTTTTTGGTTTTTAAAAATAGATGGCTTGCTAACTAGCCCCATCATAAGGCATCACCTCGCCCTGGTCTCGGGTATCTAGCTAGCTAGGTCGTGTACATGATGACATGAGTCAACTAATGTAAGCGCAGCTAAGGGAGTGGAGTCGTACTATGACCTAACGTTGACTATTCCGGTATTCCCTCAGTTAGTTCTACCATTCAACGCGACATATAAAGAGTTAAGTGGCTACATTAGCGTTAAACTATTACATATTAGGGGGGGGACTGTGATTCTCTTTGGCCAATTATCTCGTCAGATTCAACCGAGAGGTAAAGAGGATTTGGACTCGATTAGCAATTGCGATTGCCTCGTGTGTTGCTACTACAACCAGGAAGTCCTGAATACCTCGGCTGCAGCGTGTAGCCCGGAGCCTGACACAGGGCGGGCATCCTTGCTTCCGACAAACTGTTGAAAAACTGCCGAGTTATTTCATCATCTCTGGCTCCTCGCTAGAAACCCCGCGCATGTTTCGAATCTTTTGCTGACTGCCTCATAATTAACGTGCTTCATTTCATACGTTGGAACATATACGTTGATAGTATGACAATTTATGTAAGTGAACCAACTCTTGTTTTATAAGACATGGCGCCGATTAAGCTACTAATTTTGAAAAAATTAATTCCTCCGAAATGAGAGTAATTGACCATTTGAATCCGTTTCGTTATCCTGTTGCGGTGCCCTTGACTGTAACTTCCATCCGTCTCGCCAGCATCTGTCACAATGTCCCCTTCTCTCATGAGAAATGGTGCAGGGCACTCATTGACAGACATGCCAGAAAGGACTTACTGTAGGCTACTAGTGGCGACAGAATTTACTTGCCAGCTAGTCTTCTCATATACACGTTTTTGACCTCTATAAACCCTCATCTCTGTTTACGTATATGTCTATGCCAGGATCAGAGTACCAAAGTGCACTTCCATACATTGAACCGTTAAACCGGTTTTAAATACACAACTCTTCCTGTCATTCTATGAGGAAGTGTAGGTATACTGTTGTGGTGCGATTTAATATGCAGGACTAACTGTTTAATGGTTCTCTATTGTATGCTTAGAAAAAACAAAAAACATTTTTTGTGTTGATGTGTGTTTGTGTGTATGCACATGCGTGCACATCAGTGTAGCGTGTAGGTGTGTCAGAAGGAGAGTGGCAGAAATTAAGAAAGGTGACAAAAGGTTACAAGGTTATATTTTGGGTGCCGCTTTTGGGTTTACGAGGGAGGTTTTGTGGTTCTGGGAGCCCCCCACTCGCCCTGTGTAGTTGCAGTGCACTGGACCGGCAGTAGGTGGTGGTGGATGTGTCTCTCACCGGACTGGTGATGAAGCATTTAGCTAGGGGCTTGGTGACAGGCCTGGTTGCACCGACAGTGCTGGTGGGGCTTGCTGTGCTGTGAGATCAAGAGGGTTTAGTCCGGCTGGGGGTTAGGGCTGGATTAACTTGAGCCCTAATGACCAATTAGCCAGGGAATCACAAACAGTCAGAAAGGAGGATCATGGGAACAGTGCATGCTCTGGTTATTCGGGCTATTCTCTCTCTCTCTCTCTCTCTCTCTCTCTCTCTCTCTCTCTCTCTCTCTGTTTTTGCCTCTCTCCTCCTTCCCTCTGCTCCTGGGCAGGAATATGGATTTGTCTGCAAGTAGCATTATTATCTAGACTGTGTCTGAGTGGCCAGGACTCTGTATCCAAATGTGTGCTTACTGTGAATGTGTTCATTGGCAGCATATGTGCGCACTGCGTACACACGTTAGAATGAGTTTGTGTGTGTGTGTGTGTGTGTGTGTGTCTTTGTTCCATAATCCCCATGCATCTCTGAACATTTAATCCCCAAAGGCGACCACATGGAATGGAGAGAGACAGAGGGGGGTTAGCCAGGGGAAAGGGATGAAAGTGTTGTGCTGCAAATTGGGGCGGGGCTGCAGAGCATGGCCGGTCAGATGATTGGACGATTAACCAGAGGTGGTTGATTGGCAGCTGGCTTCCCTTGCAGGAGGTGATCAGACCTCGTGGTCTCACAGAGTTATCACTGTCAGAGTAGCAAGCCTGCTGCTCTGGTCCTCCTGCGTGTGTTTGAACAGTGTTTGAGTACGTGTGTGACTGTGTTTTTGTTTTTAATATGTTTAAACGCGCGTGAGTGTCTGTTTGAATGTGTACACAGGTGTGTGTTGGTGTTTGAATGTGTTTAAACGCACGCGTTTGTGTGTTTGAATACCTAAAGTTGTGTGTGTGCGTTTGTGTTTGAATATGTTTAAACACATGTGTGAGCAAATATATGTTTGTTTGTCAGAGTGTGCCCCAGTGACCTATATCTCAGTTGCGGTGCTCTGTTCCACCAGATGCTGCTGTTATGTGGTAAGTCTGGTCATCAAACTACTCACACACACACACACACACACACGCACACACACACGTATACTTTCCTATACGACCTGAAACTAAGTTCAGATTGCATGACATTCAAATAATTTCTCCTTCTTTCCGCGCGGGTGTGTGTGCGCACCGGCGTCTTTGTGCACGCGGACGTTGCTGTCCGCTCGCTGGCTGCTCGCTGGCCGCTCGCTGGCTGCTCGCTGGCCAGATCTCCACACAGGCTGCCTTTGTGCCCGGGGGTCTGTGAAGTCCCGCAGCCTGATTTACAGCCAGCTGCAGCTTTGAACTGTTCATTTGTTAGCCATTTTAATGGGGAGCTGGAGCGCAGCGGTTACCCGGCGAAAAGGGGGAGGGGTCTTTGGAAAGGGGGCGGGTTTGTAACCTGGGGGTGTGTTTGCAGTGGGAGGAGCCTGTGGGAAACTGGGAGCAGTCATGCTCGAGCAGCAGGGGCACTTCAAGATCCAAAGCTGGCCAGAGCTGGTTCTGAGGGCATCGCGCTGGAGGTTCGGCTGAAGATTAACTTTGGCAATGTTAATTAAATAGAAGCTCCACATTCGCGCATTAAACAAAACCAAAATTTGGTGTGCACGTGCAAGTAAGCATTGGCAAAACACATGTCCGAACAAAACACTTATGATACCAACACAGTTACATAGAGTTTATGACAAAAGTTACAATTAGTATCGGGCAGTAAAATAAACAAACGATTCCAGGCCGGCGATGAGGTCCGAGTCATATTAAACTGATTGTCAGCAGTCAGCACTCACGGAATGCATCTTGGCCAGTCACAATGCACAGTCGGGACTAGCTGTTGTATAATTAACTTTGATGTCTGAGTAGTTATCTGAATGAACTAACCTCCACTTCCAGCAATCTGCTGATCAGTTGGGGGCCTGACACTCAACTATCTGCCAGAGGTCTAGCCAAGTATATTGTAGTGTTAATCAAGTCTTTTTGTTTGGAATAGTTCTTGATCACCCACTCCCAGTCGCTATTCTATAATTGAGTACTATGCCGGTCAGTGGTGACGAGTCTTTACTCATAACCTGCATTGTCTTTATGATAAGTTATCCAGGTGGTACAGCACGGTTGATTTGACAGTGTTAAAGCCTTGAGTGGATCACATGACCTTAGAATCTTAGAGCTGTCGTGTAGTTAAGGTTTTGCCCCAAAATAAAATCCCATTAATGTACATTTGGTACACAGAAAAAGACTTGGGTTGCAGCACATAAAGCTCAATAAAATTGTGTCCTGCAGGTTTGGGGTCAATTTCATTGTCAATTCAGTCAGTTTGAAAAATTAATTGAAATGCAATTAATTCATTGAAAAGTCATTGTACATCATGGGAATTTTTTTTAAATCGATGAGTTGAATTTCGATTCATTTTTTAGAATGACTGAAATGGTAATGGACTTGACTCAAACCCTTCTGCTCTTACACAAGATGTGATATTGTGTGATGGTACATCACAGACCTTCCCGACAGTAGTCATTTTGCTGCTGAGGTTGTGTTTGGAGGAAAGAGCAGGTCTTCAATGAGCGCTGAAAGCTAGCACAGGCTGAATTACCTTTTTGGTGTAGCAGTATCAGAGCCGCGCTGTCCGCCGATTCCTTTGCTCGTGAAGTCAGGTCTTCGTTAGCCATGTTGTATTACGTTACATTAAAGGGTAATTCCACCTAAAAATGTTGTTTGATTTGTAGAAAAGTAGCTGTCCTCCGATTAAAATCGGTTCTCAGCGAACGTTCTACCTGTAGTGAGAGCAGAGATAGAGCCCTAAACTACTGCGCATGTACCAGGTACCTGCTTTACTGTGAACTACAACGGCCAAGAGCGCTTACAGTTTATGGCCGATGTCAGACAACGCCAGTCACAGGTTGCCAGGGCCACTGAATAACGTTACATCCGGTGCAGAGGTAAAGGAGCTGGGCATTTTACTGCTAGTCTCTCTTCGAGAGAGGACACGTTACTCGCTGGCAAACAGTTCTACTGAAAAAATACCACCACCAGTAGCTAGAGTCTCCAGAAAAACGGGGGAAATACGGCCATTAATTTAGGAAAACACAGCCCTTCATTTGGCCTATCTACTTTTGGTATCGTGAAAACATATTGGCTTGCCTCGCCAGAAGTCTGCAACACTTAACGTTACCTACGTATGCTAACTACCGCAATTCCAACTGAAATGGAAATGTTTGCTGCAATGAGTGGTACCAGGGCACAGTTTCATGCCAAAACAGTCTTGGATTGGCAGCGCGTTCAGCTACGGATCCGGCCGTATATTCGGGCTCAAAATAGAAAGCCATCCACCTACGACAAAATCTAGTAATATATTAAAAACATTGCAATTTTCGAAATGGCAAAAATCTAATGTGTGGCTTACTACTGCATAGATTTAAAAACCCACATTTGCACCTTTCTTTAATGCCAAGAAGCCGTGGCTAACAACAGGTAACGCAGTAGCCCAGAAAAAATACAATGCGTCTGCAATCGAATGCTCAAAGTGAAACCGTTTATTATGGTCAGCTCGCTAATGTTAGTCTACTTTTCATGGTCATGGGTCATAATGTAACGCTAGTTGACATGGTTCCTTACCGGGGTATTTAAGGCAGATGAGATGTCAGGGAATTAAACAGGAGGCCCCTGAGTTGGATCATTTGTCCACTCTGTAACCACATAAGGTCCTATTTGTTTTTTTTTGCCTAATATATATTTTGGAAACAACGTGTCGCTGTAATTTTTTGACATTATAATAAAATGGCAATGATGGCTAGCTTGATGTACGATGTGTCCGTACTCAGAACAGTAACAGACGCGGCATTGTTTTCTCCCTCGCTGGCTCTACCTACGTGTCTATGTAACTTACACGCTCACTGACAGCACTGTCGTTTTTCAAAAATGTGGAAGAGGTAGAGTCATTTTGATGTATACCTCTACCAAAGTTTCATCTTTATCTGGATATTTCAGTACATAAATTATTTTGCCCAGCCACAAAGGGAGACTTAATTAGTTGTGCCTTAATGTTACATAAGGTTAATGTTGTTTTTCCGTGGAATTACCCTTTAATATGTGGCTTATTATCATACTGAGATTACTCTGTAGTGTAACTGTTAGCAAGAGAAGCTTGAGTGGGTTGAGTGGGCGTGAAAAAATAAATGTGAAATGGATTTGCGTTAACATTTTCAAATTGTCAGATAAAGTGCGTACATCAACTTGAAAATGAAAACGCAAAGTGGCCTTTTGCGTTTTCATTTGAATTATGTCAGTTTTTTTTCCAATGTAAATGAAATGCAATCGCAGATTTTCTTTAGGATTTTGGGGCGGATATGCTTCCATAGGTTTTTGGTACACCAACTCTTAACATCATAAGCGTGTGAAAGTGTGTTAGTCTGTGTTGCTGACTGAGGACTGTGTGTGTGTGTGTGTGTGTGTGTGTGTGTAATGTTATGTCTCTGTGTTGCTCTATGTGTGTGTAGGTGTGTAAGCGTATGTGTGTGTTTAAGCATGTAACTCTTTGTTGCAGCATTACTGACTGACGTATGTGTGTGTGTAGGTGCGTGTGTGTGTGTGTGTGTTTAAGCATGTAACTCTGTTGCAGCATTGCTGACTGACGTATGTGTGTGTGTAGGTGCGTGTGTGTGTGTGTGTGTTTAAGCATGTAACTCTTTGTTGCAGCATTACTGACTGATGCATGTGTGTGTGTATGGTTAAGTGTGTAACTCTCTCACTCTGTGTGTTGCAGTGTTGCTGACTGCAATAAACTGCTACAGTGTAAAAGCCGCTACACGGGTGCAGGACGCCTTCGCCGCCGCCAAGCTGCTCGCTCTCGGACTCATCATCATTATTGGCTTCGTGCAGATTGGCAAAGGTGAGTCTCCTGTGCAGACATCTACGACCAGGTAGAGGGGCCATACTCACGGTCTGATAGAGGGGCCATACTCACGGTCAGATAGAGGGGCCATACTCACGGTCAGATAGAGGGGCCATACTCACGGTCAGATAGAGGGGCCATACTCACGGTCAGATATAGGGGCCATACTCACGGTCAGGTAGAGGGGCCATACGGTCAGGTAGAGGGGCCATACTCACGGTCAGGTAGAGAGGCCATACTCACGGTCAGATAGAGGGGCCATACTCACGGTCAGATAGAGGGGCCATACTCACGGTCAGATAGAGGGGCCATACTCACGGTCAGATAGAGGGGCCATACTCACGGTCAGATAGAGGGGCCATACTCACGGTCAGATAGAGGGGCCATACTCACGGTCAGATAGAGGGGCCATACTCACGGTCAGATAGAGGGGCCGTACTCACGGTCAGATAGAGGGGCCGTACTCACGGTCAGGTAGAGGGGCCGTACTCACGGTCAGGTAGAGGGGCCGTACTCACGGTCAGGTAGAGGGGCCGTACTCACGGTCAGGTAGAGGGGCCGTACTCACGGTCAGGTAGAGGGGCCGTACTCACGGTCAGGTAGAGGGGCCGTACTCACGGTCAGGTAGAGGGGCCGTACTCACGGTCAGCTAGAGGGGCCGTACTCACGGTCAGGTAGAGGGGCCGTACTCACGGTCAGGTAGAGGGGCCGTACTCACGGTCAGGTAGAGGGGCCGTACTCACGGTCAGGTAGAGGGGCCGTACTCACGGTCAGGTAGAGGGGCCGTACTCACGGTCAGGTAGAGGGGCCGTACTCACGGTCAGGTAGAGGGGCCGTACTCACGGTCAGGTAGAGGGGCCATACTCACGGTCAGGTAGAGGGGCCATACTCACGGTCAGGTAGAGGGGCCATACTCACGGTCAGGTAGAGGGGCCATTCCCACGGTCAGGTAGAGGGGCCATACTCACGGTCAGGTAGAGGGGCCATACTCACGGTCAGGTAGAGGGGCCATACTCACGGTCAGGTAGAGGGGCCATACTCACGGTCAGGTAGAGGGGCCATACTCACGGTCAGGTAGAGGGGCCATACTCACGGTCAGGTAGAGGGGCCATACTCACGGTCAGGTAGAGGGGCCATACTCACGGTCAGATAGAGGGGCCATTCCCACGGTCAGATAGAGGGGCCGTACTCACGGTCAGGTAGAGGGGCCGTACTCACGGTCAGGTAGAGGGGCCGTACTCACGGTCAGGTAGAGGGGCCGTACTCACGGTCAGGTAGAGGGGCCGTACTCACGGTCAGGTAGAGGGGCCGTACTCACGGTCAGGTAGAGGGGCCGTACTCACGGTCAGGTAGAGGGGCCTTACTCACGGTCAGGTAGAGGGGCCATACTCACGGTCAGGTAGAGGGGCCATACCCACGGTCAGATAGAGGGGCCATACCCACGGTCAGATAGAGGGGCCATACCCACGGTCAGATAGAGGGGCCATTCCCACGGTCAGGTAGAGGGGCCATACTCACGGTCAGGTAGAGGGGCCATACTCACGGTCAGGTAGAGGGGCCATACTCACGGTCAGGTAGAGGGGCCATACTCACGGTCAGGTAGAGGGGCCATTCCCACGGTCAGGTAGAGGGGCCATACTCACGGTCAGGTAGAGGGGCCATACTCACGGTCAGATAGAGGGGCCATACTCACGGTCAGGTAGAGGGGCCATTCTCACGGTCAGGTAGAGGGGCCATACTCACGGTCAGGTAGAGGGAGGGGTAGCAGTCATTGTCCACACAAATCTTGACCTGGTGTCAATGTCTTTTTTCTCTTCTGTTTTTTGTTTGTGTTGTTCTGCTTTGCGACAGGAAGCCGGCCTCAGTAGCATTCTGTGGGCGGTATAAAGGGTTGTTTTGGCTCCTGGCTGTTTGATTTTCTCAGAAAAACAAACGGAGAGTCTTCAGAAAATCATAGACACAATGGAATAGATCAGACGCAGCATTGTAGGGGCGTGGGACCAGGCGAGGGCCGGGGGGACGTGTTGTTTCAGCTCCGGGGGGACCTTCACAGTGGGGGGGTGGGCGGGCCTGGCTGTCGTCAAGACTCTAGCTAGCTAGCTGTACTAGTACCCCGAAATCCAAATGACCAGAGAGAGGAGAGAGTTACCTTCTCCTAATGCTGCATGCAGACAGCAACTTTATTCGTGCAGGAAACATATAAGAAGCAACTTTATTAGTGCAGAAAACATATAAGAAGCAACTTTATTAGCGCAGGAAACATATAAGAAGCAACTTTATTAGTGCAGAAAACATATAAGAAGCAACTTTATTAGCGCAGGAAACATATAGGAAGCAACTTAAACTTTATTCGTGCAGGAAACATATAAGAAGCAACTTTATTAGTGCAGAAAACATATAAGAAGCAACTTTATTAGCGCAGGAAACATATAGGAAGCAACTTAAACTTTATTCGTGCAGGAAACATATAAGAAGCAACTTTATTAGTGCAGGGAAACATGTAAGAAGCAAATTTATTAGCGCAGGAAACATATAGGAAGCAACTTTATTAGTGCAGGGAAAATGTAAGAAACAACTTGACCAGGTGACTTGCAATAAGCAGCTTTATTAGCGCTGGGAACGTGGAGTGAAGCACTGCTGGAGGGTGTCTCGTTGGCGTAACTAGTAAGAGCTGTGTCCACATGGTCATTGAGAGCCACGACATCTGCGTTTATCGCATGTCTTTCCCTCTCTCTCGCTCCCATTCTTCCTGTCCAATAAACCAGAAAAGTATCAGAACAGAGTCCAGAACGAGAGGAGGAAGGAGAGCTGGGGGCGGGGGCTCAGAACCGGGCCGGACCCGGCTGAACCTCTTGACGGCTGCAGTCTGGAACAGTTTGTCCCTTGTTCTGTCCCTCTCCTGGAACTGGAGCGTGGGCGATTAGCATAGCCGCCGCCGCCGCCGCCACAGCTCTCCTGTCTGGCACGGCACAATCGCCGAGCTGCACTCGCTCACCCCAATGCCAAAAAGCCGTTAAAGCTCCCACCTTTCATTTTCTGGAATGGTTGACCTCTGAGCTCTGGCCTTAGAAACCCTCACAGCACCTCACTTTACCTTGCTTTATTCCCGACTTGCCGTATCAAAGCACCAGCTTAGTCACGTTACTGTATTCTTTAATTATTTATTATCTTTATTTATTAATGTGTACAAAATATCCAGTGCCAGAATCTTTTTTGTTACACAGCTCATTTTTACATTTACATTTTAGGCATTTAACAGACACTGGGCTCTATCTTGGTGATCTTAGCGATTTGTCTAAACGCATGGCGTAAAGTGCATTTAGGGCGTGTCCAAGTCCACTTTAGCTAGTTTGACGGCGTGTTTTTTGAGCGCTAAGCACGGCGCAACATGCAAATGGGCTGAACCTAGTCTCTTCCTTAATTATAGGTGTGTCTTGGACGTTACATGCAATAAACCAATCAAAATGTCATATCCCATTCCCTTTAAAGGCCTGCTTTTCCACTTTGGCGGATTGCTTATATGATGGAGAAACAGACATGCTCGTGCATGTTTAGTGCGATCAAGGAATAGGCTATATGGATCAGTAGTATGATCAATATTATTCGGACTAACCATTATAAGTTCCCGGTAATTCCCGACAGTGCTGTTATTTTACAAAATAAATGCGGTTTAATTTAGTTAAAAGCACCTGCAACAGCTGAGAATAAGCTACCAATGGCTTTCGTCTCACCTTAGAAAACGCCAAATTAGCCTGCTTGTTTAGCAAATTTCGTTTGATTATGCAATGAAAAATTGTCAAACATCAATTCCATGAGGCTGTTTTCATGGAGTTCTCGAAGTTCAAGCTTCAACCGAAGTTCATTACCTGCATTCTAATATTGATTAATAACATAAATACCGTTATTTTGCCTTAATGATGACACTAAATACAATAAAGCTGTCAGGTTGGAAACCCGGAGGTCCACAAATATTTTCCCTTATTTTATAATGTCCTGCTTATGGAAATGTGACCAACGCGTTTAACTAGCAGCTTAATGCTTTAAAAACAAGTCCACTTTCCCGGGAAGACCGTGAGAAGTGCAATTTAAAGCAGGTGAAACAGACCTGCTGCTCCTGCATGAAGTTAAAATGCACATGCAGACAATGGCATTAAAATGAATTGTGAATTAGGCTAAATGTTCTCTTTAAAATAGTTTTGTTTAGTTATGGTATAACAGGTGAAATCAGCGGGGTTTTAATAAGCTGAGAGTATGAAAGCCTGGTCACTGTCATTTAAAAAATATGAAGGACGAAGAATAAGGCTAAAATTTAGTTAACATGGTGAAAATTATCTCAGTTTTTTAACCATAGGCTATCGAAAAAACCTTATGCACAGCGAATCCCGGGGACTGTAGCCTAGGCTATTTGAAAAACAATAAATGCAATATTCACTGGACAAGGTTTTGAACTTTTTTCAGTCAAAACCATTCTATTTACTTACAGGCTGCAGGCCTAGATGAACAGAGCTGTATTGTAATGACATCTGAAGTGCATTTTCAGAACTCAAATGTCCGTCTATTGCAGTGCGCCAGTTTTCTATTGAATGACAATTCACGCATTAGGTGTAAATGACAATTTGCGCATTAGGCTTGATATAGGTGTTATCGGCTCCTTTTTAATGGATAGGATATTGTCCTGTAATAGAAGATTGTCCCCCCAGAAGATTACAGAAATGATTGGCAAATATAGACTAAATCATAGCTTGATCCAGGATAATTGTCTATACATGTAACCTTACACGTACCATCGCACATCGCCTGGATGTTGATGGAGTGGGCTGAAAGCAATTTAATGCGGCATTCCCCTTCGCTGAGGGACAGGTATGTAGTCTTTGACCGATGGACCCTTTTATTATTATGCATTTTTTGACATAGCCTACACAATAATGATATTTCACATTGTAATGTCTTGCTTGTGCACGCCCCTGTGTGTAACAGACAGGAGGGTGTACACGCTTGTGCATATGCCTATGTAGACGCACTGTTGTAAAGCACTTTGAGCTGCATTCAGTTGTATGAAAGGTGCTATATAAATAAAATACTTACTTACTTATATGTAACATGCCCAGTTAATTTGCTATGGGAGCAACATCATTTGGTATTTAACTGACGTAAGCGCTAGGGGCTATAATGAACCCTGTAAGATGGGGGCCACTATGATCCAGAGGAACTTGCATCTTACATTCCGTACATCCTATCCAAAGACATGCAGGTTAGGCTAATTGGGGGATGGGGTTAACAGGTTAAGTGTCTTGCTCAAGGGTACCATGGCAGTGCCCAAACCTGGAATTAAACCCGCAGACCTTGGAGATACAGTTCCGTAACTCATGAAGTGACATTCCACAATTAACATGGGTTATTGCTTTTTTGGGTTACTGCTTGTCCTTTGGTTTGAGAAAGGCACTACATAAATAAAATGCATTATTATTATTATTATTATTATTATAGGCTTATAATAGCTATTATATTCACAATATGACAAAAATTTGTTTTTGTGTAACTGTAACTGACAATAATGGAGGAGTCCATCAACACAAACAAGTTTTGGGAATATTGGAAATGTATAAGTAAATCAAAACATGAGGAAATTGCTATACAAGATGGCGAGAAATGGAAAGAACAATTTTGAACAACTATTTAAAGAAATCCGTATTACTAAATTAATATAACTCAATTTCTGGGGAAAAACGAAATAGCCTAGAATTGATTATTAAAGACAACCAAAACCCCTTGGACTCCCGTATTACTGACAAGGAGCTAAAGGAGAGACTACAGGCCCTCCAATCAGGGAAAGCATATGGGCCTGATGACATCCCCAATGAGATGCTAAAATACAGCAACAACAAAATGCAGGAATCACTGCTAAAACTGTTCAATCTCTTTCTGGGTGTGGGCTACTTCCCTGAAATCTTGAGTCAAGGACTAATAACCCCCATATTCAAGAGCGGAGACAGATTCGACCCCAACAATTACCGAGGCGTTAGTGTGAACAGTAATCTGGGGAAGGTGCTTTGTAGCTTTATCAATAAAATAATCGGAGACTTCCGTAATGAACACAATGCCTTAAGAGTCAAATTGGATTTTTACCAAAACATCGGACTACCTATCATATTTACACCCCACACACCCTTATTGATAATTATGTGAATCAAAATAAAAGAAAAATATTTGCTTGTTTTGTAGATTTTCAAAAAGCATTTGATTCTATTTGGTACAAAGGATTATTGTACAAACTTCTTGAAATTGGTGTTGGAGGTAAAATCTGATTTAATCAAATCAATGTATACAGGAAATAAAAATGGAGTTAAAATTGGCAACAAGAGAACATAATTCTTCACTCAGGGGCATGGAGTGAGACAGGGATACAACCTAAGGCCAACCCTATTTATTTACATTAATGAATTGGCAACAATATTGGAACAATATGCAGTCCCTGGTCTCACTCATGATAAAGAAATTAAATTCCTGCTCTATGCAGATGACCTGGTTCTGCTGTCACCTACAGAACAAGGGCTACAGCAGAACCTGGACCTGCTTGTAAATCTAAATCTAAAATAAAGATTTTTATTCAAACACAATAGAACATTGTACAAATTATACTTATTTAGGACTCACAATTAGTTGAACTGAAAGAGAAAGCCAGAAGTGCTTTTTATGCCATTAAAAGGGGAATACACTTTTGACATTCCAATTCAAATTTGGCTAAAGATATTTAAATCAATCATTCAACCTATTGCACTTTATGGCAGTGAAGTGTGGGGCCCGCTTACAAAACTGTAGTGGTTCGTGGCTGTTTATTTTCTTTTCTTTTGCGGTTCTCGTCCTGGTTTCTCGATTGAGAATCTATCTGATTTTTTCCACGTTCCGTTCCGGGGTTTTGCTTTCCCTCACTCATCATTGTTTTCACCTGTGCTTCTACCTGTGGGGTATTTAAGTTCCTCACTTCCGCTTCCCCGGTGCTTCTTTGCCATTCGACATTGCATTTGAGCCAGGTATAGCCAGGTACTAGCGACCTCCTGATATTAAACTGTTTATTTTCACGAGGGACTTGCTATTAGCTATTAGCTATTAGTCAGGTATTGGATTATTTTCTCCTGTTAGTGTTCTGCGCTATTTATTCTGTCCATTACTGTTCTCTAGGAGTTTTTCTTTGGACTTTTGTTTTTGGTTTTACAGTCTTCCGGCTCTGAGCTAAGGTAGCCGAAGGTGTTTTTTTGTTTGCTAGGTTTCCTGTTCTAGCTCATTAAGTGAGCTCGGGAGATTTAGTTGGTATTTCACTAGTTTACTAGTTCGCCCGTTTTAGTGGGTTGATTTTCGTTTTTTGGCTGTTAGCCGTAAGGAATTAAGTTCCTGTCTTTGCTTTCTTTTCTTTTATTATTTTCTCTCCCTTTTATTGGTCCTCTCGGTTGTGAGCTGACTTGTTCTGATTCCCCCACCTTCGCGTTTGAATCTCCGTACCATTATAAATCCATTACACAAAACGATTTTTCAAAATGGGAAAAACACCCAACCTAATCTTTGCATGCAGAATTCTGTAAAATTATATTACGGGTACAAAGAAAAACACCCAATAATGCATGCAGGGCTTATTAGGCCAATACCCACTATTAATCAATATTGGAAAAAAGAGCAATTCAGTTTTGGCAACATCTAAACCACAGCGATCCCAACTCAGTCGGTCCTGAGGCTTTCTGCACCAACACCTACTAACAGCAATCAGCCTCAGGACAGCACCATAAAAACACAGGAAATTAGAGTAAACCAAATCACAACACAAAGAAAATTATATCAACCATTGGAACACTCGAACCCAAACACAAAGTAAACTTAATTGCTATCTGGCTCTAAAAAGACAATACATTTTTGGCAGATTACCTAACCATGGTCAAAAATATAAAGCTTAGAAAAATACTGACAATGTACAGGCTCAGTGAGCACAGTTTGGCCATAGAGACCGGTCGGCACAGGCAGACATGGCTTCACAAAGAGGAAAGGCTGTGCTCACAGTGCCAACAAAGAGAGGTTGAGACAGAGAAGCACTTTCTTTTAAACTGCACAAAATATGAAAACCAACGAAAAATTCTCTTCTATAAAATTACACAGATTTGCACAAATCTTCTGAATGAAGAGAAATTCTCCTCGGGGAGGAAGGGAGCTGTGTGACCCTGGCAGCACAATATATTTTTGCCTGCCACAGCCTGAGACACAGTGAGTGACACCAGGACAGCAACAAAATATATTTATTATTTTATAGTGTATACGAATCATAATTGTAATCGTATTTGTAGTAATTAATGTTCATACTGTACTGTATGTTTTGTGTTTGCTTTGGCAATATTTACCGTGTGTATGTCATGCCAATAAAACATTTGAAATTTGAGAGAGAGAGAGAGAGAGAGAGAGAGAGAGAGAGAGAGAGAGTTAGGTGAATGTGGCACATTCGCTACCAAAATAGGGCATATTTGCTACCGATAGGGCACATTCGCTACATTGACGAGGCATATTCGCTACCGATAGGGCATATTCACTACCGATAGGGCATAATCGCTACCGATAGGGCATATTGTCTACCTTTTCAAAAATAGGTCACATTTGCTACATAATACTTAGTACTTTAGAGCATTGTACAGTATGATGGTTTGGAATATTTTTTCAGCATACGATCAAGGTACAGTCATGCCGTTTAACACACACCATCAGAGTCTGGCTAATGATAAAATATAGCAAGGTCACCTCTGTAAGTCAAACCCAACCAACATTTAGGACAGGGGTCATAGGTCGCCCCATTGATATCAATGGGGGGAATTTTTTTTTTTGTAATGCAGCAATGCAGAGCCTTGGTATTCAAAATGATTCCTCCTTGTATCAAACAGATGAGGTCCACTGAAACACACAATTATAGTTGTAAATCTGTGGCTAACTGTTTTGTAATTGTTTGCAATATAGCACAATAAGCACAAAGGGAACATATCAGACGACAGGTGATAATCAAAGAAAATCTCAATTTTAAGGCGTGTTACTCAGACACACCCACCTCTCACTGCAAATATCCTTCTCTAAATATAGTATATTTAGGACAGACACACTGTAGGGCACCAGTGTTGTGAGGTACAGTAGTTATTTGAACGACAAATATGTTATTTGAATATTAAGGCCCTATTTCATACAAGACGATAGGTGAAAATCTAAGAATCACAATTTTAAGGCGTGTTACTCAGACACACCCACCTCTCACTGCGAATATCCTTCTCTAAATATAGTATATTTAGGACAGACACACTGTAGGGCACCAGTGTTGTGAGGTACAGTAGTTATTTGAATGAGAAATATGGTTTTGGAATATTAAAGCCCTATTTCATACAAGACGACAGGTAAAGATCGAAGAAAATCTAAATTTTAAGGCATGTTACTTGGACACACCCACCTCTCACTGCAAATATCCTTCTCTAAACATAGTATATTTAAGACAGACACACTCTAGGGCACCAGTGTTGTGAGGTAAAGCAGTTATTTGAACAAAAAATATGGTTTTGGAATATTAAGGCCCTATTTCATACAAGACGATAGGTGAAAATAGCTATTTTAAGACATGTTACTCAGACACACCCACCTCTCACTGCAAATATCCTTGTCTAAACATAGGTTATTTAGGACATACACATTCCAGGGCACCAGTGCTGTGAGGTAAAGCAGTTATTTGAACAACAAATATGGTTTTGGAATATTAAAGCCCTATTTCATACAAGACGATAGGTGAAAATCTAAGAATCTCAATTTTAAGGCGTGTTACTCAGACACACCCACCTCTCATTGTAAATATCCTTGTCTAAACATAGTATATTTAAGACAGGCACACTCTTGGGCACCAGTGTTGTGAGTTACAGTAGTTATTTGATCAAAATATATGGTTTTGGAATATTAAAGCCCTATTTCATACAAGACGATAGGTGAAAATAGCTATTTTAAGACATGTTACTCAGACACACCCACCTCTCACTGCAAATATCCTTGTCTTAACATAGTATCTTTAGGACAGACACACTCTAGGGCACCAGTGTTGTGAGTAACAGTAGTTATTTGATCAAAAGATATGGTTTTGGAATATTAAAGCCATATTTCATATAAGACGACAGGTGATAATCAAAGAAAATCTCAATTTTAAGGCGTGTTACTCAGACACACCCACCTCTCACTGCAAATATCCTTGTCTAAACATAGTATCTTTAGGACAGACACACTCTAGGGCACCAGTGTTGTGAGGAAAAGCAGTTATTTGAACAAAAAATATGGTTTTGGAAAATTAAGGCCCTATTTCATACAAGACGATAGGTGAAAATCTAAGAATCTCAATTTTAAGGCATGTTACTCAGACACACCCACCTCTCACTGCAAATATCCTTGTCTAAACGTAGGTTATTTAGGACAGACACACTGTAGGGCACCAGTTTTGTGAGTAACAGTTGTTATTTGAACAACAAATATGTTTTTTGACTATTAAGGCCCTATTTCAGACAAGACTATAGGTGAAAATAGCTATTTTAAGACGTGTGACTCAGACACACCCACCTCTCACTGCAAATTTCCTTGTCTAAACATAGGTTATTTAGGACAGACACACTGTAGGGCACCAGTGTTGTGAGTTACAGTCGTTATTTGATAAAAAAATATGGCTTTGGAATATTAAAACCCTATTTCATACAAGACGACAGGTGATAATCGAAGAAAAGATCAATTTTAAGGCGTGTTACTCAGACACACCCACCTCTCACTGCAAATATCCTTGTCAAAACATAGTATATTTAGGACAGACACACTCTAGGGCACCAGTGTTGTGAGGTAAAGCAGTTATTTGAACAAAAAATATGGTTTTGGACTATTTAGACCCTATTTCATACAAGACGATAGGTGAAAATCTAAGAATCTCAATTTTAAGGCATGTTACTCAGACACACCCACCTCTCACTGCAAATATCCTTGTCTAAACATAGTATATTTAGGACAGACACACTCTAGGGCACCAGTGTTGTGAGGTAAAGCAGTTATTTGAACCAAAAATATGTTTTTTGAATATTTAAGGCCCTATTTCATACAAGAAGATAGGTGAAAATAGCGATTTTAAGACATGTTACTCAGACACACCCACCTCTCACAGCAAATATCCTTGTCTAAATATAGGTTATTTAGGACAGACACACTGTAGGGCACCAGTTTTGTGAGTAACAGTAGTTATTTGAACAACAAATATATTTTTTGACTATTAAGGCCCTATTTCATACAAGACGATAGGTGAAAATCTAAGAATCTCAATTTTAAGGCATGTTACTCAGACACACCCACCTCTCACTGCAAATATCCTTGTCTAAACATGGATTATTTAGGACAGACATGCACTCTAGGGCACCAGTGCTGTGAGTCAGAGTAGTTATTTGAACGACAAATATGTTATTTGAATATTAAGGCCCTATTTCATACAAGACGAAAAGTGAAAATAGCGATTTTAAGACATGTTACTCAGACACACCCACCTCTCACTGCAAATATCCTTGTCTAAACATAGGTTATTTAGGACAGACACACTGTAGGGCACCAGTTTTGTGAGTAACAGTAGTTATTTGATCCAAAAATATGGTTTTGGAATATTAAAGCCCTATTTCATACAAGACGACAGGTAAAGATCGAAGAAAATCTAAATTTTAAGGCATGTTACTTGGACACACCCACCTCTCACTGCAAATATCCTTCTCTAAACATAGTATATTTAAGACAGACACACTCTAGGGCACCAGTGTTGTGAGGTAAAGCAGTTATTTGAACAAAAAATATGGTTTTGGAATATTAAGGCCCTATTTCATACAAGACGATAGGTGAAAATAGCTATTTTAAGACATGTTACTCAGACACACCCACCTCTCATTGTAAATATCCTTGTCTAAACATAGTATATTTAAGACAGGCACACTCTTGGGCACCAGTGTTGTGAGTTACAGTAGTTATTTGATCAAAATATATGGTTTTGGAATATTAAAGCCCTATTTCATACAAGACGATAGGTGAAAATAGCTATTTTAAGACATGTTACTCAGACACACCCACCTCTCACTGCAAATATCCTTGTCTAAACGTAGGTTATTTAGGACAGACACACTGTAGGGCACCAGTTTTGTGAGTTACAGTTGTTATTTGAACAACAAATATGTTTTTTGACTATTAAGGCCCTATTTCAGACAAGACTATAGGTGAAAATAGCTATTTTAAGACGTGTGACTCAGACACACCCACCTCTCACTGCAAATTTCCTTGTCTAAACATAGGTTATTTAGGACAGACACACCGTAGGGCACCAGTGTTGTGAGTTACAGTCGTTATTTGATAAAAAAATATGGCTTTGGAATATTAAAACCCTATTTCATACAAGACGACAGGTGATAATCGAAGAAAAGATCAATTTTAAGGCATGTTACTCAGACACACCCACCTGTCACTGCAAATATCCTTGTCTAAACATAGTATATTTAGGACAGACATGCACTCTAGGGCACCAGTGCTGTGAGTCAGATATGGTAAATATGGTAATATTTTTTCAAAATACAAGTGGTAGTGGGGTGAAGGGAGGGTGCATTTTTTAGTATGGAGGATATTTATTAGAATACTGCACGTCGCGTGATAAACAGTAGGCTACTGTAAACGGTACACAGCTGCTAGTCGCTACACAGGACGCAGTAGATAGGGCTCTGATTTCGGACACAGCCTTTCAGAATATTTCGCCTAGGCTACTTAACTTTATCATCCGCTGTACTCAAATAGCATATCAATAGTATAGAAGGGTGTTCATTCGGACACAGCCGCACAGAGAAAATTAAATCGCTCATCCAAAAATAATTTCCATTTTCAGTTCGGGCATAGTAGTAGACTACTACGTAGGTAGCTAAAGAAACACACTGTCTGAATGCCTACAGCATTTGAATATTGGCAAAAAATGTGGGTCACAAGAAGAAAGTGGAATTAACATTTTAATTTGCATTACGGCAGTGTCTTACAAAGACGTTAAAGAGAAGAAAAAAAACGTTAAATTACGCTCGGCTACGTGATGCATAGGCTAGTTTACTCAAACAAGGAATAGGCTAGGCTAACTGAAATCTAAACGATTGCATTTTCCATTAGGCAACGTCTTGGCACAATATATTATGCGCTCACGGATAAGTAGTAAAATTAAATAGAAAAAGTACGATTTCATAAAGACAGCATTAACCAATTAACATTGACGTGTAGCATAGGCTATATGTTGGCAGATCTATCCTTCTATAAATTATAGCCTACATAATAATAAAATCACATTTGCTCAGTGTAGAAAATTCGGGTTAAATTAAATGGAAAGTAAACACTGACAGATAGGTATAGTTGGCCATTTTTAAGTGACATTTAAAACCAGATGATAGCAAGCGAAGGCAATCGAAAGAGATCAGAAAACAAATTGTATGGTCTTGTAGCTTAGGCTGTAGCTACAATGTCTGTCTGTCAACAACACACTGCCTTAAAACAGTGTACTGCCCTTGCATTTCCGCTGGATGTCTGTTATTAGCCTATATTCTGTGCAATTAAATAGAGCTACCATAGCCTACGTATTCTGCGGGCCTGTGTGGTAAAGAAAGTGCATCAACAACAGTAAGCTTACATTCATGCTGAATGCTGCGCCCGACGAAGCGGTCGATATTGCCGTAGTAGGAGTTTCTTATTACAGCATATTCTCCTTTGTGAGCGCAACTCACGGATTTATTTCAAATATGGCAAAATAATTAATTATTTAACTTTATCCGGACGATGCAACCATATGGTGCCACTCACTCTGTTGAATTTAGCTTTTTATGTGCCCCATGAAACTTTAGCTGGACATTTTACTGACTGATAATTTGCCACGTTGGTAGGTTAATTCGCCACGTTGGTAGGTTAATTCGTAGAATAGGCTTGGCTACTGGAACAGCCTCATAAAATCATTCCGTTCAATAGGCTAAGCGCATTTTACAAAAACCTCACATCTACGCTCATTAAATAACCAGAGCGTAACAAATCCATGTGCACACATCCTAACAATCAACGAGTTAAGGAATTGCAAGCGTTATAACTTCGTACACTCATCTATTTTCTCAACCCTAACCCTAGTCAATGTAGCAAATATGCCCTATATTTTTAATATTTTGTTAAAGTACAATTCAGTACGAATCTTAGAACTTTTACAAACTACTTCAATGCATAAGGGGATAAGCCATTCCCATTTCCTAAAATATTGCATTCCATAAGGTGTACATATACTGTGTACCATGCCGATAAAGACAATACGCAAACCCGTTAAATAAAAGTGCTTAATTTCTATTATGGTTCGAGAAATCAAGAATGCGGGTATGAAATAGCTTGAAACGATTTATCAGTGATCTGCACTCAGGATTTCGTAATACAAAGTAAAAACCAATATAATTATATCATACTGTCGTGCTTACTTTGATGAAATGTGAATTCTTCCACATAGGGCATATTTGCTACATGGTGTTTAAAATAAAAAATAATATATTTCTGTAAATATTCAAAGTTATGTTATGATACTTCACATACACCTATTAGGATGCATTAGCCAATGTTATGGTTAAAAGTGGGCGTCTGCAAGACACCGTTCGTTCAGAAATGAACAAAGACCACAGAAAGTGGTTCGAAGAATAAAGGCGCACAAACAAATATAAGGTCGACTTCATTTTTTTGGCGAATATTGTGGGGAAAAAATTAACGTTGCTTGATGAAAAGAGACATTATAGGGGTTCTATAGTTACTGCTAGCCTTCGTACAGTGCAATAATATCAGAATTACCTACGTGTTTATGCCCATTCAATATGTAGGGCATATTTGCTACATAAACAAACAGTTTCATCCATAATTCTGTAAATAAAAGTAGTTGTGAGAAAATATTGACATACAGTAAAAAGGACATTGAAATGTGTCTTTTACACAAGAAATCTGAATGTTATTATACATTCTGAGAAAATTAGAATAAAAAGAGCAAAATGTAGCAAATGTGCCCTTTTAAGCATCTACAGAGAGAGAGAGAGAGAGAGAGAGACTGTAGGCTTTTGGACTGGTTACATTCCATTACAATACAATTTCTTCTTCATTACGGCAGTTTCACAGCTGCCAAGATGGTGACCGAGACACGTATGTACTATCGGAGACTAGCCCTGTAGCTGTATTGTGAATGTGTGTGTGTGCGTGTGTTTTGTAATTTTATCCTGGGGTGACTCCATTGTGAGTGGAATCCCAGTGTGTTTCGGTGTTTGGAGTAATCTTGCTGACTCAGGAGCCAGGGTGTACTGACTGCCTCTCCCACCAACCCCCCAAACTCACGGCCCAATCAGGGCGTGGCTCGTCTGGAAGTGACCTCCCCCCCAGTCTGCATTTTTGTGATAATGGAGGGCCTGTCCTGGCCCATACTCAGTTCTGAAATTCGGTGTGCTTGTTTCTATGGAGGTGAAACAGGATCTCTGAATGGTTCAATTACGACCATAATCACAAGGTGCCCACAGTTCCCTCTACCTGCAGCACTCTCCACTTTCTGTTCATCACCTGTTCTCCGTTCACCTGTGCAGTGTCCTGCCTCAGCTGTTCTGAGCTCCAGAAACCAGTTTTACTGCCCTTCTGATCCACAAGGGAAACCGGATCGCAGCTTAAGGCATCAAATGCAAGCGGAGATGTGCAGAAAAAAGGAGCGGGTGATTAAACGTGTTTAAATAAGTGATTTTTAAATATGTAATTACTGACTGATAACAATTATTAGTGACTAATGATTAGATGAAAATGGATGAAATAATGGCATAGCGGAACCCTGACGATGATGCTGACGGTTGTGTAGTTTTGGAGCACGGACGCACACGTGTTCTCCGCGTGTTCTCCGCGTGTTCTCCGCGTGCCTCTCCTGGTGCCCGGCCAAGGAGGAGAAGCAAAGAGAATGGCCTGACCAGCGAACGGCAGGATTTTGTCCTCTCAGCCTGTCCCAGTCACCACGCCTCTCTGACAGTCATCTGTTAATATTCCCTTTGCAGTTTAGTGGCGAACCACAATTATCCATTGGGGCTGAACTGCTGGGGAGCTCTCCGTGCCATACAGGCCTGTGTGTGTGTGTGTGTCAGTGTGTCTGTGTGTGTGTGTGTCAGTGTGTGTGTGTGTGTGTGTGATGTGCTGCTGGTCTGTTTATATGTGGTTTTTTTCAGGGCCCTAAATTGTCTGCAGATGCAGAGGAGTTTGAATATACCATACAGCAGTGCTCGCACGCACGCACATCACGCTCTGGTCTGTACGGAATACTCCCTAGCCCTTCACCCCTAAATCTGGTGAGACGTGGCACAGTCGTAGGGCAGCTGACTCTCGAGCCGTATACGAGTCCCCCCCTGCGGGCAGTGGTTCGTTCCGCTGCCATATAGCACTTTTCCGTGCCGTGATCTCTTCACTATCTGCGTAAAGAAACGGAAAAAGAGGGCAGACTTTTACGCACACGCACGTGCATTCACGTGGCCGCGCTGTAACTAAAAACGTATGAATTAATTCAAAGTATGAACTTGTGCATACGTGTGCAAGTGAGTGTGCACGCATGTAGCTGTGTGTGCGCATACAGCCTATCATCAGTGTGACTGGACTAATTGAGTGTAATTAGTGTGGGAATGGGGTCTTTCCTGCTGGGAGCTGAATGAATGAACTGAAGCAAGGGAGCAGCGAGGGACAGTAAAGGAACACACGCACACATACACAAACACAATCTAGTACGCACACACAGATAGGACTGCTTGCCAGCAGCGAATGAGCACAGCAGTGTGCGAGAATGAAATGAGGGCATTGTGGGATGGCATCAGTGAACAAACTGCATTCCGAACGGGAACAACATAAAACCACTGACTGATGAAGAAGATGTGTAAGAG
This sequence comes from Ilyophis sp. 1 JC-2022, assembly GCA_022702515.1. NCBI lineage: Eukaryota > Metazoa > Chordata > Actinopteri > Anguilliformes > Synaphobranchidae > Ilyophis > Ilyophis sp. 1 JC-2022. Next base: position 34,237,496 of record CM040399.1, on the reverse strand, counting down.
CCCTGTTTTATCTGGGCTGTGTGTGTGTGTGTGTGAGTGAGTGAGTGAGTGAGAAAGAGAGAGATTAGAGTACCAGTCAGTAAATTGAGGGTACTAGAGCAGTAGCACAGAGGGTGGCCTTTTTTTTTACGATGAAAAGTTTACATCCAAACTCAGGGCAGGCGCGGGGCACTGGAGGATCATGGGAAGGAAGCTCTCACAGCCAGCAGGTTCTGACAGTGTTTCCCCTAGAAAAGTTTTATTTGTGGGTGGCGTTGTGAACCGGTGGGGGGGGGAATAAGGGTTATCGACCGGCTTGACGGGGGGCAGTATTATTAATTATATAATACAATGAAACGCAACAAAAACTTGCTTTAAGTGTGTCACACACAAAAATCTTATACAATTACATTAGCCTACATTAATTAAGATTACATATTTATTTTAGTTCGGCTACTGAATATTGAAAATTGTCTCAGGTTAGCTTTAAGATGACTTAACATGTCATACATTGGCCTAATTAAAATAAAAGTGATGTCTCAGCTTAATATAAATCCAATCCAAAAAGTCCAATCAATTATTATTTTATAACCATTTTCTTTTACAGTGTCCAATTCTCACTGTGATTGTCGTATGTTTGTGCTTAAAAGTGCTGATCTGGTGACGGCTTTGACAATTGAGTGAGGTGATATACACATGGGAAAAATGTTCCCTGATCAACTCTTTGCCTTTGATAGCCTACCGTTGTAGTCTATCCTCTCAACATATTTGTCCACTCCGTAGGCTACTACCCGCCTTCTAAAGATCAGAGTATTTTTGCCTGAGTTTTGCACATCCCTGCTAGAAACTGGGGTACTCATTATTACTAGGCGACCCGCCAACTAATATCTATGCTAGGGGAAATGCAGTCTGATTCCAAGTAGAGCCAGAGGGTTCTTATGACAGAAAATGGGTGTGTTCTGATAGGAGCAGGCTTGTTCTAACAGTGGCAGGCAGGTTCTGATGAGAGGCGGGTTCTGACAGCAGGGGGCAGGTTCTTGTGAAGCCGGGGGCCGTGGCGGGAGAGGCTTTGGTTGGAATAACATGGCGCTCCGTGTTTGCTCTGGCTGAAAGGGCCCCGGCGCCCCGCGCTGTCGGAATGCACATTCCCGCCGCTTCCCCGTCCGGCTCTGACGTCTCTCCAGCGGCCCCCACTCCCCCCTCATTAACCTCTCGGCATGCGAACGAGTTTGATGGGTTGAGTTTCTGAATTGGGTTTAACTCTATTTACTTTGGCTCTCCAGAGGCAATTCCCACCTAGTTTATACTAGTTTTATTTAAATGTCAATATCTCAAAAAATATTCCCTGCACATCCATGGTTTAAAGTTCGAATTGAAGAAGTTGTATCATTAAGAAATTTGCAACAGAATCAATTTATTTCAGAATAGTCATATACAGGATATATACATAATAACCATAACATAAGTAGCCTAATGCATTTAAATATAAATTTTTTTTAAACGTACAAAAGCGCACGTTTTTACACAATAACAGCAACGTATTTTGTGCGATAGATGGTTGCTGTGGAAATGTCGACTGTACAGGACTTTAGCTAAATGTAACAAGATAAACTCTTCAGGGTTAATCAGAAAACAGCTGTAGCTGAATTTACTGGTAAGTACTTGGTTTCCTAAACATATTTATACAAGAGATTTTGGAGAAAAAAATTTGATGTCTTCTAAACCGAAAGTGCATCAGGTACTATATATAGTACAGTAAGCAAGGAAAATGGCGAATGTTCATTTGTACAACCTTTTAAAAAAATATGATTGTTTTTATACGTGAACGTGATTTTCTTAGCGTGTATAAATGGTGCATTTTATGCATTTTACAGTCTGTGGCTGTGGCGAGAGGAGGGTCGTAAGTGCTTTGGCCTATTAATAGCACCCTCCTAATTTATTGCAATGCAGTGTAACTGGAGAAGCTGAGGTTTTCGCAAGAGGCTACCCTTTTAAAAAATACTGCGTCAAAATGTATGGGGTTTTCTTAAAGCTGTAGTTTATAATAAAGCTGTAGACAAACATGAATACTGTAGTTGAGACGGATACGTCTCAACCACTAGGGGTGAAGTTTATAGAGTTAACTCCCTCTTTCTACTTGCCCTTTCCATTTCTCTCTCCATCTCCCCCTTTGTCTCCCTCCTTTGCCCTCTGTCTGCTTCCCTCTTCCACCTGCCTTCTTTGTTTCTATCTTTCTTTCTATCTCTTTCTCTCAGGTGATGTTGAAGGTCTGTTGCCCGAGAATGCCTTCAAAGGGTCCAAGTCTGACTTTGGGAACATTGGATTAGCCCTGTACAGCGGCCTGTTTGCCTACGGTGGCTGGTAGGTGTGGGATTAGAGGAGGGGTCTGGGACCTGAGGCTGGAAGGGGGGGGAGGGGTTTGAAGGGCATTATTTTTGTTGTCTTGTTGTATTCCGGTCATAAAAGGCATCTCAGGAACTACAGTCTAATTCTGGTGAAGCACATTTGTTTATTTGCGCTCACTGATTTACTGTACTTATTCAGTTATTTTGGCATAGCCTTCAAAAGTGCTCATCTCCACTCTCTCATCTGGCTTGTAGTTTAGGTGCAGTCTGTAATCGCCAGTGATTTGTTTGATAGGTCACCGTGGGGTCTGTTCTATCAGCTTTTATGTGGAGCAGTAATTCTCAGACTGTGTTTTAAGTGTATGTATTAAAAGCCCAGTTTTTGTAGCTCATTGTGTTTTATTCGTTCTAATCTTTTGACTTGCTTGTACATCCCCTCCTGTGCGTCTTGACTAATTTTTCTTTTATGTTTTTTTTTCTTTCCAGGAATTATTTGAATTTTGTCACAGAAGAAATGATTGAGCCGTTCAAGTGAGCGCTTTTAAAAAATAAAAAAAAATTCTTCCTCTCTTGTTGCATTGTGTAAAGATGATAAATGTCTTCTGCTATGCCTTCTACGTTGTGCTGTGTCTCTCGGCTGCTTCCTCAGCAGGAAGTACCCATACCATCACTATACAGAAACTTTCTTCCTGTATGCATCACTTCCTGTTCCTGTAGTCTTATGCCCCTGGATATCCCTGGGCATCATCATTTCCTTCTCGCCTTTTCCCTGACAAATTGAGATGTCTCTTCTCACGGCAAGGCAGAATTAAATTAAAGGGCATTTAAGGGCAATCCTTGCTGGGACTGGAGTTAACCGGATTGAATATTACATTTTCGATGAATGACTGTCCTTTTTTTGACAGCACGTATTTTGTGTTTCAAGGGCCATAAACGTATCCAGGAAATGTGCCACGTCGTCTTATCACAACAATCATTTCTGCCTTTGTGTTCCCCTTGTGAGCCGTCTCCTTTTTTTACTGGACTTTGCGTATGGAACGGCCTTCTGTTCAGCAAGAGATGCTCATCTCCTTTTGGCAAGGGTCTAAATGCAGGTTCAATAAAACACTATTTAGCTGTTATCTAATGATTCTTCTGTGACTTGAGCAATCAGATGCAATCATAATTATTAATTTCATTCTATTTAGGGGAAAATATATTGGTTTGCTGCAATAGAAACGCGGAACCATGGCTACAAAGGGAGGGGGGGCGTGATGAGTAAGTGCTTCAATACTAACCTGTTCCCCGTGACCCCCCCCACACAGGAACCTCCCACGGGCCATCATCATCTCCCTGCCCATCGTCACCGTCGTCTACGTGCTCACAAACCTGGCCTACTTCACCACCCTGAACATCGAGGAAATGATCAACTCTGAGGCCGTCGCTGTGGTGAGTCTGTGTCGTATGCACACACACACAAACACACACACACACGGGCATACCTGCGTATACACACACTCTTTCTGACACACGCACACACATGCTCGCGCACACACACGCATACTTGCATATATACATACACACACACACGCACGCGTGTATACACACACTTTCTGACACACACACACATGCTCGCGCACACACACATACACACGCATACTTGCATATACACACACTCTCACACACACGCATATACACACACTCTTTCTGACACACATGTACATACTCGCACACACACACATACACATAAGCACACACACAAGCTCCATTATTCTCTGAGGAATTTTTTAAAATATTGTTAGATATTCCAGCAGTGGTCCCTGCATTGCAATATTGTAAGGAAAGGTTATTGTGATGAACCTTTACCTGTACATACCGGCACCTAATCTCCTTCACCCGGTGAAGACGTTACGTTAATTACTGTGAAATACAGAATATGGTCACTTACCTATTCTCATTTCTCAATATACAAATTATTGATGCAAAAGTCGATCTGTTCAGATTATGTTTCACCCTCATTGGGGTTGCCCACCCTCAGATTGGGTTGCCCAGCTTCTCTCATTATAAGACCATGATTTATGACATGGTCTACAATTGTGGCTCTAATTTCATTGGACACTTCTGTTCTGTGCCAACCCCTTCCTACTCTACCATCACACATACGGACCCCCCGTCCTCTTTGGGCTCCTGGTTGTGGTTCCCTTTGTTTTTTTTTCTTTGTCCTCTGGTGTCCTCCATTTCTCAACAACACCAACTCACTGGTGTTCTTTTTTATAGTTAAGTATGGACTCATTGTAGATTGAACAATTGAGCACTTAGGATTTGCACATGTGCAGTAGAGATTTACTTGTGTGTCATTAGTGTTGTCTGCTGTGACCAAATCATGTCAGTTTTGTCTGGCAGGACTTACTTAATTGATTTTTGTGTCATGTGATGAGACTTGTGTTTACTGTTTTGCAAAAATGTGTTAGTAAGTTGCATTTTGTGTGAAAGCAGAAAGTTGCATTTTGGCCTAAACGTCCACTTGAACTGATTAGATTTTGGTGGTCAAAAGTCAAGTTCACTGTGACCTCACAAAAGACGTTTTTGGCCATAACTCAATAATTCCTACGCTAATTATGACAAAATTTCACACAAATATCTACTTGGACTCAAGGATGAACTAATTAGATTTTGGTGGTCAATGGTGAAGGTCACTGTGAGCTCACAAAAGACGTTTTTGGCCATAACTCAAAAATTCCTATGCTAATTATGACAAAATTTCACACAAATGTCTAATAGGATAAAACGATGCAGTGATGACATTTTATATCCAAAGGTTCAAAGGTCAACTTCACTGTGACATCATAATGTTTTGCTTACTACTGTAACTGAGAAAATGATCTAATAATCACATTAATTATATATGTTCGATACATAAAGACTGTCCTTGCAATGATAAAACAAAGTTTATTCATCTAATGTTCAATGTTTGGTTTCTGTAGAATGACGCAACTTGACTTGTTGACGGAGGCATACAACCGCAAGGCGGTTATTTCTAGTTTTTCCATTTTTCATTTTACAGAACACTTTTATTTCATGAGACATTTATCTCATGGTGTGGTCATGTGTCAGTCTACACCAGTGGGTCGGGGTCAGACAAGATCAGTGGCTGCTCACACATTCAGGCCAAAGCAACAGCACACCAAATACCGGCATGGCTGAGGACAACAAGTGCGTTTTAGAGCTAGTCCGTTGCCCAAATGTGACACCCCCCTCAGTCCAGGTCTTCTGCATATCACTGTTTGTCTCTTTTGTCCTTCCAGGATTTTGGGAATTACCACTTGGGTCCGATGTCCTGGATCATCCCTGTGTTTGTGGGTCTGTCCTGCTTTGGCTCTGTCAACGGCTCTCTCTTCACTTCCTCCAGGTACCATACACACACACCCAAACGGCACACACTCACACACGCTAACCCCATACTCTCACACACACGCAAACTCCTCACACTCTCACTCAGACCCCAAACACAGTTAAACCCTACACTCTCACACCCAAAAACACGCTATACAAATTCACACCGCACACATACGCACACACACAAATGCACAAAATGCAGACCCAAACAATTAAATTACCCTGGTGTTTTGATCGTTAATGAAAATCTGGATTTAAGACAATCTTATTATCAGCAGGAACAGCACTGCACTGCGGACTGAAAAGCTGTGTGGGTCTTTGTTTGGCAACAGCAATAAAAATACACAGCAATAAATCAGTTGTCAAATCAAAAGACAAAATAACTATTAATGTTCATGTTTAATCATAAATATAATGTTTTATTTCAAAATAAATGTGTGTGTGCATTAGTGTGTGTGTTTTCACAGTGTTGCCAAAACAAAGGTAACAAATAAAAGAACAATAACATACAAAGTGATGAAACAGAGCTAAACTATGTTTTTGGCCATGGAAGATCCCATGTAGATTGGCTCTGTATTCTTCATCAGGAACAACTGGAAATGCATGTGTGTCCGCAAGTGTGATAAAAATGTGAAACATAAAGATAGAAACAGTCCTTCAATGTACTTTCATACTAAGTACACACCAAATTTGCCAAGGGGGTGTATTTGATGTGTACTTGCTGCAGTGTAGGAGAAAGTGTGTCACTATCTCATCTTCACCATGACCGATTTTCTTTGGGGAGTCAGGTTTGTTCCTCTGTCTTTCTGTTTCAATGGCTGGGCTTTGAACACTTAGCCTCTCTCTCTCTTTATCTCTTTTGTAGGTTGTTCTTTGTGGGGTCAAGAGAAGGTCACCTGCCCATCCTGCTGTCCATGATCCACCCCACCCTGCTGACCCCTATGCCCTCTCTCATCTTTACTGTACGTATCTGAACCCTGACCTTTGACCCTGAACCATATTCCCTAGCTCCAGCTCTCCTCTCAGTTCATACTGCCCCCTGACCTAACAGGACAGGAACCCCTCAATACTCGTCTTGTGCTCTACACCTGAATCAGAAAAACTTTACTGGTATTCAGCTTAATAGACGATGGTCTCAGCCCCTCAGTTAATCTGTTAAATGTCTCTAAAGGGAAGTTACAGTTAATGAGATTAGCTTCCTGCAATCCGATTGGTTGTAGCAAGTGTCAGCTGTTGTGTTATCGGAGAATGGTTGAGTTGGCTTGAATCGACCCCTCCGATTGGAGCTCCATCTGCAACGGATCATGATTTGACAAAAGTAACTTACCATTGATTTGTTTGCAAAGCAATATCCACAGTAGACTTATTGCATTCCAGAGTGTCAAGCTGCTCAGGCTCATAGCACTGCAAGGGTATATAAGCCTGATACATGAAGCTATGTTGGTAAGAATGTGTCTTGGTGTTTGCACAAGACTTAAAAAATCAAGTAAAAAAACAGTCATTCAATATGTAGTTCATACCACAACAGCAAGCAACACGGCCAATATCATAATCATATAGCCATAGGACTGCATTATTTTAGTGTGAACAGGTATGCAATCTATATGGGTAAAACACACACCTGTCTCACATCCACAGTACACTTTCACCCTGTATAGATGTGTGTGTGTGTGTGTAACACACGCTTGTCTCTCTCCCGCAGTGCTTCATGACGCTGCTGTACGCTTTCTCCAACGACATCTTCTCCGTCATCAACTTCTTCAGCTTCTTCAACTGGCTCTGCATCGCCATGGCGATCATCGGCATGATGTGGCTGCGCTACAAGAAGCCTGAGCTGGAGCGGCCAATCAAGGTGAGCGAGTCCATCAACCAGGCGATGGGAATGGATCAGGGTGGAAAGACACTGTCTGACTGCTTTACCTGGTCTGATTCTGCACACACCTAGACCCACGCCTGCACACACCTAGACCCACGCCTGCGCGCACCTAGACCCACGCCTGCACGCACCTCTAGACCCACGCCTGCGTGCACTGTATGTGCGGGAAAAGACGCGTGTACAGGCGTGTGTGTGAGTGCGCAGATATAATGACCGTCTCTCCTCCAGGTGAACATCTTACTGCCTGTGTCGTTCGTGCTGGCCTGCCTGTTCCTCATCGTGGTGTCGATCTGGAAAACACCCATAGAGTGCGCCATCGGCTTCGGCATCATCGCCACGGGCGTGCCCGTCTACTTCTTTGGCGTCTGGTGGCAGAACAAACCCAAGTGGCTTCTGCAGATCATCTGTGAGTGTTTCTTCCACGTGCCCTGAGGGGTTTGTCACAGGGTGGAGGATGGGCCGTACTGTGAGGCTGCGATCACACCGGACGCGCTTTAACGGCCGGAGGCACCCTTTCCCCCATTCTTTTCTATGAGTTTGAAGTGTTTTTTACGTGGAGGCTGACCTTGATTCTGCCGTTAAGTTCCGTTGTAAACAAAGATGAATTGATAACGTTAGTTGCCGTTTCAGCCCACCCAGAGTTGCAGTGCCCTTCACTATTATTGACACCCCTGGTAAAGATGAGTATAAAGGGTTATAAAAAATGCACCGTTTGGTGAATTAACTTAATCTCACACTGAAAAAATGAGAAAAATCCAACCTTTAATTGAAGTAAATTTATTATGAGAAAAAATCCTTCATCAAGAAATAATAATTTTTAACAAAACCACATGTGCCACAATTATTGGCACCCCTGCATTTATATATAGAATAAAGTAATCATTTTTTATATTTGGTCGCATATCTTTTGCATGCCATGACTTCCTGATGCCTGTGACCCGAGAGCATCAAAAGACTCTTGATATCTTATTTTCTGGTACTCTTACAAGCGATACATTCAAATGAATGTCTACGGGAATTGGTGGGTGGGACTAGATTTAGCTGTAAATTACACTGGAACAGTATGGAACACATGGTTGGCTAAATGGCTCTAAGTAATCAAGGGTCTGACGTATCAAACAAGCCTTAAACCATCACTCTGCTGCCAGATATGCAGTAGATATGGATGGATAACTTGAAGGGTTTCTCTGACTTATTTTTCCATAGAGTTCAATAGGAAAATTTGTCAGGAGAAACAACCCTTAAAGTGATCCATCCATATCTAGCCTACCAGGGAACATTAACAACACCTGACAGGTTAGATGTATTTCTGTTTTCAAACCGGAACAATATGGTGGCCTGTTAATAAACTTAATTTTATTCCACCTAAACAGTCCACTAAAATACGTTTCTGAAAACATTTGAGGCGAGAAATAGTCGATGCAGTTGCTAAATCTTGATTCATATTTGATCTACTTTGACCGTTTGATCCGAGTTTCGCGAGCAACGTTGGACGCATTCATTTGAATAGAGTATTTTTGGAAACTATCCTATTCAAATTCAGAACCGGCGAACATACCACACAGTCGCCACGCCGCATCCACCATGCACCGCGAGATCGCACCGCATCCTCTCTATAGAAAATGGAATAGAATGCGTTGGACCGTTGCACCTCGCCGGATTTAATGAGAACCCACCTTTAGTTTGCTAATGCCGTTAACAACGTCAGTTAAGTGATTGAGCGGAGTTTGGTTGCCTAGCAACAGCAAAAAAGACACCTCCAACGTCTTTTTCAGAGTAGGCTTTGCAAAGTCAAGACAGGTAGTGCGCCTAGTGTTTTGAAACCTACAAACTGCGTCCCGTGTGATCGCAGTCTAAGGAGGTACAAAGTGCGTTACACAAAGGCTTTGTCAGATTACCAGAGTGCTGCATGTGAGTGCTGAAAAGGTTCTGAAAAAAAGTGCAATGAGGGGCAACAAGACTAGTTCCAGTTATCAAACTTGAAAGCTTGCCAAAGGAGACTTGATGAGGGGGGATTTAATAAAAGCAAAGGTGTGTGTGTGTTGCACAGTTAAAGGTGTGTATGTGGAGGTGTGTCTGTAACGGTGTTTCTCTTTCTCCTCAGCCTCCTCAACGGCCCTGTGCCAGAAGGTGATGGAAGTGGTGCCACAGTCCTGAGGGGGAGAGAGACCATCTGCACAATGACTCACAATGACTAGAACCCCACACCCCCAAACCTGCAGCTCACACTGAACAACCCCTCTCCTCTCCTTTCTGCCCTGCCCCGACCCCACCCCTACCAACCCTTACCCACCCTGTCCTGGGAGAGAGAGGGTCCTGGAACTCCTTCTCTACTATAGCCCAGTGTGGTAGAGGGGGGTTTAGAGAGGATAATTGTAGATACACAGTATGGTGATCATTTTTACTTTTTAATTTTTTAATTTATTTTGTCAGGTGATTGAGACGAGTTTTAATCCAACACTATGGTTATAATCTTCTAATGGGTCCAGAGCTTTATCCTGCTGAGATGGATTGAGTTGTTCACCCGTAGGATATTCCTTTGAAGGCCTGGTCCAGTTCTGCCTCCCTAAATCTCCCGAAAATCTCGTTTGTTTTGTTTGTAGTTTCCCCCTCATGGTTAACGGCGTCAGGGTATCATCGCTCTCTGCTTTTGCTCATTTGAAGGGGTAAAAAAAAAAAATAATAATAATTCATATATGGGTGGAGTTACCCCTGTATCCATGGAGGTGGGGGTGCAGGGGTGTTTCCACTCAGCTGAATCTGACATGACTTTAGAGATACCAGGAAGGGTTTTTTTTACCTCTGGTGAGCCAATGAGGTTGGCCCATATTGACACTTCCCTGATGCAGTTCTCCTATGGTATGGACTTGCTCTCTGTGCCTTGTCTGTACATATAGAATTCTATGGTATGGACTTGCTCTCTGTGCCTTGTCTGTACATATAGAATTCCTAGCTTCAGGGTTCCTTTTTTCCAAAACTTGCGACTTTCTACGTTACCAAGTTTATTTTTTATAGCTAGAAACAGCTTTTTTTTAACACTTATAAATTTCTTAAGTTGTCAATACCTTCGCTATTTTGGCGGTTTCTTTGACTGAATTCTGAAAGATGCCGGATAAGATTGGCGTAAAACTATAAAATAGGATGAAATTGGATTCTTTCTTATCCTTCTCTCGTTTGTGTAACTGCTTCCTGGTGTTTATGAAGAAGTTGGTCTGTACGATACTACTGTCCTGTAATGTGCTGTAATGGTCGGTCAGTTTGGATATTCCAACACCACCCTTACCAACATCACATACCTCAGTGAAGTCCACTCAGAAATATCCATGTTTTTCCTCTTGTAAAATGTAGGCATTTCTCAGCTTGGCGGCCGCAGTGGTTCATAGCGTTTTAACAGAGGAGAAAAGGGTAGAAAGCTTCCTTTTAAATAGGATTTTTACTCAATTAATTTTAATTGATGCGTTTTTTTTAAAACTTTTCAACACTGAGTATGTTTATATGGAGGTATGGAAGGAATTTGATGTTACTGGGTTAAAAAGGAGTGGGGAGTTCCTTAGGTCTGGCTGCCTTTGGCGTAGGTGGTGTACAGAGTGTGTGTGAGGGGGGGGTTCCTCTGACATCAACGCCAAGACTCGTGGGTATGTATGCATGTGTGTGTGTGTGTGTGTGTGTGTGTGTGTGTGTTTTCATGGTCAGAGACTTATTGAATCACTCTAAAGTTGCTAAGCATTTTGTTATGACTGGTAGAGGGCGGGGCTAGAGGAGGAGGTGGGCGGAGTATAGATAGGATGGGCTAGATTATTTGCCATGGATGATGGTTGGGGCTAGAAGAGAGATTGGGAAAGATGAGTTTAGATAGAGAGGGCTGCAGGAACATATTGGGGTGGGGGGGTGGGGGTGGGGTGGGTACGGGCATGTGGAGGGCACTCCAGGGTGGGCATTAGATTTAGGGTAGGTGGAAGGGGATCATGGGTAGGAAATCTTTTGACCTTATAGTATTATTTTACTTGTGAGATACGTGTAGTATGTCGACTGCAGTCTTCTTCCTGAAGCTGCTCTTCAGCGGCTTTCTCGTCTGGTTCCTGCAGTGTTCTGTGATAAGAACCTCTTGCTGAGTCTGCCTGTCTCCTCCATGAGAGCAGGAGGGAGGGCCCTTGTTGACCTCATAATGGGTGGAGCCAATACAAGCTGTCAATCACTGACTCCTTTGAACCAACCAGAAGAATTTGCTGTCTGCCAAAAAACACAATGATTGGTTCATATCAGTTAGTATGGTATAGCTCCACCCACTCTGGGTTTTGGGAAGCCTTAAGCTCCTGTCGATGGTATCTGCTTCTAGAGAGGAGAAAATAACTTTAACTAACACTCCAAACACTTGTGTTAACTAATTTATATTGTGTTGTAGAGGGTTATTTATTTGTTCTGAGGACCGATATTTACAGCTCTTAAACATAGATGGTCTCTATTTAATTTATAAGTGTTTAGCGAGTAATTAAATGTGTATAGTCTGTTCGCAGTTGTGTCTCAATTGTGTTAATTTGTGTACTCCTTCACTGAAGTTTTTTGTCTTTCCGATGGTTTTTGTTGTCGTGTAAGGGCGCTTCTCGGCAAACCTGATTGGCTACGACTCCGGGGCGGAGCCTGCATTGTGTCAAGTCGGAGCGTGTTATTGTATCCCCTCTCCCCTATCCTCACCCATGTGTCTCCTGGTTACTGTCCAAATAGGGACCGGGGGGGCGGGGTGTGTTGTGTTGGAGCTTTTGGCCTGTCACTAATCGAAAGCTATAGTCTCCCATCAGAGTGTGGATTAGGTTACCTGTGGGCATTCTTGTCCTAGAAAGCCAGTGAAAGCCACCATACCGGGTTCCAGGCTCGTCTTTCCTGATAAGAGCCGTCTTTGCTATGGTGGCGTACTTGCCACTTTCATTAAGCAAGGAAATATCAGTCTGAGCTCCAACACTTCTCTTTCCACCCCCCCTCTGGAGCACACACATACACAGACATGCACACACACACACGCATGCACACACGCACACACACACACACATACACGCAAATACACACAGCTGAGCAGATTGTAGGTCATGGCTTCAGGTGTGGTCTGCTCACTTGTCTGCTTGTGTTCTGTTTCCTATAATTCACTCTTCTTCTACTGTTTAATTTTTTGGAGGACTGGGGAGATGTAGACAGTTTTTTTTTTTCTTTGGATTTATTCATTTTTTGTTAAAGGATATTCAAAATGTCTTCTATTTGTCTTTTTTTTTGGAAATAAAAGGATAAAGAGGCAGACGTTACTTTGTGTTTTTGTGCGTGCGTGCGTGCGGTAAGAATTTAGAAACTATTATTCCAAGTGGAAATTTGCATAACATACCAGTATACATCCTAGTTAAAATGTGAAGATAAAAAAAGTAAAAATAGGTAAATAAATGTTTAGTAGTCAGTCCAGATTGGTTAAGTAGCTGCCAGAATAAAACTTCCTGCCTTGGTTTGTTATAAAACTGGAAGTATGGCATATCTCCGGCCAGAGAGCAGAGGTTGGAAGCAGCCATGGAGGTTGTGGGTGGGGTCCACATTCCTGGTGTTCTGAGTCCTGAGCACTGCTGCCCTCGAAGTTTGTACCCAAGGGTCTGCTTGTGCCCCCTTCTGACAGCCCCCTGTGCCCCTGTACCATGCCAAGAAGAAGGCGAAGGTCTGTAGGCTTTCAATGTCTCAGGTGTAATAGTTCATAAGGGTTACTGGGGACACATGAAGTTGTCTCAGCTTCTGAAGCAGATGAGGCCTCTGCTGACACTGCCTACAGATGGAGTTTATGTTGGCATTGAAGCTGACGCTCATGTCAAGGATGATCCCCAGGTATTAAAAGCTATTGACTCAACCAGCTCTCCACTAAGGCTCAGCTATGGTGTGGGGTCAGCCTTCCTCCTGAGGTCCACGAGGAGCTCTTTGGTCTTATTCATGTTCAGCACCAGGAAGTGTTCCTCACACCACTGGTGCAACCGTTTTGTTTCTGTGTCTTACGTGGGCAGCACTGTTGGATGTGTCTACAAGTGCAGTGTCACGGCGAACTTTACTGTTTTAGCGCAGTAACTTATCTATGTCTTGTTGTTTTTTTATGCTTATTCCTTTTAATAAATGTTCTGTCAGCCATGTTAGTGACGAGTCAATGGACAATGCTATAAGTTTAAAATCCATGAAAATCAACCAATGCATCAAGAGCATAATGTCATAATTAATAGAATTTTGCCTCACAACATTAAACGGTCTATATATCTGTAGACATCAATGTATTGCGATGTATATATCATATCTATTTAAATTAATTGTTAAACACGAATTACCATGAATGTGCCATGAATTACTTTTTAATTGTGGGTTCAAATCAATAACTGGTTGAAATAGGCCTATAATGGGACATTAGGCTAAATCACTTAAAATAAGAACTGTGTTCCAAATACAAAAAACTGACCCTGGCATTTTGTTAGGGAGGTGTCTCTCTACCATTTATGATACTTGTTGCTATCTATTTATGATAAGCCTATGGCAAAAATGAATGGAAAAAATATTTATAACCATTGGGTGTGCTTTTTGACGTCAGTGTACTTTAGGACTTTGTCCAAAAAATGTCAGCTGTTTTCAGCATGCTACTGACTTAGACTGCTTTACAAATTACACCAAAATAATACATTGTAAGCTGCTGCGGGGCAAAAAAAATACTGAGCGGGACGAAAAAAAGTTTTTTTCGTTCTGCTCGTCTCTTGGTTGCATTCAACTTGGCAAGCAGCTAAGCCTCGCAAGCATGACACTCCAAACCTATGCTGTCCTTTAGTCAACATTTGTGTTGAGAAAATTATGCATGTTTGGAAAATTCAAAACATAAACACACTAATACAACCGAAAAACCCGGTTTCGATATTTTACTTAAAGCGGTCAAAAATAACTTTGTTCTAGCACTCACTCACTCAAAGAAACGCACGTCACTGGTTTTTTGTTGTGATATGCAGTTCGCGAACGAATCGGTATTTTTTAACGACTTTTTATGCTGAGTTGTCTGAGTCGACTCGCCAGTTCGAGGGAATCGTGTTTACCCACGGCTCTGGCTCTTAGCTCTGGCTCTGCCTACTTTCTACTACAGCCGGGAGACACTGCGGCGCGCAGTGTTAGATTGAACCAACGTAAGAATACATTTTAATTTGATCTAACAATATTGCACACACTTTTGTGAAGTTAATAATCCAAAGTTATTATGACTACTAATGGTTAAAAGAAAGATACGTAGCTACAGTAGCTATACTACCCAACTGATCAGCACGAAATCAACTCGACTCAATTTAAGAGCCATGAGCCGTGGCAATATCCCACGGCTCCAGACAGAGCCGGAACCAGAGCCGTGACACAAACCGAAGTTATTTTCGAGTTTTAACCACATAACTGTTCTTATAGAGTTCTGTGTTTTTAACAAAGGGCAAAATGCTGTACACCATTAAGCTAATAATCGGGTTTACTACTCAGCGTGATTCAACCGGAAACCCTATTTACAAAGGAATTATATTAGCCTATATCTATAGATAGATTTGCTGCCTACCGGAAACCCTATTGACAATTATGGAATTATTGGAATAATTATGACAATTGGAATTATGTTAGCCTATATCTATAGATAGATAGATTTTCTGCCTACTTATTCAGATTATTTGGGTCTGAATAAAATATCAAGGCTAGTTTACGAACTTATTTTGCCTACTTTGTTACCAGCTAGTGTCTGCTGTCTGAAACAGCTTCTAATTCCAGCTCGTGCCGCTGAAATAAAAAAAATGCGGCTCAAAGATGCGGCTCAAACGGCTCTACTGTATTAACCGGACGTACCGGAAACCCTATTGACAAAGGAATTATGTCAATAGGGTTTCCGGTTGAATCACGCGAGACGCTCACTGTTTATTACGAAATTATTAAACTTGGCTGTTTGCGAGAATTGCAACGGAATTCCAGTCAACTATTGAACAATTAGGCCTAGTATGCAATATTGCGATTGTGTTCAGCTAGATTAGGCTACTAAAAATTACAGCAAATACTTCAAAATGATAGGTTAGGCTACTAAAAATTACGGCAAATCTATTTAAAGTGGTGGCATTTTTATTTTAGAACTCTTGACCAACAACAACAGTGAACAGAATAAATAGCCTACAATTGTGTATGATATAATAATGCTGTCTGAAACAGCTCCCGCCACTGAAAGAAAAAGATGCGGCTCAAACGGTTCTACTGTATTAACCAAAATTACCAAAGTACCAAAATTGCAACTCCGACTCTTCAAATTGAATGGTACGAATAGAGCCGACTCAGAAAAAAGAGCCGAACTGCCCATCACTAGTTTTTTGCAGAGTGAGAGGGTTACACATGTATCACATGGTGACTTATCTACGGCATTCGGGCTTCTGTAGTTTTTGCGGAAATCGATGTGTTTAAAAGCTCAAATTAAAAGTGGCCAGATTGTTAGCAGGCTGCCTGGCAACTGCTCAATAATTACAATGATTTGAATTACAATTCAATTCAATATAATTTATTTTGTTTACTTACACAAGTAATCATTTTGATGGAAGGACCCCTGTTTGAATTACAGCCAGGGGCCCCATGCAACCTTAATCCGGCTCTGTGTGGCTGCATACCATTAAAAGCGGAGGGAAAGTCCCGGAATAATATTCTAGCATACGAGCGGGGCTGCTCCAGGTGGGTGTAGATAGTGTGAAGACCAGTCATGATCCCATCCTCCACAGAATTGGTTTTGCCTATATGCAAACTGCAGCGCTTCGAGCGAAGGGCGCTCTTGTGGCATGAGGCGGGGCAGCGCTAGGCGTTCCATGCACTTCACAACAACTGATGTGAGGGCCGCAGGCCGACAAGAGGTCATTAAGCTCCTCCGGGTCGGACATCTTTGGAATGGGTCGTAGCTCAGAGCTCTTCCACGGTGAAGGCCCAGAATGCTCGTGGAGAGAGCTGTTAAAAAGCTGACAGAGTGCACCGGCGAGGTCACAGAGCACTCCTTCAGTATTCTCACATTGACCTGGTGAGCTCCCAGGGCTTTGGATGGGTTTACATTTTACATTTTAGGCATTTAGCGGATTTACAATGAGTGCACAAAGAAAAAGGCCTACGTTCATAAATCACCAACAAGAATTAATATTTTTTTTTATTTTTTAGAATAGATAGAAGAGAGATTTGAAAGGGGGTAATGGGAATCAGGGTGGAGAAGGGGAGAAGACGTGCATCTTCAGGTTGCGCCGGAATACTCCCAGGTCTATCAGTGTGGTGAGGAGTAACATTAACCTTTCTCACCTCGTCCTCTGTGACTGTAATTGGCTGATCTCCTCTCTCTCTAATCTGCTGCTGAAGCTGACTTCTCACACAGCAAAAATGGCGGTGTAAAATGAACACTGATGGTGTACATTTAACACCATATGGTGTTTATATCCATGGACTCATATAAACACCCTAGGGAATTCTCTACTATCAAATCGGCAGTTGAAGGTGTTTTAATATTGTTGAGAAAAGACATCTCCTCTACATTCTCCCCCTGCATGAGACAGGGCCTTTCCAGCGAGGAACGAGAGACCCTGCTAAGACCTTGTCTTAGGTTCCCTATGTGGAACATAGCCCAAAGGGCCAAAACCGGGCTTCGTTTCTGAAGCTCACATCCTGGTTTGGCTGAGCGGTGAGAGACATTGCTCACTCGCGCCACTGTGGTTGGCTCAAGTATAGGTTTTTCAGGCTCCTTTTTCAATGCAAGTCAATGGTATCAAATGCGGTTAAAATACAAAGTCAATAAATGTTTCCCACGAGAATATTTTGTCATAATAGGTGCATTTTCTTCAGCTAATGTCTCCCCATGTGTCGATTTGCTAAGTTATTGTGTCGTTTTTTACACTGTTTTAACATTTTGTACAACCAATTCGTGGCAGTTTGCAGTATCATAATGCTTTTAGTGGACAAACCAGACCCGCCCGGACGTAATGACCATATAAGGGAATCTCTACTCCCTGCTGCGCAGTCTCTGGCTTCAATGTTTGTACAACATGACAGCACTTCCTGTTTAAAAACACTTTTCACAAGCCCATGGAAAGTCGATGGGTGACAGTCACTTTGTCCATATTGTTTCTCCAGTCTATGACATAGCCTCCACTTTATTTCCATTTAGCCTCCATTTATAATTCCGCTTTGCCTGTGCTATCTGCCGGTTTAGTGTTCTCTGTGCCTCTATCCTCTCAACTCTTGGCTCCATGGCTTACAGTTTGGATAGATCCTAATGGTCAGCATCTCCTTGCAGTAGTATGAGGTTAGTGCTGTACTGACTGCTCGAGGGAGCGGTCATCAATAAGCACTGTCCACTCTGCGTTGGAGAAGCAGTCTTGCAGCTTCTGAAAGGCCTCTGCTGACCACACCTGCGTTATTCTCTCTCGCCTTTTCTCGGTTGAGCTGTCGCTTATAGGCGACAACTGTACGGCAAAGTCGTCTAATGTACTCACAGGTGGCTTTTGCAGTGATCTGTATGCGCTTTTGATTTTGCCGTAGCACAAGTCCAACACCCTCTCTCCTCTTGTTTTGCACGACACATGCTGGTCATAAGTAGGAAGCACAGAGTCCAATGAACAGGAGTTAAAATCCCCAAGTATCGACCTGGGTGTTTGAACGCCAGGGTTTGTTAACGTAAATGTTTTAGCTTTACCTGTCATTTCCAAGTCTCTGTCAGCATGCGTCGGCTCGTGGAATCTGTGGAGGTTGTCATACTTTAAGATGGCAGTTAATTTTGCACGGTTTCGTAGGGGGTAAGCACATTAAACAGAAAGCCTCAGAGGGCCTATAGCAGCCAATCAAAAGAGGGTTTCATAAAATAAACGTTCCCATTAGAATCTGGTCAAATATGTAAGTAAAATATGGAGTTAATTCAAGCCGCAAGGCTGAACTGTGGGACAAACACCCAGCTGAATCCTGCATGAGCCATTCTGTACAAACAAAGTGTCTCAACAGATAATTTTTTCTTATTTGCGCCGCCGTTTACAATTACTGCTCATGAAATATTTTAGTTTTCTGCCATTTCACGAGGAATTCAATATGGACCGTCACGGCTTCCGTCTGAAATATTTCTGCTTTTAGTTTGAAAAGTATTTGCTGTCAGATTTTGTTTTTAATTGTTCTTGGAAATGTTCAATCCATTCCGTTGAACTATCCATTGTTACAGTGCGGTATTCTTTAGTCAAAGGTTTCAGAGTTACCTTCATGTAGCTCAAGTGTATAACTCACTTTCTCCCTGCTGGTCTAAAGACTATAAGACATTAGTTGTGACCGAGTAGTCAGTCACCATCATTAGCCTGATACATTAATGAAAAATGTATGATTACATAAAATTTGCTGACAAGTCTTTTATCAGTGAAGAATTACAGTAATCACTATTGTGAGTAGCTTAGAGATTTTAACTTGCATACACTGTGTACTTGTGTTAATCTTTTAAATGTTTATTTAATCGTAATTAAGTATATTGAATTTCAATTTGAGCAAGTGATCAAAAGCGAAAGAGTGGGAGAACCCTTACAGAAATTAAATGTACTGAAAATAGATTGACATTGACATATTATGTAACAATATAGGTCTATTGCGGCACCTCACAATGTGACCAAATATAGCCTACAAATTAAAACATTTTTAAATTGGGAAATACGCTATTGGGATAAATATTTATTACGTTTTCAATATATTTACAATATTTTGCAGTATATTCCATTGACGGGCCAACAAGGAGAGGCCATCTGTGACACACACACACGCAGGCTGCGACAGCTGTGAGCTTCTCCCGCTGCTGTTAAGAAATTACTTGCTACATAATATCCGCGCGCGGCAGACGTCAAAACCTATACAGAACGATAACTGCGTCAAATATTTACTTTCCGCTGAATTGTCTACGGCAGGGGTGGCCAATTCCAGGCCGCGCGGCGGGTTTGTGTATGTTGGTTTTGCCTGCCGCCAAGTTAACATTTATTTAATTAGCCCAATCGTTTACACGATTTTTAATTTTTATATCCTATATATCCGCGATGAAAAGCAGCTGATGAAATGTGTGCGGTATGGTGCGTCAATGCATTTTGTTGTAGCATTTATCGTTTTCTGTAATTTACAAGTGAATCGTGGTGTGTGTGTAATGACTATAGCTTGATTTGAACCGTGGTAACTGGTGGCAGTAAAAACCTGCATACACACCGGCCCGCGAGGCCTGGAATTGGCCACCCCTGGTCTACGGTGTTTGTGGAGGATGTTCGTTAATTACGGAGGGTTTAGTTTTGTGCAACGCGCGTGCTCAAACAGAACAGTTCCCCTTTGTACCTGTGCAGGTAGTGTTTATGGGATCTGCGGGCCTTTGTTGAAAATGAGAGGCAGCAGGCAAATGCGGATCCATATGGATTTTCCCCTACAGTACTTGGATTTGCAGTTTAGCGGTGAAAATTTGCTTTGAGTGAAAGAACAAATTTGACTGTGATCTTGAAACTAAGCGGGATCATCGTCGCCACGGAAACAATGTACTTGACTGAACATACAAATGAAAACCGCGATTGTGATGGCGCCGTTTTCACTCCATGACTGCTGTTGGTGAGTGGTGGTGGGGAGGGTTTACCAATCAAAAAACTGGGTGTGTGTGATTTGAACAAAATTGCTCAACTAAAACAAACATTACATTATTCCTCCCTCAGAAAACAAATATTATTTGAAGGCCTGAAATTAAAAGTTTGCTTTGGGAAGGGAGCCCATGGAGACTGCATTTGCACAGGGCCCAGAATTTTGTTCTACACCCCTGCTTGCCACTGTTACCCTAGGGCTGCTTTTGGGGGGTTCAGGCCCGGCTCTCTGTAAAGCAGGGCCCCGTTTTCCAAAAGCAGCTTCAGATCATCTTTGAGTATTTTGTGTTTGTGCTTAATTAGATTAAAAAATGATTAAAATTAACTGACATACATAAAAAAGGTAATACAGATAAAGGGAGAAAGGGACATAAAACAAACAATGAAAGTAATAAACAACAAAGTAGCCTAAGATTATTATTATACTCTAAGATCCTTTTGGGAATTTGAGCCCTGACAATACCCTTTGTAACAAGCGCTATACAAGTAAAAATGAATTGAATTGAATTGAATCAGCTAGCCTGTCCATCCTCTGTACCCTCACTTACCCATGTACTTATTGTTTTTGCATGACCCGTGATGTTAAATTAATTTTACTGAATCACTGCGGTATAATTTCTCTCTTTATCTTGTTTCAGAGTTTTAACCCTGTAAGAAATATGATTTTTAGATTATCCTATGTGAACTCATATATCCTATATATATATATATATATATATATATATATACAGTCAAGCCGGAAAGTCTGAACACCCCTTTTAAATATAAAATATAAAGTATCATATTTAATATTTGGTAGCATATCCTTTGCATGCTGTTACTTCCTGTGACCCATCAACATCAAAAAAACTCGCGATCTTATTTCCAGGTACTGTTACAAGCGATACTATAAGCTCTCTGCATTTGAATGGATCTCTATGGAAATTGGGGGGTGAGAATTCAGCTGTAAATTACACTGGTACAGTATGGAACACATGGCTGTCTAAATGGCTGTAAGTCATCAAGGGTCTGAGCTATCGAACAAGCCCCAAACCATCACTCTGTTGCCAGATATGGAGTAGATGTGTTTGGATCACTGCAAGGGTTATTTCTCCTGACTCATTTTCCTATAGAACTCTATGGGGAAGAAAGTCAGGAGAGACAACCCTTAAAGGGATCCATCCACATCTACTCTCTATCTAGCCGCAGAGTGATGGTTTGGGGCTTGTTTGATACCTTAGACCAGCACCTGGTCCTCCGAGAGCCGCGCAGGGTTTGGTTTTTGTTTTTTTTAAATAATACAGCAACACTACTTTGACCAAAGACCAGGTGAGGGTGAGTAACTGTGTGTAATCAACTGCAATTTTTGTCAAATTAAATGGGTAACAACACACAAAAAACCACCAGAGACCCTGCTCTCTCAGGACCAGGGTTGCCTACCCCTGCCTTAGACCCTTGATGACGTACAGCCATTTCGCCATTCATGTTTTCCTTACTGTACCAGTGTAATTTACAGCTGAATCTAGTCTCACCCCCCAATTGCCATAGAGATCCATTCAAATGCAGAGAGCTTATAGTATCGCTTGTAACAGTGTAACAGCAGTGTATATTTGTAATATTTATTGCACCCGCCTCCTCCACACACACATTCGCACACACACTGAGTCACAACCTGACACCACAGAAGAGTTTGCCAGGTATTACCAGTAAGATGGGTTGGTGAGTCATACAGCACACCCTAACTTTCAAAGGGATTTTTTATTTTAAAAAATTAGATTTTTAAAAATTTATTTGCCAGAATACCACTCACACAACCGCCCCCCCTCCCCTCCTGATTCTGGTGTGCTCAGAATTCTGTCCCCCATAGCCACACAGAGGGGGAGGAGGGGGCGTCTGGTGACTGGGGGCAGGAGCTTGTGACTAAACCGTGTGACTGCTGCCCATGAGGTGGAAATATTATAACTCTCTCTCTCTCTCTCACACACACACACACGCAACACACACACTCACATGCCGCACACACACACTCACTCACATGCAACACACACACACACACACACTCACATGCAACACACACACACACACACACTCACATGCACACACACACACACACACGCACTCTCTCTCTCTCACACACACACACACACACTCACTCACTCACACTCTCTCTCGCACACACACTCTCTCTCTCTCTCTCACTCTCACACACACACACACACACACACTCTCTCTCACACACACTCTCTCTCTCTCTCACACACACACACACACACACACACACTTTCTCTAACAGACACACACACACACACACACACACATATGCACGCAAACACAGCATTATCAAGAGACTTCCACCGATTACAGTTTTACTTGCAATCATTACAGCTGGATAATTCACTGAAGTATTTCAGGTTAAGTACCTGGCTCAAGGGGTACAATGGCAGTGTCCCAGATGGGAATGAAACCCACAACCTGGTCCCAGTCACTTTTATCATACTCTATTGTGTACTATGGCACACAAACACACACACACACACACACACACACACACATACTCCACAATGTAGCCTTCAGAGGGAAAGGTTAGTCCTCAGGAGGGAGGCTTGTGGGTGGAGGGTTGGAGATCTTAGGACATCATGTGCCGGGCCAGTGAGGGGGGGGTTTGGTTGAATTGAAAGAATTCAATGTCTTGAATGACAATGAAGGGATAACACCCCCGCCAAGATGGATTTCCCTGTGGCCACAAATACCCTCTGTTTCAGTGGTGAGATGCAACTTCTGGGAAAAACTCAAAGTTGCATTTGATTGTTAAAGCACTCTAAAGAATGTCAGGAACAGTGGCCAATTCACAGAATCCCACTTCTGAGTTTTAAGCATCCATCCATCCGTTCAGGCTAACAGTCAATATTTCTTCTCTCAGTACTGTATCTCAGGGGCTCAGTGCTGCCGCTGTGTGTTCAGATATGGTATTATACCATCTGTTTACTGCAGCGGTACCCTCCCCATGTATGCTGGTTTATGTATAAGAAGCTATTACAGTTTTTCTCAATTGATTTAGCAAATTTCTCCGAACTAAGGTCCATGCTCTCAAAACAGTTAACACAGCCATCTAAACACTTGGTAATTTTGCAAAACTAATAGTACGTTTTCATTGTTTTCACACAAACTACAAAACTACATACATCATTTTGCCAAACATTACAAACAAAACTCTACATAAAGTTCAAATTTCATTTCAATTTGCCATGGTGTCACAATCACATGACTTGTGCTCAATTACCAGCATATTGATGTCAGGTGTGTTAGTAAAGCACACAACACAGAAAGTGCTCATTGCTAAACTGTGCACTCGTGGATCAGTGCAGCCTGCACTTCCTTATGTATAAAAGGAGTCACCTGAAGTCCATTTGGTTTTGTGAAAGCTATGGAGCCTGACCAAAGAATGGAGCAAGAGAATGAAAGTGTTTTCAGATGTGTAAGAATGAGAGGAGGTAGAGTAGGTGGAAGAAGGGATGGGGGAGGAATGGGAGGTATTGATGGTAGAGGACATGGAGAGGAAGAGGAGGTATGGGAGGTAGAGGACATTAAGGAAGAAGAGGGGGTATGGAAGGTAGAGGACATGGAGGAGGTATGGGAGGTAGAGGACATGGAGGAGGTAGGAAAGATAGAGGACATGGAGGAGGATGAGGAGGTAGAGGACATGGAGGAGGTAGGAGAGATAGAGGACATGGAGGAGGTATGGGAGATAGAGGACATGGAGGAAGAAGAGGAGGTATGGGAGGTAGAGGACATGGAGGAGGTAGGAGAGATAGAGGACATGGAGGAGGTATGGGAGGTAGAGGACATGGAGGAGGTAGGAGAGATAGAGGACATGGAGGAGGTATGGGAGGTAGAGGACATGGAGGAGGTAGGAGAGATAGAGGACATGGAGGAGGATGAGGAGATAGAGGACATGGAGGAGGTAGAGGAGGTAAAGGGCAAGTTAGAAGAAGGGTATCAAATTACTTGAGAGCAACTTTGATTTACTTTGTTAGCAATTGTGATCTTTCCCTGGGAGAGGCTGGAGAGAGAGTTTTTTTTGAGGAGAGGGAGGAATATAATTGGTCAGCGTGTCACTGTCAACGTCCCAGGTCAACGAGGAGGCAACACCACCCTCTGTGCAGCCATCTCAAGGAACGGGGTAGTGGCGCACAATGCTGTCTTGGGCCCGTACAACACAGCAAGACTCCTTAGTTTCCTGGATTCCCTCAATGATACCCTCATACCCCAAGATAAATGAGACCTGGAGGGACCAGAACTGATGAGGTTTGTGGTTGTCTGGGACAATGTCCGGTTCCACCATTCACAACTTGTAGGTGAGTGCTTTGCAACACATCCACGTTTTGTGATGGTGTTTCTGCCAGCGTTCTCCATTTCTTAACCCAATTGAGGAGTTATTTTCCTCCTGGAGATGGAAGGTGTACGACCGCAACCCATATGAAAGAGCAACACTTCTCCAGGCCATGGAGGAGGCCTGTGGCGATATAGACGCTGATGCATGCCAGGGATGGATCCGGCACTCACGGCGTTTTTTCCCAAGGTGCATGG
The DNA here is from genome assembly GCA_022702515.1 of Ilyophis sp. 1 JC-2022. Lineage (NCBI taxonomy): Eukaryota > Metazoa > Chordata > Actinopteri > Anguilliformes > Synaphobranchidae > Ilyophis > Ilyophis sp. 1 JC-2022. The sequence continues at coordinate 34,212,702 of CM040399.1, read as the reverse complement.
CCAGAGAAAACATCTGTGATGTAGATGGAAAGCTCTGGCCTGACAGAAATGAAAGGGTGGATGATGAATAAAGTCATTGGTCACAACAGTAAACATGTTTGTGTTTTTTTTTTTTTTTAAGAGATTTCAATCAATATCTCTACCTTCTTACTGTATCGTAAATAGACAAACATGATAGATGTGACATTACCGGAATTGACACACTTTCCATGTGTAAAAATGTGAAATATTAGACACTGCAGTATTTCCAAAATTGTGACGAACAGAGATGTTTTGCATAAAGAAAAGCATTGTTCATCAACAAATTATGACAAAAAGAAAAAAGTCAGTTGATGAAAAAAAGGATGTCTGAACATTCTGATGCACATGTTAGCATTAGCACTCCTGTGTGGATATAGCTGAATATATTATCTAATCAATAGATGACACGTGTGTATAGTTTTGATGACAATATGACTTTTTTATAAAGTTGTTATCTGAAATGAAAGCAATACTTCATTTAGCAGTGGGGTTGGGCTGCTTTGCAAAATGCTAGTCTGTTTAGATGGCTGTGTTAACTGTTTTGAGAGCATGGACCTTAGTTTGAAGAAATCTGCCAAATCAATTGAGAAAAACTGTAACTGTTCTTAATTAGACGCTTCATATTTGATGCCTAATGACTAATGAGGGATGATTTACCCTCTCAAGGCCACATTATGTGAGAAATATATATGTACATGTACGTGTCTGTATGTACGGTGTCATTCTCTGTGTATTTGTGCATGCGTGTGTGTGTGCATGTCTGTTATATGCGTGTATTGTGTGTGTGTGTGTGTGTGTGCATCTGTATGTATGTGCATGTGTTGTGTGTGCATGTCTGTTATGTGTGTATGTGTGTGTATGTGTGTATGTATGCATGTGTGTGTGTGTGTGCATGTGCGCATCTGTATGTATGTGCATGTGTTGTGTGTGCATGTCTGTTATATGTGTGTATTGTGTGTGTGGGTGCATCTGTATGTATGTGCATGTGTTGTGTGTGCATGTCTGTTATATGTGTGTATTGTGTGTGTGTGTGTGTGTGTCAAGTTGTCTGTGTAGGTGTCTTTGTTTACTTTATTGCATAGCAGTAGTCCGCAGGGAGCTGTTGCCAGGAGAAAGGTTGAGTTCAAAAGTACGCGCAGTAGAACGCACTGCTCACGCTCAGAAAGGTTGAGTTCAAAAGCACGCGCAGTAGAGCGCACTGCTCACGCTCACTAATGCAGACAGACGTGTAGCAGGCCCGGCCATGGAGCAACAACAGGAGCTGAACAGGGTATTTACTGAGTGGATGTGAGGTCTATACATAGAGCCTGACTCCATGGTGTCTGAGTCCGTAAGAGAGTTTTCTAAGCAAACCAATGGATTTCTCATTAATTCCTGGAGGTGCTACATTCAACAGTGGGGGGAGGAATATGGTGCCTCAGTGTGGGAGGAGGGTGGGGGATCGCCTCCATTCCTGATGGCCCACTGGTGGCCCTGACCTGATCCGTCAGGACAAGAAACGTTGATCTCTTTAGGACAGTGACAGGCCTTACACACAGCCCGACTGTAAGACACAGTGAAATGGAGTTGAGCTCTTACTGGATGATGGTAACAGAGGAGCTGTGTGAATAACGGCTGTACTGTGACAGAGCTGCTGTTGCCTGGACGATGGCCGCACGAAGGGCCAGAGCTCCTGGACGGACATGAGGAGGAGGCCCTGCTCAGACAGATACACACACATGCGCTCACACACAAACACACACATACAGACGTGCACTCACGTACACACACACACACACACACACACATGGAATTGTGTTGATCTGCAGCTTTTATGATTTTAAATGCACAATTTAAAAGTGAAAGTTGGTGGAAGTGTTATATTTTTGAGCTAACTGTAACCCCCCAGCCCAACCCGACCCCCCTGGCACCGACGACAATTCATGACATGACAAACCCCTTTGGGCTGCTATTTAAAGGGCATATCTCCATAGTCTGCTCTTGTCCCGCACAGTAGGCCCCCCCAGCCATCTCCGTCCCACCGGGAGGCCCCAATTTTAAACAAAATAAATCAGTGAATTACCATGGAAACAAAGTAGTACAGCAGTCCCTCCCTCCAAGCACATTTATTGAACTTTTTCCATGTGAGCAAACATGTGACCTGTATAGCTTTGCCCCTGGAGGGTATATGTAGTATACATACTGCAATATGCTGTCTTTTTATGAACTAAAATATGCTTTTGGATTTTTCTTTTTGTTAAAAATATAAATTCATTAATTTGTATTTATTTTTAATTTTTTTTACAATTGCCAAAATCAAGTTTAAAAAAAAAAAACTAAACGCTGGCACAATTTTAAAAACTCATTTATAAAATGAAAAAACTACTACTTTAAGTAACAAGGCTTTTCTAGACCTGAAATACCTTCAATTTCACATTCTGTTCAATAAATTAATTTTGCAAAAGGACACAGTTGCCCACGCAAACCAAAACTCATAAAACTTAAATGACAAACTATTAACTCACGTACAATTAGCCATGACCCAGGTAAGTTGAGGGCATCAAGCCTATCATTGAAATTTGGCCGTGATGTTCTTGCCAGTCATCATGAGCAACTCATGCCTGACATTAGTCTGATGTGATTGGAGCTTATGGACGTATGAGGGCAGACATGGGGGTATGGGCGGAGACATGGGCCTATGAGGGCAGATTTGAGTGTATGAGGGATGAGGGGGCACATTTGGGGGTAAAGGGCTTCTCTTTGTTCTGGGGTTTCTGCCCTTCCCTCGCCCTGAGTTTGCAGGCCGCTCCAGCCCTGTCCCTCCCCTGGTGCTAACCCACGCTTTGAGGCGACCTGGAGCCGCAGATGTATCACACCGCCCCTCTGAATTGCATAATATACATCTCTTCATTTGGACTTTCTACTTCACCAGCTAGTTTAATACCTCAGACTGTAACCTGCTCATACCCATTTGATTAATTGCTGTGATAGACCCTTCATTACACTTCTGTTACCATCCATTCCACCTTTACTTTACAGCAGTCCGGCCAGTGTAGGATGGGCTCCCGCTCTGTTACACCGGGCCGGCCAGCGTCAGATGGGCTCCCCCTCTAGCCAGGTTTCTCCTGAGATTGTTTGCTTTTTGGGGGTACAAGTTTTTTTTTTTGCCCATTTTTTTCCTGGTTTTTCTGTAAAACATCTTCTGTAAAAGCACTATACAAATGAAATTTAATTGAAGTAAGAGGCCATTATTAAGAGTCATGGTGGCAGATAATGTAGCATGGGGGCAGACATAGAGGGTATGGGGGCAGATATAGGTGTATGGAGTTAGATATGCGGGTAACGGGGCACATTTGGGGGTCATGGGGCACATATGGGGACAGGTATGGGGGTATATATGGTAGTACGGCGGCAGGTTTGGGGGTATATATGGTAGTACAGCGGCAGGTATGGGGGTATATATGGTAGTACAGCGGCAGGTATGGGGGTATATATGGTAGTACGGCAGCAGGTTTGGGGGTATACAGGTGCAGCTCAAAAAATTCGAAAATCGTAAAAAAGTTCAATATTTTTTGTCACTCATGTCAGAAAGTGAAACTCATATATTATATAGATTCATTACACATAGAGTGAAATATTTCAAGCCTTTATTTCTTGTAATTTTGATGATTGTGGCTTACAGCTAATGAAAACCCAAATTCAGTGTCTCAGAAAATTAGAATATTACATAAGATCAATAAAAAAGGATATTTTAAACAGAAATGCCAGCCTTCTGAAAAGTATGTTAATTTCTATGCACTCAATACTTGGTTGGGGCTCCTTTTGCATGAATTACTGCATCAATGCGACGTGGCATGGAGGCGATCAGCCTGTGGCACTGCTGAGGTGTAATGGAAGCCCAGGTTGCTTTGATAGCGGCCTTCAGGTCGTCTGCATTGTTGGGTCTAGTGTCTCATCTTCCTCTTGACAATACCCCATAGATTCTCTATGGGGTTCTGGTCAGGCAAGTTTGCTGGCCAATCAAGCACAGTAATACCATGGTCATTGAACCAGCTTTTGGTACTTTTGACAGTGTGGGCAGGTACCAAGTCCTGCTGGAAAATGAAATCAGCATCTCCATAAAGCTTGTCAGCAGAAGGAAGCATGAAGTGCTCTAAAATTTCCTGATAGATGGCTGTGTTGTCTGTGGACTTCAGAAAACACAGTGGACCAACACCAGCAGATGACATGGCACCCCAAATCATCACTGAATGTGGAAACTTCACAATGGACTTCAAGCAACGTGGATTCTGTGCCTCTCCACTCTTCCTCCAGACTCTGGGACCTTGATTTCCAAATGAAATGCTAAATTTACTTTCATCTGAAAAGAGGACTTTGTACCACTGAGCAACAGTCCAGTTCTTTTTCTCCTTAGCCCAGGTAAGACGCTTCTGACGTTGTCTCTGGTTCAGGCTTAACACTTGATGCACTGACTCCAGCCTCAGTCCACTCCTTGTGAAGATCCCCCAAATTCTTGAATGGATTTTGCTTGACAATCCTCTCAAGGCTGCTGTTATCCCTGTTGCTTGTGCACCTTTTCCTACCACACTTTTTCCTTCCACTCAACTTTCTATGAATATGCTTGGATACAGCACTCTGTGAACAACCAGCTTCTTTAGCAATGACCTTTTGTGGCTTACCCTCCTTGTGGAGGGTGTCAATGACTATCTTCTGGACATCTGTCAAGTCAGCAGTCTTCCCCATGATTATGTAGCCTACTGAACCAGACTGAGAGACCATTTAAAGGCTCAGGAAACCTTTGCAGGTGTTTTGAGTTAATTAGCTGATTAGAGTGTGACACCATGAGTTTCCAATATTTAACTTTTTCACAATATTCTAATTTTCTGAGACACTGAATTTGGGTTTTCATTAGCTGTAAGCCATAATCATCAAAATTACAAGAAATAAAGGCTTGAAATATTTCACTCTATGTGTAATGAATCTATATAATATATGAGTTTCACTTTCTGAAATGAGTGACAAAAAATATAGAACTTTTTCACGATATTCACATTTTTTGAGCTGCACCTGTACAGTCCCGGCCAAAAGTTTTGTCGCATGAGTGGACAAAAGTGACAATTGCGAATTACCCAACTCTTAATTAGTTAATACAGTTAGGAAACAACACAAGTTAATCATAAGTGTCTAAAGTTTATTTAGATACTAGCAAAACAAAAATTTCATAGATGCTTATAAGGTTTATTGCTTGATAATGATGAACACGCCAGTTTCTACCTGGACAAAAGTCTTGTCGCAAATCAAATTATAATAATTTTATCTTTCTCAAAAAGTTAATAAAATACCAAATGAAAAATCAGTCTAGTATTTCATCATGGACTATAAGTTAAGAAATTAATATCTTGTATGGGTTCCTTTGGCCTGCAGAACAGTTGCCATCCGGTTTGGCAGAGAGTTGTAGAGCTTGTTGATGAAGTCGCCGGGGATGGCATGGAAGTCCACCTTGCAAGCCTCCCAAAGCTCCTCCAAGTTCTTCGGCTTGGTCCTCCAAGCTTCCTCCTTCATTCTTCCCCAGATATGCTCAATAATATTCATATCTGGAGACTGTGCTGGCCATCCCTGAAGGACCTTGATCTTCTTCCCCCTGAGAAACTTCATAGTGGAACCTGAGGTATGGCAAGGAGCTCCATCCTGTTGAACAATCTGACCCCTCTTGTAGTTGGGAATGTACTGGGAGGCAAGAATCTGTTGATATTTGGCACTGTCAATGTTACCATCCACCTTACAGATCTCCCTGGCATCTATGTATTGGATGTAACCCCAAACCATAATCTTTCCACCTCCAAATTTGACTGTCTTCTGGGTGAACATCTGAAAAATCAATTTTTCGCCACTTTTCTGCTGTCCAACCTTCCGTCAGGCTGTGGGCCTTGGCGTAAGCAACACGGTTTCTTATCTGTCTCTTGTTTAGCGCTGGTTTCTGGGCAGTAATACGACCGTGGAGACCATTGCGAGCAAGAATCCGACGTACAGTTCTTGACGAAACAGGCGTTGCTGGCGTCCACTCCTCCTGGAGCTGTGAGGCGGTTGACATGGGGCTGGCTTTTGACCGTCAAGCTGTCGTTTCGAGCAGTTGTCTTGCGCGGTCTGCCCGACCTGGGTCTGTCATGGACGTCGCCAGTCTCTTGGTAGCGCTTGCGAATCCTCTCCACCTGCCGTTTAGACACATTGAAGATGTCTGAAACTTCAGCAGGAGACTTGGACTTGAGATTCTTGATGATCAGCACTTTGGTTTCTGGTTTGATCTTGGGCATGTTGACAGAAGCAATGTTGAGCATGAACTTGGCTTAAAGTGTCAAATTTCTGCTTTTATAGCTCAAAGTTACCTACAGCTGACTAATAAAGCCCCTTGTTTGTTTGTTCCTTATTCACTGTGGCCTAGAAATTGGAGTTAGCTATTGCGACAAGACTTTTGTCTGGCCAAAACTGGCCTGTTGATCATTATCAAGCTGTAACATTTAGTAACAATTTTGAAATGTCATTTTGCTAGCTTCTAATAAACTTTAGACACTTATGATTAATTTGTGTTGTTTCTTAACTTTAATAGCTAATTAAGAGTTGGGTAATTAGCAATTGTCACTTTTGTCCACTCATGCGACAAAACTTTTGGCCGGGACTGTATATGGTAGTACGGCGGCAGGTATGGGGGTATAGTAGTACAGCGGCAGGTTTGGGGGTATATATGGTAGTACGGCAGCAGGTATGGGGGTATATATGGTAGTACGGCGGCAGGTATGGGGGTATAGTAGTACAGCGGCAGGTTTGGGGGTATATATGGTAGTACGGCAGCAGGTATGGGGGTATATATGGTAGTACGGCAGCAGGTATGGGGGTATATATGGTAGTACGGTGGCAGGTATGGGGGTATATATGGTAGTACGGTGGCAGGTATGGGGGTACAGCAGCAGGTTTGGGGGTATATATGGTAGTACGGCAGCAGGTATGGGGGTATATATGGTAGTACGGCAGCAGGTATGGGGGTATATATGGTAGTACGGTGGCAGGTATGGGGGTATATATGGTAGTACGGTGGCAGGTATGGGGGTACAGCAGCAGGTTTGGGGGTATATATGGTAGTACGGTGGCAGGTATGGGGGTATATATGGTAGTACGGTGGCAGGTATGGGGGTATATATGGTAGTACGGTGGCAGGTATGGGGGTATATATGGTAGTACGGTGGCAGGTATGGGGGTACAGCAGCAGGTTTGGGGGTATATATGGTAGTACGGCAGCAGGTATGGGGGTATATATGGTAGTACGGTGGCAGGTATGGGGGTATATATGGTAGTACGGTGGCAGGTATGGGGGTATATATGGTAGTACGGCAGCAGGTTTGGGGGTATATATGGTAGTACGGTGGCAGGTATGGGGGTATATATAGTAGTACGGTGGCAGGTATGGGGGTATATATGGTAGTACGGCAGCAGGTATGGGGGTATATATGGTAGTACGGTGGCAGGTATGGGGGTATATATAGTAGTACGGTGGCAGGTATGGGGGTATATATGGTAGTACGGTGGCAGGTATGGGGGTATCTATATATGGTAGTGCGGCGGCAGGTATGGGGGTATATATGGTAGTACGGTGGCAGGTATGGGGGTTATGTTGGAATATATGGGGTTAGAGGGGCAGATAATGGTGGACAGAGTGCACCACTGCTTCACAGTGACAGCTGCCTCTGTCCCCTTTAATGACAGATGTCAGGCCCTGCTTGCTTAGCCAAGGTTTACAGCTCATTCATGAACAGCAGAAGATGTCACATCGTCATTTGCTATGGCGGCAGATATCAATTCATAAATTGCATTTCAAAAGACATAACAGCCGATCAAACCTGACCTTTACTGATCTTTAAAAAAATAAAATAAAATACAATTAAGTCTGGCCACAAGATGGCGTCGTTTTACCTGGTTAAGCCAGGGATGTTTCATCTTTCTGATAGAATGCTGTTGCCTGAAGTGAGTTGTGTGAATCATCGTAACACTAGCTAAATAATGTTATGATTGCAGGGTTATATGCGCATAAGCATTTTTTTTTAGTTCAATATAACAAAAGAATTACTTACAGGAAACCATAATTTCTTACTTTTATTGTGAAATTTACTGCTCGGGCTTATCGGTGACGAGCTTCACACTCCTAGCGTGAACTATTTAATTGCGTGAGACGATCTGAAGATCTGAAGAAGAAACAAATAATTTAAAAGGTTAGTATTAAAACTTTGCGTGGTGAATAAATATGCAATGTCCTGTTTGAGCCTCTATTTTAGAGTCCATATACTTGTACTTTTCACTTATCGCATTCGAAGTGGGGAAAAAAACTTTAGCATTTTCCTTCTCTGAAGTATAAGGGGAATGTTACCTTATGAAATGTTAATATACATAGGAAATACACCTGTCTACTGTCTACAAAACGAATACACAATGTAGCCACCAAGTACCAAGTAAGTTCACGTTTCAAACGTTTTACAGAGAGCAGTGGCGTAGCCACGGGTAGGCCTAGGTATGCCTAGGCCTATCCATATTGATCATAGGCCTACCCAATCAAATGGCAGAAAACATTTTTTTTTACATGTGAATTTTTTAAGATAATGAATTTGATTTGTTTTCTGTACGTGTCATCATTTTATTGTGACCAATTAAAACTCTGGAACACGAAAGTTACTGTGCACGCGGTAAAAAAAAAATAGGCGAGCCTATATGCGTCGAGGCTGTCGTCTGTGGATTCCAAAATTAGTTTGTGAGTTATTATTTAATAAATGCACAGATAACTTGGATTTTGATTATGACAAGGTTCTGAAGTTAACTGAGGAGCTGATAAACAAACACGACATCACTAACTAGGATGTCACTGCTTCACGGCAGCGAAAACTACCGGCAAAATTAACCGATTCTGTAAGTGCAACACGTGCTAGCTACTTTAGGGAAAACGTCAAGCACCAAGAACAGCGATTTAAAGCAAATGTGGAATAGCATTCTGGACACGCAGATCGCAGAACAGAATACAAGATTTCAAGAAGACACATAGGCTATGGCCTTTTGCCAGAGTTGGTCTCCTTTCTCAAAGATTTGCAAACTTTTGGCCGAAAAGAACAGCTGACGGCCCCCTGCGAGCCGTATGGTATATCAATGCCTGATGCTGAATTCACCGTTTTCATTGAGCAGTTGAACCGCAATATTGAATCGGGAACCTGTTCTGTTCTTCCATAGTGGATGTAGCTTAGGCTACTGCATGGACAGTTGCCCTCAAGACGTTTTACCCGAGTTTAAATTCACTATTAAGAGTCATTGCCTCACTCCCAATGACATATTGCAGTGTGGAGAGACTGTTTCCTACCAAAAACAGAATTAAAACTCGTCTCCGGTCATCATTGAATAGCGCGGCTAAACAACGTGACTTGGCTCCTCCGCAACTAGCCAACAAAGGTAGAATTATAGCTAAGCTACATTTTTCATGCCCGCCGTGGCAATGTTACTATAATGTGGTCATTAAAGGTGCTGACTTGTAGAGGTGCCCTAAGTAAATAAATAAATAAATAAATTAAGTTTTGCAAAAATTGTTGACCTTAAAATTGTATAGCTGACGTGTTTCTGCATGTGCCAGGGCTTGCTATATTGATGCTTGATGGTATGAATTTTTAAGTGTGATGGTCTTGTTTTTCCCTCGACTTTGTCGTGTAGGCCTACATATCAGCCGTCCGATTTTAATGAAGTAATTTTCTCTTAATTCGGGATAATAAACTGCCTGTCACCAGCGGACACACGCTATGGGGAGGGGTGTTGCATTGTTGGTTTGGGTTTATATTAGCCTGTGTTCTCCTTGTTGTGTACTTAGTCTTGCTGTAGCTAATGATTTTAATTGATTTAAAAATGTATTCACGTAATTTGTCGTTGCCGTTAGAAATACAGTAATGTTATAGGATAGCTCCAAGGAGTGCTGGAGCGGGGCATAGAGCGTGTGGGAAAATGCAACATTATAAAAAAACCTACCTAGTCGGCCTACCCACTTTTTCACCGGCCTACCCAAAAAAATATTTCTGGCTACGTCACTGCCAGAGAGACTTTGAAATAATATTGTAATAAACTGTTGTGGAACGATGTGTAGCCACACCTGTACTAGGACCTTCCGGAGATCATATAAATTGCTGGGTATCGCTTTGCTGTATTAGTATTGGGTGGAATCACTGTAACTCAGTAAAACAGTGGAGAGCAGACGTTGTACAGTTTGGTACATGGTTTTAAAAAATATAAAACTACACGTTTGATCAAGAGGGAAGAATAAAGGAATCACTGTATGTATTTTAGCAAAGGTTTTTCAATTGAATTAAACCCATTGGATGATATTGAAGTGATATTATTTGGGGCTGTTTTGCAAAAGTGTTTTACTTATTCCTATTTTGTGATGGGAAAGAGGAACGAGAGTTTTGTAACTAAGTATTGCTCTTTCTGTACTGTAAAATAATCATCTTGACAGCAGTGGTCAGAAGGCTTCCTTTATGGCTCTTGTTCTTACTTGATTTGTTGTTTTTTCTGTCAGAATGGGCTTCAGTGATGAACAGTTGTTGGGTTCCTTATGCAATTTACAAATTTACTAAGTGAATATGCATCACTCTTCCCTCAGTCCCCCTCCCAAGATACTGCCCTATGTGTGTATTATGTGTTGTGCAGCTGTTGTGTACGGCGTGTGTTTTAAGTAGCTGTGGTGTTCATATTATGTAGGGGTTGTGTGCATGATTTGGAGTACAGCAGTGGTGCAGTGGTCGATCTATTCTGGCAGTCAGCCCAGTCACATGTAGTTGATGGTGTCTTTGGCCACCAGAGGGCAGTATTTGTGTTCTATATTCATTATGCCTGTGCGTGAGATTGAATACAATGTGCGTATCTATGTGTGTGTATGTTATGGCATTGTGTGTGTTTGTGAAATCTGTGCGGGTTAAGCTTTATTGTGTGAGCAGCAGTGTGTGTGTGTGTGTGTGTGTGTGTGTGTGTGTGTGTGTGTGTGTGCGCGTGCGTGTGTGTGTGTGTATCTACGTAAGTATATATGTGTATGCGTATGTCACGGCATTGTGTTCGCATAGTGGTCTGTGTACTACTGCAATGTGTGTAACTGTATGTGTGTGTCCTGCATGTGCTACTGCTTTGTGTATATGTGTGTGTGTGTGTGTGTGAGAGAGAGAGAGAGAGAGAGAGAGAGAGAGTGTGAGTGTGAGTGTGAGTGAGAGTCGGTGAGAGGGAGAAAGAAAGAGAGAGAGAGAGAGAGAGAGAGAGAGAGAGAGAGAGAGAGAGTGTGAGTGTGAGTGTGAGTGAGAGTCGGTGAGAGGGAGAAAGAAAGAGAGAGTATGGTTGTAAATTTCCTTCCAAATTCACTGCTGTGGCGACTCAGACACCGAGGAGACTGGGCTGTTGCCAGGCAACCACAGGTCTGGGCAGGAGCAGTGGACAGAGAGAGAATGGGGAGGGTGGGTGGTTGGGTGAGGAGGGGGAGGGGGGGGGGTGTAGGAGTCCGTCTGGCGCACAGACCTCAGCTCAGCTGATTTATACTTTCTTCATCTTATACTTCATTGCCATCATAATCCTGGTCTCCAATGTGAGAATGTACGGTTCCATGCCACACAACACAAAATTTGATCCACAGTGTCCGTGTGTGCACGTGCATTTGTGTGTGTTTGTGTTTGTGTGTGTGTGTGTGTGTGTGTGTGTGTGTGTGTGCGCATGTCCATCAGTGTGTTCTGTTTTTACACTTTCACCTTACGCCAACTCATCTTATTGTATCCCACACCATAGTAGTGTAAAGTGAAATCTGAGTTCTGAATTTTGAATAGAACTCACTTCAGAATGTACAAATCAGTGAGAGAATGTGTTTTTCATTCCCCTGCAAAGCTCTGAGATGTATTTTTCTCTCTGTAAAAAGGGGAATTAAACGATTTAACCTCAGTGTGAACCACAGAATGGCCTGCAAAGAGTGGCGGACCAGACTCCCAATGTGAGGCTGTGCGTTGTCTCCCCCTGCAGGCTCCTCCTGATACTGCAGCCACGTTACCTCCTAATCCTTCTACTCACTGAATCCGACTCGATCTGACTGCATGTCCGTTTCTCCCTCATCAACAACCACAAAGAGAGACTGAGAGAGATGAAAAGAGCGGGAGAGTGGGGTAGCAGAAAGGGAAACAGGAAAAGAAGAGACGGCAGGCGATGGAGAGAGGAAGACGGGAATGAGAAGCCGTCGCTCTCTCAAGATTAAATCCGCGTCCCAGATTGACCTAATTTCTGACCCAGAGGCTGCTGTTGAGGAACAGGAAAAGGAGGGAGGGAGGTAGAAAGTACTAGTGAATAATAGATGCTGGAAGATGTATGAGGTCACTGTGACTCCGCCCACATCCTTCTCTTTCTCTTCTTCTTTTTTTTTACCCAGGTATTTTTTAATCTCATAAAAAAAGAAAGAAATTATAAATAACTCGATAGCCTTTTTTAGGGAGCAGCACTGACGTCTGAGGCACACGTGCTGCAGACGTCAAATGTTCGTCAGAGGGGTGTCGTGTGTAGCCATGTGTGTGTGTGTGTGAGAGAGAGAGAACATGTATGTGTAAGAGAGAGAGCATGTATGTGTGTGTAAGAGAGAGAGCATGTATGTTTGTGTAATAGAGAACATGTATGAGTGTGTGTGTAATAGAAAGAGAACATGTATGTGCGTTTGTAAGAGAGAGAGAGAGAGAGAGTGTGTGTATGTGTGTCTAATAGAGAGAAGATGTGTGTGTGTGTGTGCGTGTGTAAGAGAGAAAGTATGTACGTGTGCGTGTGCAATAGAGAGAAAACATGTATTTGTGTGTGTGTGTGTAATAGAGAAATAACGTGTGTGTAAGAGGGAGAGAGAGCATGTTGCAGTCAGTCACACACAGTCACATCAGAGTCACAGACACTGTTGCAGTCAGTCACACACAGTCACAGACACTGTTGCAGTCAGTCACACACAGTCACATCAGAGTCACAGACACTGTTGCAGTCAGTCACACACAGTCACATCAGAGTCACAGACACTGTTGCAGTCAGTCACACACAGTCACATCAGAGTCACAGATGCTGTTGCAGTCAGTCACACACAGTCACATCAGAGTCACAGACACTGTTGCAGTCAGTCACACACAGTCACATCAGAGTCACTGACACTGTTGCAGTCAGTCACACACAGTCACATCAGAGTCACAGACGCTGTTGCAGTCAGTCACACACAGTCACATCAGAGTCACAGACACTGTTGCAGTCAGTCACACACAGTCACATCAGAGTCACAGACACTGTTGCAGTCAGTCACACACAGTCACATCAGAGTCACAGACACTGTTGCAGTCAGTCACACAGTCACATCAGAGTCACAGACACTTGCAGTCAGTCACACACAGTCACATCAGAGTCACAGACACTGTTGCAGTCAGTCACACAGTCACATCAGAGTCACAGACACTGTTGCAGTCAGTCACACACAGTCACAGACACTGTTGCAGTCAGTCACACACAGTCACATCAGAGTCACAGACACTGTTGCAGTCAGTCACACACAGTCACATCAGAGTCACAGACACTGTTGCAGTCAGTCACACACAGTCACATCAGAGTCACAGACGCTGTTGCAGTCAGTCACACACAGTCACATCAGAGTCACAGACACTGTTGCAGTCAGTCACACACAGTCACATCAGAGTCACTGACACTGTTGCAGTCAGTCACACACAGTCACATCAGAGTCACAGACGCTGTTGCAGTCAGTCACACACAGTCACATCAGAGTCACAGACACTGTTGCAGTCAGTCACACACAGTCACATCAGAGTCACAGACACTGTTGCAGTCAGTCACACACAGTCACATCAGAGTCACAGACACTGTTGCAGTCAGTCACACAGTCACATCAGAGTCACAGACACTTGCAGTCAGTCACACACAGTCACATCAGAGTCACAGACACTGTTGCAGTCAGTCACACAGTCACATCAGAGTCACAGACACTGTTGCAGTCAGTCACACACAGTCACATCAGAGTCACAGACACTGTTGCAGTCAGTCACAGACAGTCACATTCACAGAGCCAAAACACCTTCAGTCTCAGAGTCACAGTCAAAGACAGAGATGACCACAAACAGGAACAATTCAATCAATGGTAAAAATGTTTCCCTGAGGCCATACCTTCTAAATATACAGACTGAGTCTCATATACTTACATTATTTTTCCCTCTAAGACACATTTTTACTTCTCACCAGTGGAGAGAAATAATGGTGCAGTTGGTGAGCAGCATGTAAGAACAAAAGGAACAGTTCAGAATCAGTTGCGACTTTACATAGGCTGTAGGAGTCAAAGCAGAGTCACAATCGAGTAAAAGAGTGACGAGGTGAAGCTGGGTGAGGCTGCCCGTTTCTCCATTCCCTGTGGATTTAGAGAAATATCCCATAATCCTCTTTTTTTGCTGGGAGCAGGCTAAACTCCAGTCATGGAATGATTTTATTACTGTAATCTTGGTGGTGAAATTGGCTTAGGGGTCTTGCCTAATAGCAGGGAGAACGGGATGCCTCGTGATGAGATGGCAGAGTCACTGATCAGGGATCAGTTTGCCGTCTGTACAGAAAGTTTTTTAATGGTTCCGACTGTTTCTGGAAACTGATCTGGGATCAGGTATGTTCAGACTGTGATGTAAATGTTCTGCACTTATGTTAGTGTGTATAGTGTGTTTTGGGTGAGCTGTCGTAGGTTGTGTTGTGTCGTGGTATGAAGCGGTGTTGTTGTATATTTATGTTTTCTGCTTTTCCTTGGTCTACGCATTAGGAAAAAAAACAACTGTATTTTGAATTTTGTGAAGGGGGGCTTGGCTGTTACAGAAACAGTACTGCGTGAAGCAACTGTGATCAGCAAGAGGAAGAGACCGGTGAGGAGAATTAGCCCTGAGAAATTGATAAACAGAGGGAGTGTGTGTGTGTGTGTGTGAGTGTGAGTGTGAAAGAGAGAGAAAGAGTGAGAGAGAGAGAGAGAGAGCGAGAGAGAGAGAGAGAGGGAAAGAGAGGCACCAGAGAGATGCTGGTGCACTCCTTTCATATTAAAGGTGGAGACATTGTTAAGCAGGCTGTAGGTGTGAATTTGTGCCTCATAATTCTTTTTTTGTTTTGTTTATAAAGGAAAGTAAAGAATTTTATTTCTGATACAAAGACCTGAATATGGAAGCTCTCGTTTTTCCCTCCCTCTTTTATTCTCTCCTGCCAGCTCTCTCTCTCTCTCTCTCTCTCTCTCTCTACCACCCTCCTTACACAGAGCAGACTCATTGAGTACAACAGATCCCAGGGGACAAACCACGCCCCTCATACATCTGGCCACGCCTCTCTGGTGATGGAATAGAATCCTGAGTCAAGGTTGCCATGGCAGCAGCCAACCCTCACTGGGAAGATTTAAAGCTGCAGTTTCTCTGCCCCCTCTCTCTCTCTCTCTGCATCTCTCACTCATTTTCTTTGTCTGTATTCAACACAGAGCAAGATGAACAGATACTGAAACACTTGAAATTAATTGGATGAAGTATGTGACCTTTAACCCTCTCTGCCTGATGTCACTAGGGGATTTGGGGGGTTGGGGAGCGGGTACAGGAAGGAAGCGTGGAACTCTCATGGATTCACAGATTTCATCCATAAATTTGTCGATACCATCCTTGTATGCACCCTCATACAAGGCAGTAAAGGAAGAGACAATAAAGTGTGTGGTGTAGAAGAGCCAGAGATAGAGGGAGAGGAGGGACAGACAGTAAATTGCACATAGAGCGCGGAATAACTACACAACACAAGCTAACTTTCAAACACTTTCATTATTTTCTCCACATAACTCAAAAAACAAACAAATCCCCAAAAAAGAACAAATTTAAAAACAAAAAAAAAATTTAAGAGAGAGGAAGGAGCAGGGCATGCTGGGGCATGCGATGATGTCACAGGGGGCAGGGGGCAGAAGGGGGGAGGGGAGTTCTCCAGAGGGTGAATGATACAGTATAAAAACTACATGAGCAGGTAAATTGTAGCATTCATCAGGTTACCATGGTTTCAGTTGGACAGTTCTCTCTGTCGATCAGGAACTCAAGTCTGGTAAAAGCACACGTCAGTTCTCTCTGTGGATCAGGAACTCAAGTCTGGTAAAAGTACACGTCAGTTCTCTCTGTGGATTAGGAACTCAAGTCTGGTAAAAGCACACGTCAGTTCTCTCTGTGGATTAGGAACTCAAGTCTGGTAAAAGCACACGTCAGTTCTCTCTGTGGATCAGGAACCCAAGTCTGGTAAAAGCACACGTCAGTTCTCTCTGTGAATTAGGAACTCAAGTCTGGTAAAAGCACACGTCAGTTCTCTCTGTGGATCAGGAACTCAAGTCTGGTAAAAGCACACGTCAGTTCTCTCTGTGGATCAGGAACTCAAGTCTGGTAAAAGTACACGTCAGTTCTCTCTGTGGATCAGGAACTCAAGTCTGGTAAAAGCACACGTCAGTTCTCTCTGTGGATCAGGAACTCAAGTCTGGTAAAAGCACGTCGTTCGAAAAATAAAACTCAACGTGTTTACTGGGCTTTCGTTCCTTTACATCACTGGAGAGTTTAGAGTTTTTCTAGACAGACAGAGAGAGGGAGAGAAAGAGGGAGAGGTACGTACAGCCAGTGGATGTGACCGATAGGGGGTGACATAGAGGAAATTTGGGGAGTACAGGCCCCTCACACACATGCTATAAAAACGTCTCATTGAGTCATTGTTCGTAAGCCAGCTATAAAAAATAAACAAAACACTTTTCTTTTTTTTTCTTTTTTTCTTCTTCTGTCTTTTTCCGGTTTTAGGTCTGGGTTGTGGTGGCAAAGCAGACGAACGCAGGCCTTCATGGTTGAGGCTGTGGCCGGTCCTCTCCCATGGAAGAATTTGTCTCGGCAAACGCACAGACACCTTTGGAAAGGTCGGTTTTCGCCAGTAAACGGCATCTTGGAAAAGCCCAACAATGTCGATGTTAATGTAGGGATGAACTGAGATCCGTTTTGCAACCCTTACACTGCCTCCAAAACTAGAAGAGATTTATTTTTAAATATTTTATCTATACAAAACTAAAACATACGTGAGCATGCAATTTTGTTTTTACTTTTAAAAAACAAGGCAGTTGGCGTTTTTTCAGACATCTTGCAAATAGCTAGAAAATTTTTTTTCCTCAGTAAATAAGTTGTTTTGAAAGCAGCGGTTGAAATGTAACAGTCTCTGAACTCTACATGGGCAGGTCGGAGGCCACGCCTCTATGTGGGCAGGTCGGTGGCCACGCCCTCACGCCCAGCACCACTTCGGTGCTTCTGCAGAAACATTTTCTCATAATAATGCTGGAGCTGCAAGGGAGGCAATGGATATGACCGGGGGGCGGAGCTATAGGGGCTGTTATGGATGTGACCGGCAGGGGCGGGGTTGGAGCGAGTCGTGATTGATAGGGGGCGGGGCTATAGGGGTTTTGATGGATGCGGCTGGCAGGGGCGGGGTTAGAGCGGGTCATGATTGATAGGGGGCGGAGCTATAGGGGCTGTTATAAATGTGACTGACAGGGTTGGGGACCGAGCGGGTCGTGGTTGATAGGGGGCGGAGCTATAGGGGCTGTGATGGATGCGGCTGGCAGGGTTGGGGACCGAGCGGGTCGTGGTTGATAGGGGGCGGAGCTATAGGGGCTGTGATGGATGCGACTGACAGGGTTAGGGACCGAGCGGGTCGTGGTTGATAGGGGGCGGAGCTATAGGGGCTGTGATGGATGCGACTGACAGGGTTAGGGACCGAGCGGGTCGTGGTTGATAGGGGGCGGAGCTATAGGGGCTGTGATGGATGTGACTGACAGGGTTAGGGACCGAGCGGGTCATGGTTGATAGGTCGTGGTTGATAGGGGGCGGAGCTATAGGGGCTGTGATGGATGCGGCTGGCAGGCGCCGCAGACACGGGTGGAGCGCGCTGTTTATGCATCTGTTTGTGTACGTTTGTAGTGTGTGTCTGTTTACGAGTGTGCGTGTTTATATGCTTGTGCGTGCATGAGGGTACTTGGGTGTATCTGAAGGCATGTGCGTTTGTGTCTGTGTGTTTGTGTGTCTGGGTGCACGTGATCATTATGGTGAGAAAATATTTCTGGGTTTCCTTGCTAACATGAATGCAGTGATGAAGCCCTTTCAGACAGCCTGTCTCTCCTCTGTTGCATACGGTTTAGAGTAGCCCTGTTTAAGAGTCCTTTCTTTTCTCCAGACTCCACCAATCCCACAATCCCCCAGGGCTGTGGGGAAAAAAAAGGGGGGGGGTCCTGGGAGGGCGTGTCCAGGATGGGGAGGGAGGGTGGGGTCAGCTTCCGTCCGTGCGACTGTCTGTTCTCCAGGAGGAGTTATAGACATGTCCTGTTGCATCTCCCCGCATGGTGATGGTGAGTCGGCGTGGTCTCACCATCAGTACCACTCAAGGTGGGTGGAGCTTCACCCAGGGGACACAAAACTACACGGTTTTACAAGCCCGCGCCAGATTTTAATCTTTTTTTTCCCAAGAAAAAATATATATAAAGAAATAAACCCATCAACATTATCAACAGAGCAAAACAAGGCAAGTGAGCAATAAATAATAATAAAAAACAGTCATTTGCAATTTATCATATCATTAACCAATAAATAAATAAATAAAATTATAAGTTAAAATGATCTTTGAAAGGAATGTGGAATATAAGCGGGTAACAGAGGGAGCTGGGGGGGGGGGGGGGTTATGAGCAGAATGGTGCATTTGAGCTTTTGCCGCTCTGCTAATTTTGACCTCACACGTCTCTTTAATGGAGTTTCATATTCTGAATAGACCGTATTATGTCTCTGTCAAAACAGGCTAAAGGGGGGGTCAGGGGAAGGGGGTGAATAGCCATGATAATATTCATATTAATTCATAACAATAGTATAGATAATAAGAAGAATTAATAGGCAATACATTGTTTAAATAAAAAAGTGAATAAACAAAATGGCCACTCCAATGTTGAGCAAAATCACCATGGCAACCAGAATAGAGCTGGAACCCTGCGTGGGACACAAAGAGAGAGAGAGAGAGAGAGAGCACGTTAAGTCCACTCCCACGCCCACTCCTACTCTCACTTCCCACACACATTCACTCACTCACACACCCACACACATCTATTCACACACCCATGTCCAGTAAACCCTGCTGTATGGAACGGTTTGTAACTGGCTCTCTGTGCTGAATGTGCAGTCCAAGGTTGGGCTTGCTTGCTGGTTTCAGTGTGATATTTTCTCTTTCATGCCAGAGCATGCAGACTCAAGCCTCAAATACCTTGCAGTAATTCAGCTTGTTCTGCGGTGACATAAAGCCAGAGATACATTAAAAGCTGAAAACATGAGGCCAGTCACTATATAACTTGCCAAATATAGCTTTTTAAAATTTCTTCTACGTTCTGTTACAGTCCAATTTTGTTTCTGTCTGTCTATCTATCTATCTATCTATTTATAAACATCAGCTCTTTTTTATCTAAATAAACAAGGACAAAAAAGATGAGATTTTTCTACAGCTGTGATCCCCAGTGCTGACTGGGAATCTGTGTATGTCTGTGTCCACAAACATAAAGAATAAAGATATCTGCATTTCAGCTGACAAGAAAACAACAGTAATAACAGAAAAACGGACACAGACTCTCGTAGCAAAATTAATGAAACTACATGACCATCGAAAACCAAAACGGTTCCACTGTTACTTTATTTCAACAGGGTTCAATAATCACCTGGATGTACATGATGTACATGTACCTGTGTGTGTGTGTGTATGTGTGTGTGTGTGTGTGTGTGTGTGTGTGTGTGTGTGTGTGTATGTGTGTGTGTGAATGTGTGTGTGTGTGTGTATGTATGTGTGTGTGTGTGTGTGTGTGTGTGTGTATGTGTTTGTGTTTGTGTGTGTGTGTGTGTGCCGTTGCTCGTGTTACCAGTATGCTATCATGACGTGTATTCAGCTGTGAGTACACAAATGTGTGTGGGTGTACGTGTGTAATTGTATGTGTGCATATTTCCATGTGTTCACACACTCGGGGTGACTGTTGTGTGCCTGTGTGTATACCTGTGTGAGAGACAACATGTGTTTTTAGATGAACCTTCCATCCTGAAGTCTGCTGCAATGCTTTTCTCTTTGCCGCAAACATCCACCCCCCCATCTCCCCCCCCCCCCCCTCCCAGTCTTAGAGCCAACCTGATTGGCTGCTGCTGTAGAGAGGCATACGCTGTTCCCTGGCAACAGAGTGCAGGGCATCCAATGGGGGGGCTGCGTTGTGGAAGGAGCCACTTTGCCAACACGCTGTTACTAAGGTGCTGGGAGCACGGAGAGGCTGTGCGGCAAAGAGAATGGCGGGGCCTCGAGGGGTCAAGGTTCACCACGCGCAAACCAGCACAGTACAGCACTGAGCAATCTGTGTTACACTTAACGCTGCACAGCTAACACAGGTTTGTGCGTTCGTTTTTTTTGTTACATAATACAAGTGTCTTGGACGACCAAAACATGTTGCAGTAGAAAATATTTTCAAAAATATGATTTATTAAAGTTTTTATTGAATGTCCCTTGTAGTGCAGGTTTCAGAATCGTAGAATATACTCTGCTTCTTTAGATTAAGACCAGAGACGTACGTCCCCTAAAGGGGACAAACATGAATTTGCGGGTCTTAAGTTATGTGTGTTACCGTGCTTGTGTTTGCATGCTTGTGGTGTGCATTTAAGTGTGCCTACATGTGTTTGTGTGTGTTGTGGTGCGTATGTAATTGTGCGTTGGTTTGCATGCTAGCTGTGGCGTGTGTGTACGCGCATGTATTTGCATATTCAATAGTGCTTTTTTTGTGTGTGGATTGTGGTGCATGCATGTGTGTTTTGGTGGGAATGTGCAGGGTGCGTGTGTGTTTATGTGCTTATGTGCGTGAGGATGGTGTGTGGGAGTGTGTGAGTGTGTGTAATTGTGCATAGGTTGTGTGTTTATGTGCTTATGTGCGTGAGGATGGTGTGTGGGAGTGTGTGAGTGTGTGTAATTGTGCATAGGTTGTGTGCTTATGTGCGTGTGTGTGAGGATGGTGTGTGGGAGTGTGTGAGTGTGTGTAATTGTGCATAGGTTGTGTGTTTATGTGCGTGTGTGTGAGGATGGTGTGTCGGAGTGTGTGAGTGTGTGTAATTGTGCATAGGTTGTGTGCTTATGTGCGTGTGTGTGAGGATGGTGTGTGGGAGTGTGTGAGTGTGTGTAATTGTGCATAGGTTGTGTGTTTATGTGCGTGTGTGTGAGGATGGTGTGTCGGAGTGTGTGAGTGTGTGTAATTGTGCATAGGTTGTGTGTTTATGTGCGTGAGGATGGTGTGTGGGAGTGTGTGAGTGTGTGTAATTGTGCATAGGTTGTGTGCTTATGTGCGTGTGTGTGAGGATGGTGTGTCGGAGTGTGTGAGTGTGTGTAATTGTGCATAGGTTGTGTGTTTATGTGCGTGTGTGTGAGGATGGTGTGTGTGAGTGTGTGTAATTGTGCATAGGTTGTGTGTTTATGTGCTTATGTGCGTGAGGATGGTGTGTGTGAGGATGGTGTGTGGGAGTGTGTGAGTGTGTGTAATTGTGCATAGGTTGTGTGTGTATGTGCGTGTGTGTGAGGATGGTGTGTGGGAGTGTGTGAGTGTGTGTAATTGTGCATAGGTTGTGTGCTTATGTGCGTGTGTGTGAGGATGGTGTGTGTGAGGATGGTGTGTGGGAGTGTGTGAGTGTGTGTAATTGTGCATAGGTTGTGTGCTTATGTGCGTGTGTGTGAGGATGGTGTGTGGGAGTGTGTGAGTGTGTGTAATTGTGCATAGGTTGTGTGTTTATGTGCGTGTGTGTGAGGATGGTGTGTGGGAGTGTGTGAGTGTGTGTAATTGTGCATAGGTTGTGTGTATGTGCGTGTGTGTGAGGATGGTGTGTGGGAGTGTGTGAGTGTGTGTAATTGTGCATAGGTTGTGTGTTTATGTGCGTGTGTGTGAGGATGGTGTGTGGGAGTGTGTGGGAGTGTGTGTAATTGTGCATAGGTTGTGTGTTTATGTGCGTGTGTGTGAGGATGGTGTGTCGGAGTGTGTGAGTGTGTGTGTGTGTAATTGTGCATAGGTTGTGTGTATGAGGATGGTGTGTGGGAGTGTGAGTGTGTGTAATTGTGCATAGGTTGTGTGTATGTGCGTGTGTGTGTGGATGGTGTGTGGGAGTGTGAGTGTGTGTGATTGTGCATAGGTTGTGTGTTTATGTGCGTGTGTGTGAGGATGGTGTGTGGGAGTGTGTGAGTGTGTGTAATTGTGCATAGGTTGTGTGTTTATGTGCGTGTGTGTGAGGATGGTGTGTCGAAGTGTGTGTGTGTGTGTGTGTGTAATTGTGCATAGGTTGTGTGTTTATGTGCGTGTGTGTGAGGATGGTGTGTCGAAGTGTGTGTGTGAGTGTGTGTGTAATTGTGCATAGGTTGTGTGCTTATGTGCGTGTGTGTGAGGATGGTGTGTCGAAGTGTGTGTGTGAGTGTGTGTAATTGTGCATAGGTTGTGTGTTTATGTGCGCGTGTGAGAGGATGGTGTGTGGGAGTGTGTGTAATTGTGCATAGACTATGTGTTTATGTGCGTGTGTGTGGGGATGGTGTGTGGGAGTGTGTAAGTGTGGGGACGACACTGAGCCTTCAATGCAGCTGTGGCCAACTGAAGAGGGCTTGAACACAGGAAGCACAGCATTCTGGGAGATCTCTGCTGTATGCGCTGTATGTCCATACCCTCTGCAGCATTGGTCCTGCTCCTAGATCTACCTTCCTGTAGGTTTTCATTTCAACCCTATTTTGGCACACATGATTCTACTAATTAGCAGCCCAAAGAGATCTCTAGCTGTTGAATGAGGAGCGCTTTGTTAGAGTTGGAGTGTAAACCTACAGGACGGTAGATCTCCAGGAACAGGGTTGGGGACCACTGCAGTACCAACAAAGCAAAGAGTCCCTTCTATCCATTCTACACAAAATCCCACACCCCCCCCATCCACCTTACTAATTGCTTACACCAATTGTAATTGCCGGCACCACACACACACACACACACACACACACACACACACACACCCTTACCGAGTTTGTTTTGAGCTGGGTCATATTCTCCTCGTCCTGTTCTAGTGCAATGGGTGAAGATTTCTGTGGGGGGGAGAGGGTGAGATCCCGACAAAGAGGCCGCGCCTCCTGCTTCTGCCCTGCCCCCGCAGGCCACGCCCCCTCCCTGCCCTCCCGGGCCCCCGTCGCCTCCTTGCCCTCGCGGCTCTTCGGCCGCAGTCTCTGCAGGGCGTGGGGGCGGGGCTCGGGCTGGGCGTGGCGCTCCTCGGCGTGCCCGTAGTGTTTCTGGGAGGTGGAGTCCATGGGCAGCAGCGGCCTCATCTCCATCTCGTAGTTGCTGAGCTTCTCCTCGTCCTGCTCCAGCAGCCGCGAACGCGCCAGGCTCTCGCTCAGCGCCCGCTGCGTAGTCCAGGCCACCGACGGGCAGTCCGCCCACCGCTCCCGTGGCTTGTGGTTGGACGAGGCGTGCCTGTGGCCGTTGGCGCGCCCGCCCCGGCCCTCATCCTGGGCCGAGGGGGTGACGGAGCGGCTGCTCCCCCGGCTGCCCCCGCCCGAGTGCCGCTTGTCCTCGCTCCAGCTGTTGGCCCGCAGGTAGTCTCCGCCCCCGACCCCGCCCCCGCTACCCCGCCCTTCCATCAGCACTTGGATCTCGGCCGCACCCCGCTCGTCGTCCACGGCGCTCTGGCGCAGGAAGCGGGCGTTCTTAGTGCGGTGGGAGGGCTTGGGTGGGCTGCAGGGCGGGGTGGACGGGTGGCTGGGTACCGGGCTCAGGTCGGGCGTCAGGTCGGGGGGCGTGGTCCCCTTCATGTAGAGCTCGGGGCTGTCCGGCGTGCCACTGGAGATCACCTCGATGTCATTCTCACTCGAGTTCTGATGCTTTGGCCTTTGGCACTCCACTCCTGACACACAGCATGAGAGAGAGAGTTAGTATACAGCACTGAAACAAAAGAGGGAGATTACAGCACTGACACACAGAAAGAGGGAGATTACAGCATTTACACACAGCATGAGAGATTACAGTACTGACACATAGTATGAGAGAGATTACAGCACTGACACACAACATGAGAGATTACAGCACTGACACACAACATGAGAGATGACAGCACTGACACACAACATGAGAGATTACAGCACTGACACACAACATGAGAGAGAGACATTACAGCACTGACACACAACATGAGAGATTACAGCACTGACACACAACATGAAAGAGATTACAGCACTGACACACAACATGAAAGAGATTACAGCACTGACACACAACATGAGAGATTACAGCACTGACACACAACATGAGAGATTACAGCACTGACACACAACATGAGAGAGATTACAGCACTGACACACAACATGGGAGAGAGACATTACAGCACTGACACACAGCATGAGAGAGATTGCAGCACTGACACACAGCTTGGGAGAGAGACATTACAGAACTGACACACAGCATGGGAGAGAGAGATTACAGCACTGACACACAACATGAGAGAAAGATTACAGCACTGAGACACAACATGAGAAAGAGATTACAGCACTGACACATAGGGCCCTATTTTACACTCGGCTCTAAGCGGCGCTAACCCAAAGCGGCGCTAGTGTCTTTGCTATTTTACACCCGGTGAAGGGTGCTTACGACAGTTAAATACCAAAACCACCAAAAACCTGGTCTAAAGTCATGTTGCAGTTTACATGTTATTTTAACAGCGCATATAAGTGTGTCTACATAGGCGTGTGCATAATGTGTGTACACCCTCCTGTCTGTTAGATACAGGGGCGCGCACAAGCAAGACTAAAAACATCAAGATTACAATGTGAAATATTATTGTGTAGGCTATATAAAAAAATGCATAATAATAAAACGGTCCATAGGTCAAAGACCACATACCTGTCCCTCAGCGAAGGGGAATGCCGCATTAAATAGATTTCAGCCCACTCCATCAACATCCAGGCGATGTGCGATGGTACGTGTAAGGTTACATGTATAGACTATGCGCAATTATCCTGGATAAAGCTATGATTTAGCCTATATTTCCCAATAATTCCTGTAATCCTCTGGGGGGACAATTTTCTCTTACTGGACAATGGCTATCCATTAAAAAGGAGCTGATAACACCTATATCAAGTCTACACCTAACGCGCAAATTGTCATTCAATGGAAAACTCATGCACTGCAATAGACGGATATTTGAGTTCTGAAAATGCGCTTCAGATGTAATTACAATACAGCTTTGTTCATTTAGGTGTACAGCCTAGTAAATAGAATGGTTTTGACTGAAAAAAGTTAAAACCTTGTCCAGTGAATATTACATTTATTGTTTTTCAAATAGCCTAGGCTACAGTCCCTGGGATTTGCTGTGCATAAGGTTTTTTTTAAAAATTTAATTTAACCGCATATATTTAGTAAAAGAACAGGACTGTTGGGAATTACTGGGAACTCATAAGGTTAGTCCGAATAATATTGATCATACTATTGATCCATATAGCCTATTCCAAGGTGGAAAAGCAGGCCTTTAAAGGGAATGGGATATGACGTTTTGATTGGTTTATTGCATGTAACGTCCAAGACACACCTATAATTAATGAAGAGACTAGGTTCAGCCCATTTGCACGTTGAGCTGTACTTAGCGCTCAAAAAACACGCCGTCAAACTAGCAAAAGTGGACTTAGACACGCCCTAAATGCATTTTACAGCATGCGTTTAGACAAAGCGCTAAAATCGCTCAGATAGAGCCCAAAGTATGGGAGAAAGATTACAGCACTGACACACAGCCTGATATAGATTACAGCACTGACACATAGTATGAGAGAGAGATTACAGCACTGACACACAGCCTGATATAGATTACAGCACTGACACATGGTATGAGAGAGAGATTACAGCACTGACACACAGCCTGATATAGATTACAGCACTGACACATAGTATGAGAGAGAGATTACAGTATTCACGTGTAATAATAGAGACTGCAGCACTGACACACAGCACGAGAGATTACAGAACTGACACATAGTATGGGAGAGAGATTACAGCACTGACACACAGCCTGATATAGATTACAGCACTGACACATAGTATGAGAGAGAGATTTCAGTATTCACATGTAATAATAGAGACTGCAGCACTGACACACAGCACGAGAGATTACAGAACTGACACATAGTATGGGAGAGAGAAATGAGTTCTGACACAGCGTAGGAGAGAGGGATCAGCACTGACACATAGCATGAGAGAGATTACAGCACTGATGACATATAAAGAGAGATTATAGTAATGTGTCAGAACTACAGTTTAATTAACTAGCTTGTTCTGTGGTAAGAGGCATGCACAATGGCTTCAATATTCTCAATCTCCCTCAAACTGACACATCGGCACACAGCAATACTGCGCGTGTCTAATACAATGTTTATAAATGTGCTTCTGCGATGAGGAAAGTGTATTCTCTATGACGACCTATAATTGTTCCCTTCACAATCAAAGTAGCAAAGAAAATCAACACAAAAACGTGTGAATATGTACTGTATATATATAAATATATATATCATTCCATTTATTCATCCTAAATTTAGCTCAGCTGGGCTAAGAAGTCCATAGAAGCAGGAGCTGGCAACACGTTTTTCAGAGGAGAGCGTGTGCATGGCCGTACACTCCCTTCCTGCTTCAGGGTCTGTACACTCTACCTGATTCAGAGTCTACGCTCCCTACCCGATTCATAGTCTGTACAATCCCTACCCGAGCAAAACCCATCTACTACCTACACTCACACACACACACACAATCAGAATCCCATTGTGAACAGAGTAAACGGTCAACCTGCTTTCTGTGGTCTAATCTGCAGCCAATCCTGTAAAATAATCTGCCGTGAATTATGATGTCACTTCCTGTTGTGCACAGTTCCTTGGTCAGGTGATGCGCATTGTGCCAAACAGATGGGCAGGGTCTAGATTCTCCTGGTTCGACTCCTATATCATCCTCTTTCATTGGAGGGTAAGAGGGTTTGTGAACCTATCAGCAGTGCTAGGACAAGGCTTTAAAAGGCTTTGGGAAGGGGAAAAGGAACTTTGTCTTCTCATAGTACTTTGTTTTTTTCATTCCCTCAGTAAAACTTTTACAAATCAGATTGTAACACAGGGCTTTACAGTGGACATTTTCCATGGGGGGAAAAAAAGATGGAAATTGTTTATTGATTAATAGATCATATGTAAAAATAGTCACATACTGGATAAAAATACGTATCGAATACTTCACTGGATGTGTTTGTTTTGTGCTCTGGTCTGTCCTGATGATTATGGGAGATGTAGTTTGCATCATGTGTACAACTGGAAAAAATGGCTCATTTAACCGATGTGTCAATAAAACAGGTCAATATGGCCCCAATTTCTCCTGTGTGTGTGCATGCTCATGTACGTGTGTGTGTGTGTGTATGCTTGCGTGTGTGCGTGTGTGTGTGTGTGTGTGTTTGTGGGGTGGCTGTGTGTGTGTTTGTGGGGTGGCTGTGTGTGTGTGTGTGCGTGTGTGTGTGTGTGTTTGTGGGGTGGTTGTGTGTGTGTGCGTGTGTGCGTGTGTGTGTGTGTGTGTGTGTGTGTGTTTGTGGGGTGGTTGTGTGTGTGTGTGTGTGTGTGTGTGTGTGTTTGTGGGGTGTGTGTGCGTGTGTGTGTGTTTGTGGGGTGGTTGTGTGTGTGTGTGTGTGTGTGTTTGTGGGGTGGTTGTGTGTGTGTGTGTGTGTGTTTGTGGGGTGGTTGTGTGTGTGCGTGTGTTTGTGGGGTGGTTGTGTGTGTGTGCGTGTGTGTGTGTGTGTGTGTGTGTTTGTGGGGTGGTTGTGTGTGTGTGTGCAGGACAGAGCGTGTGCAGGACAGAGGAAGTGCAGTGAGGCATGGTATGTAACAGGAAGGCCTGGGGGTCCCTGTGGTGTGACATGCTAATCTGAGCGCTGGAGTGAGGACCGCTAAACAGTCACTGGAAACAATTATGAAACACTCCCTCACCCCCTCCCTCCTCTTCTCTCTCTATCGCTCTGTCTTTCTCTTCCACTCCCTCTCTCTCTCTCTTTTCATCTTTTCCCCTCCCTCTCTCAAATTCACATTCAGAACCAGCTTCACTGGCATGACAATAAAGCGCTTGAAAAGAGAAAGGGTACAAGACACAGCGGCAAAGTCAGAATTATTCCCCATCCTCCCTGCCTCTCGAGCACCACTTTCCTCTCTAACGTTACCTCTCGCGCATGCGTGTTTGTGTGTGTGTGTGTGTGTGTGTGTGTGTGTGCGCGCCTGTGCATCTCAACTTGCTTTGTGTAGGTGTCTATTTGTGTGTCTGCACACGTGTATGTCTGGGAGTGTGTGTGTGTGTTTGTGTATGTACATATGTACAGTGAGCACCATATGTACAGTGATCACCATAATTCATTGGACAGTGACACAATGCATGTTATTTTTGGTTCTGTACTCTAGCACTTTGAGTTTGAAAGGATAGAATGACAATGAGGTTGAAGTGCAGACTGTCAGCTTTCACCTCTCTGCATTTGAATGGATCTCAATGGGAATTGGGGGGTGGGACTAGATTTAGCTGTAAATTACACTGGAATAGTATGGTACACATGGCTCTAAGTCGTCAAGGGTCTAAAGTAGCAAACGAGCCTTAAACCAACACTCTGCTGCCAGATATGCAGTAGATATGGATGGATCACTTGAAGGGTTTCTTCTCCTGACCTATTTTTCCATAGGAGAAAATTTGTCAGGAGAAACAACCCTTCAAGTGATCCATCCATATCTACTGCATATCTGACAGCAGAGTGATGGTTTGAGGCTCGTAAAACTTAGACCCTTGATGACCATTTCGCCAACCATGTATTCCATACTGTTCCAGCATAATTAACAGCAAAATCTAGTCCCACCCCCCAATTCTCATTGAGATCCATTCAAATGCAGAGAGGTGAAAGCCGACAGTCTGCACTTCAACCTCATTGTCATTCTCCCATAGAGATCCATTCAAATGCAGAGACGTTATAGTAGCGCTTGTAAGAATACCAGAAAATAAAATATCAAGAGTCTTTTGATATTGTTGGGTCACAGACATCAGGAAGTCATGGTATGCAAAGTATATGCAAACAAATTGCGGCTATGTACAAAAGTTTTTTTAATTTCTAAACGGTTCATCTGATACCCTCAAATTAAAGCTGACAGTATGCACTTAAACCTCGTTATTGTATCCTTTCAAACTCAAAGTGTTAGAATACAGAACCGAAATAACAAATGTGTTACTGTCCAGTGAATTATGGTGCTCACTGTTTGTGGATGTATAAGAATTCTGGGTGCTGCTGTGCAGGTCATATCTGGCCTCCCTCCAGCCTTTTCTCACTGCCTTCATGACTCAACCAGCGCAAAGCATTCTGGGTAACATTTCAAACTAAAACTGCCCCTTTGCCCTTCTCATCTTGTTTATTTGCTATGTGTTAAATTCGTAAGCCAAGAGCAGGTGAACATATTAAATGGGCAGGAAAACATTGACTGTTCGCATTTTGGCCCAAGAACTGCTTATATGAATGATCAGGCGTTAAATGGACCAACGCCTGAAACAAGCTCATTTGAACACATCTCCACTAATTAATGTCATGCTGTCAACAAATGCTGATTACACATAATGACACAACTGTCAGCTTGACTCATAGACAAAATTACATGCGCTGTGTATGACAGTGTGTGGGCTACGCGGGCAGGGGTAGTCAGTAGGTGTGGGACACATAACAGACTCAAAAACGGCCTTTCCACAGGAAGTGATGTCATCAACGAGTCTGAGCTACAGGAAGAGAACTGACGCAGAGGAGTGTATGGGGTGATAGTGAGGAAATTTTACATTACAACTCAGCCATTTTGGGGACACTCTTATCCAGAGGGAATTTTAAAAAAGGTTAGTAAGAGCAGCAGTAACAACAAAATCAATAGTTAGCCGACTTAGAGGCAGTAACGGTAAACCGACAGTGCTAGAATTACCTATACTGTTAGCATACTCGTATGTCCTGAGAAATACGTATATTCATCTATACAGACGAGGGGGAACAACCCCACGGTTTCCATAGTGACCAACAGGGACAAAAAAAAAAAAAAAAAAAAAAAAACCAACTTACAGTACACACACCAAAGTGTACAAGTATCAACTCTGACCGCTGTGCACTGGAGACGAGCGGACTTTGCTTGCACTTTAATGATATGAGTGGACATGACTGACTGACTGCCCCAACAACAGGCTGAACTACAAAAAAAGTAGTGTGTGTGTGTGTGTGTGTGTGTGTGTGTACACATGTGTAGAGGACTGTGGAGGAGAGGTGAGAACTCTTATTTTTCTGCTCCTCCTAGAGACGGTTCGGCCGGGCCAGAGGAGATTCTGGCTCCGTTTACACCTGGTCATTTCATGTGTCTTCAGCATCCGGATTATATTCAGATGGGGATTATCCACATAAAACTGCAGGTCTAATTGCACCCAAGATACATTAGGAACAGCTTGAAATTTGATTGTCTGCCGAATATGTACAACGTCCCTAAACTTTAAGAAACTGAAAAATGGAATGCAAACTTGCTATTTTGGAAGCGGCTACCATCTTTGCTCTCCGAGATGCGGAACAAAACAGGAAGTAGGTTGTAGGATTTTACATATTACACACAAAATAGCAATCTGATTCGGCTAACAGGAGACACATCTGACGACCAAGTGTAGATGAAATGTGGTTAAATGTTATCTGGATACCATCTAGATGCGAGTTGCATGAAACGAGCAGGTGTAAACTGGGTCTCTGTTCGTCCCTCTGATCTCCTCTCGCCTCTCTCCTCCTCTTCCCTCCTTTCCCTCCCCTTTCCCCTGTCCTCCTTTCCTCCATTCACCCCTCTCTCCACTCTGTTTGTGTGTGCGTGCATTAGAGAGAGAGAGAGAGAGAGAGAGAGACCGGTGCTGCTGGGTGCGCTAGTTGCCATGACGGCGGAGCACTGACCGTTTCCGCGGTGATGGAAGGAGGGGGAGAATTCTTTGGCAGTGACCCTGGCCAGCCGGCACTCTTCCTGTGCCTTCTGAGCCGCGCCCATGGCCGCCTCCGCCTTCCCCCGTGCGTGGGCCGTCCTGACGGGGAGAGCAGAAGGCTGGTACTGTATACACACACAATAAACCATACAAACGGACACACGTACATACGCACGCACGCACACACAAACACACATGCATGCGCGCACGTACATTCAACACACGCACACCGACACACAAAATACACATGCACACGCCCTGCGTGCACACACACACACACGTGCACACACACACACACGCACGTACGCGCACACATGCATACACATGTATATTCAACACATACAGACACACATTAAAAATACACATGCACACACACATGCATGAACATACAGACATGCACACACACACACGTGTATGCACACACGCACACACCCACACAAACACACACACCTGCTGCTCTCACAGCAAAGTTTATTCCACACAGATTTAACAAACCCACACATATTTTATACTCTCTCACACACATACGTAGAACACACAATTACTGTATATTTTATACTCTCACACACATACGTAGAACACAGAATTACTGTATATTTTATACTCTCTCACACACATGCGTAGAACACACAATTACTGTATATTTTATACTCTCACACACATACGTAGAACACAGAATTACTGTATATTTTATACTCTCACACACATGCGTAGAACACACAATTACTGTATATTTTATACTCTCACGCATACGTATAACACACAATTACTGTATATTTTATACTCTCACACATACGTAGAACACACAATTACTGTATATTTTATACTCACACACATACGTAGAACACACAATTACTGTATATTTTATACTCTCACACATTCGTAGAACACACAATTACTGTATATTTTATACTCTCACACACATACGTAGAACACACAATTACTGTATATTTTATACTCTCTCACACACATACGTAGAACACACAATTACTGTATATTTAATACTCTCTCACACACATACGTAGAACACAGAATTACTGTATATTTTATACTCTCTCACACACATACGTAGAACACACAATTACTGTATATTTTATACTCTCTCACACACATACGTAGAACACACAATTACTGTATATTTTATACTCTCACACACATACGTAGAACACACAATTACTGTATATTTTATACTCTCACACACATACGTAGAACACACAATTACTGTATATTTAATACTCTCTCACACACATACGTAGAACACACAATTACTGTATATTTTATACTCTCACACACATACGTAGAACAGACAATTACTGTATATTTTATACTCTCACACACGTACGTAGAACACAGAATTACTGTATATTTTATACTCTCTCACACACATACGTAGAACACACAATTACTGTATATTTTATACTCTCACACACATACGTAGAACACAGAATTACTGTATATTTTATACTCTCTCACTTACATACGTAGAACACACAATTACTGTATATTTTATACTCTCACGCATACGTAGAACACACAATTACTGTATATTTTATACTCTCACACACATACGTAGAACACACAATTACTGTATATTTTATACTCTCTCACACACATGCGTAGAACACACAATTACTGTATATTTTATACTCTCACACACATACGTAGAACACACAATTACTGTATATTTTATACTCTCTCACACACATACGTAGAACACACAATTACTGTATATTTTATACTCACACATACGTAGAACACACAATTACTGTATATTTAATACTCTCTCACACACATACGTAGAACACACAATTACTGTATATTTTATACTCTCTCACACACATACGTAGAACACAATTACTGTATATTTTATACTCTCTCACACATACGTAGAACACACAATTACTGTATATTTTATACTCTCACACATACGTAGAACACACAATTACTGTATATTTTATACTCTCTCACACACATGCGTAGAACACACAATTACTGTATATTTTATACTCTCACACACATACGTAGGACACAGAATTACTATATATTTAATACTCTCTCACACACATACGTAGAACAGACAATTACTGTATATTTTATACTCTCTCACACACATACGTAGAACACACAATTACTGTATATTTTATACTCACACATACGTAGAACACACAATTACTGTATATTTAATACTCTCTCACACACATACGTAGAACACACAATTACTGTATATTTTATACTCTCACACACATACGTAGAACACAGAATTACTGTATATTTTATACTCTCTCACACACATACGTAGAACACACAATTACTGTATATTTTATACTCTGACACACATACGTAGAACACACAATTACTGTATATTTTATACTCTCACACACATGCGTAGAACACACAATTACTGTATATTTTATACTCTCACACATACGTAGAACACAGAATTACTGTATATTTTATACTCTCTCACACACATACGTAGAACACACAATTACTGTATATTTTATACTCTGACACACATACGTAGAACACACAATTACTGTATATTTTATACTCTCTCACACACATACGTAGAACACACATTTAAATGTACGCATACAAATACTAATATACTTGGGAATGATGATGCAATGGGTCGCAGATGTTTGCTGTTACAGAGAGAGAGACAGAGCGAGAGGGGTGAAGGGTGGTAGATACTGGGTTGTTCCCGTAGACGGTTGGGGGTTCTGACTCCAGAAAGAGTAGGTCCAACACTGCGGATGACCTCTGCTCTGCCATGAACCATATTTTAAATATGGAGCCAGAGACCTCCATGTGCCCTGTGTGCTATACTTTTCTCATGGACTAAAGTGCATTAAAGCTGACTCTCACATTACCAGTCAGTGGCAACGTCTGGGATGAAAGGGTCTAATGGAAATGTTATATGGGATCTGTTAAAAAACTAGGGACTAGAGCATAGATCGTGTAATTTCACTTTTCTTTAGGCCAACACAACAGTTTGAAGTTAAGTGCATTTGACACGACGACGATGAGGCAGTGCACAAATCTTTACTCTGATTGGTCACTCGTACGGCGTGACCAATCAGACTAGTGCTTTCTCATTCCCCTGATTGCCGGTGTTCTGTTGATTTGTCCTACCTTGGCGAAATGTCCTACCGGTAGCGCAAATTTATAGTCATATATTTTATAAGTAGCATATTTTGACAGTCTGAATTACCTCATCAGAAAATGCTACCATAAATGCTAACATAAAACTACCATTAATGTTTTATATCAAATATTATTAATAGTGACGCATTGCCCCTAAAAACAAACAAAAGAAACATTGAAGAAACGTTGGATTAACTTCATATACAGGTGCAGCTCAAAAAATTTGAATATCATGAAAAAGTTCAATATTTTTTGTCACTCATGTCAGAAAGTGAAACTCATATATTATACAGATTCATTACACATAGAGTGAAATATTTCAAGCCTTTATTTCTTGTAATTTTGATGATTGTGGCTTACAGCTAATGAAAACCCAAATGCAGTGTCTCAGAAAATTAGAATATTACATAAGATCAATAAAAAAGGATATTTTAAACAGAAATGTCAGCCTTCTGAAAAGTATGTTCATTTCTATGCACTCAATACTTGGTTGGGGCTCCTTTTGCATGAATTACTGCATCAATGCGGCATGGCATGGAGGCGATCAGCCTGTGGCACTGCTGAGGTGTAATGGAAGCCCAGGTTGCTTTGATAGCGGCCTTCAGGTCGTCTGCATTGTTGGGTCTGGTGTCTCTCATCTTCCTATTGACAATACCCCATAGATTCTCTATGGGGTTCAGGTCAGGTGAGTTTGCTGGCCAATCAAGCACAGTAATACCATGGTCATTGAACCAGCTTTTGGTACTTTTGGCAGTGTGGGCAGGTGCCAAGTCCTGCTGGAAAATGAAATCAGCATCTCTATAAAGCTTGTCAGCAGAAGGAAGCATGACGTGCTCTAAAATTTCCTGGTAGATGGCTGCGTTGACTGTGGACTTCAGAAAACACAGTGGACCAACACCAGCAGATGACATGGCACCCCAAATCATCACTGGCTGTGGAAACTTCACACTGGACTTCAAGCAACGTGGATTCTGTGCCTCTCCACTCTTCCTCCAGACTCTGGGACCTTGATTTCCAAATTAAATGCAAAATTTACTTTCATCTGAAAAGAGGACTTTGGACCACTGAGCAACAGTCCAGTTCTTTTTCTCCTTAGCCCAGGTGAGACGCTTCTGATGTTGTCTCTGGTTCAGGAGTGGCTTGACATGAGGAATGCGACATTTGTAGCCCATGTCCTGGATTCGTCTGTGCGTGGTGGCTCTTGATGCACTGACTCCAGCCTCAGTCCACTCCTTGTGAAGCTCCCCCAAATTATTGAATGGATTTTGCTTGACAATCCTCTCAAGGCTGTGGTTATCCCTGTTGCTTGTGCACCTTTTCCTACCACACTTTTTCCTTCC
Organism: Ilyophis sp. 1 JC-2022; assembly: GCA_022702515.1. Classification (NCBI taxonomy): domain Eukaryota; kingdom Metazoa; phylum Chordata; class Actinopteri; order Anguilliformes; family Synaphobranchidae; genus Ilyophis; species Ilyophis sp. 1 JC-2022. The sequence goes on along the minus strand of CM040399.1, from coordinate 34,177,062 downwards.
ACTCAACTTTCTATGAATATGCTTGGATACAGCACTCTGTGAACAACCAGCTTCTTTAGCAATGACCTTTTGTGGCTTACCCTCCTTGTGGAGGGTGTCAATGACTGTCTTCTGGACATTTGTCAAGTCAGCAGTCTTCCCCATGATTGTTTAGCCTACTGAACCAGACTGAGAGACCATTTAAAGGCTCAGGAAACCTTTGCAGGTGTTTTGAGTTAATTAGCTGATTAGAGTGACACCATGAGTTTCCAATATTGAACTTTTCCACAATATTCTAATTTTCTGAGACACTGAATATGGGTTTTCATTAGCTGTAAGCCATAATCATCAAAATTACAAGAAATAAAGGCTTGAGATTTTTCACTCAATGTGTAATGAATCTATATAATATATGAGTTTCACTTTCTGAAATGAGTGACAAAAAATATTGAACTTTTTCACGATATTCAAATTTTTTGAGCTGCACCTGTAAATAGAAGTTCAAGAAAAACCACATTAATGATGACAAATATGCAGCACTTAACTTTGGTAAAAACAACTGAGGTGAAGGTAGCATGAATTTATGGGCGTGAGACACAAAAGAAATGATTCATATGATGTAATTAATATGATGCACGCATGCCCAATACCCCTTGGTAGGACAACTCCATAGGTAGGATGAGATATCAGAACGCCGGCACCCTTTATCATCAGGACAAAATTAAAGCGTTTCACTTGTTTATTTGTGCTGTAGAAGTAAACCAGCTCGCTTGCAAAACAGCCAGCTGGAACGTCCACCAATTTAGCAGCACTAGCTGCCTTTTGAGTGGCGAGCTGCATCTCAAGAGCAAATGAGAGAGAAATCCCTGAAGTTTGTGACTCACGCAGAAACGAAGTAGTGGAAAAACACATTTAGTCTGGATGCTCGGCGTAACGATGATTAATCGGATCGCTAGATCCAGACCGACCGAACGTAGAGTCTGACCAATCGGGGAGGCTGACTGATCGTCGTAATATCAAAAACCCTGATTACCATTATCTTGTCCTAAATATAGACATGCCCGTGAGATACGTTCCAGTTCCCATAATCTTTGACGGGGCTTCCGGAACACTGTGCTCAGTCTCTTGCGGTGTCCTCGTGACAGCCTGAGTCGCGGGTCACTTTTTGTCAGAGGGAGTCGTGTTGCTGTGGAGTCTCTATTTTTCAGGGAAGAGAGCTGGCCACAATGTACACCGTGCACCGGACTCGATACGAGACAATGGGGCGTTTCTGTGCAGCAGATCCTAGTGTTAGCGTAGGATGAGCCTCCCAGCAGGCCCAGTTATAAATGTGATGTTCTACGTCAGTGATGGAGGGTGTCTGGGAGTGAAGACAGGGTTTGTGGAGCCAGTTATGGGTGGAGATGCCAATCCATGACAAGTTTGAATATGTAATAAGCTTTTTCTCTCTACGGTAAAACACAATGATTGGTTCAAAACGGCAGTCACTGTCAGAATATGGTAGCTCTGCTTTTTTTGGTTTTTGACAGCTGGCTATGCAGTCAGTAGTGTTTGGTGGTGTGTGTGTGTGTGTGTGTGTGGGGGGGGGGGGGGGGTATATGGGGGTATTATTGTCTCAAAAATAAACAAATACATAGGATGAACCTTTCACAATTAAAATGATATTCACAAATAAATGTAACCTTTTCTCAAATAAATGAAACCGATTTACAAATACATGTAACTGGTTCACAAATAAATGTAACTGGTCCACAAATAAATGTAACTGGTCCACAAATAAATGCAACTGGTCCACAAATAAATGTAACTGTTTCACAAATATGTTTTTGCACGCACAAACAAATGTCTCCTTAACTGATAACTGTGTACCTGTGCGACACGATGTATGTGGAATTGCTTGCATTTATTTGTGTATTTTTGAGACAATCCTTACAGTAAGATGTGTGAAGAAATCCACAAATATATATATTTTTAACTGAGTCTACTCTAGCCAATCAGATTTTCAGACATCCTTTCGCTAATGCCCATATTACTCCAATGAATCACAGCAGGGTTCAGGCCAGGGTTCTCCAATGAATCACAGCACGGTTCAGGCCAGGGTTCTGTGAACTTCTGTTGCTAGTAGCGAGCGACAAGATAGCCTCTCGATCGGGAAAATAGCTGTAGGCCCTGCACAAACTCTCGTTTTAAAACATAACTATAGATGGGGCTAGTGTCATTATAGTGCTGAAGACAACAATAATTTGAACCACAGCTTGACACGCAATAACGTGAGCTAGCTAGCTAGCTACTGCTGGCGAACTATGTCAGCAAGATGTTATTTGCGGTATCATCTTATATTTTGTAGGCTACTATGCTATTAGTAGGCTATTCCAGAGGAGCCGACTAAAAAAAGATTATGGTCAACATGGGTTTGGGGAAAGACTTGCAAACTTGAGTATCATGCTGTAAAAGGGTAAACAATCCTGACATCAGTCTGAAGTTTGCTAGTTACAATTTCTTATATTTAACTAGTTACCTAGTTAGGTTGCTAATTTGCACACTTATTGAACACAGTCCTTGCTGAAGTTACATCTGAAACTGAAATATCACAACTAACATCTTTCTGACATAGTTACTTAGCCAGCAGTAGCTAGCTAACGTTATCGTGTGTGAAGCTGTGGTTCAATCTATCGTTGCCTTCAGCACGAATAATTCTTGCCTCATCTATAGTTTTGTTATAAAATGAGTGTTTGTGCAGGGCCTACAGTCATTACAGCGATCATCTCGATCGAACACCTACTGTATCTTGTCACTCGCTTCAGTTTATGGCTGTGTCCGAATCAACGCCTACTATTGAGTATGCCTGTTGGGTACACTGGATGAGAACGTTGTTAAGTAGGCAAAATGTTCTCTAAATGTAGTGAAGGCTACTTAAAATCCCTGAATGATATACTTATTTTTGTGTTTTGTTGATAATAGTATGGATGATATTATTTGCATATTGCATGTCAATAAACAGTATGCAGTAAGCAGTATACAGTATATCAGTACAGGGCTCTGATTCGGACACAGCCTAAGCTCGCTACAGAAGTTCACAGAATCCTGTCCTGAAACCTGCTGTGATCCGTCACGATAATGTGGGCATTCGTGAAAGGATGTCTGAAAATTTTTGAATTGGCTAGAGTTAGTAGTACCTATTTGTGGATTTTTTTCGCACATCCTGCTGTGAAGATTGTCTCAAAAATCCACAAATAAATGCAACTGATTAAATAAATGCAAGCGTGGCGTAAGTGCACAGGCATTAGTTCGGGAGACATTTGTTTGTGAGTGAAAAAACATATTTGTGAACCAGTTACATTTATTTGTGAATCTGGTGCATTTATTTGTGAACCAGTTACATTTATTTGTAAATCAGTTGCATTTATTTGTAAATCTAATTTTATTTGTGGAAGGTTCATCCTATTTATTTATTTTTGAAACAATGATACCCCCATAGAGGTAATTCAATGTTTAGGTCCAGGCAGAATGCTTCAGTGACTTGCATGTGGGGAAGGGTATCTCTCACACACACACACACACACACACACACACACGATTGAGTGCAGTTGTTTGTGTGTGTGTCCGTGTAAGATTAAATGTGTATCTGTATGTGATTGTGTGCATGTTTCTGAGAGCTTTTTTAATGGCCGCTTTGTTTCTTTTTCATGAGACTCTCACAGCAGTGTCCCCTGCCCCCCACTCCGACCCATCCACCTCCACCCACCTCCCAGAACTGAGCCGAGCTCACCCTGCCTGATAAATAATTCACTCTGAGAATCAATGCAATGCGTGCGTACGTGTGTGTGTGTGTGTGTGCCTGTGTGCTTATGTGTGTGTGTGCTTATGCGTGTGTGTGCGTTATTATGCGACTGTGCCAATGTGTATGTGTGTGTCAGAAACTTTATTGCTTTTTCTTCAGTTTTTATGAATCTCTGACACCTGTTTTTTCTTTGTTTTATTATAATTTATCATCTTTTATTATTTTATGTAGCCTGTCTGTCCTGGTTTCTGTGCAGTTGCTATGTATAACAGGTGAGAGGTCTACAGGTACATTCCCGCAGGGGTCTTGACTTTAACTCAAATTATTCCTTACTTACTCTTTCTTCACACCAGCTAATGGAGGACCATCTCTCTGTTTCTGTGTCTCTCCCTCCCTCTCTCACCCTCTCTTCCCCCCTCTTCCTCTCTCCCTCTCTGGTGCAGTATAGCATATGGATGTTATTGATTTTCTCTCTCTGTCTCTGTTCCCTCCTGGCTCTCCTCACCTCGGCAGCTGCTCCTGTGGCATCAGAGCAGGTCAGTATGAATCAGTGAGTCAGTGTGAGTCAGTATGCGTTTGTAAGAATCAGTGTGATGTAGTGTGTGTCAGTGTGAGTGAGTATGAGCCAATGTGAATCATGTTTAATGACTATGAGCCAGTGTGAATAATGTTTAATGACTATGAGCCAGTGTGAGTCTGGGTTAATGGCTGGGAGTCAGTTTGTGTGTCAGTGTGAGTCAGGGTTAATGTCTGCGAGTCAGTGTGAGTCAGTATGAGTCATGGTTAATGACTGTGAGTCCGTGAGAGTCAGTGTGAGTCAGTGTGAGTCACGGTTAGTGACTGAGTCAGTGTGAATCACGGTCAATGACTATGAGTCAGTGTGAGTCCGGGTTAATGACTGGAAGTCCGTTTGTGAGTCCGGATAAGTCACAGTTAATGACTGAGCCAGTGTGAGTCATGGTTAATGACTATGTCAGTGTGTATATGTGTGCATGTGATATGTAAAGTGTGGGGAGAGTGAGTGTGTGTCTGTATAATAATGTGTGTGTTTGTGTGTGTGTGTGTGTACGTGCATATGTTTGTACATACATGTGTGTGTGTGTGTGTGTGTGTGTGTGTGCGCACACTCCTGGCCACTTAAAGATGACCTCCAGCAGCTTAACGGGCTTATAGTTCTAAGATCTGTTCCTCCTTTCCTCTCTTCACTGCTCTTGCTCTCTCTCTCTCTCTCTCTCTCGCTCTCGCTCGTTCTCTCTCTCTCTCTCTCGCTCTCGCTCTTTCTCTCTCTCTCTCTCTCTCAGATACATTGAGTCGTTCCCATCACCCAGCTGTGGAAATAAAAATAGAGCATGTTCTTCTGGTCTTCTTCATGATCACAGCCTCTCATATAGTGGGGCTGCTGCTTCTGGGGACCTCCGGCTCCCTTGGGTACCCTGACCTCCTCCGCTGGCCCTGCCCTTCTGACCCCTTGCTGACCCCTACACGGCCACGTGCCCTCCCCTCTGCTCAAAGCTGGGTGGAACCTGCTGTCTGGGGTGTAGTTACGTTTATGGAGTTTAATCTGGGCACCAAATAAAGCGTGATGCATATACACACACACACTATAAAAACACACACACTTACTCATTCACAAACACACACACACTATACACACATGCCCACACTTACTCATTCACAAACGCACACACTATACACACAAACCCACACTTACTCATTCACACACACACACACACTTACTCATTCACACACACACACACACTTACTCATTCACACAATCACACACGCACACACACACGCACACACACTTACTCATTCACACACACTTACTCATTCACAAACGCACACACTATAAACACAAACCCACACTTACTCATTCACACAATCACACACGCACACACACAATTACTCATTCACAAACGCACACACTATACACACAAACCCACACTCATTCACACACACACACACACACACATACACAAACACACACACATGCACATGCACATGCTGAAGTTTCACAAGTTACTTTCACAAGTATTTTGGTGTGTGTGTGAGTGAGTGTGTGTATATGTGTGTCCGTGGGTGTGTGTGTGTGCGTGCTTGTATGTGTGTATGTGTGTGTGCGTGCGTGCATGCTTGTGTGAGTGTGTGTGTGTGTGTGTGTGTCCTGCTCTGCTCAGCAATGTATCTGGCTTTTGCTTGGGCTTGCAGCCAACACTCTGTTGGCATAATGCGGAAATCTCTCTATCCCCCCCCTCTCTCTTTCTCTCTCTTTCTCTCTCTCTGTCTCTCTCTCTGTCTCTCCAGAATACTCCAGAGGGCTACCACAGTGACCCAGTACAGGAACACACCAGGACCAGAACCCGACATGGTACATTACGAGGACAAACCAGATTAGCAGCCACTCCCCACCACTGACAGACACAACCTTAAATCACTGAAGACATCCAGCAACTACAGGATCCATGCTGTTATCAAAATGTATATCAGCAGGTATTAATGCCACACAGACACACACCACAGACACACACCACACAGACACACACACAGACACACACACACACACACAGACACACACACACACACACACACAGACACACACACCACAGACACACACAGACACACACACAGACACATACACAGACACAGACAGACACACACACACACAGACACACATACACACACACACACACACACACAGATACACACACCACAGACACAGACACACACACACCACAGACACACACAGACACACACACAGACACACACACATACACAGACACAGACAGACACACACACAGACACACATACACACACACACACACACACAGACACACACACCACAGACACACACACACACACACACACAGTCTGCGCACACACACAGACACAGACACACATACACACACACACACACACACAGACACACACACACACACACAGACACACACACACACACACACACACAGACACACACACAGACACACACACATACACAGACACACACAGACACACACAGACACACACACCACAGACACACACACACACACACACAGTCTGCGCACACACACAGACACAGACTCACAAACACACAGACACACACACACTCAGACACACACAGACACACACAGACACAGACACACACACACACACACACAGACACACACACAGACACACACACAGACACACACAGACACACAGACACACACACACAGACACACACACACACAGACACACACACACAGACACACACACACACATGCACTGACTCATGTGCTGATGCAGGTGTGTCTGCCCGGAGCTTTGCGTCACAATTCCTTTCAGGCCTCCAACATCGAAATAACGAATTCGCCAAACAATGAATCTAAGCGGAACTCTAGTGGAGTGTGGAGCTACAATTAATTATTTTGTAAGTCAAAACTATTCATGAATTGAATTTTGATTAATTTCCTGAATCGACTCAATTAAAGTGTAATTGGCCCCGCCTCCCCCTCCTTGGTGGGTGGGCCTCACCTGGACAGGGCGATCTCGCTCTTCTGCTTGGCGATATCAGCGGCCTTCTCTGCGGCGTCCACGGCGCGGTCCACCTTCTCGCGGATCTTGCTGGCGCGCAGCGGGATGAGGTTCTTGCGCTTGCCGCTCACCAGGGCGTTCTGCTTGTACTTGCCCTCCTCCTTGGTGCCGTCGGGGAAGGTGGTGCAGCCGTAGCCGTGGCGACGGTTGGCCGCCCACTCGCCCTCGTAGCGCAGGCCGTCGGAGCGCCGGCTCACGCCGCAGCCCGAACGCTTGTCGCTCTTCCACTCGCCGGCGTACGACTCGGTGGTGGTGGCGTCCAGGTCGTCCTCGGCGACGGACAGCTCGGCGTCGGCCTCGCCCAGGCTGACGGTGGAGTTGATGTCGGAGGCGGCCGAGCTGACGGTGCTCATGCCCGCCTCGCTGCGGAACGAGCTCTGCTTGCTCCTCTGGCTGGCCAGCGAGCTCTTGGACTCGGACTTGCGCAGCTTCAGGCTGCTGAGGATGGAGCGACGGAACAGGCCCTTCTTTTTCCCACGCATGAGCTCGGCCTCGCTGTGCGCCGTCAGGACGAAGCCGCCGCGTGACACCGCCGGGCTGCCCGCCACCCCGCCCCCGCCGGCCCCGCCCCCGCCCGCCACGCCCGGCCCGTCCGGGTGAAGGGCGGTGCCGTTGCTGTGCTCGGAGCGCAGCGAGTTTATGGACGTGCGCAGCGGGGAGCGGATGACGGCCGCCATTCCGTACGGCACGCTCTGCCGCACGCCGAAGCCGTGCCGCATCCCGCCAGCCCACTGCCCCTGGTATGTCCCTGCAGGGGGAGAGAGGGAGAGACAGGAAGTAATCATCTGACTGTATATATGTCATATGTCTATCATCCATTCATGGCCACATTTTAGGTTTTTTGTCAAACTTGTCAAACAGACACATTCACCCTGCACTCACATCAGTGTGAATATGTCTGATGGCTCAACCACTATAACATGACCTGTAGTCAGCCACACCCGGCCCTGATTGCGTTACATTACAGGCATTTAACAGACTCTCGTATCCAGAGCGACTTACAAGGCGTTTTACATAGTGTTCATTTATACAGCTGAATATTTACTGGAGAAGTTCAGGTTAAGTACCTTGCTCAGGTGTACAACGGCACGGTCCAACCTGGGAATCTACCCTGCAACCTAGAACCAACAAGCCCAGATCTCCGAGCATTACACTACTCCACTGCCCCTGATCCAGGACCCCCCCCCCCCCCCCCCCTGGATTTTACAAATGAATTGTTCAAACTGATGCAGAGTCAGATCATACATCCCTGCACTTCATCCCCAGCTATTACAAATTAACATTTTCAAACTGATCCGAGGTCATTACCTCAGCAAATAATTATCCACAGCTGCCAACCCCTGTGCTTATTGGTCAGAATATGGTCAGGGAAAAAACGCTGTGGTCAGCCTTTTATTACATCGCTCAACATTACATTACATAGCTTATCTACATGCAGTCACCCGAAGAGTGTTGAAACAAGTTTTGTTTATGTGTGTATTTATGTATGTATGTATTAATCTGTTTATACTTTATTTATCATCTGTATTATATATAATTACAGATGACAGAGAGCGAGAGAGAGAGAGAGAGAGAGCTTTGTGTAGTGAGAGACTCGGGAGGTGCTGCCGAACGTCTCTGACTCTCTAACAATAAGCCAAAGCTCACTGAATTCCTCAGTGGTGGAGCAGGAACAGCAGATAACGACAGCTTGCTTCACGCGACAGGAATCATTTCTGTTATTTATTTATTTACTCAGCGTACAGCCATTTTCCACGGAAACCTACCAGGCGTGTGGATTTACCCATTATAGGTAAATCAGTTTTTTTTAACACCACGTGCGTTTTTGCAGGAGTAAACAAAAACAATTGACGCTCAAATGATCTATTACAGATTCCACACGAGCAGCGGAAACAAAATACCTCACCCATGGGTATCGTAACAGTTCAAATGTGCATGCCACATGGACGTTTGCTCAAGTCCCAGAGGAAAACACTGCAAACCTGTAAGCCTAAGCAACATACTGTACCTTCATTTAAAAAAGCCAGCTGCTTAAATATATTACACAATGAGTTGAGACCTTGACCTGGAACACAATATCTATGATACATAAAATATATCAAAATCAATGTGGAATGTTTTACACATGTCTGTAAACATGGTTTGTATAATGATTGTAGTATTACATATTGTGCGTCATCCGAGATTAAAACAAAGCGCATTAATGAGGCCATTGCGGGAGTATGTTATGTAACAGTGATGTGACTGGAAATTTTACACTCTCTGCCTTAAGTGTCCCTTTCAAAGAGATTGATGCTTGAGATTTTCATCCATAGAACAGCCTTGCCTCTGCATTAACAAAAGGACTATGCCCTCTCAAATTTCTCTCTCTCTCTCTCTCTCTCTCTCTCTCTCTCTCGTTCACACACACACACACACACACACACACACACACACTACCAGGACCTCTCCATGGTGCTGATAAACAGGCCAAACTCTCTGTGAGTCCTCCTCTGTGGTCCTCTTTTCTGTTTTCTCTATCCTCCTCTTTCTTTCTCTCTTGTGTTCCACCCCTTTCTAACCTGGTACATTGTCTCCACATGTGTGCCAGCACTGACATTCAGGCTCATAGAACACACTTGTCACGTACTCACACACACACACACACACACACACACACAAACACATGCATTTCACAATAACGCCGACACAGTACACGCTTAAATGTACACATACACACATAAACACGCGCGCACAAAGACACACAAGCAAGCCTGCATAAACAGTTGCATACACATACACAATCACGTGCATGCATTAGCACGTGCACATGCACACACACACACACACACACACACACACACACGTGCCACACAGACACGCTGCACACACAGATGTAAAAATTCACACACACACTCTCCCCTCTCCCTCTCTCACACACAAACACACACACACACACACACCCTGCCGCCCATGGCTCCATCGATCTCTTCAAGCTGTACGTCACAGTAATGCTGGGGGAATGAAGCAAAAGCAGAGCAGGCCTGTGCAATTACCCCCCCCCCCCCACCCCCAACTTCACCCAAGCCCCCCAACACACACACACACGAATGAATGTGTATATCTAAGAATATATGGAAGTATAGGTGAATGCTCGCGTATGTATGAGAGTTTGTGCATTTGTGTGTATGCGACACAGATAAACACAGAGTGGTGCATGCTGGTGGAGACTGTCTCACGAGTGTGTGCTTGTCCCTGATTCTGTCTGTCGCAATAGCACCCCAACACCCCAAATTCAGCCCAAACGCTGACAGCTCCTGCTGAGTCATGGACCGCTGGCTCCCTCTTCACCCTGCCGCTGGCTCCCTCTTCACCCTGCCGCTGGCTCCCTCTTCACCCTGCCGCTGACTCCCTCTTCACCCTGCCGCTGACTCCCTCTTCACCCTGCCGCTGGCTCCCTCTTCACCCTGCCGCTGGCTCCCTCTTCACCCTGCCGCTGGCTCCCTCTTCACCCTGCCGCTGGCTCCCTCTTCACCCTGCCGCTGACTCCCTCTTCACCCTGCCGCTGACCCCCTCTTCACCCTGCCGCTGGCTCCCTCTTCACCCTGCCGCTGACTCCCTCTTCACCCTGCCGCTGGCTCCCTCTTCACCTCTTCACCCTGCCGCTGGCTCCCTCTTCACCCTGCCGCCGGCTCCCTCTTCACCCTGCCGCTGACCCCCTCTTCACCCTGCCGCTGGCTCCCTCTTCACCCTGCCGCTGACTCCCTCTTCACCCTGCCGCTGACTCCCTCTTCACCCTGCCGCTGGCTCCCTCTTCACCCTGCCGCTGACCCAGGAGCTGTGCACCGTACCACGGCCGGCTCCTCTCTCTTAATCCGCAGGGATTAGGGAAGAATATTCCCACATATTACACCACAACCTGGCCACCAGGGGGAGTGGTGCCATCTCACCTGTACTGACAGGTGACCCTGAACTGATGCTGTAGATTAATGGGTAACCCCTTAACTGACGCTGTATAGAAATGGGTAACCCCTTAACTGATGCTGTAGATTAATGGGTAACCCCTTAATTGACGCTGTATAGAACTGGGTAACCCCTTAACTGACGCTGTATAGAAATGGGTAACCCCATAACTGACGCTGTAGAGAGGGGGTCTTTAACATACACTGTGTGTCTATGATGTGTTTTTTTGTGTGTTTATGTTGGTGTATAATATGTCTGTGTATATACCTGCTTTTATATATGTGTGTGTGTGTGTACTTGTGGGAATATGTACGTCAGTGTGAATGTGTATATGTGCGTGTGTGTGTGCTTGTGGGAATATAATATGTATGTGTCAGTGTGAATGTGTGTGTGTGTGTGTATGAACCAGCCTCCTGTCTGCTTTTCTTGATACTCAGGCTCCAGGAAGGAAGTGAGACATGATGTCATTTCCTCAGCTGCTTAAATGGCAAAGACACTACCCTCTTCCTGGAGCTCCAGTCTCATAATGGCTCTATCAGGTAATCCCGTTTTGTCTTTGTGTACCATGTGCACAGGAGTGCACACACGCATACACACACACACACAAACACATCAAATCTCTGTTCTCACAAACCCTCCCCCAAGCACACATGTATGCTGGTTCTCTGGACTCTAATTTGGCTGGTTTGACCTACAGTGACCCTTATCATGTTTAGAGACAGAAAAGGCAGGGCGGGGGGGCTCAAACTGAGGGCGAGAAACAACCGATGGCAGAACTCAATTGTTTTTTTTGCTCCCCAGTAACCTTTTCTCCATCTCTCCCTCTCTGAGTCCCTCCCTCTCTCTCTGTAGGCCCGATCTCCTCTTTCTCCAGCTCTCCCTCTCTGAGTGCCTCCCTCTCTGCCTCTCTATATTATCAATCTCCTCTTTCTCCATCTCTCTCCCTCTCTGAGTCCCTCCCTCTCTGCCTCTCTGTAGGCCCGATCTCCTCTTTCTCCATCTCTCTCTCCCTCTCTGAGTCCCTCCCTCTCTGCCTCTCTGTATTCCCAATCTCCTCTTTCTCCATCTCTCTCCCTCTCTGAGTCCCTCCCTCTCTGCCTCTCTGTAGGCTCGATCTCCTCTTTCTCCATCTCTCCTTCCCTCTCTGTGTCCCTTCCTCTCTGTATTTCCAATCTCCTCTTTCTCCATCTCTCTCTCCCTCTCTGAGTCCCTCTCTCTTTGCCTCTCTGTATTCCCAATCTCCTCTTTCTCCATCTCTCTCTCCCTCTCTGTAGGCCCGATCTCCTTTTTCTCCATCTCTCTCTCCCTCTCTGCCTCTCTGTAGGCCCGATCTCCTCTTTCTCCATCTCTCTCTCTCTGAGTCCCTCTCTCGCTGCCTCTCTGTAGGCACAATCTCCTCTTTCTCTGGCTTTCTCTCAACTCAATTCAATCAAGTCAATTCTCTCTCTCTCTGTTGGCGCCAGTTCTTGTCCCTTCCCCCTGACACTGAAGAGGAGCCCACCCACACACAAACACACACACACACACACACACACACACACACATGCACACACACACACACACACACACACAGCACAGCACCTCTAAGTCTTTTAAAAATATTATCTATGCTACGCAGGCACCACATTTCTAAATCACCAGGCCGCATGACCCCACCAAAGCCCTCCTCCCCACCTCAACCACCCCTGAGGTTAAATAGATAATTACTGTGGAGTTATTTGTGTAATATCCGTTCCAGAGGCACAGCATTCTAGTTAATTCCATTGTCCCAATTTTCCCCTGGTAATGTCATGATGATTATAAGGACTCCCACGTGCCGTGGCGGTGCTCGCGCCTCCGCCGCGTGGTAAGTTGCGAGGAGGACGGCGTACGAACCCGTCGCCTCTGTGCAGCCTGTTGCTCTGCGGCCTGTCTGCCATATGGGCGACAGAACAGAACTGTCCTAGAATTAAAACTCTCCGCTGACGGGCGAAATGCTTATTTGCAGTTTCCTTGAAATGCTCAGAACTTTCAACGCACTTTGATTAGTATGCTGTAGATAACCACAAGGCCAAGTTGGCTACTGGTCTTTTACCATATTGCAGACTCGTAATCAAATGTATCGGCTACCTGTGTGTTGGCCAATCTGATCCTGTTGAAATAATTTGTGGAGGGTAAGCGTCTCTGGACTCTCGTCTATTTCGCTAATCAGTGAGCGGCTGATTAATATATTTCCCTTCAGCTTGGAAAACGGATGTTTCCCGGCAGATGTTGTTTGGAAACTGCTGCTGTCTTCCATGTTTTAATATGTTTCCATCTCTTGGTTGATCTTGAATATGTTCTTCTTTGTAACTCATTCGGTGTAAATAATGTGATGTAATGGGTTTTTATGTGGCGGAGATTCAAACTCGAAGTTGGGGGAATCAGAACAAGTCAGCTCACAACACTGAGGACCAATAAAGGGGAGAAAAACAATAAATGAAAAGAAAGAAAAAACAGGAAACTAATTCCTTGTGGCTAAACAACCAAAAACAAAATCAACCCACTAAAATAGGGTGAACTCGAGAACGAGTGAAATACCAACTAAATCTCCCGAGCTCAATACTGGAGCTAGAACGGGAAATCTAGCAAAGAAAAGAACACCTTCGGCTACATAAGCTCAGAGCCAGAAGAGTGAAAAACCAAAACAAACAAACAAAGAAAAACTGTCTCTGTGAGAACAGCAACGGACAAAATAAATAGCGCAGAACGCTTACAGGAAGAAAAAAATCCTATACCTGAAAAATAGCTAAATAGCAAGTCCCTCATATAACATATAACATAAACAGCGCTCAATATCACGAGGTCGCTAGTACCTGGCTATACCTGGCTCGATGCATTGTCGAATGACAAACGAGCACTGGGGAAGCGAAAGTGAGGAACTTAAATACCCCGCAGGTAGAAGCACAGGTGAAAATAATAATGAGGAAGGCAAACCCCGAAACGAAACGTGGAAAAAATCGGATTGATTCACAATCGGGAAACCAGGACAAGAACCACAAAAGAAAATAAAATAAAAAGCCACGAACCATGACAGCACTGGTTTAAAGAATGCAGGCGGAAGCTGTGCCCTCGCACTAACTCCACGGCCACGCGATGCTTCTCTTTCTACGTCTGTATTTGTGTCATGCCTTCAGTCGCCCCGCCTCCCTCCCCCATCGAAACCAATTCTCCAGAGCGCCGCCCGGAGGCCTGTCAGATTCTCCGCGCAGATAAACGCAGCATTGAACTAAAGCGGCCAGAGCCGCAACCATATGACTGGCAGCGCCACTCCGAATTAGTCAATGGAGGGAAAGCATTGTTTGTGGAAGGGCACCCATCCGCCGCGTGGCTCCGTTTCATTCTGCCTTTGATGCAACGTGACATTAGCGTGGCGCCGCCTGCAGCACGCTAACCCCATTGAGCGCTATTTCAGCTATCGCGCCAGCCGTGTTACGTACTCGTACCCAACCGATTAGGCCAGAATGAACACATTTCAATGCCCAAGATGGCAGACAGAATCAACGCAGCGGACGCTGATCAAACTAAAGAATCGAGAATACATTTTGGAGGGATCTAGGCTTTGAAAACAGGCGAAAGCGTCTTTGAAATAGGCACGCAAAGCACGTTTGCCAAGCAGAATAACAGAATAATTACAGAGGTTATTAGTTTGACTATTTTATTTTTTAGTTAAAGATAATTTTATATTTACAATCTTTTATTTATTCCAGCTTTAGTTCAGAGGTGTTAATAAAGATAATAAAAATGTATTTCACTTTTACACGGTAAAACGCCTAATGATAATCCCACTGTTTTAACAGATTACTTCAAATTCAAGAGTGATCAAATATACTATGTTAGAGTAAAATGTACCCTATCATAGTTGATTTAACACTCATTTTACTGTGCACTATGATTTATTACAGTGCATCCAACATTTTGCTATCAGTAATAGTTAAATAAAAATGTATTGGGACAGCGACACCGTTTTTTTGTTTTGGCTCTGTACAGCACATTTGAATTTTAAATAAATCAGTGAATACAAGGTGAAAATGCAGACTGTCACTTTTAATTTTAGGGTATTTACATCCATGTTGGGTGATACGTGGAAGAATTACAGCCCTTTTCATACATAATCCCCCATTTTAGGGGAGCAAAAATAATAAAGCTGTACTATTTAGTACTTGGTTGCAAATCCTTTGCATTCGAAGACTGCCTAAATCCTGCAACCCATAGACATCACCAGAGACGCCCTGGTGATGATCTGCCAGGCCTGTACTGCAACCATCTTCAGTTCCTGCTTGTTTCTGGGGAGTTATAGCTTCAGCCTTGTCTCCAGCAAGTGAAATGCATGCTCAGTTGGATTCAGGACTGGTGATTGACTTGGCCAGTCCAGAATGTTCTCCTTTTTGGCCCTGAAAAACTCTTTGCTTGCTTTAGCAGTATGTTTGGGGTCAACATCCTGCTGCAACACATCAACAGTAAAGACAGGTGGGGCAGTGGCAGCCATACATGGCCAAGCCTGAACACTACCTTCTCCACCATGTTTCACAAGCCTGAACACTACCTTCTCCACCATGTTTCACAAGCCTGAACACTACCTTCTCCACCATGTTTCACAAGCCTGAACACTACCTTCTCCACCATGTTTCACAGATGAGTGGGGGAGGGGTGCTTTTGATCATGAGCAGTTTGCATAAGCACCTTTCTTTCTCAATACTGTCTTCTTCCCATCACTTTAGTACAGGTTAATACTCATCTCATCTGTCCATAAGACAGATTTTGAAATGTACTTTTTTTTAGCAAATTCTAACCTGGCTGTTCTCTTCGTGAGGCTTACCAGTGGTTTGTATCTTGCGAGGAGCCCTCTGAGGTTATGCTGGTGTAGTTTTTTAAATCTACGCCTACATACCGGAGAGTGTTTATGATCTGTTTGACAGTTGAAAAGGGGTTTTTCCTTCACAATTGAAAGTATTTTTTGGTATTCAGTTTGTCCAACAGACTCCAAATGCTAATTCCACACCAATAATCAACTCTAGACCTTTTGTTAGCTTGTTGTGCATGAACTAATGATGCAAAGAGACACTGCTGGCCACAAATGAGCAAAGCAGCCAATTGTCCAATTATATTTGCTCCTCTAAAATGGGGGGATTATTTATTAAAAGGGCAGTAATTCCTACACGGATCACCTGATATGGATGAATATAGCCTTAAATTAAAGCTGACAGTCTGCACTTCATATTTTCATACTCATTGTTTTATTTCAAATACAATGTGCTGGAGTACAGAGCCAAAGCAGCAAAAATAGTGTCACTGTCCCGATACTTTCGTATTTAACTGTTTCCGGTAATATATGCCTCTCTTGTTACCACGCTCGTGCACTGCAGCAGGTTAAATTCATAGGTGAAGATTGCGACTGAAGCTCAGCAACCAGAAAGTGTGTTTGGATGGGTTTCTCCATGAATTATTAATATATCTCTTTTTTTTTTTTTTTTTGCTAAGTCAGCACTTGTGCCGTTGAGTAATTGTGTGTGTGTGTGTGTGTGTGTGTGTGTGTGTGTATATATATATATATATATATATTGGAGGGAAGATAGCGCGCCTGTCTGTTTTTTTCTTACTGGCGTGTATATGCATGGCATACAAGTATACCACCAAACTGAAATCACTTTCTCACGGTGCAGCACTCTTAACATAATTGTGTCGTGCATAACCGTCTACATCCATCAAGTAAGCTACATGTTTTGCTAATGTGTTTTTGGTGACCAGCTTGTGCTGAGTAGGCCTGGGCTGTGTTTTGCCGGTTACTGTTTAATTGCAGGCGAGCGCATAGTAGGCCTAACCAAATGGGATGTAATTTTAGGAGTAAGAAACTGACCATTATCAGTGGGATCGTTTAGCTGTTATATATACCTAATGTACATGATCTATACGTTTCCCGTTCCAAAGAGAAACAGAATTCTAGAATCTGGTTCGCTTTTAAGCACAGTCAAAATGGTGGGGAGACTCGATAAGACATCTCAGGGAATAACCGAGCAATCGCTGTGTGAACGGTCATGTATGTGTGTATTTCAGCGTTTTAACCAGCCGGGTGAGTCTGACCGCAGGAAAGGCGTCGCTGCGTAGCCTCACACTCACTGGAGTGCAGGCAGCAGACCCGTGGTCGGTCTGTTCATTCGTTCTGCTGTTCTGAGCGCTGATCGTGCATTTTGCACCGTTCCGTTATAAACAGGCAGGATTTCACCATAATGGCTGTTGGTTATTCAATCAAAGGCACACGCACCCCTTTTTTCAGGGCCGGTTCTAGGCATAAGCAGATCCTAGGGCACCATCCGTTCGGGGGGGGCTAACGGGTCCGCAGTCAATATCTCCAGCACCACTGCTGCCCCACCCAATCCGCAATCTCACCTAGGGCAGCAGAAAGGCTGGAGCCGGGCCTGCCTATATATGTTTTTAGAGTAAAAATTTGGGAATAATGTGGTGGTATTCTGCTACGAAATATATGCAGGCTTAAGAAGCAGAAGGATATTTGATACATTTCATAATTGGTAGCTTGACTGATGAAGATTGCTAACCATTATTTTACTTTGTGATCATACATTTTAGTTGGGATCAAAGCTTGTATATCTGGAAAGAAAACTGCCTCTTTTCTGAGCCTAATTACTTTCATCCTTTTTGTAGGGTTCTCTCTATTTTCTCCCCAATCTGGAATGCCCAATGATATACAGTCATAGACCAGCATGTGCTCTTCTCCAATCACCGCAGCCTATAGGGTGAGTACAGAAAAGCACCCACTCTCCTCCTGTCTCAGCAGCTGAAAGGGGAGAGTATAAAAAAGCCAAAGCAGGCGATGTTACCAGCTCCTTATTTTCGCATGCAGCCCACAAGCCAAGTTGCACAGACATGAGCCGGAGGAAGACGCTTAGAGCCTGATTTACTAAGACTACTCCTACTGATGTGCAAAACGTTTTGGTATTGGTCACGGTATTTGTTTTGCTCCAATCATTGGTTGTGTTATTGGTTTTGCATATGCGAATGGTCTTAATAAATCAGGCCCTTAATGTGCAGCTTTTGCAAGCATACCACAGGTGGCTGATTGACCAGCGGGGGTCGCTAGTGAGCGGTGAGACACGGATCCCAGCCAATTGAACCCTTGCTAATCCTGGGGGAGGGTACCGCCAATTTTGCATTGTCCTGTGGGGCTTCTGGCTCTGTCCGCTCTGGCATTGGATCCTGGCCAGTGGGGCCCATCCATGCACTAGAACAGCGCTTTAAGAAGATGAGCCACCCAGCAGCCCAACTGTCATCCTTTTACAAACCCCAATTCCAAAAAAGTTTGGACAGTATGTAAAATGCACATAAAAGCTGAAAGCAGTGATTTGTAAATTCTCTACAAAATTGTAAATTTTAATTGAAAACAGTACAAAGAAAAGATATTTAATGTTTTACTTTATCAACTTTATTGATTTTTGTAAATACACTAATTCCGAATTTGATGCCTGCAACACGTTCCAGAAAAGTTGGGACAGGGGCAAAAAAAACTAGGAAGTTCATAAAAAACACCTGTTTGGAACATTCCACAGGTAAACAGGTGATGCCATCATGACTGGGTATAAAAAGATATCAAAAGACTCTTGATATCTTATTTTCAGATACTCTTACAAGCGATACAATAACCTCTCTGCATTTGAATGGATTTCTATGGGAATTAGGGGGGTGGGACGAGATTAAGCTGTAAATTACAGGAATAGTGGATCACTTGAAGGGTTGTTTCTCCTGACAAATTTTTCTATTGAACTCTATAGAAAAATAAGTCAGGAGAAGAAACCCTTGAAGTTATCCATCCATATCTACTGTATTTCTGGCAGCAGAGTGATGGTTTAAGGCTTGTCAGACCCTTGATGACTTACATCTACTGTTCCAGTGTAATTTACAGCTAAATCTAGTCCCACCCCCCGATTCCCATCGAGAGCCATTAAAATGCAGAGAGATTATAGTATTGCTTGTACGAGTATCTGAAAATAAGATATCTAGAGTTTTTAAATATTATTTTATACCCAGTCATGATAGCGTCACCTGATTACCTGTGGAATGTTCCAAACAGGTGTTTTTTGAACTTCCCAGTGTTTTTTTTGCCCCATCCCAACTTTTTTGGAACGTTTTGCAGGCATCAAATTCGGAATTAGCGTATATTTACAAAAGTCAATAACATTGATAAGGTAAAATATTAAATATATATTTTTTGTACTATTTTCAATAAACATATTTGTAAAAAATAATTTATAAATCACTGCTTTCTGCTATTATGTGCATTTTACATACTGTCCCAACTTTTTTTGAATTGGGGTTTGTAAATGGCCATCTTTTAGTCAAGTCAAGATTCAGAGACACCAGTGGCCAATGTTAACAGTATGATGGGGAATATTGTTGAAATATCTGAAATGTATGTCTTTCAAAATATCTTTTTAAAATCAACATATTTGTTCTCATAAAGGGATGAATAAGGAGCATGTGCAATAAAGATATTAATTCATTAATTATGTATTGTTTCCGGAGCGCTCGAGTGAGCTATAACTCAATAACTGTACAGAAACCGCAAACAGATACATGATGTACAGTGCCCTCCACTATTATTGGCACCCCTGGTAAAGATGAGTAAAAAGGGTTATACAAATTTTACTGTTTGGTGAATTAGCTTAATTTCACACTGAAAAAATTAAAAAAATTCAACCTTTAATTTAAGTAAATTTTAAAAATCCCTCATCAAGAAATGATTCTTTTTAACAAAACCATGTGTGCCACAATAATTGGCACCCCTGCATTTATATATAGAATAAATTAATCATATTTAATATTTGGTCACATATTCTTTGCATGCCATGACTTCCTGATGTCTGTGACCCAACAACATCAAAAGACTCTTGATATCTTATTTTCGGGTACTCTTACAAGCGATACTATAACGTCTCTGCATTTCAATTTATCTCTATGGGAATTAGAGGGTGGGACTAGATTTAGCTGTAAATTAGGCCTTCCAACAGATGTTTTTCAGAAGCACAATAAGAGTGGTTAAAGAGTGTTTAAAACGGAGCAGACACGTATGCGGACAGACGGTCTGCCGGACTTTCGGCTTTCTTAGAGCGTACCAACCCCTCTTGGACAACATTTCCCATCATTTTTGCACACAAATTTCAAACAACACTGGCCCCCTACATGGAAGAAGATTATATTATGCAGAAGGTACGCTTGTAAATGAGACGACACGACAGATCTGCGCGGACACAAAAAATTACTGCTGCAAGGACTGCCTAGGCAGACGTCCGTTCAAGGTCCGCTATGATGTCATTTCGGTCCGAGCGGACCCTGCGGACATCCGTACGCATTCTTTTTTTGGTCACTATGAATTGGCCATAAGGGGTTGTTTTCATTGCACTGGCTACTTTAACCAGAATACTCATTTACACTGCTTTCCCTTGACTTTTAATGTTCTTATATACAAATTCCCACACGAAGGACACAAACTAGCTTTAAAAGGAACATTTTTAAATATATACTGTACATATAGGGGTTGATTTACTAAGATCCCAAATAAGGGATGTTATTTTGCGGGCACAGCCAAAATATTTGCACGCGTTATCATTTCACACTTTGCGGGTGATCATCTTAGAGTCATTATGTAAAATACTGCAGCCGCAAACAGCCATATTTAAATGAGAGATTTTGCGTGTTTGGAATGGTTATACTGTAAGAAAACGGTGAAATGACTGGCAGCAATGTTGCCGTTTCTATGGTATTTTTTGTGTGTGTAGGGTATAGGCTACTGTTACACTGAATGAGCTGGTGGTTTATTACAAACTGTTTCACTGGATGGCTCTTAGTTTCTGCTGGGAGTTAAAGATGTTTGTCAGGACTGAAATATTCATAACTATGCTTAGTGCTTAGCATACTAGCACTAAGCCTATTTGCACCATAAGTGTCACATAAAATCACATTTCCATTTGATCATGGGTTTTATTTTTATAAAGTTTTAATTTGCTTGTTAAGCACTGTTTGTTATAATAGACGCTGTATTGCTTGTTTGATTCAAATACTAGTTGCTCTTGTATTCTGTAACACGATTTGCTTCATGATTTAAAAAAATATGATGTTGCCTATGTAGGCTATCCACAAATTCTCTTCTTGTGTATTTTGAGTGTTAGCTAGAATGGGCCAGTTAATTAGCCCCCATTGTTACACAATCATTCAGAACGTTCAGTTATGGATATTCCAAACACACCCGTACGTGTCTTGCTACGATGACAGCCGTCATCTTATCGATTCCGTGTCTTTTAATACCTGCCTTTTAATAATCCATTTGTACTAAAATGCACCCGCAAATACTTTTCCCAAACTTCCTTTCGGGCTTAGTAAATTACTTTACACGTACTAAATTAATATATTTGCATGACCACCTCCCACTATTTCTCAAAATAACATAGGGACGCCCAATTTCGCATATTAATTCAGGCTACCCCGCAAAAAATTGAAATCAACGTATCTTTCAATCTTAGCACACGCAATCGACTTTACACCTCGCAAGTTGATCACCTCGGATCCCGTACAGGGTTTTGTACACGCGAACCTTTAGTAAATCGAACCCATAATGTCAAACAAGATATAGTCAAATTGTAACTGCAGGCTGAACAGCTAGCTAATGAAGACGAAGACGGTATCTTGTTACTTTGCAAAATTCCTGGATGTAAGACTACATTTATGAATATGTATGACTGGTCTTTGTGAGACAGGCACTTCTGTTGAAAAAGTTAATATGTGGCTAATATGTAAATCTGTGTCTCATGAGTGTGTGAGGTTTTGACTGACTGCTTGTCTCTTATTGCCGCTTGAACGATGTCCGACTAAGTAGTTCAGTGAAACGTCACATTAAGCATGCCAGTTTCAGCAATGTTTTTCTTTCATTGGTATTTTTGTTCAACAGCTATGTTTGAACCACTATACATGTAAATGAAAGCAGACAATAGAAATAATTGGTTTTTCATCCTAATTGCTAGATTCCTCAAAGAGCTCAAGGCAATATTATTATGATGACATGGATGTTATCTGGCTTATGTTTGGGTCTGAAGTATTTCCTGGTTGGTGTTATGGAGTGTCATGCCATCAATATCTTGATTTCATCATGCTAGAATAAGCAGTAAATACACCAAATCTGAAAAGGTATGTAGTTTGGGACGTTTTTATCTCTGAACTTTGTTCCTGGGCAGCTCATAATACTTGCTGTTACTCACTTTAAATATTTTTAATCCAATATACTTTATTTTTCTTTATTTTTTTCTTTATATTTGGTCATGTGAAATTCTTTATGGCTCTTGAGCTATTCTGAGCACTGTTCCACACTGACCACTGCTGCTGTGACTACTGCCCCACACTGCTGCTCTGACCACTGCTCCACACTGCTGCTCTGACCACTGCTCCACACTGCTGCTTTAATCACTGCTCCACATTGCTGCTCTGACCACTCTTACACACTGCTGCTCTGACCACTGCTTTACACTGCTGCTCTGACCACTGCTCTACACTGCTGCTCGGACCACTGCTCCACACTGCTGCTCTGACCACTGCTCTACACTGCTGCTCGGACCACTACTCCACCCTGCTGCTCTGACCACTACTCCACCCTGCTGCTCTGACCACTGCTCCACCCTGCTGCTCTGACCACTACTCCACCCTGCTGCTCTGATCACTGCTCCACCCTGCTGCTCTGACCACTACTCCACCCTGCTGCTCTGACCACTACTCCACCCTGCTGCTCTGACCACTGCTTCACAGTGCTGCCGGTAAGTACCATGGAGGTGTAATCACGTTCAGGTCATTGGGGTCACCTCCACCGGAGGAGGAGAGAGAAGGCGGAACCGACTCTGGGTCTAATGTGCCATGTGTCCAGACAGTGTCGAGAAGCTGTCAGCGGTAGGATCCATACCTGTGTCTGCGGCTAATTGACAGGTTTGTGCTACCCACAAAGACACCTGAGTCTCGTGGTCACCTAGCAACAGGCTGCTTTCATAGCACACCACACTTTACGCGGTTCAATAGCAGTGAAATGTACAGGGTTTGGAATCTGTTTTTAACTAGTATACACGGCGCTCATGCATTCTTCTTATTTTTCCCCATCTCTCATTGTCTTTCTCCTCTTTACTCTATCATCTTGTTAATTTACCTTCATTCATCTTCATTCTCTCTGTCTCTCGGTTGTGATTAAGCAGCGCAGATTACCTCAAGTAAGTAAACACCATTAGCAGTGTCAGCCGCCAGCCAATCAGAGCACAGAACACTGAATCCCCTGTGACATGCTGACCTGCTGTACTGCGTGTGCGTGTGCGCGTTTCCACAGCAACTTTCTGTACCGAGGCACCCCTGCTGTAATGCAGTGAAATGAGAGAGAGAGAGAGAGAGCGAGAGAGAGAGAGAGAGGGGGGAGAGAGAGAGAGAGAGAGGGAGAGATGGAGGATGCTGGAAATGTAGAAATACTTCAGTGATTCCCACTCAGAATCCAGTAGGCTAATGCGCGGGTGGGTGTGCGCAGTGTTGGCGGAGTGATCTGCGCTCAAGCCTTCGTCAGCAATGTCATCAGGCGATGGGTTTGGAAGGAAGTCAGAGCCGGAGCGAACGCAGGCAGGGTGCAGGAGCAGACATGGATGCAGGCATCTTTGTCCCCTGTTCAGTAACAGTGTAGCACACTGATCAATGAGCCACTAATCAATGACCGGCTGGTTGATGTACACACTGCAGTGTTACATTTAAACACAGGCATACGCTGGCCTGTGCCATTCTGTCTTGTGTGTATGTGCTATCTGAAAGCTCCCTGACCCCCCCTCCTACACACACACACACACACACGCACATACAAACAAACACACTCACACACACACATACACAAACACACATACAAACAAACACACTCACACACACACATACACAAACACACTGCGCTTGCACATTATTCTGAGAAGAGGGGGATCTCAATGCTTTCACAATGAGAAAAGGAATCTTTTTCTTTCCTCTCTTTCTCTCCATCACTCCTTTTCTTTCTCTCTGTCTCTGGAGACCCCTGTTACAGGCTCTAGCACAAACCCAAGCCTGACTTGGCCCTCTCTCTTTCCCTCCCCCTCCCCCTCCTCCTCCTCCTGAGTGATATCACTCCCATGTTGCCACAGTCGGCCAGACGCTGTGCGCTGACGAGAGCAACATGGAGGCCGACGGCATCGCAGATAAACGCAGTCAGGCTTCCAGCAGATGACTGCAGGCCTTGCTGAGAATGGACAGGTGTCTGTTTCTGAGCTCAGATTAGCTGTAGGGGAGCCCTAGTACCTTCCACCCCCCCGCCATCCCCCAGCTCCCCACAACCTCTTCCCTTCAACAGTTCCCTGATATACCCGCCTTCCTGCTGGCGTAGGGAGCCATCACAGGGCCGTGCGTATAGGAGGGTGAACGGAACGGATTTGGGAGTCCGTCTGTCCCGTAACGTCCCTCTGTCAGGCCTGGCTTCGGACTGGATTGAGCCTGGCTTCCGGCTCCAGTTCTGACAAGGTAGTTCACGGTTCTGGTTCCGGCTTTGGTTTCAGACGCTGCAGGTGACCTGGAATCCCTGTCTCTGAGGCTGCAGAATCTGGATGGCCTCAATTTGGGGCCCAAATTTATCTCTCTCTCTCCGCAGTGAGAGGAGGTAAGCGCTCAAAGAGGCGACAGCGTGAGAGAGAGAAAGAGAGAGGGCGAGAGAGGAAGAGGGGGAGACAGAGAGGAAGAGAGAGAGGGAGGTAAATATGCAGAGTGAGAGAGGATGAGAGAGGAAGAAGGAGAGGGATGAGAGAGAGAAAGGGGGAGGCAGGTAAATAGAGAGGGAGAAGGAGAGGATGAATGAGAGAGAGAGGGGGAGGGAGCGGGTGGTGGAGGAGGTGATGAAAAAGAAGAGAAGGAGAGAAGCCCGTGTGGCAGCAAAAAGGAATGACCTCAGGAGACCCTCACCGTCCAGACCAACCCAACCCCCCCCCTGTGTAGACCCTGTACACATTGTGAATAAGAAAATTGCTATCACAACCCTCACCGTCCAGCCCAACCCAAACCCCCCCCCCCGTGGAGACCCTCACCGTCCAGCCCAACCCAAACCCTTCCCCCAGCCCGTCGCCATGCCGGTTACCCAACCCTCCCAGGCGCGGCCCTTACCTCCATCAGAGTAGGTCTCAGTGCCGTAGCCGTCCTGCAGGCCGGTGCTCCAGGTGCCCTCGTACTTGGCGTTGCTGCCGGTGCTCTCCCGCAGGCCGTAACGTCCCTTAAATCCGTGGGTCCACTCGCCCCTGTACACCCACTTCCCCTTGTTCTCCACCCCGATGCCATGCCTCTTACCCTGGGCCCACGTGCCCTGGTAGGTGTTCCCGCTGGGCCAGGTGTACACGCCCAGCACCTCGAACCCGTGGCTCCAGGACCCCGAGTACTCGCCTTGGCCCTTGGGCCCAGTGCAGATGCCGTGGCCGTGAGCCTTCCCCTCCTCCCACCCTCCGCAGTATGACCCCCCATCATCAAAGTCGAATCTGCCCCCACTGGACATGCATGAAACAGGTTTTGGCAAATCCCCCAAACCTCAAAAAAAAGGAAATAAAAAGCGGGGAAAAAAGAGATGAAGAAGAAGAAAAAGATGAAGGAAGTGGACCCCAAGGTGCAGGGGGCGCAGGACGCGCGGGGGCCAGACCCCCCGGACGACGGGTTCGGGAACGGAAACCTGAAACGGGAGCAGAGGAGGCTCTCCCCCTCCGGCTCGGTGGTGTGGTGTGGCGCGGCAGGTGCTCCTCTGGCCTACTCAGACCATCCTCCTCCTCGCCCGCGCAGCTACTCCTGCCGGCTTCTCCTGCGGCCGCGGCTCGGAGACGGGAGAAGGCCCTCAGCCATGCGTCTTCCCGCTGACGCGCAAGCACAGAGTTCGTCCCGTCCCGTCCCCCTTCGTCAGCGACGTGCCTCCCCCCTTTCACTTTCCCTCCTTCGGCACAATCTCCACAAGGAGCCCGTCCGTCCGTCCGTCCGACCGTCTGCCGGCCCTGTTGCTCCTCGTAGATTTCCCCCCGAGGCTGACGAGGGTCGGTCTCCGCCTAGAAACCCAGAATTCTACGCAGCAATCTCCAGGCGTGGCAGGGCACCATGGCGCTCCGTCTTCCCCTCTCCTCCCTCGGCTCGATCAGGCTCTCTGCTTCCCCATCCCAGCACCGGGTGAGCAACTGCTCCACCAGGAAGGGCAGAGCGGAAAAAAGGAGAGAGAGAGAGAGAGAGAGAGAGGGAGAATCTGCTTGGCTTCTCTCTACAGCTTACGATGGAGACGGCAATGCAGTTTCTCTCCTTCTCAAAAGCAGACGCACACACACACACGCACGCATACACACTCTGTTATGGATGCACGGATCACGCTCTTGCACACACCTCGGTGATAAACAACCGATCTGATTTAAGGTTTTTTTTCCGCTTCTTTCTCTCTCTCTCTCTCTCTCGCTTCTCTCTCTCTCTCTCTCTCTCTGCTGTCTCTTCTCCAGCTCTGTTTATAGTCTAATGCTCAAATCCCAGCTCCCGTTTCGCTGGATGGAGAAAAATCAGAATGGATTCACAGTCCCCTTTGTTTGGTTCTTCTTGAGGGCTTCGCTCTAATAATCTTCACTTATCTGCGATCTGCCTTTTTTTGGTGGTCATCTTATTTCCCCCGGCCCTCGTCGTGCAGGGCTGTCTCTCTCTCTGTGGTGTCTCTGAAACCTGCTCATTAGAGGAGGACTGTTCCAACGCAGCCAGCTCCCCCTCCCCCCTACAGCACCCCCCCCCCACCCCCCACCCCCTGCTTTTAAAGAGACAGTGGAACAGCCAGCCCCCCCCCCCCCCTCTCTCTCTCTCATGGCCCCAGGGAGCAAAGATTGCTTTTCCTAATTGCCCTGCTTGCTTTCGTCTCTCTCTCTCTCTCTCTCTCTCTCTCTCCTTCGCTCGATCACCCTGCTCTCTTTATTGCTGAGAAATAGGTGTTTCAAGAGTGAGCCAGTCGAATAGGTGAATCATAGGCCCACAATTGTTTCTCCAATTATATGCAGCCATTTTTAACACAGCCATTTTTAACACTTATTTTTAGTTTAATTTTAATACAATAATACACCCTTGAAGAGCTGTTATACACATTTATTTTTTGCGTACGTGTGTGTGTGTGCGTGTATGTGTGTGTGCATGTATTTGTGTGTCTTGTGTGTCGTAGTTAAAGGAGACCCCTTGAGGACTTATGCACATTTTTTGTGTGTGCGTGTGTATGTGTTTGCGTGTGTGCGTGTGTGTATGTGTGTGTGTGTGTGTGTCTGTTATGGTTCTGTTTGTTTGTGTATTGTGTTCTGTTTATTTTCTGTTACTTTATTATTTTCCTTACGTGTGTTTGTGTTCATTAGTATTACTGGTTACGTTCCCATTTGACACTCCACTTCAGTTCCCTTGTCTGTCTACGTTTCCATGTTATCCTAGAATCCACTTCCTGTATTCGTGTTTGCACATTTCGGTGCAGGTTTTCCCCTGTATTTCAAGTCTCGTTTTCCTTTCTTCTTAACTAATTATTATTGTACATATACTAATCCAACTAACAATACTAACTGTGTTTATATTTATATACTAACGATAACTAATCGATTAATGTGTATATATAACTACATTTACTAACATAAGAGATTTTGAATTTTGTACTAACGTCACTTAATTACTAATCACTCTCTTGCTTCGCACTGCAGCTGTCATTCTTCCTTAGCTTTTCTTTCTCTGCTCATTTCATTGTTATTCTTTAAACTCTCTTCAGCTGTATCCACTTTCAGAATCCACCCCTCGTGCTGTGCACTCATTTACCTGCTAATCCCAGGCTGTGTGTTATCTATGTGTTTGCGTGCATTCCAGTCCGTGTCTTCTGTTCGTGTCGTTACTTCCCTGGTGTATATAGTCTGCCTTCCACGTGTAATCTCTGTCAGAACGTTGATCAATTCACTGTGCTGATTATTTTAATTTTTTTGTAAACCTGTGTTATTTGAGATTCTTGAGACAACCCTTCGAGCCCGCCTTCTCCTTCTGTTTTGTTTGCCGTGTCTTTCTGTTTTTTTTACTCTTGCTACGTTTATTTTTACTACTCTTTTGGATGTCTATTTTATACCGTCTCAACTCTGATTACCTGGCTCCTGATCTTGGACTGTGAATAAACTATGTTTTTGCCTGCTACCTGTGGTCTGCGTTTCGGTCCTTCTCTGAACATCATAGTGTCCGTTTTGTGTGTATCACTATGCTGTGTGTGTTTATCACTGCTCTGTATGTGTATCTGTCACTGCTCTGTGTGTATCACTGCTATGTATGTGTATCTATCCCCTCTGTGTGTGTATCTATCACTGCTATGTATGTATATCTATGCTATGTATGTATACGTATCGCTGCTCTGGAAGTTTTTCCATTGGGTTACTGAAGAGGGGATCAGACTGAGCTGGGTATAAATAGCCTATATGAGAGCCCTGACATGCTGGCCAAGCTCTGTCTCCCAGGGGAGACTGGGAGCTTACAGAACACCCAGAGGAGGGGCCATCCCTAAACACCTGGAGAGCTGTGTGTGTGTGTGTGTGTGTGTGTGTGTGAATGTGTCTCAACTTTTTTTTTACTCCTCTGTATGTGTTTGGAGTACTGCTGGCCAACCCTGGCCGTACCCCTTATGGAAAAAGTATATACTGCAGTATATTGTAAATATATCAAAATTATCGTCACAATATATTTTAAATATACTGCAGTATATTACATTTCCATAAGGGCAGTGGAGCTCCGTTTGTGCTGCAGAAGATGGGAACTTTTCTCTGGAGGAAGAATAGCCCCGCCCACAGCCCCCCTCCCCTCTTCTTCATGCCAATCAATTCTAATCAGCTGACAGCAGGCAGGACCACATCTCAGCACAGCTGATGGAAATTAAACTATGATCAGAATGACCTCAACACGTTCTCCACTGTCCACACAACTACTGGTACTTTCCTTCTACACCTGCTCCCCTTCATGCTGCTCCTGGTCTACTCCCAAAACTACTCCTCTGTGTAGCTTTAGAGTCAGCTTTAGAGACTCTTTTTTTAACATTTGTAACAGGATAACACCATATGTCTCAGAACCTTATAATACTGACAGGAATAGGTAGAAACAGGTAAGATAAGCATCCCAGAAGCTTTATTTTATAGGAATATTGTTAGATCTTTGAGTAAAATGCTACTTGATAGCATCCAAATTTGCCATGTTCACCGGATAAGATTCAGATAAACAAACTTTTCTTAGGTACAGATTAAAATATGAGGAATCCAAATAAATTTTTAAAGTACATCCAGGGACCACTCAAACCCTACTGCAGGCCCACCCCCAGTCCCCACAACCACCATGTAGTACAAGTTCTCTATCCTCCAGAGTTTTTAGGACGATACAATTTGGAGCATAGCTTCTTCAACCTTTCTAATACATTCCCTGAAAATATGGGGATGGTTATTTTCCCCTGTCCTGAGTAATGAGTCATTGAAGTATGTAATTTTCTGTTCCATTATCTATTAAGGTAGTACCTGTTTCTGACCACTATATGTTGCTGTTTTGACTGTCCAATAGAATAAAATTGGGACTGAGGAAATGAGAACATACTAGAATGTATCAATCAACAGGTTAATTGGCTGCATATAAGGTTAATTACTTCTCAGTGAAAGAGATTGGTTCAGGCTTTTCGTCCTCATGGGTTGAACATTTGTATTGGTTTAGAATGGATTGAGGGTGTGGTTTCTTATTTCAAAGGTCTGCATAGGTTGGACCATACCTGGTGAACAAGCAAACCATTCTTCAAAGGTAAATACTCCTGAACACATTTAGTTTTGATCTCTCTTTCCATTTTCTATTGTTTTCTATAAAGGTGTTTTTATTATCTGGTTTATAATGGTACATGTTTAATAATGAGTTTAATTGAACTCATCAACTCAATTCAACCCATGAGGACAAAAAGCCTGAGCCAATCTCGTTCACTGCATAGTAAAGAACCTTATCTGAAGCCAATTAACCTGTTTATTGACACGTTCCTTTCCTCAGTACCAATTATATTCAAGTCGACAGTCAAAACAGCGGCATCTATTGGTCAGAAACAGGTACTACCCTAATAGATAATTGAACAGAAAATTACGTACTTCAGTGACTCATAATTACTCAGGACAGGAGAAAATAACCATCCCCATATTTTCAGGGAATGTATTAGGAAGGGAAGTTAATTTATGTTATCGAGCTCAAGTACTAGTGCTTGTTACAGCAGCATTGGAATGTTCATACTACAACCCAGTTTCTGTAGCGGTCATTTTACCGCCACACTGCACTCTAACCAATGGCTGCACTAGATTAAGCCTCCCCAGGGTTCTAGCGCCAGACTTTTGCGTGTTCGTTATGATACTGCCCCAACTTACTCACACTGCCCCCACTTACTCATACTGCTGCTACTTACTCACACTGCCCCCACATACTCACACTGCCCCCACTTACTCATACTGCTGCTACTTACTCACACTGCCCCCACATACTCACACTGCCCCCACTTACTCATACTGCTGCTACTTACTCACACTGCCCCCACATACTCACACTGCCCCCACTTACTCATACTGCTGCTACTTACACTGCCCCCACATACTCACACTGCCCCCACTTACTCATACTGCTGCTACTTACTCACACTGCCCCCACATACTCACACTGCCCCCACTTACTCATACTGCTGCTACTTACTCACACTGCCCCCACATACTCACACTGCCCCCACTTACTCATACTGCTGCTACTTACTCACACTGCCCCCACATACTCACACTGCCCCCACTTACTCATACTGCTGCTACTTACTCACACTGCCCCCACATACTCACACTGCCCCCACTTACTCATACTGCTGCTACTTACTCACACTGCCCCCACATACTCACACTGCCCCCACTTACTCATACTGCTGCTACTTACTCACACTGCCCCCACATACTCACACTGCCCCCACTTACTCATACTGCTGCTACTTACTCACACTGCCCCCACATACTCACACTGCCCCCACTTACTCATACTGCTGCTACTTACTCACACTGCCCCCACATACTCACACTGCCCCCACTTACTCATACTGCTGCTACTTACTCACACTGCCCCCACATACTCACACGTTTGCCCCTGTCGCGGAGTCTGTGGCTGGGCTCCATTTAAAAAAGGCACCGCCTCGGACACGGTGACACCATCTCCATCTCTGGGGGCCCCGCGGTTCTTTCGTGGGGGCCCAGACTACACTGGGTCCCCCCGGCCCGAGACCCAAAAAGCCCATACATTCAGGGGTGCCGCGGAGCCCCGCTTTGGGCCACGACTCTGGGGGTGGGCTCGTTGCCTCCGGACCCCCGCCTTGAGTGCAGGGACACCGGCCGCATCTCTGGGGGCCTTACGGTTCTCTCGCAGGGGCCCGAAACACCTCCACTTTCAGAAGGCCCCCAAGGCCCCAAGCTGAAATGGCGGTCAAAATGCACACGGTTGCCCCTGTCGCGGAGCCCCCTTTTGGACCACGAGTCCGGGGCTGGGCTCCCTGTTAACAAGGCACCGCCTCGGACACGGTGACACCAGCCCCATCTCTGGGGACCCCACGGTTCTCTCGTGGGGGCCCAGACTACACTGTCCCCCCCGGCCCAAGACCCAAAAAGCCCATACATTCGGGGGTGCCGCGGAGCCCCGCTTTGGGCCACAACTCTGGGGATGGGCTCCTTGCCTCCGGACCACCGCTCTGAGTGCAGGAACACCAGCCTTATCTCTGGGGGCCTTACGGTTCTCTCGCAGGGGCCCGAAAAGTTCCACTTTCAGAAGGCCCCCAAGGCCCCGAGATATTATTATTATACTTTATATTTACAGACGCCTTTCAGCAAACTCAAGGACACTCACAATGGTGAGGGGGAAACTCACCTCAACCACGCACCAATGTGTAGCACCCACCTGGATGATGCACAGCAGCCATTTTGTACCAGAACGCTTACCACACATGCGTTGATGTAGAGAGAGAGAGAACAATTTTTTAGCCAATTAAATCAAGGGATGATGAGGTGGCAGGTTGAGAGAACCAAGTTGGAAATTTTGCCAGGACACCAGGGAACACCCTCCTCTTTGTGAAGAGTGTCATAGCATCTTTAACAATCCACTGAGTCAGGACCTCAGTTTAACGTCATCGGGAAAGATGGTGTCTCCGACAGCACAGTGTCCCCATCACTGCATTGGGGCATTGGGATTAATTTGACCAGAGGAGAACATCACCCCCTACTGGCCCACCAACAACTCTTTCAGCAGCAACTTAGTTTTCCCTGGAGGGATCCCATCCAAGTAATAAACAAGCCCATGCCTGCTTAGCCTCAGCCATTAAGCTGGAGCAGAGTGCAGGGTGGTATGGCTGCTGGCAACATACTAATATTTTGTTATTGTGTGTTAGGTCATGATGTACATTGTTAGACTACATCGGTGATTCTCAGCCATGATCCCAAGGACCCGCAGTGTAAGATGCTGCTGTTGCTTACCATAAAACCAATGTAGCCTAATCAGGCTTAACTGAGCATTTAGGCTAAATAACATTTTTCTGCTACCAGCGTTTTTCTGAAGAAAATAATGAGTGTGGGGGTGTTGTCTATGGCACATTTTTTCAGTGTTTTAATAGTATAAAATAAAATTTTACTTCTGATTATTCAGTTGGCATATTGGGCCTAAAACTGATTTGGACAGTCAAGAAAGCCAATGTGAAGGGGTTACATATTTATTTAGGAGAAAGATATTACTACAAATAATTTACAGGAAAGGATTTTTTTTCCCATTATCACAAACAATCAAATAATTTGGAAATATTCGTATGCGGTGTCAAATGTAACCGCTGAGTCAGACGCAGGTTGGTATTATATTTATTGAAATGTGTTCTGAGGGCAGCATTCATGTGATTGGTTGTCTCAGCCATCCAAGCAGCGAGAAGGTTACGGTAATGTTTGCAATGCTGCCCTCAGAACACATTTCAATAACTATAACACAAACCTGTGAGTCAGATTGGATTCAATTAATTCTGAACGAAAACCAGAGGCGCTGCTATCCATGGATCAAGGGCTGGAAAACCATGGGCTAAGTAATCGATCTGGAGATATGGGTAGTGCAGTCGAATTTAAGCATTTAATGACGTTCGCGTTCTCGTCTTAGCCAGACAAAAATGAACTCTCAACTGTCCACCCACCTGCTCTCAGGTTACTGTGTTTATTTTATTTTCGGTTGGAACGATTTAGAATCGCAATCAATCCGCAAAAAAGTTTGAGATTAGG
The DNA here is from genome assembly GCA_022702515.1 of Ilyophis sp. 1 JC-2022. Taxonomy (NCBI): domain Eukaryota; kingdom Metazoa; phylum Chordata; class Actinopteri; order Anguilliformes; family Synaphobranchidae; genus Ilyophis; species Ilyophis sp. 1 JC-2022. The sequence continues at coordinate 34,143,402 of CM040399.1, read as the reverse complement.
AAAATCCTTTGCAATATGCGTCCAGTGGCTGCTACAAGCCCATTTTGAATCGGATCCAGATACCAACTGCGATAAATTGCAAATTCAAAAAGAGCCGAGGCGCTCTTTCTGCACTGCAGAAGCACCCAGCAGTGAATCAATGGCGCGCTCTAGTGGCTTTGTCCGGAAATCACATACATCCTTTCGGTACTCTTCACAAATCCGCAATTAGGCTATCTATCACAAGTCCAGATAATTACAAATGAGCTTTATAAATTCTACATTCAGGTAATATTTCCTAATATTAACACTGAAAAATAGGCTACGTGTTGCAGCCACTACAGGAGTGGACCAGTGTACCAAGAGCTGGATAAATTGAATACATTTTACATATTGTATATCCCCTAGTTACCAGTAGGGTCCGTTATTTTCAAGAAGGTACGATTTGAACGGAACATTGGATTGCTTTCGGGGGAGTCAGTTACTTTCAAAAACTTTTGTGTTCTCCATTTTCCCCATACCAAACACTTACTCCATATGTTAAACACTCGTTTGCCTGATGTTTATATGGACAGAACGTTTTTGAACAAGACAATTTGTTGTTTAAATGTACCAATGTGTATAAACATACCACAAACTCATTCTGCGTTTAGGTGACAGTCTATCTGACCGAAAATCGCAATAGTGTTGTCCAACCAGGGCAAAGGAGTTCATCAGAGCAGGCCACAGTCTCACAGAAAAGGCGCCCTTGGTAAAGTCAACACTGCGGAAAACGTGTCGTATCGATTATGAAGGCTTGCTTGTACTGCTAAGCAGATAACTATTTTACGAGGTCGAGAACTAGCACAGTTTATGGGATCTCGTAAATAATTATCGACAGAAATACACTAGAAACAAGTATCTCGTTACACAACTATCTTTGCTTACAGTAACTCATGGAAGGTGGGCGCAAAGATGGAAGGGGCGTCGGGTAGAACTGCTAACCAATTATAACGCAGCATTGAACCTATCTTCGTGTGCAATGACCAACCAGAATGTTCCGAGCATGTGTGAGCCACACTCACTCCCTGGCACCATTTGACTGACAGCAAGGTTGACGTAATATTATAATGATTACAGAACTCCCAAAAAATATTGCCAAAACAAGCTAATGGAGAAACGAGTTTGTACTTGAAGGAGGGTGGTTATTGTTTTTCCCACTTGTCCGTTATCCTCTGTGTTTAAAACTTTTGTGACTAGCTAATTCAGTAAAAGTATATGGCTTATTTGCAGAGTCTGGAGAAAAATGCAGTTGTTTGTCTCGGACAGCAGAGCAGCTACGGTTACAAATGTAATGGAGACGTAGCGAACTCCTAAACACAGTACCTCGCTGTCAAAATCATCGAAAAGCGTGCGCGCATGTGAAAGATGCGGAGTGTGGTGTCCCGTCTGGCCAATCACAGCAACAAGTATAGTTGTCGACACACAGCTCATCCAATCTTGTTTCATAATCATATACGGTGGGTCGGGTTAGTGGGAAGAGTTTGGGATGGTGAACCACACAGCTGTTTTGCTAGATTTCAAAGCAAGGGTATGATAAGACTAAAGGGGAAACTATATTCGTAATTTAACAAGCACTCTGGTATATTTCCGGATAGAAACAGCGACAACTCCCGTGTCCGTTTTAAAACGAAGGTAGGAATTCCAGCGACTGTATAATGCTCTGCGTTTGAAGCACAACCCTTCTTTTTTTGGTATTCAAACTACGAGCCCGAGGAGTCGCTGGAGTTTATGATCTTGTTTATTGGCCGACGCTCCCTAATAATTTTAACGCGTGTCACGCTGGTGGTTACAACTGGAAAAAGGGACTTTTAACAGCGAGAGTCGGCCGAGAAAATGGCACGAACGGTGGATGGAGAAACGTGGATGTGGAGCGTGCTTTTTCCAGACACTTCGAGATGGTCATTTACATTTTAATGTATTTTCCGGTGGACATAATACAAAGGTATTCCATAACCTACTGACGCGGACAGCCGGAGAACGGAGGAAAGAGGGATGTTTGGCCGTGCTACGCCATGCAGAATAGTAGCCTACAGTAAACACAGACACGCGCTTTGTCTGTGGCGTGCTTTTATGTAGCCTACAGTGAAATTGAATAAAACACATTTTTTTTAAAAATTGATTCACAAGGGGGAAATAATTCGCATAGTTTTGCGGAAGACAGGCTTTGCTTTTAAACGTTGAATAATGGAGTGAATAGGTTGAGAAAGGAACAAGTTTACGAAGTTACGTTTACAAAAAATTATACCAGTAAGTTATCATAGGCTGCCGCTACGCCTGGTGTAAAACTCGGATTAGGCTACTTTGCTTTGTTGCAAATATACATTTGTTTCATCGACTTTGCTTTATTGTCTGTCGAGCAATGGAAAATAGTCTCATAACAAATGGAAAATAATAGTTAATCTTCCATTTCAATAAAACTGGCAATAAGACCTGAGATAAAAATGGTAGAGAAGAGGTGTACGGTTCAAAGGGAAGGAGTGTACCGTTGGTTCTCCCAGCTTAACTCCGCGCAGCGGGCAGAGTTCCTCTGCGGGCTGCTGGATCTCTGCGTGCCCATAGAGCTGCGCTTTCTCGGCTCCTGTCTGGAGGACCTGGCGCGGAAAGACTACCACTCCCTGAGAGACGCGGAGATCAAAGCCAACAACCCGGCCGACCTGGCGAACCTGACCAACATCACAGACGAAGTGGTGCGGAGCAAGCTGCTCATCTCCCTCGCGCTGCTCAACTCAGACAACCGAGAGGCCGCGGGAGTCCTCTTCAGGACTCTAACGCACATCGACTCTATCATCAACAATTATGGACTGCAGCTCAACGACGGCCAGACTGGAGACCAGTTCTTGCTCCTGTTCACCATGGCATCCAACCACCCAGCGTTCAGCTTCCACCAGAAACGGGTGCTCCGGCAGGGGCTCGTGCAGATCCAGGGCATCCTGCAGACGACGTGCGGCGAGCATCACTCCGGCGTCAGCAGCGGTGCGCTTGCCACCCTAACCTCCGACAACACCGTCACCACCTACATCACCGCTGCCACCCTCAACTCCTGTTACGCGAGATGTACCAGCTGCCATACGGTAGGTGCCACTACTAAAAAAATCACGCAATTCAGGAGAGCATTTATCCGGACACGGCCTTTGGTGTTCTTTGTTTTGAATCAGAGAACAAACCAGTGTAGTTGCTAGTACTGTACTTCTGAGAAGTTTGGAGGACTTAAACTGCGTCTGATTTTGTAAATTTTTCTTCAGACGGATTGGGGCTTGGTTAGTTGCTGCTTGTATTGGTTAGGTTTAAGTATGAATTTGGGCAGTTGGGGGCAGGGGCATACTAAGTTTGGGTCGGTGGGGGCTTCCTCAGCACAAAGAAGAAAACCAGTGCCCAGGTGCAGTGATGGGGACACTGTGGGAGGAGATGTGGTCCTTTAGACATAACTGCGACTCATTGTCCTGACTCTTCTGTGGTCATTAAAGATGCCACAGGACCTGCTGAGAAACTGGGGACTTTCCCATGGTCCTGGCCATTTCAGTCTGGCCAACTCTCAGTACCAATTTAATTGGCTAAATAAATCCATCCTTCTTCACCGCTGTGGGATCTTATGAGAGGTGCTACAAAAATGCAATTCTGTATCGCCGTGATAATTATATAATCAATAAAATAAAATAATATATATTATAATATATTATTATAATTATTATTATTAGGCTTCTTAGCCCAGAGGGCAGACCAGAAGCTTATTAGACTTTCTTTTTTTAAAATTATGTTTCTCTGATACATTGTTTTGTTGTTGCCTGGCCTACTGCTTTCTTTCTTCAGTCAGAGTTTGTCATGTAATGTTGGACCTTTTCACTCTTGGCCTGTGCGCCATGCAGGTGTGTTGTAATTCAGTGTGCTTATTCACTTCACAGCCTCCAGATCCAGCAGTTTGTGAATTCAATTGAGCTGCAGTTGGCCAATGAACTGCATGCAGAGGGTATGGATTATTTAGGTTGAAAATAATGTATCCCGATACTTGTATAACCTGTCAGCTTTCCAAATGGCTGCATAAGCTCAAATCTTTTTTCTAAGTGAATTGAAACACAGTAATATGTCATGTGGTGGCATATGGTGACTGTATTGTAAAGTAGATGGAAAGCTGTTTCATGTGTTATTTCCTCCAATAAGTGTCACATACATATCCTCCAAAATCTGCACACATAGGGCCTGATTTACTAAGACCTTTAGCGTGTGCAAAACCTTTTGGCACACGCAAAACCAATAACACATTATTGGTGCAAAACAAATACCATGACCAATATTTGGTCATGTTATTGGTTTTGCGTGTGCTTAAAGGTATTGCACACACTAAACACTAAAGGTCTTAGTAAAACAAGCCCAAAATATTGATTGAGTGCCCTAAGGAAGACTAATCTCTTTAGCTTAAATGTTTTGCTGGTTTTTTCACCTATATTTGCGACAATACAACAGGTATTTTTTTGGGGGGAGTGTTGCTTCCCATGTCTTTCATTTGTAAGCGGTGGGGAGATTAGTGACACCCCTAATATGCTGTTCTTTAGATTCACAAAGAGTTGGTGTTGTAATGATTTGTACTCTATAGTATAACTGTGTGGAGTGGAGATTATTTGTAATCTCTCTTCTACAACAGTGTGGAGTAGTGGTGACCTAATGTCTCTGTGATACAGCAGAGATGAGTGGTGGTGATGTAAGATCTCTGTGTGACAGCAGTATGGAGCAGTGCTGGTGATTCATAGGGATCTTGGGTTAGAGTAGGGGAGTAGGGGGGGGCGGGGGGGGTGTTCTTTTGAAGGCGGAGGAAGACATACTGTGTAAATATGTCTCAGTGAGAGGGGGGGGGGGGGGGGTTTGAGAGGAAACTGGTTTTATTTTGTGTCTTGGCCTCCGTTAAGCACAGATCAGCACATTGCTTGGTGCTGAAATAAGCTCTGTGTGTGAGACTCCCCTGTGTATCACCAGGAAGCTCCAACTGCTGGCTGGCTGTGAAGGCCTCTAGTTAAGCACATACCAAAACAGTACATATAAACATTCTGTAGCCCCACCCCCAGCCCCATATGGGAGACTCAACCTCTCCCCCAACCCCCACAACTCAGTTCACCAGGCAGACATTACACAAAGTGCTGTAATGTTATTGTTGGTTGTTGAAGTCCACGGTTGTCAGTTGTGAAGTATGTCTAGTAGTTTTTGACTTCATTTCCCATCACCACCCCTGTGAATTCTTGTTTTGTCTAACACAGTGAAACCCCCTCCGCCCTCTACAAGATGCTTATAACTCTTCCCCCCACCTCTATGTCTGAAACTGTACCCTCTTGTCCTGTCCCACCTGTGATACTACATCTCTTATCCCTGTCTGTGTGATACTGTAGCCTATACCTCCTCCATGTGTGATAGCATAGCTCCTCCCCCTCTTCCACGCGTAACACCGTAGCTCCCTCTTCCACATCTGAAAGTAATTTGTGTGTTCAGGACAAAGTTCAGCCTGTGTTCTACTCCTTTCTGACTACGTCTGAGTTTGCAGATTTAAACATTGGGAAAGCGGGATGCTCTCCAAATCACCATGACCCTGACTCAGGCAGCCAAAAAGGTTTTCACAGTGCCCAGCCTGTGTGCCCCTGCTCCATCATGTACCTGGGTGTGTGTGGGTGTGTTTGTGTGTGTCCGTGTGCACGTGCAGGTGTGGGAGGACCGGTGTTTACCTGATGGGGAGTTTTCCAGCTGTATCATCGGATGTGATCTGGCTGGGGGAGAGGGGGGGTGTGGAGGATGTGGCAGTAGATTTGGGGAAAGGCTGATTTAATTGGTTTCAGATCTGGTCTGTGTGCTGCAGAGAGTCAGCACGTGGTTCTCTCCTTACACACACAGCAGTTTCAGCCAGCGTGGGCGAGAGGGAGGGAGGGAGGGAGGGAGATAGAGAGAAAAATGGCAACAGAAAAGAAAAGGGAGAAATCCTTGAGCACATGGTAATGGTGCAAAAAAACCTCCAGGGCCTTCTGCGTTTATATGGACAGTTCAGAAACACACGTATACAAATTACTGACAAACATATTAAAACATTTTTATTGCATACCAACATGAACACAATAAACTAATTGACAACAAATAGCTTTTTGCATTTGAATCATATACAGATTGAAAGTGACCCAGTCCAGTGTTGCTGAGATAAATGTTTCCTTTCACTGCCGTGGTCACTTTTGGTTGGATTCTCACCACTGGCTCGTAAGGCATCAATTTGTACTGTTTTGTCCATAGATAGGACCGTAGATATAAACCATAGATATAAATGGTGAAGGACCGTAGATATAAACGATTGAAGGACCATAGATATAAACGATTGAAGGACCATAGATATAAATGATTGAAGGACCGTAGATATAAACGATTGAAGGACCGTAGATATAAACGATTGAAGGACCATAGATATAAATGATTGAAGGACCGTAGATATAAACAATTGAAGGGCCGTTGATATAAATGATTGAAGGACCGTAGATATAAACGATTGAAGGGCCGTAGATATAAATGATTGCTTTCAACATGGAGGCAAAGGCAAACACCTCTACTTCAGTGGCCCACTCACCTAGGGCGTCCATCACACTGCAGACCGGATAGTCCTGACAATTGGCTAAATCACTGTAGACCTTGTTGTTGTAAAGCGGTTTGGAGCAAGTATTGAAAACGGCAGCAAAAACATGTGCACATTTTTTTACTGTAGATGTGCACAGGGAAGGGTTCTCGAAACGTTTTTACAAGCGTGTACGAGGCCTAAGCTTGCCTCACTGCAACAAATACTAAAATGTTTAAAAGATATTTAGCATTTTAATATTTGCAATGCTGAGTTGCATAAAATATCTTTAGAAAAAATATCATACTTCATATGATGTCACATATTTTCACATGCTTTATCATGTCTCAAATGTTTTTGGTGGGGGAGGGGTCATTTTTCCACTAGGGGGGTCACTTTTCTATACTAGAATAATGACCCAGGGTTGTTTTTCAACAAATGGAAGACTATTTGTTTCTAAAAGAAATGTCATTTTTTCCCCGCCTTCTGAGTGGAGAGAGTGGCTGTTTTTATCAGTTTGTTTTTGAGGTCAATGGAAGCTGCAAGGTTACTGTTGGGGGTATGGTTGTCATTGTGTTTGTAGTCATCATCATTCATGGGATGCAATTAAGCGGATCTGCATTTCAAGTCTGCTGGTTTCCAAGAGGTTTGCCAGTTCAAATCCCATCTGGGGCATGGCCGTTGAAACCTCAACCCGTTGCAAATCATATTGTGTAAGGATGTAGGCTGATAAGCATGCCATTGATGGAATGTAAGAGAAAATTAGAGGGATAAGTGGACAGGTCAGTCAAGACCAATGCGAGACTGAAATAAAGTCACTAAGCCGTTGCACACGTGTTTCGAGTATGTTGTTCACTGACACCTGAACTGTGACTTGTGACTCCTGTCTCGCAGATGACACCCCAGGAGGATGGGGAAGGTCGAGGAGATGAGGGGAGTGGCATCGACACCTTTTCCCCAATGCCAGCACATTCCTGCCAGGAGCTGCCTCTCAAGGTGCATGCTGAGAAATGTTTCAGCAAAGGTGAGTACATGAGTAAGCTGTGACAGTGTGCTCTGGTGCGTTCCTGAGGCTTGCAAGAGAAGCACGTTATAAAGACGTTGCTCAGAGGCATGTCAGAGAAGCATGTTATTAGAGACGTGTTACAGAGGCGTGTCAGAAAAGTGTGTTATAGAGACGCATTTCAGCTGTGTTTTGTAGAGGCACTCTCTAGCTGAATTCTGCTGTTTGTGTTCATTAAGCATCTCAGAGTAGGAGTGCTGATCTGGCACCAGTCTTGCCTTTTCGCTCATAATGGACAATGTTAGGATATAACCAGGGTAAGCCTGATCTTAGATCAGCACTACTCAAGTCAAGTCAAGTCAAACTTTATTTGCATAGCAAATTTCATACACATAGCATCACAATGTGCTTTACATAGCAAAAGGGTAAAAACAAAGAATAGATAAAATAGGTAGATAAATACATAAAATAATAAAAAATTGAGGGCACATATATCTCAGACTATCATAAGGATAAAAACAAAGAATGGATAAAATAAAGTAGATAATTAAAATAAGTATTGAATTGAGAGCACATATATCTCCGACTATATATCTCACAAACACGTGGACAGCAAGGAGGACATAAACTAATCATAGGCTATTGAAAAGAGAAATGTTTTCAGCCTAGTCTTAAAATAATTGAATGTTGGGGCATTTCTCAGGTCCTCAGGCAGGGCATTCCACTTGCTTGGTGCATAAAAGCAGAAAGCTGCTTCTCCAGCTTTCAAATTTGTTTTAGGAATGGATAAGAAGCCGCTGCCTTGAGGACCTGAGAGTTCTAGCTGGTTCGTAGCTGACAAGCATGTCTCTTAAGTACCGTGGTGCAAGGCCATTGAGAGATTTATATACCAGAAGCAGAATTTTGAAATCAATTCTCATGTAAATGGGGAGCCGAAGAGCTGGAGATATGTGGTCCGTTTTTTTAGTTCTTGTGAGAACTCTTGCAGCAGCATTTTGAATCAGCTGCAGTCATCGCTTGGCTTTTTAGGAAGGCCGGTAAAAAGACCATGACAGTAGTCTAATCTACTAGGAACGAAAGCGTGAACTAGTTTCTCTGAATCCGATTTGGATAAAAATGCTCTTATTTTTAAAAATGTTTTTAAGGTGGTAGAAAGCTGTTCTTGTCACATTGTTGATGTGGCTGTTAAAATTTAGATCAGTATCTAAAATGACACCAAGATTTCTTGGTCTACAATCTTTTGACTTTGAGCCTCTGCACCAAATACAAGAATATCTTTTTTTTCATTATTCAATTGTAAAACGGTATGTGACATCCACATGTTAAATGTCATTGATGCATTTAAATAAAGACTCGAAGGGACCTAGGTCATCAGATGAAAGAGAGATGTAGAGTTGTGAATTATCTGCATAGTTATGGTAGGATACTTTATGTTTTTGTATAACATGTGTAAGTGGGAGCATGTACAGATTGAATAATAATGGCCCAAGGATTGAACCTTGTGGGACTCCAGATATAATACCCTGTTTTTGTGATGCAAAGTCACAAATGGACACAAAGAAATGTATATCTTGCAGATAGGTTGTAAACTCATTTAAAACAGGGCCAGATAGGCTGACCAATTTTTCCAGTCTTAGCAATATGTTATGGTCAACAGTGTCGAAAGCGGCAGTGAGGTCCAGGAGTACGAGAACAGAGACTTTATTTGAATCCATGCTATTTCCAAGATCATTGATGACTTTAATAAGTGCTGTTTCTTTACTGTGGTGTGACTGGAAACCAGACTGATAAATCTCAAACAGACCATTTGATGTTAAATAGGTATTTAGCTGATGGTGTACAGTTTTCTCAAGTATTTTGCTAAGGAACGGTAAGTTAGATATGGGTCTATAATTACTAATGACTGAGGGATCAAGATTAGTCCTCTTCAGCAGTGGCTTAATAGCAGCGGCTTTTAGCGCCTAAAAAACACCAGACTGGGGAGGAGGAGTTCACAATCTAAGACCTCATCTGCAAGACGGCTGAAGACAGTTTTAAAAAAGTTGGTAGGAAGAGGTCCAAAACAGCAAGTGGGGGACTTTAGTTTGCCCACAGTGTCTTCCAGTGTTTGGAGATCTATGGAATGAAAAAGTGCCATACCGCCAGGGCTGCTTTTGTTTTGAGTGTGGAAAGATGGTTATCCCTTCCCTGATATAGAGGCACTAATATTCTGCCTAATGGAAGCAATTTTGCCATTGAAAAATTTCAGATTTTCAGAAGGTGTTGATGATGGTGGTTTAATCAGCTGATCAACAGTAGAAAACAGTACTTGAGTATTATTAATGTTTTCATTAATAATTTTAGAAAAATATGATTGTCTTGCCATTTTCATTTCTTTATTGTTATGATGGAGCTTGTGCTTATAAATGTCGTAGTGAACCTGAAGTTTTGTTTTTATCCATTTTCGTTCTGCCTGTCGACACTCTTGTTTCAGCTGTTTTATGGCTACACCATTTCTCCAAGGGGCTTTTTGTTTTCCTGAGATAAATTTTATGTTCACGGGTGCAATCTTGTCAATAATTGGCATTATCTTTGAATTAATATTGGCGACAAGATCATCAATTGATGATCCAGAATGCAATGCCAGTTTGTACATGTTAAGAACATCTCGGTTGTATTATTGTCAAAAATATAATTGCGTTTTTTGATTGTTCTAAGACCCTGCAACTTCTCAGGAAAAACAGATGCAGAAAAGAAAATGCTAAATTATCAATAAAAACCAGGTTGTGGACCGAGCCAATTGACTGTAGCCAGGTGTGGAGACGTAGCAATCTGTTAAAACGTCCCATTCCTCTGCTAAGAGAAGGAATTGGTTCAGAGATAATGTGTTTTTGAGTGTGTTAAAAAGACGGATGAAGTCATCTTTTAATATTTCAGACTGGTGGTTTGAGATCTCATTTGTGCCAATGTGGACAATAACATCATGGATAAGAGGGTGTTTGTCTAAAAGGCTTGAGATTCGCTCTAAAATGTCTAAAACCCTGGCGCCGGGAAAGCAGTGAGTTTTCGCTGATTTTCTCTTCACATTTCTAATGATGGAGTCGCCGATTATCAGTGAGGAAGGAGGAGGAGGGTGTGATGGGGTATGGTCCAGGGAGGGAGCTGCAGCTCGAGAGACGGCATGTGTGCCAGGCCGTGTGCGAGTGATAAGTTCAGAACGACAGTCAACAGGAGCGTTTGCCGGTCTTGTCATAGCCGTGGAGGATGTACATGGAGACAGGGGCCTAGCCAGTGTAGGGGATGATGGGACATCAGGGCACCTGGCCAGGGAGCGGTTCTCCCACTTGTCCAGAACGGTGAACCTGTTTTCCAGAGGAAGGTCCATGGGTGGAGGAGGGCGGTGAGTGCGCCTGCCAGAGCGTTTACCCCCATGGATTACAGTCCAAGGCTCTGTCTGAAGAGGAGTGGAGCTGACCAGGGTCCTAGGTCTCACATCCAGGTGGGGCCAGGGGTCTACATTCAGGATTGTGGCAGCATCCAGGTACGGGACAGTGGAGTCCAACTCCCCAGCAAGGGTAGTAGGAGCGTGAGTCACAGCCATCAAAGAGTGGAGGAGCTCTTCATTCTCTTTGATCTGGAGAAGAACAGATATCCGTCCTTCCAGCTCAGTGATCTCCAGACTCAGAATCAAACATCCAGACTCAGAATCAAACATCCAGACTGAGATGGAGGCATGACTGGTGGGTATATAGGCTATAAATATACTGCATCCCAAAAATATGTAGATATAAAAGGCTATTTAAAAATAATAATAATAATTGAATCAATATATAATAAATAAAATAAAATAAAAAAATTAGGCAAGTGACTCCAGTCTGTAATTGGAATTCGCTTTAGTGAGTGAGCGAAAAGCCCGGTCCATAGCTATACGAACCCGAAAATATTAATATTCATTCTCGACGGAGCTTTATGAATATGAGCCCTGGTTACAGTGTTTCATACCCACAGCGGTGATGCGGTCTTTTTTATGGCTTTCTCTGTAATTGGGGCTGTATGTGCGTCCCTGCGAGGATAGTAACAACAGGAAACAATAGAGACATTTAGGGAATAAATGGGGAAACTGTTCCTGCCTGTTAGACTGGCTGTTAATGATTTGCTTCGAGAGTGATGTCGGCTGGCTTCCTGTGAGCGACCAGCCACTCAGCCTGCCATTGGCTGCTCTGTGCGTGTGCGTGAGGGGCAGGTAGTTACATGGGGCAGCAGCCGGAGGTGGGTGGGGGTTTGGGTGTGATATACGGCCTGGGTTGCAGAGGGTTTGGCAGGGGAGATGGGGTGGTGGTGGTGGGGGGGGGGGGCTAGGTTGATGGATTTTCTGGCTCTGAGGTGATATGCGGGTTGATGTTTATATTAAGGGTGTCAGGGGGCTTGCGCCCACCCCCCCCCCCCCAAAGCTGGTAACCAAGGGCTGACTTAGATTTTTTTGACTGCATTATCTCACTGCTTGGCCTGGTTCCCTTCCATCACTGAACACACACATTCATATAAGGCTACACACACACACTCACACACACATTCTCACATATCAGCATATACGCACACATCTACACACACACACATACACACACACACACACACACACACACACGCATAGACGTCATGCACTGAGGCATTTTGATGGGGCACTGATGCTACGTTTAATCTTATTTCTGGTCGGAGCCGTTTCCTATGGCACATGCAACCTGAGACCGCTGGACACAAGGAAAGAAGTAGGCTACTGGTGCAATATTAAAATGGATATTTAACTTTGGTATTGTGAATAAACACTATGAAATTAAGGGGTTCATATGTACAGCCTCTGGAAATATAACTTCGCTGTTTTGGAGTTACTTAAAGTATATTTTCTTGCTTTAAAATGCAAACTTGTGAAAGCCCCTATACCAGCCATCTTAAAGCCGCCAGGTTATCAGAAACTTCAGTCTAAAATGTTCTTCTTCACATAGAAAAACTGTCTGGGCTAGTTGAAAACATATATTAAAGCTGAAATAATGTGCTACTTAATGGCTCCTTCAGTTAAGGCACCACGCTGTGGTGCGTGGATGAACCTCACGGCCTGGGGTCGAACCCGGATCGTGCCAGTGCTGACTGGTCGGTAGCTCCACAGGGCGATGCACGATTGGTGCCTTTGCCACCAAGGGTATGGGAGGGTTCAGTCATACAGGGCTCCGTGTTTCATAGCTCTTGGCGCTCGGTAGACTGCATGTCAAAGCCGTATATGTAAGGGCCCTCCTCCAACACCGTTCTGTGAGAGCGTAGCTGCGGTCTGCGATGCAAAAAGGAGCAGCTGTAGGACAGCACGTGTTTCGGAGGAGAACCGTGGATGTCCCGGCTCTCCCTAATTGGCAGGGTGGTTCCCACGTGGAACGGTCGGACAGACGGTCGGACATTCCAGATCGCGGTGGGAATTGGATATATACAGCCCCGGGTTGGGCGGCAAATTTAAATAAATAAATAAACAGGAATAATATTAAAGTAATTATTTTGTGCTTTTATTTTCAGGTTTATATACCTACTTTTTCAACTGGCTTAATTTTTCGAGGAGATTATGCTGGCCTATCTCTATCGTGGGGGCTTTTACTCTGGCCTGGCTATTAGTACTCATGCATTCTTGCTGTACGATCTCATTCTGTAGCTAAATAATAATAGTAATATGAATCTGTCATTCTTTTGCTTTAAAAAAAAAATTGATTAATGAGTTTTACAGATGCACTAGTTATCTAGCTAGGCACAGCATTTAACCCTCATATTATGTTGAAATGTTGATGTCAAATTGACCCCAAAACTTTAAACTGACACAAAACTATTGTAGTAGAAAGATTTTGACACTTTCTGTGTCTCCCAATTGACTAGCCTTTTATCCCTAAATATTAAAAATTTGTGATGAGCCTGAGGTAAAAGAAAGTTTGTGAGGTTTAAAACCTGTATGGGAAAGTCCCACCAGAACCACCCGTAAAAAATAAAAAAGGTTGTTAATTTTTTACATTTTATACAGCTACTCTACAAATGCCCCCACACAACATCTTTGCATACAAAGTTGGTACAGGACTTATAGCATTATGTTTATTGTGTGTTTACAATTAAATCCTAATAAATTACAAAAAGTCATATACTGTCAAGATGAGAAAATAAGGTTCACTAGTTTTTAAGATGGTTAAACCACCTGTTGTAAAAGCTAGCTTGCCAACTTACTGGCAAGGAATTAGCCTAATTCTTATATATGGAATGACCATAGAAAAGCATGCTAATTACTTTTATGATATTGAGCATTGACAAACTAGTTAAAGCTGGAGTAGCAACTTTTGTTTAGAAAGATATCGGGGAACGGTCATGCTTAGTTGATAGCAATCATAGAAATTATTGCTGTGAGAAATACTCCGTCATACAGGGATTTGGCCTGAATTCTTGTGCCTCATGAGTCATGACGTGAAACAATCAAGGATATAGGCCCAAGGATCAAGGATATAGGCCCAAGGATCAAGGATATAGGCCCAAGGATCAAGGATATAGGCCCAAGGATAAAGGATCTAGGCCCAAGGATCAAGGATATAGGCCCAAGGATCAAGGATATAGGCCCAAGGATCAAGGATATTGGCTGGTTTACATTGTGAATCAATCAACAATGAGATTGACCTCGCGTGTTCACAACAATTCAGCTAGATGATGTTGAAAGAATTTTACCTGCTTCTGCATCACTGAATGGGACTAGGGCCTGGCAATTATATATCTGGGGACTTTATAAAATTGGATATCTACAGTATTCAGCTAACCATCATTGTCAATTGTAGTGTTTGAGTAAAACTGGCTAGCTAAAAAATTAGCTCCTTTATTTGCTTCTTTATCAGTGTCCTAAATTGGGGCTAGATGTATCACGTAACTTTAAGTCTGGGATAGAGGGTAGCCTTTTTCAACCATTTACATACTGTATATACAAATATTTTGCTAACATTAGCAATCACAAACCATCAGATAGATAGCTAACTTTAGACTAGTGAACTCAGGAAAACAATCACATTAGCTATTGAACTCTGTGACTAAATGAAAAATGTTTTATTGCCTTATTGTTAAACTCTGCAACAATGAAAAAGTTACTTACGTGGACTCTTGGAACTGACATTTTTAGTGTAGCTATGCTAGATCTTTGCCAGTGTAATCCTGCAAAGGTTTCTTCTCCTGACCTATTTTTCCATAGTAAAATGAGTTTGGAGAAACAACCCATAAACTGATCCATCCAGATCTACTGCATATCTGGCAGCGGAGTGATGGTTTGAGGCTCGTTTGATACCTCAGACCCATGATGACTGACAGCCATTTAGCCAGCCATGTGTTCCATACTGTTCCAGCATAGCAATTTACAGCTTAATCTAGCCCTCCCCCCTCCAATTCCCACAGGGATCTACTCAAAGGCAGAGAGGTTATAGTGTCGCTTGTAAGAGTACCCGAAAATAAGATATCAAATGAGATATATATTTTTATGTTGTTGGGTCCCAGAAATCAGGAAGTAATGGCATGCAAAGGATATGCAAGAAAATATAAAATATGGTGACTTTATTTAAGTTCATGTTAATTTATTAGTTCTGGTCCCCTAAAATGAGGTGGGGGGGGGGGGGAATATGTATAAAAAGGGCTACAATACAAGTGCTACACAGTTCACCCGATATGGAAGGAAACACCCTCAAATTAAAGCTGAAAGAGTGCACTTTGACCTCATAGTCACTGGTCCATTTCAAGTTCAATGTGCTGGAGTACAGAACCAAAACAGCAAAAATGTGTCACTATCTTTTGGACTGCACTGTACATACTCACACGCACACCCACATCATTACTAACACACACTGACTCATTGAATACCTGGCTGAGTATCTGAGCCTGAAGTGTGCCAATCAGGGAAGAGCCTGTGAGTGACTGAGTCATACAGTGTGTGTGTGTGTGTGTGTGTGTGTGTGTGTGTGTGTGTGTGTGTGTGTGTGTGTGTATGTGTTTGTGTGTGTGTATATGTGTGTGTGTGTGTGTGTGTGTGTATGTGTGTGTGTGTGTGTATGTGTGTGTGTGTGTGTGTGTGTGTGTGTGTGTGTGTGTGCGTCTGCATTGTAGGAGTGTTTATTTGTGGCTGTGCGGTGTGTAAGTGTGGGTGTTTGTGTGCGTGTGTTTCTTTGTGTGTAGCGGGCTCTGTGTGTTTGTGCATTTGTTTGTGAAGGGCAGGGGGTGGAGTTTGAAATGGGTGGGGTTTTTAATGTGGACAGGAGGCGGGGTTTGTAATCAGGGCAGAGGGCGGGGTTTGTAATCAGATCTGACCTGCTTGGCAGACCCTCCTGGATTAGTGAGTCTGGCAGCTGCAGCCTGAACCCCACCTGACATGGTATGCATGGGGGGTGGGGGTTAGGGGTGGGAGCATGAAGACTGGGGGGTTGACAGGAGGGGGAGTGGGGGGGCTCTTTGCCCAGGTTGTCTGTCTGTGGGACTGTGGCATGGGGAAGCAAGGAGAGAGACAGGTCATACAGTCAGACAGAAACTCCTGTGGCCTTGCAGTCATGCTGCACCCTGTGTGTGTGTGTGTGTGTATGAGTGTGTGTGTGTGTGTGTGTGTGTGTGTGTGTGTGTGTGTGTGTGTGTGTGTGTGTGTGTGTGTGTGTGTGTGTGTGCAGCATTACTGCTAGGCCAAAGGAGTTTCTGTCCGACTGTATGACCTGTGTGTGTGTCTTTGTTATGGTCCTGACCGTGGTAAACCAGCACACAGCCTGTTGTGCTGCCCCCTGCTGGTACCAGATTCAGGGAAACTTGGACACTTGACTGCCAGTTACCCCAGTTCATGTCTGGAAGAGCGGATATATGGGGTGCTGGTTATTTAAGTAAAAAAGAGTAACTGCTCATGCAATTCAGTGAGTCAATCACCATGCATTTTTTCAACTATACTATATGCAGCTTAGCTATGGAGTGAGGAATAAGTGCGTCTCCCAACATGTCTCTCATGCATTTCAGTAATCTCTCCCCTGGGTCTCAAACGTGTCTCCCCTGCGTCTCAAACGTGTCTCCCCTGCGTCTCAAATACTCTCCTCAGCATTTTTTGGGGGGGGAGGGAACAATGGAGCCATTTGGCTCAGGAGCAGACAGAGGATTTGAGGCCTGCTGATTCACTAAGCTGTTACCTGTTTGGGGGGGGGGGGGGGGTGTATGGTTTTTTTATGGGTGGGGGTGGTGGTTGTTGCTATGGAGAACTGGGTGGGTCAAATGTAATGCTAGTGATTACAGCTGAACATGTGCTTGTTTCTCCTGTTACACTCTCTCTCTCACACACACACACACACACACACACACACAACCCCACCGCTGCACCCCAACAGTCACACAGACACAATGAATCGCAATTAATCACACACACACATGCACAGACAGTCATACACACATACAGTCATATGTTCAGTTGAATCTCTGAAGTTGTCGCAACCTCTGCAGGTTATAAACTTAAACATGACATATTTCTGTTAATTTTCATGCACAATTGCACCACTATTTATTTGCTGAATTTAACAGTTTGAGAAAAATTAAATAGTAAATGTAAACTTTAAAAAAGTAAAAGTAAACTTGATGGGACACAAACACCCACTCTTCCGCACACACACACACACGCACGCACACACACACACACACACACACACACACACACACACACACACACACACACAAACGTATTCTCAGAGCACAGTGATAGTGGTTGTGCGTGAGACGGGTCCAGCACATGCAGAGACCTGTCAGGCTGACCCTGTGTGTTTGCCCTCCACACATCGATACATACCCACCCCGTGCTCGTAGTGCTCTCCGCTCTCCTGCTCCTCTCCGCTCTCCTGCTCCTCCTGCTCGTCCTGCTCCTCCTCGTCAGTGCGATTTGCAACAGCCGCCGGCTGCAGCTGCTTATTTTTAGGAACTGCATGCAGAGGCCTGTCGTTCACCCCCCGCGGTCGAACGTCTGCGCAGACCTGCGCAGCTGCTAACCCGGGGAGTACTTTCCCCTCTGACCCACTTCCTGTCTGCAGTCCCACTGAGCATGCTTCATAGGACTCTGCGCTCTGATCAGCGGGAATGTGCCCAACTGGCACCTCCTGCACCATCCCCCCGACCCTCAACCCCCATCCTGCTACTCCCTTTATGTACGGGGGCAACGTTTTCAGCTACTCAGGAAGCTGGATGACTGCCTCAATGTGTTTTATGTGTATGAGAAAACGTGTGTGCATTTATTAAGTGATTCTTTTAAAAATTTATTTTAAGCCTCGTGTTGCCCTTGGGTCAAAAGTTACCATTTTCTGAGTTTAACCCGCGGAATGAAATTTTTTCAGCATGAAAGTGAATCGAGCCTCAAGACTTAGCCATAGCTTACTGACTTAGCCTCAAGACTTTGTCATAGCTTACTGACTTAGCCTCAAGACTTAGCCATAGCTTACTGACCTAGCCTCAAGACTTAGCCATAGCTTACTGACCTAGCCTCAAGACTTAGCCATAGCTTACTGACCTAGCCTCAAGACTTAGCCATAGGTTACTGACTTAGCCTCAAGACTTAGCCATAGCTTACTGACTTACCCTCAAGACTTAGCCATAGCTTACTGACTTAGCCTCAAGACTTGTGTGTTTGTGTACAGTAGTGTGTAGGTGTGTTAGGGCAGTGGTTCCCAACCCTGGTCCTGGAGTACCCCTGTGTATGCAGGTTTTCGTTCCAACCACAATTGCAATCCCAATATTTTAAGCTGTTAATTTATCATGTTTAGAGGGATTATTTACCCTCTAAAAATCACATGATAAAAGACATGGCTATACATGCCATGAATAATACATTTTCCAGGTTCACATTATGCTTATTGTGTTATATTGCAAACAATTACAAAAAAGAGGTAAAGACTGAGGTGAATTGGGCTCTTAATTCGGTCATTGAACAAGTGTTCCTTCATAATGTTTCCTTAAATTTAACACAATTCAGGTTTGGCTCGTTATCATTTGCTTTGTCTTTGAATTCTTCATTATTTACCAAACAGTTAGTTTTAGTGGCCATGTGTCCACAATATCATCAATTAGGAGCCTATTGATTCACCTCAGTCTTTAATTTGATCAGTTAAAAAAATGTTTTACCTATTTTTAATTGTTTGCAATACAGCACAATGTGAATATTGGACTTTAATTCTTCATGCTATGCATAGCTTTTGCTAACAAAATGTGGCTTAAGAGGGTAAATAATCTATCTAAACATTAAAAACATCTAATTAAGAAAAATTAACAGCTTGTTAAAATTCTGATATTGCAATTGTGGTTGGAACGAAAACCTGCATACACAGGGGTACTCCAGGACCAGGGTTGGGAACCACTGTGTTAGAGTGTAGGTGTGGTTGTGTACAGCAGTGTGTAGGTTTGTTTGTGTACAGTAATGTGTAGGTGTGTTTGTGTACAGTTGTGTGTAGGTGTATTAGGGTGTAGGTGTGTTTGTGTACAGTAGTGTGTAGGTGTGTTAGGGTGTTGGTGTGTGTGTGTACAGTAGTGTGTAGGTGTGTTTGTGTACAGTAGTGTGTAGGTATGTTAGGGTGTAGGTGTGTTAAGGTGTTGGTGTGTGTGTGTACAGTAGTGTGTAGGTGTGTTAGGGTGTTGGTGTGTGTGTGTGTGTGTACAGTAGTGTGTAGGTGTGTTTGTGTACAGTAGTGTGTAGGTGTGTTAGGGTGTTGGTGTGTTTGTGTACAGTAGTGTGTCGGTGTGTTAGGGTGTTGGTGTGTTTGTGTACAGTAGTGTGTAGGTGTGTTAGGGTGTTGGTGTGTGTGTGTACAGTAGTGTGTAGGTGTGTTAGGGTGTTGGTGTGTTTGTGTACAGTAGTGTGTAGGTGTGTTTGTGTACAGTAGTGTATAGGTGTGTTATGGTGTTGGTGTGTGTGTGTACAGTAGTGTGTAGGTGTATTAGGGTGTAGGTGTGTTTGTGTACAGTAGTGTGTAGGTGTGTTAGGGTGTTGGTGTGTGTGTGTGTGTGTGTGTACAATAGTGTGTAGGTGTGTTAGGGTGTTGGTGTGTTTATGTACAGTCGTGTGTAGGTGTGTTAGGGTGTTGGTGTGTTTGTGTACAGTAGTGTGTAAGTGTGTTAGGATGTTGGTGTGTGTGTGTACAGTAGTGTGTCGGTGTGTTAGGGTGTTGGTGTGTTTGTGTACAGTAGTGTGTAGGTGTGTTAGGGTGTTGGTGTGTGTGTGTACAGTAGTGTGTAGGTATGTTTACATACAGTAGGGTCAGAGGCTGTGCTACTGTCAAAACTGCACATTCCAGATGTGTCCCCACTTGCCCAATAGACACGTGATCTGAGAGAGAGAGTCCTGCAGATTATAGCACAGAGAGGGGTGAATGTACCTCTCTAATCCTAACCCACCACATGTGTATATGTGTGAGCATGTGTGTGTGTGTGTGTGAGTGTGTGTGTGGGAGTAGGTGAGTGTGTGTATGTGTGGGTTGGAGTAGATGTGTGT
Source organism: Ilyophis sp. 1 JC-2022 (assembly GCA_022702515.1). Taxonomy (NCBI): domain Eukaryota; kingdom Metazoa; phylum Chordata; class Actinopteri; order Anguilliformes; family Synaphobranchidae; genus Ilyophis; species Ilyophis sp. 1 JC-2022. Next base: position 34,123,299 of record CM040399.1, on the reverse strand, counting down.
GTGGGAGTGGGTGTGTGTTTTAGTGTGTGTGAGCGCATGTGTGAGCATGTGTGCATGTGCATGTGTGTGTGGGAGTAGGTGAGTGCGTGTATGTGTGGGTGGGAGTAGATGTGTGTGTGTGGGAGTGGGTGTGTGTTTGAGTGTGTGTGAGCGCGTGTGAGCATGTGTGCATGTGCGTGTGTGTGTGGGTGGGAGTAGATGTGTGTGTGTGGGAGTGGGTGTGTGTTTGAGTGTGTGTGAGCGCGTGTGAGCATGTGTGCATGTGCGTGTGTGTGTGTGGGTGGGAGTAGGTGGACATGTGTGTCCCTCAGCTGTAGTGCTCATCAGCATTGTCAGGTTTCCATGTTATAAACCAGGTTGCTACATAGGAAAGAATTGCATCTTTATATTTTTCCAGTGCTTACGGTGTGGATGAAATGTCAACAGCAACGCTGCCTGACACTGTGTTATAAGCGCATGGATTAACTTAACAGGATTTCTGGCTTACAGAGGCTTTGGGTTTCTTCAAGTCTGAACTTGACAGCGGTAACTTGCTCTGAGACACAGTACATCATTATACCAAAAATACATTCACTGCTAATACCATTTGAAATATAAAACAAATGGCATTTTTAGCATTAAGAAAAATGATTCTGAAGTCAGCAGTAGAAGCTGGAACCAGACTGGCTCTTTATACCCCTTTCCCACTGTAGAGCTGGAACCAGGCTGGCTCTTTATACCCCTTTCCCACTGTAGAGCTGGAACCAGGCTGGCTCTTTATACCCCTTTCCCACTGTAGAGCTGGAACCAGGCTGGCTCATTGTACTCCTTTACCACTGTAGAGCTGCAACCAGGCTGGCTCATTATACCCCTTTACTACTGTAGAGCTGGAACCAGGGTGGCTCTTTATACCCCTTTCCCACTGTAGAGCTGGAACCAGGCTGGCTCATTGTACCCCTTTCCCACTGTAAAGCTGGAACCAGGCTGGCTCACTATACCCCTTTCCCACTGTAGAGCTGGAACCAGGCTGGCTCATTGTACCCCTTTCCCACTGTAGAGCTGGAACCAGGCTGGCTAAATATACGCTTGTGTAGGGTTGGCAGTATAGCTTATAGGTTCGGGTCCTGGGCTGGCAGCTCTGAAGTATTCGGTTGGATTCCCAGGTTGCACACTGCCGTTGTACCCTTGAGCGCAGTACTTTGCTTGAATTAATTCCGTAACTATCCGGCGTGTAAAAGAATGAAAGCTGTGTAAAAGAGCGTCTGCTTCATCCCTAAATGGGTAAATTCCTCTTTGTACTTATCAGCAAAAGTACGACTTCTCCCTGGTTTTTAGTGCTTCCGTTTCTCTAAATTGGCGAAAATTGGACATCCTTTTTTGTTGTTATTTATAGCACTTTTATTTTACTCGGACGTCCCCAGAGATTTGAGTTTTTTACGGGGACCAGGCCAACAGGATGGCCTATGAACAACGCTGAACTTCATGGACTTTCCACAGTGGTTTCTGGGTCCTTCCTGTTTGACTGCTGGAGAAAGCGAAGGTTTGTCTGCGGCTGCTCAGTGGACGCACGGACAGGTCTTGTCTGCGCATCACTCACGTTCCCGCCTCAGTGCAGCGAAGCCTGTTGTCTGGGCGCCAGGGCAGTTAGCTTTTTTCATTTTGTCGTTCCCGCCTCTCTTTCACTCTCTCATAATGTGTGCGCTCTCTCACTCTCTCCCCTTTTGCCCGCTTTTTCTTTCTCTCCCTTGTCTTCTCTCTGCGGTTTTGCGAGATTGCTACTTTAGGCCATTTTATGGGTTTTAAATGCACACCTGGGGATGCGGTTGTCAGTGATTTTCTTGCGCTTTAATATGTAATTACACCCCTCCCCCCCTGCTGTGGGAACAGCCTTGCTCCAACCCGCCAGCACGCCTGCCAAACACTGAGGTCCATATTCACAAAGCCTCTCACAGTGGGATTACTGATCTAGAGTCGGCTTCAGTGTGATCATTTGAATAAGGTCAGGAAGATGAGTGTTCCTGGCCACTGACTGCAGATCTGCACTTTGGGAATATTGGCCTGAGACTCTCAACACCAGGGATCTCAAACTCAGATCCCAGAGGGCCGCTGTGTCTGCTGGTTTTTTTATGTGTTCCTGTACTTAAATGTGCTGAGTTTAAGTCACTGATTGGTTAAAGAGTGCGCACACAGTTTCCAAGGCCTAAATTGGCTGCTGCTTGAAAGGAAATCACAAAAAACAGCAGAGACTGCATGCCTCCAGGACTGGACTTTGAGAACCTTGCTCTACACCGTTTGACCTCCCACAAGACCCCATGCAACTGTACAACGTTTACCGTAAACTTAATGTCATTTTACCGTTTTTGTCCACAGCCAGCATCGAGAGGATAGAGCTGAAGGGAGTCATGCAGAAAAGTGACAAACCCAGCGAGTATTCCTTTGAGGTGAGTGTCATGTGATACACAAACCCAGAGTGTGTGTTTGGGGGGCCGGTTGCATCTTTTCTATTGGACAAAGGCTACTCAAGTTCTCTTGACCTCGAGTTGGAAACCGATTTGGTCAGACTGCCCCGCTCTTCTCCACCTGTCCAATTAGATTCCAGCATGGATTGCCCTGAATCGTGCTCGCTCTTGTACATGCTTTTTAAAGAAGACAAATTGTCATGACAACTGACCTTTGACCCTGTTGTGTGGCTGGGCTTGTGTACCTGCGGAGGTCATATCAGCCAGTCCTGACCTGGGTTAGGGCACTGACGGAGAGCAGGGTTCTGTTTTTTCTGAAGGACAGTGTGTTTTCAAGAGCTTTTAATGTGGCGTGTATGTGTGTGAGTGAATGTATTGATGTTTGTATATGTCTGTGTGTTTATATGTGTGAGTGGAGATGAAGGGATAGTTGTATGTTTTTTTATTTTTCATCATCTGTATCATAATGACTGCTTGAGCAGCACGAGTCCTCACGAGTTCTCGTCATTGGAAATAAAGCATTTTTGGATTTGGATTTGAATTGGACTTTTAACTTGACTGTGCTTCTGCTTCTTCCAGTGCTGTGCACTTTTGCACTTTTCCCAAGGAGTTAGAGGCGGTCCAGGTGGCAGCGTAACGCGCTTAATAAGTACATGTCGCATTCAGAAAGTGAAAGACATGGAGGGTAAGATCGGAAGACAGAAACAAAACACGAGAGTGTGGGGAAAAACAAAGAACGAGGGAGGAAAGTAGGGGAAAGAATGAAGGAGAGAGAGGACGCGAGGCAGAGGGAAAAAAGAATATGAGAGTGTAGGAGAGACAGGAGAGAGGAGGGGAAAGAGTAAAAGAGAGAGGGAGCAAGGCAGAGGGAGGGAGAGGGAGAGGGGGAATTCCTCACTTGCGTAATGTGTTTGGAAATATCCTGACGTGTCATGGCTGGCGTGTTTGGAGCTCTGCACTGTTAGACAGTAACAGTAGTGCTGGCGGGGCCTTGGCTTAGTGCGTGCAGACACTCTGGAGTTTAGGGTAAGAATGTGTCCCATCTCATCCTCCCTCTCTCTTTCTCTCTCTCCATATCTCTCCCTACATTCTCTTTCTCCTCTTCCCCTTCCTTAAATGAGGGTGACACAGACATGAAGGCAAGCAGGGGGTTACAGGGCCTTTTTTTTTGCAGCTCAAAGGCTCATGGGAAAATGTTAACACTTCATGCATCAGAGGGTCACGGCCCTGTAATCTGCCCACCTGCCCCTCCCTGACCTAAGGGCCAAAGAGACAGGCCACCAGTCAAACACACACTCCCCCTGTGAGTGAGTGAGTTTGTGTGTGTGTGTGTGTGTGTGAGTGTGTGTGTGTGAGTGAGTGAGTGAGTGAGTGTGTGCGTGAGTGTGTGTGTGTAGCCTGTTTATGATTATATGTGTGTATTTATATTAGAGTTTGCTTTGTTTGTTTGTTTTACTCTGTCAAAACATGATGAATTTCAATAGGCAAAAAGATTAGCTTGATATGATCAGCAAATTGTTGTTTCATTTTCTTGTTTTTAAATGCATTATTCTGCACTGCAGGCTAAAACCAATATTAGATTAATTAAGGTTTTGGCTAAGCTGCTTTATTCAGGAGAAAAATATGTTTCAGTAAACAACTAATGATACAAGATCATGACAGCTTCTCTTGTTGAGAAAAGGTTTTGCACACACAATGAATACGCACTGTTGCAATTGCCTTTTGAAACTTCCTGTTGTGCAAGGAAAATATATATTTTTATGTTTAATCTTTTAAAAAGTTTTATTTTCAAATTGCTTTCAAAGCTTAAAAAATGCAAGATTATTTTGTTATGTATCATAAAACACCCCTGCCTATCATACACTCATTAAAGCTGGAGTATGCAACTTTTAGAAGAATATCGGGGAACGGTCATGCTTAGTTGGGAACAATCATAGAAAGAACTGTTCTGAGAGAATTCCAGCACCATACACTGTATTTATGTCCTCAAATTCTGAATTCTAAAACCAGTGAGAAAATTCAGCCCAATTTTTGTTTTCAAAACAAAGTGGCTTATGACATAAACCAATCAGATAGGCCAGTTCACATCACAGTGAGATTGACCTTGCCAGTTCACCAGCTAGAGATTTCACAGCGACCCGTTACACCGGTGCTATTTCATGCAAAGAAAAAGCAAAGGGAATTGAATAAAGCTTGCAGAGAACTGGAGTAAACATAGGTGCTCATTTTAGAAGGTGGCGAGATGTTCGGGAGCGGATTGGTTTAAAGACAGACCTGGGACTCTGGAACTCCCATATTCTACTGGACAGGTAGGTCAGAAACACTAATTTACCAGGACTTTCTGCTTGCCAGCCAACTGTAATTACCTATAATGAATAGTAGCTAGGTTGCTATTGGTGATAACTTACTTTATTCGGCTAGCTAGTTCTTGGAAGATGGAAATGTTTGCTAACGTTATATGTCGTAGCCTGTATATCGCGTTAGCTAGAACTGGCTACTCGGCTATAAGTTACCATGCATTCCACCTGTAGCCAGATAATGCCTGGTTCAGACTAACGCTACACAATCTGGACCTTTAGCAGACATTGTTACTGTAGCGTTAGCTATACCAGTCTGTAATCCTGCAATCGTAACTAGAAAACGTCACTTTCACAGCGAGGTCTGTGGAAGCAGGGGCGGTGTCTCTTTCTCTGTGGGCAGGGCCAAGGGATGTTATGGTTTTGAAATGTTTTGACAACCAATGCGACCGTTGGGAAAAAGTTGCATACTCTAACTTTAATAGATATTAATAATAATTTATCCTTCTGGATAGATTTGACTGCAAAAAAAATCCTACAGCAAACTCTGGTTTGTGTCTATGTTTGTGTTTGTGTGTACCTACACCACTCTGTTCAAATCCTCCCATCTGTAATTTTCAGAAAATTTCACTGAACTCATCAAATAAAAGAATTAACTGGCTTCAGCTGTGGCAGGGAGTTTTTTGTTGTTGTTGTTTTATTGTGAGCTGTGTTGAATATCTGTGCAAAAAAAAAAGTGAGGACATGTGACCCCCCCCCACCTGATATGTGATCCAATCCCTGCTTTCTGTCCCTTTGTCACCAGGTCCTGTGGTCGGACTCCAGCACATCGACTGTGACGAGGACCACCCAGGAAGTGAGTGAGTTCCTCTCCAAGGTGAGGGGGTGGTGAAATCACAGCGGCCAGCGTATCTGTGTTTGACTCATTACCACAAAGCCAGATTGGAATCAAGCGTGTCATGGTGTTCTGTTGGGGTGGTGAACCGAGCTCTGGTTGTGTTACGGTCACATCGCGGTCATCGGCAACTCTGTAGTATTGTAGTATTGATCGGACCTTGTGTCTGGCTCCTGGTGGCTCTGGGTTCTGGACTGTTTTAAAAGCCCAGTGATTATGTCTCTTACCACAGACTGGGTCACCTGACTCTCTCTCCCTCTGTCTTCCTCTCCCTCCCTCCTCTTCTATCTGTGATCAGCATTAAGCTCCAATCAACAAAGCTATGTCCTCTGAATCACTTTGTGCTTGTGTGTGTGTGTGTGTGTGTGTGTGTGTGAGCGAGCATGCCTGCCTGTGTATGGTATGTGTGTGTGCGTATGTGTATGTGTGTGCTTGTGTGTGTGTGTATGTGTGTGATTGTGTGTGTCTGTGTGTGCGTGCTTTTGTTTGTTTGTGTGTGCTTGTGTGTATGTCTGTGTGTTTGTGTGTGAGTGTGTGTGTGTGTGCTTGTGTTTGTGTATGTCTGTGTGTGTTTGTGTGTGTTTGTGTGTGTGTTCTTGTGTGTGTGTGTGTGTGTGTTTGTGTGTGAGTGTATGTGTGCTTGTGTATGTCTGTGTGTGTTTGTGTGTCTGTGTGTGTGTGTGTGCTTGTGTGTGCTTGTGTGTGTGTGTGTGTGTGTGTGTGTGCTTGTGTTTGTTTGTGAGTGTGTGTGTGTGTGTGTGTGTGTTTCTGTGTGTGCTTGTGTTTGTTTGTGAGTGCGTGTTTCTGTGTGTGCTTGTGTTTGTTTGTGAGTGCGTGTTTCTGTGTGTGCGTGTTTCTGTGTGTGTGTGTGTGTGTGTGTGTGTATATAAGTATGTTATTATGTACTGACGTATTTCCCAGTGCCGTTGCCCAGTGGATGGCTGCTTCTGGGAAACCCATTAGAGTAGCCCTCTGTTCTCTGTGTTCTTTCCCAGATCTCACGGCTCTTTCCAGACGACAGCCTGGAGACATTTCTTCCCCAGTCCACTGGCCTGGACTCCACCCTCGAACCCGACCCCAGGTACTTCTGCATGCTCCAGTGACACTGCTGACCAGGCTGTGAGAGCTAAAGGGGGAGATGTAGAGCTCTTCAGGTGAGGGGTGGAGCAGTATAGATGGGGGTGGGGCATATCAGGCTAGGGGTGGATCACAGAAGGTGAAGGGTGGAGCATCACAGGTTAGGTAACCATCGAGTTGCAGTGGTTCCTGTCACCTGGCCAATGTCTGTTCTGGTCTCTCAGGTGCCTGACGACACTGCCACCTCACCTTCTGAAACGTGACCAAATCAGACAGTTCTTCAGTGTCACCCCGGTAACCCTGCCCCCTCCCAGTGCCAGTAAGACTCCTCCCTCTATCTTTTGACTGTTATTTCTCTCTCTGTCTGGGAGCCTGTTCTTGTGGGAAGTGATTTCAGTGGCGATTTCTGTGGTTTATGTGGGTGTCTTTTTGGGGCATGACAGTGAATGCTCACTAGAACAGAGCATTGTGTGTGTGTGTGTGTGTGTGTGTGTGTGTGTGTGTGTATGTGTGCGCGTGTATGTGTGTGTTTTATATTTGTGTGTATGTGTGCTATATTTGTGTGTGTCTGTGTGCGTTCTACAAACCCCAATTCCAAAAAAGTATTTTTCCATAGAGTTTAATAGGAAAATGAGTCAGCAGAAACAACTCGTAAAGTGATCCATCCATATCTACTGCATACCTGGCAGCGGAGTTTTGAGGCTCGTTTGATACCTCAGACCCTTGATGACATACAGCCATTTAGCCAACTATGGGTTCCATACTATTCCCGTGTAATTTACAGCTTAATCTTGTCCCACACCCAAATTCTCATAGAGATCCATTCAAATGCAGAGAGGTTATAGTATCGCTTGTAGGAGTGAAACTATAACCTTATAGTATCGCTTGTAAGAGTACCTGAAAATAAGATATCAAGAGTCTTTTGATATCCTTTTATACCCAGTCATGACAGCATCACCTGTTTACCTGTGGAATGTTTTTTTTTTTTGCTCCTGTCCCAACTTTTTGGGAACATGTTGCAGGCATCAAATTTGGAATTAGCATATATTTACAAAAAATCAATAAAGTTGATAAGGTAAGCATTAAATATCTTCTTTGGACTGTTCAATTAAATATATGTAAAAGAGAATTTACAATTCACTGCTTTCTGATTTTATGTGCATTTTACATATTCTCCCAACTTTTTTGGAATTGGTGTTTGTATTTGTGTGTGTGTGTGTTTTATATTTTTGTGTGTGTGATCGCCATTGGTACAGAGTAAGGATGGCAAATAATTACAGTGAAATATGTACTTGCCCTAAAACTTCCAATCGAAGAGCCGTTGTCTTTAGTAGGGAAATGCTTCACATTAACAGAGTAATGGTTAGTCTGTCTCTTACTGCAGTTAACACGTGGCAGCTAGGTAGCTTACATTACCAGTGTGGCGGTACCAGAGACAATTAAATCAATTTCATATTCCGTTGATTTAATTTAATTTATATTAAATTTAAACAAGATGCTATCAAGTAACATCTCGTTAAAATTAGAGTGGAGCAGCAGTGAGGTCTTTGGAAACTCTAGTGAGTGTGTGAGTGGAAGGAGCGAAAAGAAAAAGATAAATGTTCCACAGCCCGAAGAACTAAAATGGGCATGGTGCCCAACTACAAGCCTGCTTCAGAATGATGCTGCCAGTAGGGGAAGTTGGGTGAGTTTAGCCTGTGGGGAAACTGAGCCACCCCTTGTTTCTAAGCAACCATACATAAAATTGGTAATTTGACCATTCATTTCGGAATAGTCCATCATTTTACTCATAATATGAGCAGTCATGCCAAGCATATGGAATAAGTGGTAAGTACACAAATAATTTTTTGATGTCCAAGAAGTCATGATTCTCGTGTCAGTGCAAAAGTTCCTAGGTTTGAAAGTGTTACACGTGTTGATACAAGCTTCACGTGCTGTGTTCGGCAAATTTGTTAAAATGGTGGCTATGCCAGTGGCTCAATTTAGCCCCACTCATATCATTATTACATTTGAATGATTTCATGGCTTGTATTCTTACAATTTAGCACAAAAATAAACCGAAATATGATAGTTTGTACATTACAGAGCAAAGTTAATACGATTCCACAAGTTCACAAATTCAAACCAAACAGGGGTTCCACTCTCTTTTCATTTGAGCACCCAGCAGAACAGAGGAGCTGATAAGTCACATGACCCAGCAGAACAGAGGAGCTGATAAGTCACATGACCCAGCAGAACAGAGGAGCTGATAAGTCACATGACCCAGCAGCACAGTGCAGCTGATAAGTCATATATTTCAGCAGAACAGTAGAGTTGATAAGTCACATGACCCAGCAGCACAGTGGAGTCCATGATTATGTGTCCCAGTACTCTTCACTCCTCTCCTCCTTTCCTCCACTCCCCCACTACCACTTGTCTCCTACCCGGAAGTATGTGGAGGGACGGAGGAGAAGAGGAAGTGAGTGGAAGAAAATTGGGGCAGCTTATCTGTTTCTCCGTCATCAAAGTCGATGTTGGACATGGCCAATCGCAGATCTCACACATGTTCAGACAATTTAAATCTTGTAAGTTTGCATGTAGTTGCATGTACAGTATAAACATGTACCAACATTCCGGTTTGCGTCAAGACACTAATTAATATGTAATCAGCAACATTAGATCAAAGTAAACATCTCATAGTGTACGCAAACAACAATTTACTGTAATTCCAGAATCCCGATGTGCCCGATGTCTGAACATACAGAGCACTAAGTCACCTCATATAGGCTACTGTAGCTATACTGTGATAGCCTAGATTCTATTGCCAGTTAATTGCATCTCACATAGGCTAATTCAGGAACATTTCCATAGATTGGTGAAACCAATTTGTCGCTTCATATTATCGGAGTTGTTGTTTCCAATTGTTCATATTATGGCAGTGTTCACACTGAAAAACAATAATTTCCCACTGTAAAAATCTGAAATCAAATTTAAATGCGTCCTTTGGAAATTGAATAATAGCTTAACTGCCTGCCATGCTTATTTATGATTAGTGTCATTGAAGCAAGATTCATGTACAAGCAAATAAATAGACCCGGGCTGCATTCGGATCCAAAATTTATCCTTTCTTCCTGTCATTCCCTTCCCTTGCTTCAAGGGGGAATCCCCAAAATCCCAGGATGAAATATGGCAGCCACACCGAGTGTGATTCGGATTTAAGAAAGGGTAGGGAGTAATTATATTACCTCGTTTATCCTCCCTTCCACCAAGGGTATACAATGCAAGCTTCCAGCAAGAAGGGAATCCCACAATGCAATGCTCCACATGGAAAAAGTGGGCGGTCACCACAGAACTATGTTGCGGTCACATTTCAACTCTACGGTGTGGCACTTATGAAATGTTGCGAGGGCGGTTCAGTTCCGTTTTTGTTTGTATCTCGTCAATCCTCCCTTGCAGAGCACCTTTTAAGTTTGCTTGCTGCACGTAGCAAATTGCGTCACAAGATGGCTCCCTTGGGGGACATGAGCAAGGGAAGGGAGTGTGTTAAATTGCATTTGAATGCAGCCCCGCATCCCCATCGTAAATTGCCAAATTTGTGTGTAGGATATGAGCCACAAAAACAAACTGCCATTTTGTTCACCGCTGTATTCATTCTGGCCTTCGGATAGGATGCTATGACATATGTGTGATAATAACCTACTGAAGCAACACAATTTAGGCTAAATATCTTGCACCGGGGAATCATTATCTTGGTGAAATTCATGTAAGGCGTACGCATCATCATTACTGTGGGTGTGAGCATGATGATGTCTCCCAGAAATGTGAAAAGACTTCCGCAGTCGGATACATCGATGTATCCTTCGCCAGAGGAGAGGAGGAGCTGAGTTTGAAGCCGCTTTGCTCGTCTCCACCAGTATTGGGACATTGAAGGGAGGGAGGACACAATGGCCTCGTTCACACTACAGCTAAATGCGTTTGTCGCTCCTCATTTTAGTGCTTAATACAGTCAATTTCACTCATAGTATGGTCATGAACGAGAGCGACAACTAGAAGTAACTAGTCCTGCTCGAAACAGGTAGCGACTACCGAAGTTGCCTCTTGTTCTTTTGCAAATAAGCTTGGTTATGCGTGAGTATGTGTGAGTGTGGACGGGAATGGGAGTTGACAACTGGTAGCAGATGTGCAGTGATTAACTGCGCAACGCTCCCTGACTTCCATAGAATGTGCTACTCATTCATACTTTTACTCAAGCATTGTCGGTCTTCTAAATATGTGTGTATGTATGGACAGTTAATAACTGTCGGTTGTCGAGTCTCAAAATGCATGTGTGAATGGGACCAAAGATCGGTTTCCGGGGCACGGAGGAGACGAGGTGGAAGAGGAAAGGAGGATACATTTTTTGAGTATTGGGAGTATACGCACCCCTGTACTGCGGGGTCATGTGATTTATAAGTGCCACTGTACTGCGGGGTCATGGGATTTATAAGTGCCGCTGTACTGCTGGGTCATGGGATTTATAAGCGCCACTGTACTGCGGGGTCATGTGATTTATAAGTGCCACTGTACTGCTGGGTCATGTGATTTATAAGCGCCACTGTACTGCGGGGTCATGTGATTTATAAGTGCCACTGTACTGCTGGGTCATGTGATTTATAAGCTCCACTGTACTGCTGGGTCATGTGATTTGTAAGCTCCACTGTACTGCAGGGTCATGTGATTTATAAGCTCCACTGTACTGCGAGGTCATGGGATTTATAAGCTCCACTGTACTGCAGGGTCATGTGATTTATAAGTGCCACTGTACTGCGGGGTCATGGGATTTATAAGTGCCGCTGTACTGCGGGGTCATGTGATTTATAAGTGCCACTGTACTGCGGGGTCATGGGATTTATAAGTGCCGCTGTACTGCTGGGTCATGGGATTTATAAGCGCCACTGTACTGCGGGGTCATGTGATTTATAAGTGCCACTGTACTGCTGGGTCATGTGATTTATAAGCGCCACTGTACTGCGGGGTCATGTGATTTATAAGTGCCACTGTACTGCTGGGTCATGTGATTTATAAGCTCCACTGTACTGCTGGGTCATGTGATTTATAAGCTCCACTGTACTGCAGGGTCATGTGATTTATAAGCTCCACTGTACTGCAGGGTCATGTGATTTATAAGCTCCACTGTACTGCAGGGTCATGTGATTTATAAGCTTCACTGTTCTGCGGTGTCATGGGATTTATAAGCTACACTGTACTGCGAGGTCATGGGATTTATAAGTTCCACTATACTGTTGGGTCATGTGATTTATAAGCTCCACTGTACTGCTGGGTCATGTGATTTATAAGCACCACTGTACTGCAGGACCATGTGATCTATAAGCTTCACTGTACTGCTGGGTCATGTGACACAGTCCAGACGATTAAATTAACTAGCTGGTGATGTCTGTAAAGTGAGCTTCGTCTGTGTAACCAGCTGATCAGATCAGCTGCATGTTTTTTACTGAAGTCTTTGCCCCCCCTACAGATCTTGCCTGTTCATTGCAGTACAGAGGAGCCAACAGTCTACCAAGGTAACACACACACACACATACAAACACACACGCACACACACACCTGTACCTCTCATTCAGGTATGGCTTGGTTAGGTGGAGCACCATCTGTTTGTGAGTGGTAAATAAGGCATATAGCTTGACTATAGGGGGGGAAGTCCACTTCAAAGGGCTCTCAGGGTGGGGATGGGGGTAGGGGGGCTCTGTTTTACAAGGAAAGAACAAACCCCAGGGGACTGGTTTACAAATACATTACCACTGGGAAATAGGCTCTGTGACCTACTGGAAGCTAACCGCTAAGTTGTAACTTTATGGAGGTAGCACCAAGGATCTAATTGCTAGGATCTAAGCACTAGGAGCTAACCTAATCGCTAGGATTTAACCGCTAGGAGGTAACCACTAGGATTTCACACCTGGGAGGTAACCAAGATCCAACTGCTAGGATCTTCCCTCTCGCGGGTAAAGTCTAGCAGCTACAAGCAAATAACCACTACCAAACAACTGCAGGGAAAGTGGGGTGGTCAGCAATTCCCAAACCTGCTAGGAACTATGAACATTCAGATATTGCAGTTTGAGCTCTGGGCTGGATTAGCCGTTAGCTGGCTCTAACCCAGCGTTTAGCTCCCAGGCTGCGGTCTGGTTTCTCCAAGGCCGGATTTGGATTCGAGGTCCAGATTTGAATATCCATGGTCTGAGGACTACAAAAGTGCGATATCCCCCCTCGAGTTCACTTGGAAGCAGAATAATCATAGCAGTCCGAGCGGGCAGGAGGATGTCGGCCATTTTAAGAGCCCACAGTTCTTATTGTCCTCTCCTCTATCCCACAGGCCTGTCTGTGGAGTGGCCAACATCCAGCCGGTCATCAGCGGCCACTGCTCTCTCCAGCCCTACACCGCCACACCCCTCCTGCCCCCGGGGGCTGCCCCTATCCTGCCCCTCAGCGGAGGGGCTATGGGTGAGGGCGCACCCTCCCAAATGCTGGGCCGGAGCCCTGTCCCACAGTCCCAGGGCGGCTCTGAGCAGAACGGAATTCTGGATTGGTTGCGCAAACTCCGCCTCCACAAGTACTACCCAGTGTTCAAGCAGCTGACCATGGAAAAGGTGGGCCTTAATATGGGAGGTGTCTGAGTTAGGGGCAGGGCATCAAATGGGAGGAGTCTGTCGCAGGGGGGAGGGCAATTACAATGGGAGTAGAGGCAGATAAATCTATGCAGAAATATTAAAGGGATTGTAAAGTGGCTGAAAAGTAGTTAAACTAACTATAAATGATCACAGAGGGATGTATCCACTACATATCCACCAAATATCTATTCAAAGTAATGTGAATAAATATAATAAACACACATCTCAAGTCGGACATAAAATTTGTATTGAAAAAACCTCAGGATTGTGTGGGCGTGGTCCGGACCCCGCCGTCACCCCGCCTCCCCCTTACAGGCACATAGATTGGATCACACTGGTATTCTGCAGCCATGGTTGATCGAATTTGTTAGCTACTGTGAAATGCTCAGGAAGCGTATCAGATAACTAAAAATAGCTAGCTAGTATAATAGTTACTGAGCATAACAGATTTACCGGACCTGGGGCCGCAAGTAGCAAAGCTTGTGAATCCGCACTAAATATGTAACATGTTGGGCTTATATACTACCTGAAGGAGGATGTAAGCTTTCTAATGATAACAAAATTACCTCTCTAATCCAAATATCAAGCGAGTTATGTCCCATTATACTTGGAATGCAATCAAACCATGTTTTTGAGAAAAATCCCTTCAAAGTTCAGCCGCGAAAGTTGCATTAACGTTACTGGAGAGAAACTTGGCTGGGTCTCATAACCGAAAAAACTAAACTCCGGCGTTAGCTTGTCATATTATGTTTAAATGCTTCAAAACTATAGTAAAATGAGTTTTTAGAGTAAAATTAGATGAAACCAAGTAACTTTCATTAGCTTGTCGCCGCAAAAGCAGCATATTGTGTGACTGGTTACAAGCTGGCTATAACGTTAGCCTCCAAACGTTCAAAAGTCCGCTGCTATAGAACACCTCACATATGTTAGGCTACTGTTTTTCTCCGTATAAGCTGTTATTTACCAAACACCATGTAGGCTACTACCAGTTTCTCAAGATATATCAGAGCGTCCAGATGAAATCGTACATTTTTTTCACATGGACGCGCTTAGTCCCCACTTCTATAGCCGATTCGCAGCAATTGTCAGATAATGCCCACAGCCAACCTAGATAGCGTACATATCCCCATTCATATCAGGAATGTCGGAAACAATGGCAGATAGTAGAGTGAAGAAAAAACGCTATTTTGCAAATTGTGAAACGGAAACTTTAAAAAGAAAAGACATGTTCTTTATGGAGTGCCATTAATCAGTTCAGTTCAGAGGTGTGCACACTAAAACCATATATTTACAGTAACTAACTCGTTATTTCACTTCAGTCAGCTTCATATGACACTCAATATCAGCCTGTTGTCAAGCGTTGGCAAACTACGGTGTTGATGACTGATGCTACCCCAGCATTTCTTACAAATTTCAGCTTCTTGAGGAAACCGAAAAAACGACACGTAAATTAGCATTACCCTCGAGCTGATCCTCTGTTTGTGCATCCAGGGGGGGGCACATTCACAGGGTATACGTGGCATGCCTGCAATGCTAACGGAGGCGACAACGACAAATAGGTTATGACTCTTAATTTAGCTCTAGGGCTAAAGTAGCCTTGCTAGCTAGACAGCTAGGTAGCACCACGAAGGGATAGAGAAGGTGGGAGAAATGAAATAGCGGGTTGAAGAAGGAGAGAGACTGGGAGAGGGATTAAGAACTGAAAAATATCAAAATAACTATAGCTAAGGATTACAAAACTATCAATAATGCAGACAAAGGTTCTCTATAGCAAACGATTGTTTTGCTCAGACTCAAAGAGGCTGTTTTAGTGGGACAAAATAGTTTTATTTGCCTCTAACTATGGGAGGGGATATGCAATGACATTAAAACATTTATTGGCCATTACCTCTGGTGGTTCCTGACGTCATGAACCACCTGCCTGTGGCCAATAGGACTGAGCCCAGTAATAATTTGAACTCCACCCATTTAATCCCCACATCGGAATAGATGGAAATCAATAGATGGATATAGATCGATATTGCAATGAAATTGAAATCTCATACTGTTGCTGATGCTTAATACATGCCATAACAACCACATATAATGTAGTCTGAAGCAAAGTACGGATTTACCTTTACAGTCCCTTTAAATTAACAGAGGGTGTTTCTCAATGTCTGCACTTGTCCGTACTGATGGCAGGTTAGACTGCACCATACGGACAAGCTTACAACTGTACATTTTTAGTTCTCATTTAACCAATAAATGTGACTACAATCTTTCTAAGATTGAAAATGTGGCGAGAAATACGTTTTACAATAGCTGAATTTTAGCTCATTTTAAACATATTTTTATAGAAGTTATGCATTATGGCTCAGCTAACTTGTTGCTGGCACTAGCTTGGTTGCGTCGGGTTAGCCGAACCTGCCCTTGAGGTAGGATTTACGTAGCCTACTTGCAGTAAGCGCTAGCTAGATTTTGTGTGAATAGAAAGTAATTGTGAATGAAGCAACCGAAATGCATTGGCTATCTAAAGAGCAGCAGACAAAAGAGACGTTTTGTTCAAGTAACAGCCTTACAGTGACATAGACACCGGGCATGGTGAGACTGTTAGGAAAGGCTGGTGCAGCCTACTTTTTTGTAGTGCTAGCGTAACCGAACATCACAAGCCTGCATTGCATCTCAACTGCTCAAAGCTGCAAGACAGAAACCGTACGATAAAACAATTAATTACAATTAATCACTTATTAATGTTACACTCATCGTCAGTGCGTCCCTTTTTGCTGGGATGTAGCGTACTACTTATCCATTTCCCAGTGGGAAACTTAACACACATTTAGTTAATATTTTAATAGATTTTTTACGTCAAAAGTACAAAGAAACTGGATCGCGATGATTAGCTAAAGCCCTTTTGTAAGAGGAATAAACAAGTAATATACCTGGCTAGCTAGCTTTGTAACAAAGAAGCTTTAAATTCTGCAACTGGTATCAGCTTTTTGGCGAATCGACACCATCTTGTGGAGTGCAGTAGGAATATAAAAGGCAAAAAGATGTGATTTCCCCCATTTGCTCTCCTTCCTATCTCTCTCCTAAGCCCCTCCCACCAAATGATGCTCCAGTGCACGTGCGGAGACAGGCAGACATGGAGGGGTTTATTCTACGGGGAGGATCTTTTGCTTGTAGGTAGTTGTTCTGATTGGTAGCTACATAGCTAGCCCTGATTGGTTGGTTTTTGGAAGACCGGCTTGAGAGTTTTTGACAGCCTAGTTCAGAAGTCGAGAAGCTCTGCCTTTAAAATGTAAGAATGTTAAAACAGCGTTCAGATGACAAGTTCTGCACAAATATCAATCTATATAGTTAAATGAATGCTTCCAAGAGGAGTTAACTATACAAAAAACACATTTAAATAAAGTAGGCGTTTACATGATCATATGAAACACAGTCAAATGTGAACAGTAAAAATGTGTAGTTTTTATTTATTTTTTAGCATTTGTACAAATGCAGAATAACTTTAACATTGGCTACTAGTGCTTTGTATAGGCCTGATTGCATTGGAATGTTGCTGTAGCATACACAATTACATGACCCAATAGAGAGCCAAGTTTGGGTCGAAAACCAGTTTGTGCACGGCTGCTTCAGAGAATGCTGCTCTATGCAGCCTATTTGAGATGCAATACGTGCTTGTGATGTCACGTTCGGACTGTGGTTTCGCTACCACTACAAACCATAGACTGTTGTAAAATAGTTACAAACCAGGCAGCAGCAGCTTTTCCTGCCAGTCTCCCCGAGCCCAGTGCATCTCATTCCTTTGTAATGTTTGCGGGGGTTTTGCTATGGTTTGGGGTGTATTTTGTTGCAATTGGACACAAATTAGAGCCAACCTAAAATACGAAAGTCGGCTGTTCTCTAGTTAGCCAATGCATTTAGATTGCTTCATTCATGATTACTTTTTATACCCACAAAATCTACCTAGCGCTTACTGCAACATGCCATAATCTATAACTTTTAGTTATACAAATGAGCTAAATTAAATAAGCTAAACTTCAGCTATTATACGACCTATTTTTCACCACATTTTCATTCTTAGAAAGATTGCGGTCTCGGAAAGGACACTTGACAAGTACATGCGTCACAAGAACGTACTTGTGCGTTGTTGGTATTGAGAAATGGGCAGAACGCAAGTGGGGGGATACAAGTGAACGCTGAACTGGGGAACGTTCAGTTGGACGTTCGTCTTTCCCTTCACTTCATCTCTCTTTCTCATCTCTCTCGCTCTGCGCTGTTCCTTCCCACAGTTCCTTGCGCTCACAGAGGATGATCTGAATAAATATGACCTCACCCAAGGGGCCAAGAAGAAGCTGAAGACTCAGCTGGAGATGCAGAAGTGAGTCTGGTCCATGTATCCCACAATGCACTGCTGCTGTGGGAACCATCACTTTGTGATCCCCAGAGAGCTGGGTTCAGAGACAGGAGCTCATCCTATATCAATCTGCATCTACAGAGAGTGTGTGTGTGTCTGTGTCTATGTCTGTGTGTGTGCGTGTGTTTGTGTGTGTGTGTGTGTCTGTCTGTGTCTGCATGTGTCAGCATGTGTCAGCATGTGTGTGTGTGTGTCTGTGTGTGTGTGTGTCTGTCTGTGTCTGCATGTGTCAGCATGTGTGTGTGTGTGTGTGTGTGTGTGTCTGCCTGTGTCTGCCTGTCTGTCTGTGAGAGATACAGAGCTGTCTCTGCTGACTGGTTCCCCTGGTGGTAATGGGCAGATGTTAGTATTAAGAGTGTGCCGGTGAATCAGAGCTTTAAGCAGGTGGAGTGGAGTCGGTTTGCATGAAATGTCTTACTCTGTAACGTTAGACCAACTTTAGCCCAACGCCTGTAATGCTAGTGGGGTCCGGCTTGTAATGCTGTTATACTGCATTCCTGCCCGGGCAGAATCAGACATTCTGTCTCTGGCCTCACCCCTGCTCTCCTCTACGACAGCCAATCCTGCGTCTGTATTACCCTGCTCTCTTCTACGACAGTCAATCCTGCGTCTGTATTACACTGCTCTCCTCTACAACAGCCAATCCTGCGTCTGTATTACACTGCTCTCCTCTACAACAGCCAATCCTGCGTCTGTATTACCCTGCTTTCCTCTACAACAGCCAATCCTGTGTCTGTATTACACTGCTCTCCTCTACAACAGCCAATCCTGCGTCTGTATTACACTGCTCTCTTCTACGACAGCCAATCCTGCGTCTGTATTACACTGCTCTCCTCTACGACAGCCAATCCTGCGTCTGTATTACACTGCTCTCCTCTACAACAGCCAATCCTGCGTCTGTATTACACTGCTCTCCTCTACAACAGCCAATCCTGCGTCTGTATTACACTGCTCTCCTCTACGACAGCCAATCCTGCGTCTGTATTACACTGCTCTCCTCTTTGACAGCCAATCATGTCTCTGCATTACAGAGCATGTACATGGGGAGAGAGGGGAAGAGTATTGAGAAAGAGAGGGGAAGGGTTTCGTGTAGAGGCGCACAGGATAGGGTGTTGTTAAACATTAATGTGAGACACAGAACGGAGGGATTAGTTAATCTGCCCTGCACGCGGGTCTATCTCTTGTACCTCTCACAGATTAGATGTACCTGAAGGGGGAGATATCGGCAGAATCCCAGGGATTCACATGTGCATGTACCTTGAGACCTCTGCCTGTATCTTCACTCTCTAACCAGGAGATTTAGAGCTTTGCAGCAGTTTCCACTGTCTCTGTGTCGCCCCCGAGCACTACACGCTGTTGGGTTAACATGTTGTGCTCTGTTGTCTCTGTGTGGCCCCCGAGCACTACACGCTGTTGGGTTAACATGTTGTGCTCTGTTGTCTCTGTGTGGCCCCCGAGCACTACACGCTGTTGGGTTAACATGTTGTGCTCTGTTGTCTCTGTGTCGCCCCCGAGCACTACACGCTGTTGGGTTAACATGTTGTGCTCTGTTGTCTCTGTGTGGCCCCCGAGCACTACACGCTGTTGGGTTAACATGTTGTGCTCTGTTGTCTCTGTGTCGCCCCCGAGCACTACACGCTGTTGGGTTAACATGTTGTGCTCTGTTGTCTCTGTGTGGCCCCCGAGCACTACACGCTGTTGGGTTAACATGTTGTGCTCTGTTGTCTCTGTGTCGCCCCCGAGCACTACACGCTGTTGGGTTAACATGTTGTGCTCTGTTGTCTCTGTGTCGCCCCCGAGCACTACACGCTGTTGGGTTAACATGTTGTGCTCTGTTGTCTCTGTGTCGCCCCCGAGCACTACACGCTGTTGGGTTAACATGTTGTGCTCTGTTGTCTCTGTGTCGCCCCCGAGCACTACACGCTGTTGGGTTAACATGTTGTGCTCTGTTGTCTCTGTGTCGCCCCCGAGCACTACACGCTGTTGGGTTAACATGTTGTGCTCTGTTGTCTCTGTGTGGCCCCCGAGCACTACACGCTGTTGGGTTAACATGTTGTGCTCTGTTGTCTCTGTGTGGCCCCCGAGCACTACACGCTGTTGGGTTAACATGTTGTGCTCTGTTGTCTCTGTGTGGCCCCCGAGCACTACACGCTGTTGGGTTAACATGTTGTGCTCTGTTGTCTCTGTGTGGCCCCCGAGCACTACACGCTGTTGGGTTAACATGTTGTGCTCTGTTGTCTCTGTGTCGCCCCCGAGCACTGCACGCTGTTGGGTTAACATGTTGTGCTCTGTTGTCTCTGTGTCGCCCCCGAGCACTACACGCTGTTGGGTTAACATGTTGTGCTCTGTTGTCTCTGTGTCGCCCCCGAGCACTACACGCTGTTGGGTTAACATGTTGTGCTCTGTTGTTCCCTCTAGCTGTCAGAGTGGGTAATGAAAGAGCATTATTTTGTTGAAATCAGCTTGCGAATATAATATTGTGTGCCATATTCACACTCGTTTATTTTATGCATTTTAATATTTTTTTGCGCTTTATAATTGCTCTACATATACCCTCCAACATTACTATATTTACGCTCCTTTAAATGAACACAACAGACATATTATACATTATGGTTAAATGGCTCAATGGTGATGTGTAGTCATCTACACTGTCTTCACTAGGAGATTGCATTTCTTATTACTTATACTTACTACTTTGTCATTCCCTCTCACAGGCAAGAAAGGGGATAATGCCATGTTACCTGTGATAAGTATGATTGGTGATGATGTCATTGTCTGATGAGTGGGTTTGGTGATGATGTCATTGTCTGTGATGAGTGGGATTGATGATTATGTAATTATCTGTGATGAGTGGGATTGGTGAGGGTGTCATTATCTGTGATGAGTGGGATTGGTGAGGGTGTCATTATCTGTGATGAGTGGGATTGGTGATTATGTCATTATCTGTGATGAGTGGGATTGGTGAGGGTGTCATTATCTGTGATGAGTGGGATTGGTAATGATGCTGTTTTCGGTGCTGAGTCGGGTTGGTGATGATGATGTCATTCTCGGTGCTGGGTTAGGTTGCTGATGATGTCATTCTCGGTGCTGGGTTAGGTTGCTGATGATGTCATTGTCTTCCATGTCCAGTCGTGAGAAGTCAGAAAAGAAATACGTGCAGTTCCCGGTGTCCTGCAGTGGGGTTGCCCGGGTTACGCCTTCCAGTCACATCAGCCCTGTGACACCTGTCCACACCACCTGCAGCACAGGTAATCGACAGCACAGGTGATCTACAACATGTTGTATCACATACCAGCAGCGCAGGTAATCTACAGCACAGGTCATCCACATCATATGGATAGATGACAAGCTTTTTTACAGCATGCATATCTCACATTTTATAAAGAAGCTTGATTGAAACTAGGCTTTTATTTTTAAAAGTTTTACTTTTAATTCCAATAAGAAGCTGCTGTTCTTTCTGTATTAGACTATTAGTGACATTTTGTACATGAATGCAGCCTTCTCTATTTTGGGGAGGTTTTATTCAGTTTATCATGCATCTTTGCACATTAATACGGGTGCAAAGTCTCTCAGTCACCATTGCATTTATTGGTGGGTTGGACATCATTATCCACTCACAGGCAAAGAGACTGGTATGTTTTATAAAGCAGTTTTAGGCAAACTCATTTGTGTCAGGGCTCTTTTGTGAGAGGCCTGGGAGCTGTCGCCTACGATCATCAAATTGGCTGCTTTTCAATGTTCCCAGAACTTTTCTAGCTCGTGGTTAAACTGCTTTCACTTATCATGCACCATGGCCTTGGAACAAATTACAAAAGGAGCTCAAATTGGACTGTTTAATAGGTACGGCTGATTTTAAACGTACCGTACGAAACGTTGTAATGGAGACGTGCAATTACTTTTAATGAAGAAGCTGTAACCACATTATTTTTTAAGTGATGTTTTATATGTTCTGTGTTTCGTATTGCTTTATATTGACACTGTGTTGGCTGCTGCCTTGACCAGGTTTCTCTTGAGAAAGACTTCCTGGTTAAATAAACATCCACAACATGGGACCGCACACCTGGAATACTGTCCACTTAGAACAGCGTAGGGTGCTCTGCAGTTTATATCAGAACACAGGCTAGATTACAGCTCACGTTATCAGTCAACAACTGTAATACAAATACTCATGTTCTGCTTGTTCTGTGTGTGTTTGTGTTGTGTGTGTGTGTGTGTGTGTGTGCTTGTATGTGTGCTTGTATGTGTGCGTGTATGTGTGCGCATGGATGTGTCTGTGTGTGTGTGTGTGTGTGTGTATGTGTGCTTGTATGTGTGCATGTATGTGTGCGCATGGGTGTGTCTGTGTATGTGTGCTTGTATGTGTGCGTGTATGTGTGCGCATGCACGTGTCTGTCTGTGTGTGTGTCTGTGTCTGTGTGTGTTTGTGTGTGTGTGTGTGTCTGTGTGTGTGTGTGTGTGTGTATGTATGTGTGCTTGTATGTGTGCGTGTATGTGTGCGCATGCACGTGTCTGTGTGTGTCTGTGTGTGTGTGTATATGTATATGTATATGTGCACATGCGTGTGTGTGTGTGTGTGTGGTCAGAGCTGCGTGTAGAGGTGGAGACCAGCCTCCACTCGTTCCCGCGCGACAGCAGCTCTTCCTCGGGGTACTGCAGCTCTCCCTCCAGCCCTATGGCCCCCCTGTCCCGGGACGACGCTTTCGAGAGACCCAAAGAAGCCCACAGAAGTAAGCGCCTGCCTGTCGCCATGCCCACGGGGCTCCTCTGTGTGCTTCCTCTGTGATTGTTTACGCTCTGTAGCTGAGAGGTTACTGGTCCTTCATGTTTCAAGAACACGTTTTGTTCTTCGAGCTGTGGATTGAAAATAGGCTCACCAATCACCTCCTGCTTCCCAGTTGACCAATAAGGTGTTAGTATCTGGACTCAGCGGGCGGGCTTGCAGGTCCTAGCTCTGTAGGTCATTGAGAGGGGGTTACTGAGCGAGGTTACTGCTAAACTCAGGGGGGGGCGGTGCCGAATGTGTTTCCACCGCACGGTTTCAGTTTTTCCTTCCTCCCACTAGGGCTGGAGTCCAGTTCAGATGCTGGAGAAAAGGACCGCTCCTGCATTCTACTGAACCACACTGTGTCGACCGGACCCGGCCGGCCCACCGCCCAGGTTCTGCCGGTGCAGAATGACCCCTCCCACTACCACCTGCCCCTGCTCTCCCCTGCCCGCATTCTGAGCTCCCCCCGAAAGTTCCGCCCCCCACCACCACCCCCTCCACAGCCCACCCCGGTCCTGTCCCCGCTCTGCGCGGACGAGCGGGCCAAACCGCTGGGACAGGGCGGGGCCGTGGCCCTGAGGCTGGAGGGCCGCTTTCCTGGCCTAAGCGTGGAGATAGCCCCGCCCGGCCTGAAGGACGGCTCTGGCCCCGCCCACCAGGGTCCCTTGGCCTCGCTGCTGTCCCCCCCAGGGTCAATGGTGGAGACCAGCGTGGCCCTCACTGCCACCTCTAACACCCTGCACCACGTCACGCGCCCCCATCTGCAGCTTCAGCTGTCCCCCGACCCCGCCCACCGCGCTCCGCACTACGCCCACTCAAGGCCCGGCGGCTTCCCCCCATCGGTCAGCAGCGTCCCCATGGCGACTGTCTGCAGCGTCTCCGCGGCGACGGCCAGCAGCAGCGTCCCCATGGCGACGGTGCCTGGCAACACCTACTGCATGAGCGGCAGCGGAGGCGTGGCAGCCTCCGGGCTCAACCAAGCCCCTCCCAGCTCCAGCCCCAGCCCCGCCCCGGGAGCGGACGGCGCGCAGGCGAACGCGGCGTCCGTCTGCGTCTGCAGCTCCTGTGGCTGCAGCGGGAACTGCGGCTCCTACAGCGCGCTGCCGGCCAGCTACGCCGGCTACTTCCAGCACCCCTTCTCCGGCCCGCCTGTCTTCACGCTCGGGCCCCTTCTGCACCTCAGCCCCCTCCTGGCCAGCCCACACCCCCAGCAGCACAGCGGCTCGCCCACGCCCTTCTCCTACCCCCTGGTGGCCCCGCCCCTCTACAGCAGTAGCCTGCCCCACGAGACACAGCCCGGCTTCGTCTTGCCGCCAATGCAGGGCTTCCTGGGGGGCGGAGCCAGCGTGTACCAGCCCCAGGGCATGCTGGGGAACGGCATCGCCGGGCACAAGAAGGCGGGCAACATGTCTTGCTACAACTGCGGAGTGAGCGGCCATCGGGCACAGGACTGCAAGCAGCCGCCCATGGACTCTGTACAGCAAGGTAATGGGGAAAGGCATTATGGGTAGCAGGAATGTAACAGCAATTATAAAGAGATTATGGGTAGCAGGCATGTAACAGCAACTGCTGATTAGTGACACCCTATTGTCCCACAAATTAAATACGTCCGTGTTGACCTCCATTAGTGACTCACCGTATTCACCGGGAAAAATGAGGTTTTTAGTAAGGCCCAGTATAATCGGGATTTTGGATGTTGTGTTACAGGAACATTTCGCCTGAAGTACGCACCCCCATCGGATGGTCAGGACACGGGGGACTAGGTGGCATTCTGCTGTCTCCCCTCGACAAGCCCCAGTTTGTGTCCCATCGCCCTGAGCTGCTGTGAGGAGGGGTCACCCCATTCACATGGCTGTTGGATCAAATCTGAGAAACTCAAAAATGTGGTCAAACCTCACAAATAGATGTCCTGAGAGAGGGATACACCTACAGATGTGTATATGAGTGTGTGTGTGTGTCAGTAATGGTATTTGTACCAGTGTGTGTATATCTGTATAGTATATGTTTGCGTTAAGGCTTCCCTCTCCTCGCCTAGTGTGGTGACCTTTGACCCCCCTCAGGAAATCTCTCGACGTCAAGACCACCGAGGAGAGTTGAAGCAGTCGGACAGACAAGATGGTCGCCCAGCCAAGCAGCCAGCCGCGCCCTTCCTTTATCCTCGAGCGAGGGCACATGCACTCCTTCCGGACAGACAATGGCAAGCTGCCCCTTGCAAGCATTGTCCAGCTACATCCCAAAGACTTCCCACTGATCTGGAAACAGTGGGCTTCCAGGCTCCCCTTTGAGTCACACTACAGTCGTCTTTCATACGACACTTTTCTATATCAACAACCACACTGCAGAGTAGAGACCCTTTCTCCTCCAGATGGCAGGCTCTTGCAAAATGTGGGAAACCAACGCAAGCTTTAATAGGTATTCCCTGACGTGCGTGAGGCCGGCTTACGCGGACACGCAGTGTGTGGAGGGATGAATGAGGAAACCAGCACGGCCTGATACAAAATGGCACCCACGCAGGAGGCGCTCGTATGCTGCCAGTTTTCCAGATGGAAATTTTGTGCAAATATCTTATCTGTTTCGTTTTTTTATTTTTTTTATAACTTGGAGACATTTTAATCTTGTTGAAAATGTGAAACGGGCCTGGGACCTCTTTTTCATGAGGGAAAATATGCCAGTTTCATTATGATTGTAGACTGTATGATCTTTGCTTTTTTATGGTGGAGTTACCCCCCCCAACCCACTTTCCTTGTTTTAATATCTGTGGGCATCTTGTCTTTACTCTCTGAAGTCTGACAAGTGTAATAATCTCACAAGGAGTCAAATCTCACAAAGTGAGGATGGGGAGTAGAAAAGGGTAAGGAGATCACAGATCACAAAACTGGTACTGATGGTGGTGAGCCTCTGGTTCTCCTTCTGGTTCTGTTCCGCATAGGTGATTTTGTGATGTGACGCAAGTTTCTGTCCCTCCAAAGGGCCACAGAGCAGTGCAGTGTGGTCCCTGTGGTTTTAAGTGCCCTTGGGTCTGTGTCTTTATGCACTGATCTACATAAAGGTCGATGGATTAATGCACACCTACATAGATGCAAGCGCTAGTGCTACAGGCCCAGGGCCACACTACAGGAAGTCAAGTCACATGACAGGAAGTAGTATTGGACTAGGACTGGAAGGGTTAAGGCTCAGAATGTCCCCTGTGAGTGTACTCATGGGCATGCCGGACTCAGTACCAGTATTTAATGTGCAATGCAAAACCGCTGCAAACAATCGAACCAGGGGCAGCTGGACTAGATTTGACTGTTCGTGACACTAAAGGGACAGAAGTTGCATCAGGAAAGGACACAGGAAGAATTTCAGCCCCTGGAGCAGGTCTGCTCGGGCCTTAGGTCTAGGTTCTTCCATTTCCAGGAGGAAAACGCCTCCTCTTACACACTACACTCATCTCTACGTGCCTCTCCTGGTGTCCATGCCTAAAGGCTTATATAACACAACATATGCTTGTAGTTACATTTGAACTTTGTTGAATGTCAGCACTTCCTGGTGAGCAGCCATTGGCTCCTTTCCCTCTGGCCCATAAAGCGTATCATAGGGTGGACTCGTTTTGACCAAAACGAGTCCACCCATAGAGTTCCGTGCTCTGCCCCTCAGAGAAGGAGTGGGAACAGGAAGAGGTCTTGGGTCTCTAGTGACAAAACATAGAAGAGGGCATGAGAGAGAGTGGGTGGGTTCCCTCTCCCGGTCCCTGGGTGGAGTCATGTCCTTCTCGGTCTCCTCCGGTCATACGGCCCGGGAGAGTTCCGGGCGTCTGTAAACGAGCACACCCAGTGACTGAGAGAATGAAAGTGACTTACTTTATTACCCTCTGGTCCTTTCTCTCCTGTCCCCTTTTCTGAGTGGATCTTTTTGTTCCATTGACTGGACTAGCCACTCAGAGCAATATGCCTGAAGCAAGAGGGCATGGAAATTCATGGGTCAGAAAGTAAAGGGAGTAAAGGTGAAGGGCATGTCAGGGGTTTCTGTCTGACCTCACACAGCACAGGCTGGTTTCTCCATTGCCAGCATTGTGTTACACTGTTAACACAGCAGGTGTCAGTGTTCCAACTGCACAGCACAGTGTTAATACAGAAGTGCCTGTGTAGAACTCTGGACTGTGCCACACAGTAGCTACGTTTCCAATACAATTTCACTGCAAATTTGCAGGCGAATCCCGGGGAAATTGTTCTATTGCGCTAAACACACGCCAGGACAAGCGTTTCAGATTGCTTTTCCGGCATGACCATAACAGGCCCCACCTACTGCAGTCAGTAGGATAATTACGTGATTAATCATTTTCACATGTGAAAAAAAAGCCAAGGACGGGGTAAGTTTTGAGCAAACTGCAACTGTTTCCATTTGCCTTACTGTTTATTTTTTTTCAAACATTTAGCATTTAGCCGAAATGTCAAACTAGCATTGGCTAATAAACTTGGCTATTAAATTTCTTGGCATGTTAAATATCATTGTAAACCGACATTCAAATTCATGCTAACGGAAACGTAGTTCGCGTAAACACAGCAGGTGTCGCGGGCTCTTTGGATAGTCTCGGTCGTCTTCTCAACCGGTCTCTTCGCGGTAGCCACGCTCAGCACACTCGTAGCGTGTCAACTTTGTATAATGATATTTTCAATATCAGGCGTTTTAAACGGTCAACAAGCAGACGTGTGTTTGAATGAGGAACTTTAGACTTGGAACCTCTAGTTTCAGCTTTTATTATTTTCAGTGAGGTTGCATGTAGCCTTCTCTTGCTTTTTGTGCATTGAAAAAAGTTTTTAATAACATGCAGCTGATTTGACTTTGAAGTGTAAATCTTTTTTTTTTGTATTTTATTACACAAGGTTCAAACAAAACATGGTTTGAGAAATGTACGTTTTATATATTGTATGAAAGGAGAAAAAAAACATTAAATGTTGAGAAATATTTGAGTGATTTGAGTATGTTACAGGAGGCCAACGCCATCAAGGGGAAGAACATAGGTGGTGCAAGTTATTTAAATGGGTGTCATCATTCCATCATGAAATTCTGTCCCACAAGTCTCCTTTAGTGTAAGAGTGGTGTTGGTAGCAGTTGAGCTGTTGTGTTGATCCAGTCTCTTGCCGTGTTTAAGTGGCCTGTGAATTTTTGGGGGTCTAACTCATCACCCACATTTCTATGCAGTCTTTGCACCATAACACTGCAGTCTGCACACCCCACTCCTTACATAGCCATACATAATTTGCCAACAGGATTGTTTTAAGTGCTGTGCACTACACCCCATTTTCCTCAACAGTACAAACACTGGTCTGAGCTGGGCTTTCTGCGTGGACATGTTTACAGTCGGTGTGACGGGATGGCCGAGTAAACCGGCGGCTATGCCCTAGCAGGTTGGATTTATGTCAATTCCGTGCACAACCACTGACCTTCAATTTGATCCTTACCAGCTCACTGAAAGGAATGAGCTATGTGACGTCTGCAGAGGTGTCACATAAATCCCTCCTCGCAGAACAAAGCCCCTTGCCGCATTCAGGACATGCTTCAGGAAGTATGTCTGCACCAAAAACTGCCCGAGTCGGGTGTGCTGCTGCGTTGTGCAGACGCAGGTCTGATCTCGCCGAAAGCCGAGTGAACACAGCCACCGTGTCACACGCTCCGATATGCCCATTTACATCCAGATTCTGCCGGCGCTACGCTGCACCGTTGGGTCAATTGTATGTCACTGTGTGTGGGATGCTGTGACCCATATTACAACACTTAATTACGCAACAGGCAGATTGCTAATCACACTACTGTCGCTCTGCAACAGTGCCCTCTCTAGTCTGTGGACTTAACAGTTTGCAAAGTCAGAGATGGTTACGACTGAAGGGAAACTAGATGAAAGAAGAGACCAGGGCAACATCACACAAGAAGTACGCAAACTGCACAGGGACTTTAATATGTATATGAGCTTCTGTTTATTCCTTAAAATACCAGCATAAATATAAGAGAAAGAGATAAGCGTGTGTAATATTGCTGTAGATGTGAAGGTGGGAGAGGTGAACTTGGCGCGCAGCGGAGCGACGGGGACGGAGAGAAGCGCTCTCTCCCTCCGCTTTCACACTCACTCGTTCACATCTGTCCTTTAGATACGTACTTCACACCACAGTTATAGCATACAGTCGTCTTACAATCGGGGGAGGGGAAAACAAAGCGCAAAATGCAACAATAACAAAACAAAGACGAAGCTTTCAGCAAAGCCAGAGGGTGGAAGGTATGGAAAGGGAGGCGAGTTTCTTCTGAATACTGACTGGGGAAGGGGGAGGGGGGGACAGAGCAGAACACAGAAGAGGAGTAAACAATTACCCTATGAAGCAATTTGAATATTCTAAAAGCGCACATGGACCAGGAACAAGGAGGGTTTTGATTGGCTGTGGTCCAGTTCCTCTAACCAGCCCAGAATATCCTTGCTGGGGGGGGGGGGGGGAGAAATGGTGGGCCGGGTGCACACGATGCTCGGGATCTGGCCTGGTTGGAACCCGACACCGACCCCTCACTGCCCCCCACACTCCTCAGTTGCCTTTTTTACTTACTCATTTTCACAAGCAATTCCGTTCACGCTCTCATTGTAGTAGTTTACTCGTCTGATTTGTACATACATTTTCTTGCTTATCTACGCTACAGTTTAGCAGATGGTCTAAAAAACTAAATTCACCCATAATTCCATACTGTAACCAGAGTTCCACATTCCTAGCATGTAGAAGAACCGGGAGTGACCAAGGCAGATAAAACCTATTTTTAAAATTTGTTTCTCTTTCAATGAGCTAAAAAGCAACCCGCAACCCAAACCCATTAAAAGAAACAGAGGTGACTGGCCGAGAGAGAAAGGCAGAGTTGCCAAGCTATTTACTGATAGTCAAATCAGGCAGTGCAAATCGTGCTGTGGATAAATGGTACCAGCAGCCAATCGTATCCCCCCCCCAGGAAATGGCTAATGAGCTTGTTGATGCGTCATGGCCACTGGAGCACCACAGAGCCTCCTTCACCAACACGTTATAAGGTGGCACTAGCAGTGTCATCTCTACCATAGCAGGCACTCCGCATCACTTTCACTTTCACCAAACCTCTGCTTTTAAACGTGTCAGTGCTCGTGTCATTTCCCCATCGTCTGAAAATGCAGTGTCATCAGTTTAGCAACTCAGCCAGAGAAAGAGGGAAAGAAAGAAAGAAAGAAAGAAAAATAGACAGCAGAAAGTCTTTCTTTTGATGATATTGGTTAGTTCCAGCTGGACTGGCTAAAAAAAAATATTAAAAAAACATCACTAAAGCCTCACTTGGGCATGCTCCCTGGGGCCCCAATCCAACCCACCCACAAACAAAAAATTCCAGACAAACATAATCAGACGAACCCACCAACCCCTCGTCCCTTCTCAGAGATGTGGGTGGAGCAGTGGGACTTGGGTGGGAGGGGCCGAGGAGGCCCTTTATCAAAAGGGGAAATATGTCCGATTGACTCCTATTGTTGTCTCATTTTTGAGTGGGGAGATGGGGCGTGGGTGGAGTTTGAGGATAAGGACGGGTTTGTAGTTAGAAACAGGGATGGGGTTCTGGCGATGACCGATACGGGGCGTTACAGGGGGTGGGGTGTTACAGGGCGATGTCTTCCCCAAATGTCTCCTGCGAGGCGTAGACCATGTAGAGGAAGCCGTCCTCATCCTTCTCGCGCTCGTACACCTCGGATATGGGCGTGGACACCGACACCATGCTGTGTCCGTTCACCAGCAGGAAGAAGGCCTGGTTAGAGTTCAGCTGCAGGCGCCTCCTGGTGGTCAAAGGTGGAACAGTGTTCAGAAGCCAGAAGTCATACTGACTTAAGCAACTCACCAAAGCGTGTCAGCATTTGGCTCAAATACTCAAATGCATCTGGCTGTATTCCTGGTTCAGCCAGTAGAGCTGTGTACTGCTAAACATTTCTACTGAAACACTGTCAGGCTGTGGGTGATGTTCCTGAATGTACACTGGAAAACTTCAATTAGACGCTCGGGTGTTTAATTGCTCATGTTATGACACAAATAAACCCCAGTGTTTGTTGGAGACTGGCATCTCTTTTGTTTTCTACTGAGTAGCCTATAGCTCATTCCAAAACTGAGCTGCTGGTATTGAAACTACCAGCGTCTGTATGTAGGCTTTCTGTCATGCTGAACAACATTTTAAAATGGATGATCAATATGACAAGAAGACACAGACCTGAAAATGTGCTCATTGTAGATATACATCGCTGGCCTATGGGTAGCCTACTGGCCCTTTTTGGCCCTTCCTGTTGCACATTCACTCTTTTCCAAAATGCCTCGCTGCAGCTTCAACTGAATGTTCCCTCGTATGTTTGATAACATCTCACTGAATTTAATATTAAAAAGTCTATGGTGCCATACTCATAGCTACCGTATGTTAGCTGCGCTGGTGTGGAAAATTGTTTCCCTGTTGCCAGGGTGATGCATTTTTTTGCTACAACTGACATTTATTTTTTGTTTTTGCTCTCGGCAGTTAGGAGGCTGTTCATAGAGATTTGCCGTCTAATGTAAGTTTTATAGGATTTGTGTTAAACATTTGCAGATGTTGGGCTAACTGTTTAGTCTGTGTGTGTGATACAGAACAAGCAGCCAAAACGGATGGCTTATGAACACAGGACTCATGAATACAAGATATACAGGTGTATGATACCAGGCCAAACCCACCCATCACAGACATTATGCTATTCTTAATAATTTTTTTAATGATTAATTTGGAAAGCGCAATTGTGTACAGCTGCGCTTGTGCTGCAATCTTCGCAGTAGATGCGGGACAGTGTAGCACACGCTCTCCTCCAGAGCAGCCAGGCGCTTCTTTTAAACTAACCCTGGGTGATGCGAACGCTAATTATGTTAGCCACCGTGGGGCTACCGGCCACGATCGGCACGGGCACGGTAGGGATTGGATCCCGGACTGTGGGGTCCATTCAACACTCGAACAGTGCCTCAACAGGATGGGCCACCCAGCAGGGCCCTGCTATTCTTGCTTTGGCAGAATGTCGGATTGTGACCTCAACATGATAAAACCGTTGTAACCGTGATGTGGACCGAGGTGATGTGGACCGGTGGTCGCCCGTACCTGATGATTTTGATCAGCTCGCTCATGTTGACGTGGTCAGGAACCAGAAACTTTGTCTTGTCTAGGATGGGTAGCTGTTTCTCACCCTTGTACCTTTCGATGATCACCTGAAATGGGACGAATGGCGCTCACTGACCATACTGGGACACCCCTGAAAACCAGCACCTACACCCCTCAAGACCGTGGGGGAAGGAGGAGCGGTGCCCCAGGGGAGAAGCTCCAAGAGGCAGGTCTTTAGGGAGCTCTTCAAAGGGATAAGGGTACAGGATTGTGCAAAAACAGTATCTGATTCTCAGGGGAACCTCCTACAACCAACTGACACCCCATATTTCAGGGGTAACACTGTAATGCATCTCCTTACTGGTGCCAAACTATAAGTAACCTATTTAGCTCCATTACGCTCCTGTGCTTGGGAACGTCACAGTATTAACCCTGTTTTAACAGCCATACGCTAGCTAAACATGTATGGAGAATGAGGAATGTTAGGAACCCAGGAGCTGAAGCTCTGGCCAGTGTATAGAGCAGTGGTCTCCAACCCTGTTCCTGGAGAGCTCCTGTCCTGTAGGTTTTCATTTCAACCCTAATTTACTCAGCTCAGCAAGATCTCTGGCTGTTGAATGAGGTGTGCTTTGTTTGTGTTGGAGTGAAAACCTACAGGATGGTAGCTCTCCAGGAACAGGGTATACCACTGGTATAGAGTATCTGAGCTGAATTTGACCCTATATTGCCTAGCCCCTATACAGACCCCCAGTCTCGTGTGTGACTGATTCGGCAGTAAGCATAAGGTCCTGCTCTCCATCTCACAAAGCACAAAACACTAGTACAGATTAATTCTCACCTTTAACATCACTGTTCAGTACCTTAGCAGATTAGCAGAGTTTGGACTTTGCATACCCATTATCTGACAGGATATTTACCGAAGCAGCGCAGGGAAAGTACCAGTTTAGTTTGAAGTGCATCGGCAACAACTGAACATTTCCCATCAACGCGATCACTGAGAAATTAAGAGCACAGGTGAATTATCACCTGACCCATATACTGGCACATTTCAGAGAACTGTGAGGAAAATGGCGGTAAGAACTATAGTGAAGTCACCGAAGTCAAGCTGTCTGCAGTGGAGACCAATGCTGCTTTGTATCAGGTATACGGCTAATGTAATAGGCTGGCTGGCTAACGCATCTCAAAACCTGAAATTAGATTAGAGGCACGGATTCACCCATTCAGAAGGTTTACTGCAGCTCCTGACTAATCAACCGCATTGCACTGCACTTCACTACTATTATTATAATTAAATGAATCGGTTATAATTATGGTCTGAAGAGTAATTCTACCCTGAATTTACTTTTGCATAGTACCAATACAGGTATTCTCCCAGGCCTGGCCAATACCAGGGCACATCTACTATATAAAAAGTGAAGTGAGCTACAAGGAAGTTCTTGTAATTAATGTTTTGATAGTCCAAGAAATGTATTTATATTTCAGTCCATTGGCATGAAGTATTGGTGTTTGAGGGCCGTTTGTGTGTAATGTGGAGTAATTGTAGCAGTCTTATGTCAAATGACAGATCTGTTTCCGTTTCCTCCTCCCTCCCTCCACCCCAACAGCCACTAGCGAGTCAGGACAGAAACCAGTGCTGCAGCGAGGAGCATGGAACACCCATCCACAGCAGTGACCATGGGGACAATGGAACACCCATCCACAGCAGTGACCATGGGGACAATGGAACTCTGAGGTGTTTGACAGGTCAGGACATTCTGTTTGTTTGAACGAAATGGTCTTTCATGCACAACTTAACGCACACACACACACACACACTGTTTGTCTCTCTCTCGCGCACACATTGGGTTGAGGGAGGGTATCTCACCCAGCCCCCCCCCACAGCAGATGGGAAGTTGGTGTGAAACTGAAACCTATTAAGACTTACTTGGGTGACCGTCTGGATTGTTTGCCCTGCCGTGCATTAATACTGATGGATGCACCTCTTGCCCCCAGCTGGCCCTTCCCATAATCCTCTCTGCTGCTATAATGCAGAGACACATACACAGAAAGTATCCAACTCACATCCCACCCCACCCCACACACACACAGGTTGAGGCAATACTCACAGGGATCTTGTTGGGGTGCTGTTCTCGGATCAGTCTAACATCGTCCACTCGCTGTTCTGTGAAATAAAAGCCAGAGTAGCCAGTGAAGAGGGTGGACCTGACTCTGGGTATATTTAGCAGAGTGCTTCATCAGTGACACATGCATCACTCTGAGCTGTCATGTGACCGGGGCGATGGTACTGGCGACCCAATGACTGACCTGGGATCAGCTGGCCCAAGTTTAATCCTGACCCTGACCACGGTGCAAAAGACATGGGACACTGAGCCAGGATCAGTCATAGCTCACCCCCCCCATCCCCATCAGTCACGTCCTACCCTGGTGACTATGTCACTGCTGTGGAAAACTTCACCAACTGTAAAGGAATGTTTGTTGTTTTTTTAAAACCAGGAAAAAGAGTTCTGTATGTGTGGATGTCCTTGTACACCTAAGGGACAGCAAAACGAAGCTCTTCAGTAATTCTATCTTTCTGTAGGTGTATTACCCTGCCTTGCCCAAAGTCTCCTCTCAGGACTATGACTTCGAGGCCTGGTTCCAAAGCAACGGTCACCATAGCACCCGATAATAAGAGTCTACCCTTTATCCACAGGGTACAGAAACCCTGGCACAGACATTACCGACCGCCATAGTAAACCACGTGGCAGGTACCGAGGTATTGACATGTTATGTAATCTGCCCCATAACTAATCAGAAACTGGCAAACGCGTTTTCAACTTTTTTGCGTGTCTTTCTGTATTGATTATAAGGCGTTTCCAGAGTGGACCGGTTTATTCGACGAACAGTGTCCTTTATAGCTTCTATACTTAACATGCGTATATTTAATTAACTTCAGAAACGTTTTAAAATTACAATTTTGTAAGGGATATAAGACTGCTTTTGTTCGCCATTTTCCAGCATAACGAGGTAATGGGCACAGCAGGAAATTGAACAAGGACGCGTTTTGTCCACCTGAGCATGAACGGTTGTGAATACTAAAAGCGACTCAGCAGTTGACAACGGGACATCTAACTAATGTTGTTAGATGTCACCATAATAATTACCCCAAAACAACCCACCCAAACAGTAATAGACAATTCAATTCCGATGCTGCTTTTGCGCAGTTCTATATCTTCACATTAAAGTGTGTTTAAAGTTTGGTTTTAAGAAGCATTTTAGACTCCATGTTCTGCCGAATACACAGCAAATGTGAACTCGTAGCCAAGGTTACACTCCTTACCGAATGCTCCTGAAACAATAGACGAGTGAAAATGTAAGTTAGACATTGTTGCTTTGAGTTGACTGGAGACACACAAAGCAGCATGTGTCAGCTTACTGCGCAACAATTACGCAATTTTGGTAACTTTTAAGTCAACAAAACGGAAGTTATTTCTGGTTTAGAAAACAAGGAGTTGTCTGTCCCAGACTACAATGTTTAGGTCATTGTAGGGCACATTTACATCAACTGTGATTAAATAAAAGTAGTCAAGTTAAATGTGACCAGCTGTTAATTTTTAAAAGAGGTTTTCTTTCTAAAGAAACGCAACTGACAATGGCAGTAGTTTCCGGCAACGTTTGAAAGCTCCCCCCACATCTCCTGAACAACAACCGCATGCGTATTTGTCGTCCCTTTGTTTATTAACTGACGTTACTGGATTCCCACAGTAAAGTTATTCGTTGTAATAGTAAATATATTTTTTTGGGGGGGGGGCATGTATAGCTAGAATACATTATTGCCCCAAATTAATTGAACTTGCATCTCTCATGTTTATTAACAGCGAGACGTAGCCTACAATTGGGCGGTTAATGTTGTGTCACTATGCCTTTAGCTAGTTTAACCTAAAACGAAGGTCTCAAACGAGAATCATACTGCGACCATTATAGTCATTTTCCCCGGACACTGCTAACCTCGG
Organism: Ilyophis sp. 1 JC-2022; assembly: GCA_022702515.1. Taxonomy (NCBI): domain Eukaryota; kingdom Metazoa; phylum Chordata; class Actinopteri; order Anguilliformes; family Synaphobranchidae; genus Ilyophis; species Ilyophis sp. 1 JC-2022. Next base: position 34,087,666 of record CM040399.1, on the reverse strand, counting down.
CAGTCTCTCCCATCCCCCAATCCTGCAGCGTACTTCGCCTGCATTGGGAGAGCAGCGACTTGTTTTCTTAGCGTCTGCTTTCACAAGCAAACTGAATCGCACAACAGAAACCCTCCGTCCGTCGATACATTTCAGCTGCGACATACTGCGCTTCTACCGAGAGCAATAGAAAGCTGTTATCGCTTAGCTATGCTGTTATTTGCCATGTCCTGGTTATATAATAGATATGTCTGGCCACTCTAAATAGGCTAAAGGACACTTTCATGAGCAACTAACGTTAGTCATCACCCGAATATTTTTTTTCGCGAAGTTATACAAATCTTCTTTCGACAGGAGACATGCTTGTTTTGAAGCAAATAAAAGTATATCACCCGGACAAAATCGGCAAACTGGCGCACTGTATTTCATAATCTGTTTGGTGAACGGAGCTGGTTAGCTGTCGAGCTGCTTCTGATCCCAAGTTTAGCTTGCTAGCCAGCTAGCTTCTTAGCTGCAGCACTAACTTGAAAAAAATTCCCCAAACAAGATCACTGTCTATACTCATGTGTTCAAACGAATATTGTAGAAATCCAACAGAGGATTTGACTTGATTAAGTTACACTCCAAAATATATGACTACAAGGCACTCTTGTGTCATAGTTATGAATACAATTTAATGTGGAAAATACTGTGTTGATACCTACCAAATGTCCTCCTTTGTTTAAACGTCTTTTCTGAAGGCATATTTCTCGGAGGTCAAACAGCTTCGTTTTTAAGGCAAACACGCCTATTATTGATTCACGACAGCAGTCTCGGATAATAATTAAATACTGAACAAGCGTATGTCGAAATCGCAATCTTTAAAAAATAATATTAGCGGCCTGTGTCCTGTACGTTTCTGGTTCTCTCCCTTTCTAAAGCTGTCTGTGAAGAGTCCACCTTAACCAGCAAAACAAACCCGTCAGCTGACCTCTGACGTCATGGGGATAAGGTGTCGACCGGGACGCTTTGTGTCAGTGGGACGATCGGTTAGATTATAAGAGTGTTGTGTTGGAATATTTGCTATGATACAAGACTTCGGTGCATATGCTAGCGGTTTATAATATTAGAAAATGGAGAGTGAATTGTGACATCTTGTAAGATGAATATTAACAGCTGTCATCACAGCTAAGGACCTCTGACCATATCCGGGATATCAAGTTAACCGTACGGACAAGACGCAATCAGGAGCCAGAAAAAAGACGGAGCTTGAGGAAAAGCTGAACCTCTGGACGAGCAGGCAGTTATTTGCTTAGTCTATTTTACCCCGTAGCATGTCGTCATTATTTTCCACACTCTGATAATATTTAATGTAGGCGTGATATAAACTGCAGGCATTTAAATGAATGCAGAAATATTTAAAATGTCATTGGTACAAATAAAAAATCTCTCTTTCTCTCTCTCTCATACCTGTATATACAGACGGGTGACAAATTAAAGGAAAAACCCCTAGAGTGTGGGGGTCCGGTGGCTCTGTTATGCTGTGGGGGGCATTTTCCTGGCATGGTTTGGGTCCACATGTCCCCTTATTCTGAGTGATCACCTTTACCCAATGATAAAACATTTCAATCCTGATGGGAGTGGTCTATTTCAGGATGACAATGTCCCCATCCACAGGGCACGAGGGATCACTGAATGGTTTTCTGAGGATGAAAATGATGTGAGTCCTATGCTATGGCCTTCCATTCTTCTCCATTCTTCTAGTTCCAGAGACTAGAATCTATGCTAGACTAGTTGGCGAATCTATGCCAAGGCGCACTGAAGCTGTTCTGGTGGCTCACGGTGGCCCAACACCTTAAAAAGATACTTTATGTTGGGTTTTCTTTTAATTTGTCACCCGTCTATATACAAGTAACTAATAAGGAGAGGGGCTAGAATTTTTCAGAATGTAGTTTTTTGCTGTGTTTATAAACAATCCTGTTAATGTCCCTCTGTCCCTATCAATGGGCTTCCACTTGGAACCAGTTCTTTTTTGCGGATGCAGTTTATTCGTGTTCCCTTTACCACATTAAATCATTTTGCAGTTTTTATTTTTTACCAAAGAACGTGCCATTTTCTCACAGACAATGGCCTTTTTGCTTTGGAAACTCGCATATCAAAGTGTTGACTGCCAGACCTCTTTCTCTTTTATAGCTGACACATACTACTGAATGGCATTCAACTTCATATGACTCACCTGCATAGCTTCCTTTGTAATAGTGGTTTTGAGCATAAGATACAATTTCTTTGTGCATGAGTGTTGTTCATGCTAACAAAATAAAATGGGAAGATGTTTGGAAATGTACAACTTATTCAGTTATACAGTCAAGCCGGAAAGTCTGCCCACCCCTTTCACCGTATCCACGTTTTAAAACATTATAGACATATTCTACAATAGATTGAGTTCATTTTTTGTCTCAAAATTCTACACAAAATAGCCCATAATGACAAAGTGAAAACATGTTTTTAGAAATGTATGCAAATGTGTTAAAAATCAAAAACTGAAATCTCTCATTTGCATAAGTATTCATACCCTTTGCTTTAACATATTTTTAAAGTATCATATTTAATATTTGATCGCATATCCTTTGCATGCTGTTACTTCCTGAAATCTGTGACCAATCAACATCAAAAACTCTCGATATCTTATTTTCAGGTACTGTTACAAGCAAGACTATAACCTCTCTGCATTTGAACTGATCTCTATGAGAATTTGGGGGTGAGACTATATTCAGCTGTAAATTACACTGGTACAGTATGGAACACTTGACTGGCGAAATGGCTGTACGTCATCAAGGGTCTAAGGCAGGGGTGTCAAACTCCAGTCCTGGAGGGCCGCAGTCTCTACGGGTATTTGTGGTTTCCTTTCAATCAGCACCCAGTCAAAGGACTGAGAACAAGGTGTGTGGGCTTCTTAGCCAATCAGTGACTTAAATTAATCACTTGTGCTGAAACTCACCAAAAACCAGCAGACACTGCGGCCCTCCAGGACCGGAGTTTGACACCCCTGGTCTAAGGTATCAAACGAGCCCCAAACCATCACTCTGCGGCCAGATATGGAGTAGATGTGGATGGATCCCTTTAAGGGTTGTTTCTCCTGACTTTTTTCCCCATAGAGTTCTATAGGAAAATGAGTCAGGAGAAATAACCCTTGCAGTGATCCATCCACATCTACTCCATATCTGGCAACAGAATGATGGTTTGGGGCTCGTTCGATAGCTCAGACCCTTGATGACTTACAGCCATTTAGCCAGCCATGTGTTCTATACTGTACCAGTGTAATTTACAGCTGAATCTAGTCTCACCCCCCAATTCCCATAGAGATCAGTTCAAATGCAGAGAGGTTATAGTATCGCTTGTAACAGTACCTGGAAATAAGATATCGAGAGTCTTTTGATGTTGATGGGTCACAGACTTCAGGAAGTAACAGCATGCAAATAATATGCAACCAAATATTAAATATGATACTTTAAAAATATGTTAAAGCAAAGGGTATGAATACTTATGTAAATGAGAGATTTCAGTTTTTTCTTTTTAATACATTTGCAAAAATCTCTAAAAACATGTTTTCACTCATTATGGGCTATTCTGTGTAGAATTTTGAGACAAAAAATTAACTCAATCTATTGTAGAATATGTCTGTAATGTAATAAAACGTGGAGAAGGTGAAAGGGGTGTTCAGACTTTCCAGCTTGACTGTACATATGGAATTATGGCAAACTATGTTTGCTTGAGTTAAGTTCAACTGAAAGTTGATGATGGTGAATATACTGTGGGATCTTTGACCATTGCTTAACACAGAAATAAAAAATTTTGTTTGGTTTGTACTTGTGGACTTTTTATTTGTGGGCCGAGTTTTAATCTTTTAACCATTTATTGTTTAAAGTATGCATGAGATAATTTTCTTAATGAAAGATCCATTTACAGCCAAATTTGAGCCTACTGGCATAAGGAACCAGGTTTCTGGCCAAAACGTATTGGTACTTGCTGGAGTTTATAATTCCTCTGACATAAATGATAAGTTGATTTTTTTCAACCTGGACCTTAATGAAAGGCTGTTTCCCATCATTTATAATAGTGAATAGCACAACCTCACAGATAGCTTTATTATCGAGAAATTTACCTTTTAACCGTAGCTTCTCTGTGGGTTTAAACAGGGCACAACGAGGCATGTATTTCAGCCCTCAAAAACCACGATATATCTCCATTTAGAAAATGGGAAACTTTTTTTTGTGTGTGTTATTATTTTACTCGGTAGTGTAGTGGAGGGTATCCACTGGTATACACAGTATACCCACTTCTTTTTTTTAGTGGGCATAGAGTATACTCACTTCTTAATCCCCACTGGTGCATGTATCAATTAGTAGTGATCGATTTGGGCCGCCGCGGTGGTACAGCGGTAAAGACCGCTGACTTTCACTCAGCGAGTTGTACTCCGAGGAGCGGGGTTCGCGCCCCGGTCCTGCCACAGCCGAGCGTGGCCGGTGGCCTGTGGAAGCGACAATTGGCAGTCGCTTCCGGGTGGGGGGAGGGGCTCGGAGAGAACCACTGCGCACGATAGGACCCAGGGCGTGTCACGGTCAGGAGCTGCGCCCTGTAGAGGACGTAGCATCCTTCCTAAAGTACCGATAGACGGGGTGTGCAGCGGTGGTTCTCTAGCGGTTGCTACACGGGGGGAATTTAATTAGAATAGGGGTTCAATTGGCTACTAAATTGGGAGAAAAAGGGAAAAATCAGAAACAAATTTAAAAAAAAAAAAAAGTAGTGATCGATTTGCTAAATTAGAGTATATCCACTTCTCTAGAGTACACCCACTTCTCTAGGCACTACTACACCACTGATTGTACTGTATATCTTGAAAGGAGAGAAAAAGCACACAAATCATTAACATTCTTAGCCTGTTGTCATCACAAATATCAGATGGTACCTGGACTCCTTTCTCACTCCATTGTGGGAAGGAAAAAGGTATAAGCCAGTGAGGAGGGCGAAGGCCTCGGGCATGCTCATTTTACTGTGCCTGTGGTGCTTTCACTGCAATAAGCCACATATATAGAAGAGAAGACATTATAGGGCTCAGCTTCAGAGCATTTAAGAGGGAGACCTGAATACACCAAATCTTGTAGACAGTGAGGAGAGGCCAGGGTCTCCATGATACCAATGCATTGGGCTCAAGCTAAGTCAATAGCGGACGTATCGCATAATATGACCAAACATGCATCTTAAAATTTGAAACAGTTTTTTTATTTTTCCATGGCGATGGATGATCAAGGATATTAATCATTGTGACATATCTTTTTGGGGAAAAAATACTCATTAAACAAATAATTTTTCTCTGAGCAATTGTGTTAGAGCCTACTGTATAGTTCTACCTGAATTTATTTTTTACAGCCTTCTCTACTCATGTTTGAATAAATAGAGAGAACACATTTTTTTAAAAATTATTTTCTTTTTTTTACCAGTGTTCAGCTATGCATTTATTTAAAGATGTGGCAAAAACAGCTGATGTACTGGATAGGAGGACCACAGTCAGAAGTGGGTGGCCTGGAGGACTTCCTGGCTTGCCCATTCCATTAAGGTGCTGTTCAGGCGTATGGATGGTCCCTGCAATCTGGTACGGAATTGCACCGCACCAGCGCTGACTGTGCCCAGCAACCCCACAGGGACGTGAGGCTGTCGGGTTGATGGTGTGTCACAGCACACCAGAAAACCCAAACCCTGGTGGTAAACAAGGCAACCTTCAAGTCTGCCTGGTAGGCTGCACATGAACTGTCTTCCTCAGACATGTGGCGGCAGCGTGGTACAGTGGTACTTGACTAAGAATTGCTTCAGTATACATCCAGCTGTAAAAATGGATAGTATGTAAAATGCTAAAAAGTTGGGTAAGTCGCTCTGGATAAGAGTAATGTAACATGTCCATGTGACCCTGACTTGCAAACTGCGGTGGGTTAAGAAGCAGCGGCTGACATCACACTTGGGATGACCCTCGGATCGCACACAGGACAACCTGAACTCTTCCAAATCGACAAGCTGAAGGTAGTGGCAATAGGCGCTGATGCATACAATTGGTAATTCCAATTTGTGGAGAAAAGCCTGTAGCCTGGTTATTTTATTGCAATCATGTTTTGCAAACGGTTGTGTACCTTTAATTAACTGGATTGTTCTCCGCTTGTTGATATAGTAACAGCTTGAGACCACAGGACTAGAACAGAACTCAATACGCCTGAAATTCTCCCCGTAATTCGCCCTGGGGCTCCAGAGTTCTTGCGGCCTGCAAGCTTTCTGGAGTGGGAGGAAACGGCACCTCCTGGTGGCAGGGCGATGGGATCACCGGTGGCTTAAGCTCAGTTTAAATTTTTATTTTATTTTATACTATTATTTTTATATATATATATATATAAATAATAGTATAAAATAATTTATATATATATATATTTAGGACTTTTCAGCTTTATTGGACAGCACAGTGTAGAGAGACAGAAAGAATGTGAGGGAGAGAGAGGGAGAGACACGACAAAGGATTCAAACCGCCAGCTGGCATTGAGCATGTGCTCTTCCAGGCTACGCCACCAAGCCCTTGCTTAAGCTCAGAGTTCCTGATGGGGTCCCGCTCTTTGTACCAATGAAAGATAAGGAGGCACTTTGTGCAGAATGTCCAAATTGTAACTAATTCATGAACCCAGATGGCAGGTGCTAACTGGTGTACAGCCCTCCCCACTGCATCCGTTCTTATTTCTCTCACCCTCCTTCTTCCTGCATTACCTGCAGATGAGATTACTCATCTAGGTCCACATATGCATCACTATGTGCTCACCATAGGCAGTATTTGGTAGTCAAATTGTTTGCAGATTTTCACAGTACTGCCCTGGCCCCACCTTCCCCCAACCTTCCGCTGAAATCCTGTCCTCAGCTGCTGATTGGCTAATTTGGTGGTTCAGCTGCTGATTAGCCCACATGCAGTGACTTTGGCTCAGGTTCAGCTCTCATAGGTCCTGGCCTCCCAGCCACACCCCCAGTCCCTTTCTCCAAAGGAATAAAACTTACCTAAATATGGGCGGCAGTGTAGTATAATGGTTAAGAAACTGGCCTTGTAACTGAAAGTTTGCAGGTTCAATTCCCAGGTAGGACACTGCCGTTGTACCCTTGAGCAAGGTACTTAACATGAATCGCTTCAGTATATATCCAGCTGTATAAATGGATAATATATGTAAAAATAAATGCCAAGAAGTTGTGTAAGTCGCTCTGGATAAGAGCGTCTACTAAATGCCTGTAATGTAAATATAACAGGCATTCAGATGCTTTGTAAAAAAAAACTGTACCTCATACAATATGCATGAGAATGAGCCTGGAGCGAGCCATAGGAGTTTGGCCACCAGCTGCATGTTCTCCTGGGGCGTAGGTGGAAGTGAGAAGCAACACTTGATATGTGCGTGCGTGCGTGCGTGTTCGCGTGTGTTCACCCTGTTGGGCATGGCTCTTCATTTGAATGAAAGGAGGCCTACTTTTTCTGCTTCCTGTAGGTCAGGGGTAGGCAACCCTGGTCCTAGAGAGCCGCAGGGTCTGCTGGTTTTTGTTGTTACTCACCACTTAATTGGTCAATTAGAGCAGTTGATTACACAGTTAACTCACCTCACCTGGTTTCTTTGGTCTAATTAGTTGCTGTGTTTAAGGTGAAAACAAAAACCAGCAGACCCTGCGGCTCTCTAGGACCAGGGTAGAGTGCGGATCGGGCCGCATATTTCTGTCCGAACCCGACCGAGCCCGAGATAGTAGTAACCGAGCCCGACCCGAACCCGACAGGAATTCTGCTTTTTATGTCCGAACCCGACCCGAGCCCGACGCAGTTAATGTAAGGCACTGAAGCGCTGACATTGTGTTTCCCTGTCACGCAGTTGTTGTTACCATGGTTACAGCTTCTCTGTTTAGTGGTCACTGGGCACCTAAATGACCGTCAAAAGGCATTGTTTTATTGGTAGATAACAGATACACACACAATATTCGGTATCATTTTTATTTATTTCACACTATATTTTCACCAAAAACAACTTGAAGCACCATGTGAAGTAAGCTAACCCATCCTAATTAGTACAGTAATACCTTGACATACAAGTTTAATTCGTTCCGTGACCGAGCTCGTAACTCGGTTTACTCGTATATCAAATCAATTTTCCCCATTGAAATTAATTTAAATACCATTAATCCGTTCCAGCCCCCCAAAAACACCCTAATTTCTTTGTTACGTAGTTATAAAAATGAGAAATGTATTTATAAATAATAAATAATTAATACAAAACATAATACAAAGATAATAAAATAGAATATAAAGAAATAAACTGGTTCTAAACTTAATTGCTACATTATTATTATTCACTTACACTTAATCTTCATCAGTGACGTTTGCATCTTTTTCATTGATTTTTGGCTTTTTCGTCACGCTTTTCTGACTCTGGTGGTTTGTTTCTTCCTTCCCTTCAGAATTTTTCGGAAATGCGAATGCAATTTCCGAAATTGCATTCGCAATGCTCCGCTTGCTCGGCTCGTAACTTGGGTCTAGGCTCGTAATGCGAAGCAAGAAATTGTCCGAGCAACGGCTCGTAACTCGGAATAATCGTAAGTTAGTGCACTCGTATGTCAAGGTTTTACTGTAGTTCAAAAGTAAAATAGTTGTTCGGCCGCCGTGACCGAGCCCGACCCGAGCCCGAACGTCATTTTAAAAGTTTAGTCCGAACCCGGCCCGACCCGTCGGGTCCCGTCGGGTTCGGGTCGGGTATCCACCCTCTAGACCAGGGTTGCCTACCCCTGCTGTAGGTGGTCTGATCACCAACAAACACCACTTATTATGCATGAAAACTTCCCCTGTACACATCAAGTTTTGTTTTTGTGCTTGGCGAAGGTTGTTTGGAAACACTTAAAAGCAAGCCTGGGACCTTTGGCGAGTTTATTCTCCATCTGAAATAATTTTGCAGTCTTGAATTTTCGCTTAGGTTTTGAAATAAAGTCTAGCTTTTTGCTCTATTTTGAAATGGTGAAGTTTCACTCCTTCAGGTAGGCATCATTAGCCTGCTAACTGGAGGAAGGCTGCCTTTCCCTGTGTGGCACTACACTGCTGAGGGCAGATTTTAGGTCCGCTGGGTTTCTGACTGCACTTGAAAGAAAATTGATCTTAGCTTCTGCTAATTTTAAAATCATCTGTCTGGCTCATGTCAGGCACTTTGCTCACCCAATTATCCAGTCCACAGGTAGCAAAGGTCAATAAGCAGCCAGTCCAGCGAAGCTTTTCAGGGACCAGGCAGTGTAACATATTGGTTAGGGAACTGGGCATGTCACTCAGACATTGTGGTTTGATTTCCTATAGACGAGGTACTTAGTCTGAATTGCTTGCGTAAATATCCAGCTATATAAATGGATAGTAGGCTATGTGAAAATAAAAGCTGGGGAAGTCATTCTGGATAACAGAATTTTCTAAATTCTGGAATGTAATGTAATCTTGGAGATAATGGACAGCTCTGTGGAGACACAATACATATGTTGCCAATAGGCCTATTTACTCTGACATCTAAGGGGTGCAAGTGTATTTTTTTGGTTATTTGAGTTCCTCCCTAATTATGGGAATCCCCTCCTTCAGTATAATTAAGTTAACTTCCCTGGTCAGAACTGCACTCTTTGCCTCGTGGGCATATGCACGCGGAACACTCACAACTGGGCTTTTTGCTGAGGCTTATCGCTGAATTATTGAATGCGTTTCCTTTTATAGACTGTGATAGTGAGCGTGAGATTTTGATACATCAATGTATTTATTTTTTATACTTGGTAGCTACCGGGGACGGACTGGGACTAAAAAATGGCCCTGGACTTTTTGACCCATACCGGCCCACCACAACCGGCCTGCAGACACTCCACCGCCCCGTCGAGGCACACACAAACACACCAGCCCTTAATACCACCACTTTTATTGAACAATATCCCTTCATGTTCTGAAGCCTTGAGTAAAATATATGTATGATAGTTAGTCTAGAGTATTCACTAATGAGGAGAGAAGGAGGCTGACTGAAAGGAGATCATGGCACTGGCAGCAATCACTCGCAAATCACAGGCAGTCCTCTCTGGAACAAATAGAGGGGCCTGTGCAGTAAATAATTTAGGAAAGTTTGGATAGCATTGCTTTGGAATAGAGCTAGTTTAATTAGTGTGAGCTACGATAGGCAATATTGTTAGTTCATTGATTTTATATTGTATTGTTAATTAATTAGCTACGATAGGCAATATTGTTAGTTGTAACTTGGCCGCATTTTGATATCAATACTTTTAAAGGCAGGCCTAGTTTTTCCAAGTTGGAATTAAGGACTTACAGACAGTGCTTTGTAGGCTATGCGTGAGTAACTTGGCTTTTTTTTTTAACGTTGAAAACATATTTTTTGGTGAGATATCACTTCTATGTGTTTGGTAGCTAACTAATGATGATAATGTATGAAGATAATGATATCAAGAGTTACATGCATACAGAATACATGTAGACACACGCATGCATTGTAGCTCAAAGAAAGACATAGGTGTGAATTTTGTGCTTTAGCCTACCATGAAGTACAACTAAATTAAAGTGTTTGCAGTAATTTTAACTGCATGACGGTACATAGCCTATTTGAACGGTATAAACTTTGCACCTAGTGGTTGAGACGTATCCATCTCAATTACAGCATTTTTGTTAGTGTAAAATTATGAACTACAGCTTTAAGAAAATCCCGTAAATTTTGACTTCCGATCGATCGATCTTGTCGCCACACCCACAGACTGTAAAATATGTTTAGGAAACCAAGTACTTACCAGTATATTCAGCTACAGCTGTTTTCTGATTAACCCTGAAGAGTTTATCTTGTTACAGTTCACCGTACAGTCCACATTTCCACAGCGACCACCTATCGCGCTAAAATACGTTGCTGTTATTGTGTAGAAACACACGCGCTTTTGTACGTTTAAAAAAAAAAAAAAAAAAAAAAGTATTTAAATACATTACTTATATTATGTATGTTGCGACAATTTTTTCAGAAGTTGAACTATCGATGACTTTTGATGTTACTGATGTCACGCCTTGGCGCTCAGGTGATGTTATGGAGTGGACAAAAATAATTGGCTGGGAGAGGGGGGAGACGGACAAATTTAAAGAATTTTTTGGGAGAAAGAAATATCAGATGTGAAACCCTCCCCTCCAAATGCATTGGGCCGGCAAGTTAGAGCCACACAGCACTTTATTTAGCAGGGTTTTATATATATATATCAGAGGAGGTTTCTCTAAGACAACAGGTGAAGCAGTGCTTCACCAAAAAAAGGGTGGAAAAAGAATATGCATTTCACACAATCACACACAACATAGGCTTTCTTTAATATTGAATCATCACCGACTTTCGACTTTCCCTTGTGAAGCTAAAAAAAGTGCTTAGATTCAAAAATATACAGTGGGGACGGAAAGTATTCATACCCTTTCACTTTTTGCACACTTTATTGTGTTGTAGATTTCATTTTAAATGGATAAAATTGCCATTTTTGCCGATCAATCTACACTCAATAACCCATAATGACGAAGTGAAAACATGGTTTTAGAAATTTTTGCAAGTTTATAAAAAATCTAAAACTGAAATCTCTCATTTACATAAGTATTCATACCCTTTGCTTTAACGTATTTTTAAAGTATCATATTTAATGTTTGGTCGCCTATCCTTTGCATGCTGTTACTTCCTGAAGTCTGTGACCCATAAACATCAAAAGACTCTCGATATCTTATTTTCAGGTACTGTTATAAGCGATACTATAACCTCTCTGCATTTGAATTGATCTCTATGGGAATTGGGGGGTGAGACTAGATTCAGCTGTAAATTAGGCTGGCACAGTATGGAACACATGACTGGCTAAATGGCTGTAAGTCATCAAGGGTCTGATGTATCAAACGAACCCCAAACCATCACTCTGCGGCCAGATATTTAATTGAATTGAATTGAATTGAATTTATCTTTATTTCGAACATGATTTAAAAACAAAAAACAAAAAGACGAATAACAAAAGTACATTTATCACTGTTCGAAAAGGAGTAGGATGAAGCCTAAGCTTATCATGCCCTACCCCTATCCTTCACTTCCGAGTAAGAACATTAATTTATACTTAAATTACCTAATAAATAGTATAAATAGTAATAAATAGTATCGAACGAGCCCCAAACCATCACTCTGTTGCCAGATATGAAGTAGATGTGGATGGATCCCTTTAAGGGTTGTTTCTCCTGACTTTTTTCCCCATAGAGTTCTATAGGAAAATTTGTCAGGAAAAATAACCCTTGCAGTGATCCATCCACATCTACTCCATATCTGGCAACAAGAGTGATGGTTTGGGGCTCGTTCGATAGCTCAGACCCTTGATGACTTACAGCCATTTAGCCAGTCATGTGTTCCATACTGTGCCAGCCTAATTTACAGCTGAATCTAGTCTCACCCCCCAATTCCCATAGAGATCAATTCAAATGCAGAGAGGTTATAGTATCGCTTATAACAGTACCTGAAAATAAGATATCGAGAGTCTTTTGATGTTTATGGGTCACAGACTTCAGGAAGTAACAGCATGCAAAGGATAGGCTACCAAATATTAAATATGATACTTTAAAAATACGTTAAAGCAAAGGGTATGAATACTTATGTAAATGAGAGATTTCAGTTTTAGATTTTTTATAAACTTGCAAAAATTTCTAAAACCATGTTTTCACTTCGTCATTATGGGTTATTGAGTGTAGATTGATCGGCAAAAATGGCAATTTTATCCATTTAAAATGAAATCTACAACACAATAAAGTGTGCAAAAAGTGAAGGGGTATGAATACTTTCCGTCCCCACTGTATACACACACACACACACACACATGCATACAGATGGGCGACAAATTAAAGGACAAGACCAATATAAAGTGTCTTAGTAAGGTGTTGGGCCACCACAAGCCACCAGAATAGCTTCAATGCACCTTTGCATAGATTCTACCTCTAGTCCAGCATAGGTTCTAGTTTACTGGACTCTGAACTCTACTGGAGGAATGGAACACCATTATTCTTAAAGATATTCCCTCTAAGGGGACAAGTGAACCCAAACCATGCCAGGAAAATGCCCCCCACAGCATAACAGAGCCACCAAATCCCCTCACTGTAGGGGTTTTTCCTTTAATTTGTCACCCATCGATATTCCTTTCTTCTGTTGCTTTTTCAGTACAGTGAACATTGTGTGATACAGAAATGGTTATGGACACACATATCTGTTCATGGCTCATTCCAGCTGCATGTCCTGGGAAATTCAGTCCACGTTGCACAGATAAGGGTGTGAGGAATTCTTGTCGTTCTCCCATACTCTGTCATGGATCTTGCCTTCCTTCCCTTATCTCCACGTTCTCGTTATTCTTTTTTGTCGTTTACCGGTAATCTATCGGATTTTCCTGTGTTCCACTACGGGTTTTGCTTTCGCCTCATCATTAGTGAGTTCACCTGTCATTTATTTCCGCTCACTATTTATACCCCGCTTCCTGCCTCTCTCGTTGCTTCCATGTTATTCCACTTAACATTCGAGCCGGTAAAGAGGTAAAGGAAATTAGTTAGAGAGCTAGTTTAAAAAGAAAGGGTTTAGAAAGAAAGGGTTTAGAAAGAAAGCAAGTTTCTTTTCGCTCTCATTTCAGAGCAGAGGCTTTCTCGTTTCTTTCGTTTTACACTCTGACTTACGGGTGCTCTTACCCAAGAAGTTAGGGTCTTTTGAATTCTCGGTTTCCTTTCATTTCGCTCCACAAACGGGAGTAAGATAAGCGTGTCTGCTTATTTCCTTTGTTCTTCTACGAGCGCTCTAACGGCTTTGGTCCCAGTGAAAGGGATCTTAATAGTTTTATTTTCTTTGTTCGTTCACTCCACAAACGTTGTTAGATAAGCGTGTCCGCTTATTTCCTTTGTTCTTTTACGAGCGCTCTAACTGCTCTGATCCCAGTTAAAGGGATATTAATAGTTTTATTTTCTTTGTTCGTTCGCTCCACAAACGTTGTTAGATAAGCGTGTCCGCTTATTTCCTTTGTTCTTTTACGAGCGCTCTAACTGCTCTGATCCCAGTTAAAGGGATATTAATAGTTTTATTTTCTTTGTTCGTTCGCTCCACAAACGGAGTTAGATAAGCGTGTCTGCTTATTTCAGTTGTTTTGCTCGCATATCGAGTTCCTCGCCTTTTTCGTGAGGTTATTTTGTGTTCTCATTATTCTCCCTCTCCACTACGGATTATTGTCCGTTTCAGTGGTGTTCGTTGAACACTTAAAGAGTCCGTATCTGTCGTATCTGTACCCGACCTCCAATATTTCCTCTGTGTCTCTGGCACAGAGAAACCCCTACATACTCAAAACTTTTTAAAACCATTTTGCCTCATCAAACACAATATGTGCATTTGTGAGTTGTATTCAGCTTGTGGTATTTTCAGGATGTAATGTTGTATTGTACTATCCCATTACAATGCTCCAACCTTGAAATGCTGAGGAAAATTATATCAAAATAATATGGGACAAAGTAATACCAGCCTCCTCTTCATGCATATCCAGGAGAAATGCTTTTACTATATAATAATAATCAGATGCAAAACTGCAGACATTTATGTGAGTGAAATACAATAGGCTTGTGTAATTCAAAATAAATGCAACATTTATATTATGTTCAGAACAAGGAATAATTATTCTGGTTCTCAAAAAGAATGCACTTCCTATTTTGACCTCAGGTGCACCAATAATGGGTTTCTGTGCGCCACACTCTCTGCCAGCTGGGAGCGTTGTTTATGCCCTTTGAGCTCTAGTTCAGCAGGTGTAAAGGTAGGTTCTCATGCCACATTCACACTCACGCCTGAAGAGTTTATCTTGTTACAGAGACTATTCACACTCACGCCATGGAACATTTACAGTGAACCCATGAAGAGTGAGGGAAATAGTTCCTCATGTTTATAAAACATCACCTTTCTGGAGATTTGATACAGATGCTGTCCAACTGTAAATATTCCTCTTTTTTCACCATCATAATGACACAGTTTAAACAGGATAAACAGGAGATGGAGTGATCTATACAGAATTAAACGTTGATATATTTGCCTAGAAAAGTGGTCATGCGTGTCGCGGACAATCATCCGATCGCGGACAAGGGGGATTGTGATCGCAGACTGTTGTCTGGGGGTGGAATGCGATCGCGTACCAGGGAGGGGGAGGGAACATGCTTCAGCATATTGGTGCGAGTCTGTGTACGTGCTGAGTGTTGATGTGTTCCAATGTTTAACGGGTCATTATGGGAACAACCATGTAGTTCAGGCATGTGCAGAGGATGTTAGAGGGGCAGAGGCCCAAATTCATAAAAGGGCACGCCGGCGATTTTTGCAAATAATAAAATAAATATATGCTTGGAATGAAGGAATATTAAAATGTATGTATTCAAGGTTTTTCCTGGCAGATAATATTGTTTCTGGCAGTACGTAGGCTATGCGAACGCACGCAGCAAATTTCTGTTCCATAAATTGTACCGTAAATACAGTTTTTGGAGTATATATGTAGGCTATGGTTGTAAAGTACTAGTAGGGTTGTGTTCAGGAGTTAGGTTTTAGAAATGAAAAATAATTGAATATTATACCAATTACGATATTTTGATAGCGCACAAATAGAAAAATAAATAAAGAACACTCAATCACTGACTGGGAAGAAACAGAATTGTGGGTCTTATATACACATAGGAAAGGGAGGGGTAACAAACGACGTGGGGTTAACACATTAGGTAAACAATAAATCAATCACGAGAACATAACGAAAACATGGAAGGGACTCGGAAACATGCATAACAAACAATGGGCTCGAATAGGAGCGGAGTGTGCACAGTAATCAAGAGAGGTGAAGTCTAAGTACAAACAGCTGGAGCGAATTACAGAGGTAGCTCAGGACCAGTTAGAAATGCGAGTAACAAAGATAAAGCGGAGAAGCTGGTTAAATGTTAGTATCTAGCTATAAGACAGACAGTTAGTTGTTAGTATACAGTTATGTTAATTGGTTTTAGTAAAGTGCACGTAACTAATAAAGCACCCGAGTGATTGTTACCGCGAGTTAGTAAAATATACAATTATACAGGGAAGGAAATCAGGAAGTAGCAGAAAACGAAACTTCGGAAATACAGCGTTAACCCACAAAAACTCCCGAAGTCACCCGAATAGTGCATGCAGGAGACTGGGTAAACAAACACACAGATGAGACTCGGACAACCCATGAACAGAGGGGAATGCAATGATGAAATGAAAAATAATAAATCCAGAATAAATATCAAATAATAATACAAACAGATGTACAGAACATAACAGGTAGCCTAATTCAAAATTGGAGCGTGTTCCATCCAACTCGCTGCGTACGCTATGTCTTTCTACTGAGTCGCCTCAAAGATTTAGGTTGCACTCTGCCACAGAATAGCTGAGCCTCATTTCTATACAGTTGAGGGTTCTGCTTGTTCTACTCATCTCCTAGTACTGAAATCTTGAAGGCGACTAGTACAGTATACATCGCCATCCGCTAGCCGAGAGACCATATTGCACCCAAACAATTTAATTCATTTGGATATTAATTTATTTGCCGTTTTCCCCATTATTGTCATTTTGGCGGTCCGTGAAATAATTTATTTAAAACAAGCCCATGACTGAGGTTGGTTCAAACACTGCTACGTGACAGTTAATTAATGTGGTGAGATGGGACCGTTCTTTTAAGTTCAGTGGATGGGACACAAGAACTCGACAATATTCCACTGATTCCCACATTACTAGCAAAATATATAAACGCTAACGATAGCTAGTTGGCACATTTTGAGCTGCCAAATAGTGTCAAGCAATTTCTAAAGCGCATTAATAGCAATATAAAACGAAAATTAACAGTATATTTATACTTTGTTTGGCTACATACCTGATGTCTGCCTCAAAGTAACTCATCACACTGACTGACTCACGACTGTCGAGTGCCTATGCATGCGTATGCGTGCAATTTTGCGTGCGTGCGTTCTTTCACCATAGAAAGGCTCGGTGCCCACACAGTGCTCGCCGCTGCGGCGGAAACCAAGAGGGAGGCTAGCGGTAGAGGGCATCGCCGGGGAGCACCACTCTCCCGACCTGATATTTTGATTAAATCAATATATCTGTTCGGCAGGGCAGGCTGTGCGCAAACAGGAATTTATTTATTTATTTATATATATATATATATATTATTTTTAAAAAACATTTATTTTACTGAAAAAGGGCACTGCTCTATAGCAGGCCAAACGGCAGGTGCTCAAGCCCCCTTTGAGGTATATGTGTGCACGTGCCTGATGTAGTTTAAATACCATGTATTCTTGCGCCCATTGCAAGTGAACTGGGAGTGTGGCCAGGATTATTTCTGGCATTTCTATCTTGAGCTAGCAAAAAGCACTTGCGCTAAAACCACCACAAACCTGATCTAAAGTCATGTCGCAGTTGTTCTCTGGGATGTCACCCGTGAAGCACATTGTATTATATCTGGTGTTATTCATTTGAGAGAAGGCAGCTCAATTGAAATGGTACCGCCATAGTGATGAGTTGTCAAGCAATATAAACCTGTTTTAAATGGCCACCAGCTCTTTTCTGCCTATAGCTGGTCAGTTGATGTGGTCAGTGTTAAACAACTCAAAAATGGCCTAGCTCAACAGGTAAAGCAGGGGTTCGATTTTCACAGGTAGAAAAAAAATTGTGGGTTTGCTTCACCAAAAAGTTTGGTCAGCAGCCGCCACTGATATATATGCCTAGCCTATATATTTTTTGCGTTGCATCGGCCCAAATTGTCCATCGGCCCACCGGGAAAACTCTCGGTACTCCAGATGGCCAGTTCGACCCTGGTAGCTACAACTGTGGGCTGGTTGGATATTTCAGCAGGCTACGGCATTTTAGAGCAATAGATGGTAGTATTGAACTTAAAACTGGTAAAAAAACGTGTAAATCCATCAAAGAAGACCCACCCATACACACACACAAACCATGTGTAAGAATACTTTCTATTTGTAATGTAGACCGATACATGCATGTGTTCAGTAACTTGAATTGGGCTACTTTTTTAAACGAAAAGAAAATACCCATCCTCAGTTCATGTCTGTCGCCTGTAGCGGTCGTGAGTCTCTGGTCTTAATCTCAAGCACCATATAGGCTATTCTACGATGCTGAAACCTACATTCAATACAAATTAAATTATATTTTGAAAATATTTTCACTGCAATATGCTATGTTTTTGTACAGTCGTGAGTCAGTCAGAAATCCAGTTTTTTTTTTTGCATGATAAAAGCCAGGGCTTCTGAGTTATGCGCAATGACCCTCAAGGCCGTACCGAATCATAGGGCCTATCCCTCACTGGCTCTCTAGGCCAGGGTTAATAATTCAGCAAGAGTTGCCATGGTGGTATCCATGGAAACATCCTACACCACGCGCCAAGAGTGGAAGGTAACGCCCACACTTATTGTTTGGTGTTTGCGATGCATATTCATCGCAGTAGGAAAGCTAATGCAGAAATGCTAGGGCAACCCTCCCCACTCCAGACATTCATTCATTCATTCTTAACTGAGCTACAGTGCACAGAACAAAAACATAAACTCTCCTGGCCTTCAGGTCAATCCCGCTGCTCTGATGGTCTCATCTGATTTTATTAGAACAGCTGATTGTGTGATTTCAGGATTCTTGTCATACTAGTTAGACTGATAGCGGTAGTTAGTAACAGAAACCGTCCAATGGCACCCAGCTGCAGGCGTGGAGCGCCGCAGTTTTAGACAATGCATGCACAGTTCATAGAAACAAAAACATTCAATATAATTATTGCATTAATCATATTATAGCCTACTCAACTATAGATATAGGCTAACATAATTCCTTTGTCAATCCGGTTCCCGGTACATCCGGTTAATACAGTAAGTAGGCAGCAAATATATCTATCTTTAGATATAGTCTAACATAATTTATTTGTCAACCCGGTTTCCGTTATGTCCGGTTAATACAGTAGAGCCGTTTGAACCGCATCTTTGAGCCGCGATTTTCTTTATTTCAGCATCGCGAGCTGGAATTAGAAGCCGTTTCAGACAGCAGCCACTATCTGATAACAAATTAGGCAAAATACATTTGTGAACTAGTCTTGATATTTTATTCAGACCCAAATCATCTGAAAAAGTAGGCAGCAAATATATCTATCTGTCGATATAGGCGAACATAATTCCAATTAAAAACACAGAACTCTATAATAACAGTTATGTGGTTAAAAGCTGCATCATAGCCATAATAGCGCGGATGTTACGTTTATGTCATGTTTATGCCATGTTTCATGTTTAGTGTTTGTCACAGTTTATTTTCTGTTTATGTTACGATGCAGTTCATGGTTTGCATACATATTTCCATGTTTTTCCGCAGCCTTGCGTTCATGTTGTTTCTTATCTTGCAGTCACTCACACTTCCCTAATTGTTTAATTCTCCCTTGTCTAGTTACTAATATACTAACATTAGATCAGGATTGGGTAATACTAACTATCTAACCATGTGTTCATGTTTACCTTACGTTTCTCGTGCATGTTGATTACTAATTTACTAACGCTAGGTCAGGATAGGTTAACTACTAACGATTTACTAATTGCCTCGTTACGTGTCTCATTTTCTCAAGCTGTTGTGAATTTCCTGCTGCTCTCAAGCTAAATGTTTGCACCTGTCTACACCTGCATTTAAGCTCAGTGTTCATGTCTGTTCGTTGCGAAATTGTTGCCTTAGTTTACTATTGTCACTCTTGAGCGTTTTTCCATTGTTTTGACCACCATTATTGATCTAGCCTGTTTATTGTTTCCACTGCCTGTTTTTGACCACGAGTTTTGCCTACTGTATGTTTGTACCTCTGCCCCGCGGATAGGACTTCGGTCTGACTCCCGCTACGCCCCACGACTACGAACTTTGCTTTTTCCCTGTTTTGTACTTCTGCTCCGCTGACAGCTACTCTGGTTAACGAACTCTTGCATGGATACCGATTTCGAGACTGCCTTCTCCCTCGGTACTGTATCTTTGGTCTGGCTGGATTTATTGGTTTTTGGACTTTGCTTGTGTGACTACGTTTTTGGATTTCCCCATAATAAAGCCCTTGCGGGTATTTATTATCAAGTCAGTGTTCTGAGTCGTGCATTACGGGTCCAACCCGCACACATCCGTCTCAGTGGAGCTTTCAAAACCACACAGCAACAGCCAAATACAGCTGTATTGAAAAGAATTTGAGGCCTCTGTGTTGTGTTTTTAAACTCGAGTAGGCTTGTTCCTAGTAAATGTTTTGTTCCATAAAATCAATGATTCCTTAACTCTCATATTAACATAGTTTTCCACTAGCCTATATACTACAACAACATAATAGAATTCCTGAAATTCAGTTATGGCTTTTGGTTTTGGTGTGCCACCACAAGATTTGCGGTGGCCCCATCTGGCCACCCCAATGAAAAATTTCTGGTGGCGCCACTGACTGTAGCTACGTATCATAAATCTGGAAACCGGATTGACAAATAAATTATGTTTGACTATATCATTTATTTGTCAATCCGGTTTCCGTTATGTCCGGTTAATACAGTAGAGCCGTTTGAGCCGCATCTTTGAGCCGCAATTTATTTTTATTTCAGCGGCGCGAGCTGGAATTAGAAGCCGTTTCAGAAAGCAGCCACTTGCTGATAACAAAGTAGGCAAAATAAATTTGTGAACTAGTCTTGATATTTTATTCAGACCCAAAAAATCTGAATAAGTAAGCAGCAAATATATCTATCTTAAGATATAGTCTAACAATTTATTTGTCAACCCGGTTTCCGTTATGTCCGGTTAATACAGTAGAGCCGTTTGAGCCGCATTTTTTTATTTCAGCGGCGCGAGCTTAACTCTCATATTAACATGGTTTTCCACTAGCCAATATACTAAAACAACATAATAGAATTCCTGAAATTCAGTTATGGCTTTTGGTTTTGGTGTGCCACCACAAGATTTGCAGTGGCCCTATCTGGTCACCCCAATGATACATTTCTGGTGGCGCCACTGACTGTAGCTACATATCATAAATCTGGAAACCGGATTGACAAACAAATTATGTTAGCCTATATCTTTAGATATAGTTTAACATAATTTATTTGTCAATCCGGTTTCCGCTATGTCCGGTTAATACAGTAGAGCCGTTTGAGCCGCTTTTTAAAAAAAATTTATAGGTCTTTTGTATCCTTTGTCTCGTTAATGTGTTACATTCTTTACATTTTTTAATCCTTTGTGTCGATTGTATCCGTTAATGTTTGTCATTAGTGGTAGTCAGTGTTGTGATGGTAGTGCTTGTGTAACTTTTGTGTGATTCTATCCCAGCTAAATCTATTGGTGAATCGATTGGCTCTTAATTGGTGTTGTGGACACATGGCAACTAAAACTAAGCATTAGTCGATGAAGAATTCAAAGACAAAGCAAATGACAACGAGCCAAACCTGCATTGTGTTAATAAGTCTATGGGTAAGCGATGGAAGAACGTAACCACGCGGGTTCAGGAAAAAACTAATTAGCCGCTTTGTAAAAAAAAAAAGAAAGAAAACGCTGTTTTTTGCCGTTTGTTACCAGCAGACACTAGCTGATTGAGCCGCATCTTTGATAAATTTGTGAACTAGTCTTGATATTTTATTCAGACCCAAATCATCAATAACAACGCGGAAACCCTTAACCCTTAAAACTAAATAAAAACCGTATGTTACACATAGCCTAGTCTATGATAACTGTGGACAAAACGGGCTCAGAAGAATGTAGCCTAATAAAGCAGGGATATAAGTAGGCTATAATAAAATGTTATTATAATAAAATCTGCTAAATGACTGTAATGTAATGTAATGTATATTGTTGTCCATGATTATGCTTTTTTGTTTTGTTTTTCATTTTTGGACATACATTTTCGTTTACAAAAAAGACAGCAGCCACTTGCTGATAACAAAGTAGGCAAAATACATTTGTGAACTAGTCTTGATATTTTATTCAGACCCAAAGCATCTGAATAAGTAGGCAGCAAATATATCTATCTATATATTTAGGCTAACATAATTCCTTTGTCAATAGGTGTGATGTTAAGGATGGCAGCTTCTCCTGCGTTGCACCCGGAGAAAAAACACTTGACGGAGACGATGAACTGTTTAGCCCCGTGGCTTAGTTTATTTCTTTTGCACTGCTGACACTTCTTTCTCTCAGCAGAGTTGACATGTGAACTAAACATCAGGTGGGCACACCCCTCTTGATTAACAGTGATAACGCAATCATGCGTCCTTACTTAGCGCTTCAGCGCCTCACAGTGGCATAATAATAATACTGCACCCCCAGTGAACTTATGTACAGAACAGTACAGCCTGACACAAATTGTATAGCAACTGAGGACACGTAAACATTTACTCCTAACAATAGGGTTCCCGGTACGTCCGGTTAATACAATAGAGCCGTTTGAGCCGCATCTTTTTCTTTCAGCGGAGCGAGCTGGAATTAGAAGCTGTGGGTAATCACACAATATTGATAACAATAGTCACAAGGAGGTAGGGAGGGGTCGAGAGAGGTGCAGCTTGAAGAGGTGAGTCTTCAATCTGCCCTTGAAGGCAGTCAGACTTTCTGCTGTTCTGACCTCCACGGGGAGCTCATTCCACCACCGTGGGGCCAGGACAGACAGACGTCGAGACCGGGTGCTAGTATGAAGAGGGGGGGGTACCAGTCGTCCTGAGGAGGCGGAACGCAGGGATCTGGCAGGTGTGTAGGGTCTGATGAGCTTTTGGAGGGATGGAGGGGCAGATCCTCGGACTGCCTGGAAGGCAAGCACCAAAGTTTTGAATTTGATGCGAGCCATCACCGGTAGCCAGTGGAGGTCAATGAGCAGGGGGGTGACATGGGAGTGTCGGGGGAGGTTGAAGACCAGGCGCGCTGCTGCGTTCTGGATAAGCTGAAGGGGTCTAATGGCCGATGCTGGCAGGCCAGCCAGGAGAGAGTTGCAATAGTCCAGACGGGACAGCACCATCGCTTGGACCAGGAGCTGGGTTGAGTGGGTGGTGAGGAAGGGGCGGATTCTCCTGATGTTGTACAGGAAGAACCTGCATGCCCGGGTTACCACTGCGATGTTCTCGGAGAGGGACAGCCTGTTGTCCATCACGACTCCGAGGTTCCTGGCACAGGGCGTTGGGGTCAGTGGAGTGTCTCCTAGGGAAATAGAGAGATTGAGAGGGGGAAAGGTTAGAGTAGGAATGTAGATGAGCTCAGTCTTGCCTGGATTGAGCTTGAGATGGAAAAATGAAGCTCACTGAGTCTCTCTCCCTTTCTGGTCTTGCTCTCTCTCTCTATTTTGTCACACCATCTTCTCTGTCCTTGTAGAACAGACCAGCGGGTGCCGTCGCCCGAGGCCGCTGTGAACGGTCCGGCGTGATGCCCCGCCCCCCCCCAAGGCAGCTCCGGTCCCGCCCACAGCGCACAGCTCTACTCCAGGAGCCTCCAGTAGGGGGCAGTGCAAGCTCAACAAAACTTTTTCATTTTGTTTATATACTATTGTTCATATGAGCTGATCTGTCCGCTCCCGCCACTTAAATGTAATAGTAATGTTGCTATAGTTACGATGATTGTATGAATAAAGTATTTTATAAAAAATAAAAAAATGTATACAGAAACTAAAAATATATAACGGAAATATACCAATTGGAACACATAGTTTGGCCAAAAATAATTAAGCTGTTGATAGGGTTACCTCTCGCACAAAATCGCATATTTAATTTCCTTCAAAGTTAAAGCAACATCTACTATGAAATATGTTAATCTGAAACTTAAGTTGGTCTTTTCTTTTCTTATATTAAGATGATTATTAGGGAAACATAATTTAAAATATTCAACGAAGGTTTTTTTTTGCTACAGGTATTATTTGTAAATGTTACTTGTATCCTTGAAAACACGAGCAAGATTTGACAACCTTTGGTATAGTTTTGAACTTTATTTATTATTGAGAATAGTTGATAATGTTACGTTACTAAAAGCCATACACTTGTTCTCCAGCTTGATGATATTAAACTGTGCGATTGTAATGGGTTGAGCTTCCACCAGTAAGTTTGGCCACGCCCCGTAATCACCGAGAGTGAGAACAGGTGACACTTGCATAATCACCGTGAGTGAGAACAGGTGACACTTGTATACTTCCTAGTCTAACAGATCATTTAAAAGGAGTAGTGTGCAGGTAGTGACAGACTCGACCCGCTTTGTCTCAACCCCGTTGTGTGGAGAGTGTTTGTAGTTGGACTGGAGGTAGCGTGAGCCCTTTCCTGGGCATTCGTACAGCTGTACATGAAGAATGGTTTGGTCACCGTTACGCGTAGCTTCCAGGTATGCCACTCTTCGTGCCTAGTTAGGTTGGTACATCTTTCAAATGTTGAAATGGTACAGGTTCATCTAGTGGGCGCTTTTATTCAAGCAATATACCGAGTAATATCACAACATATGATAGGTAATATTGTATGCTTCTCATAATAGGAATGAGGACTCTGATGATGGTGACGTCCCACATGACCTAGTTCTGCTGTAATTGCACAGGTAATGCAGTATGGCTGCCTGGTTGGTTTTCCTGCAGCCAATTGTTGTAATTAATTTAAGTGGTTAATATTGTGTTCTTTGTCCTATCAGGAGGAGCTCTGTGCCACTGCTGTTTTTGTCTGTTAGTTAGTTTTGGGTTACCTTTTCATTAATTGGTTTAGATTATTTTCTGACACAGAAGATCCTTATTTGTTTCTTTTGACCTCTAATTGTTTCTGTTGTAAACCAACTGTGTGGCTAACTAATAAGGGGTTCTGATAGGCTAGCGCTGGGTTTCTTGCCAGTAACAGGACAGTTGGGTGGCTATATTCCTGCAGGTGGAGGCTTCACTTTGGGGCTTCTATTGCATGCTACCATTGCTTTGTTTTATAATCGTGTGCCTCTTCTATTTAGTGTGACTGAGTGTGAGTAATTGTTTCTAGTGCATGATATCTGCTTGTAGTCTAACCCGTGTGCTTTGCTTGTTTTGCAGTGTGAGTGCAAACTAATGGTGTATTTCTTATCTAGCCTACTGGTGGTGGTGAAGTGCTTACTCCCTCCCCTTCACTCCCCTCCTCCTGTAGACTTCCCTGGCACCCTCCCCCTGTCCTGGTAATGTGCCCAGTGTAGGAATATCTTTTAAATTGAAAATCTATTTTTATAAGTAACGTGGATCCATTTTACCTTGTCTCATCTGTGAACCAATGAAGTTATACTGTTTGAAACTGGAAACCCACGTCTCTGCTCACTCTCTTTACTAAAGAACTTGTGTAGTAATTGGGTAATCTCTGGGTGAAATTCCCAGAGTGGCGTAGTTGGGATCTAGCAGTCTGGGGCTCATACGTGCCCCGGTCACACAAATAAAATACTTTGGCACTTATATCCAACAATTGGTGCTACACAGCGTTAACCAATAAGCCAACAGCCGTCCAAAAGGCATGGTCAACAATTGTTGGTTAAATATAGGCCCACCATTCGCTTTTGTTGGTTAATGTCTGCGAAACATCCGAACTTCGTTAGCCACCTTTGGCTGAAAGACTGAAAGGGTGATTTAAAAAAATATCTGGCACTCTGCTTAGTGTAGGCGACGCCCATTTGGATATTTTTCAGCGAAATGTCATATTTTAGGTTGAAATAGTATCTGCGAGAAGGATATAATCCAAAGTGAAAATTGCTCCTGGTCACGCCCATTTCAATTAAATCTAGGCCATGTGCGAATCGAATTGAACTTTCAGTATGCAATCGTTCAAGAGTGGGGTTGTCTGCTTCAAGTGAATTTACTTGGTATTGTGAATTAGCGTGCAATTCATGACGGCGGGTCTTTATTTTATATATTTTTAAATCGCCGTGAAAGCACGCCGGAACGCCGTTGCCGGGGACGATGGAGCGTTGTTACCCCGGAAAGTGGCGCTACCGCAGTCCCCCCACCTCCCGATGCCCTCTGGGCTGTGCAGTTTCCTTGGTGACGGGACTCCGCTTTATAACTGGATGCCCAGGTATTTTCTGCGTCTTTCTCTCGCACCAGCACCAGTTTATTCCAGCTACGTGGCCGCACGTGGCTTCTGCCCCGGGGGGACGCTAGATGCTGTTCTGCAAACTAATTGCCTCCAAAATAAGTCTTGTTCAGCGAGGGGAGTTGCAGACATTACACAGTCAATGGAGGCAGTTATAAAGAAAGCCACAAACGGTAGGCACCCTGCAGGCTTTGGGTGTGCTTTAGACGATCTGA
This sequence comes from Ilyophis sp. 1 JC-2022, assembly GCA_022702515.1. NCBI lineage: Eukaryota > Metazoa > Chordata > Actinopteri > Anguilliformes > Synaphobranchidae > Ilyophis > Ilyophis sp. 1 JC-2022. The sequence continues at coordinate 34,061,341 of CM040399.1, read as the reverse complement.
CCGCAGCTTTCCTGGTTGGTTCCAAAAATGGGTAGGGAAAATAGGCCGTAAGGTGGGGACTAAGGAGAGAGAGTCGAGGCAAGTCACTAGTCGCGTGGGTTGCAATAGATTACTGTATGTAGCATATAGGCAGTTATTTTGATATGTTATTTCTTTTTATAAATGCCCAATTGGCCTAGTGTAGACATGTCGCTAGAACCACTGGAGGGCTGCTGTATCAGCTTGGTTTGGATTCCATAACCTGCACAAAAACGCCTTTGTAGAACATGACGGCCTCCCAACAAAACGTGTTTACTTTGATTCTATATTTGAACATAGGCCCAACAGTATTTTAACAGCTACGGAGACTCACCGTGGGCTAAAACATCTGATTGTTAGGTGGGTTCTGTTATAAAGCGGAGAATCACTGACGTGACCCAAACATTCGCTTTGGAAAATCTAAATTAGGTTTTTGACACTGTCAATTAAGTTTTATTGTCACAGAATTTGCTTTATAAAAAATCTTCTCAGTCTGCTTGCTTAGAACAGCCGTTATGCAATTGATCTAAATGTTTTCATCATAGCGGAAATATGTGTGGCGGCTGTGGCCTATATTAATTATGCTTTTGTACCATAAAACTCCGCTTTGCCTGCATTTTACTCCACGTGAAGCTCTTGGTACCCAAAAAATATATGGCTTGCAGTTTAAAAGTTTGTCCACAAGAGGGAGCAGGTGATCATTGTGTGTAAGTAGAATCCTGTAAACATGACTTGGAAGTGTACGCTAAACCTGAAGCAAGCTCATTTGATTAATTAAATTGCTTCTTAACCTTATTCTGGGTACAAGGGACCACTGATAAGGCTTGCAAAAACGACGCTATATTAAACCGTATATCACTAGTTATTAACTGAGATGGGGTTGCTTGATAAGCCTGTACATTTTCACTTTGAATCCTGGGTACACTAAACTGATGATTGTGAGGGCAGTTACAGATGGGGAGCCATGGAGGCAGGTGTGTTGAGCTGCAGGTGTTGACTGCTGTGGAAATGTAGAACTCTGGAGTCAGGTGTGATTTGTTTGCCTTATTCTCTTACCAAGTTTCCAAATGCTCGTCCTTAGCAGCACTTCTGGAAGGTAAAACCTTTCCTTTCAGCATTATACAGTTTAACTGTGATGCCTAACTCGGTAAAAACCAAATCAACTTTACAATTACAAAAGTACAATTTACATAAGTCAATTAACAGGAGCTTATAGACATGCTTACACGTGTGCTTTCCACAAGCACCACAAGAGCTAGTTATTAGTGATGTGCAGTTCGTGAACGAATCGGTATTTTTGAACGACTCTTTATGCTTACCCACAGCTCTGGCTCTTAGCTCTGGCTCTGCCTGCTTTCTACTACAGCCGGGAGACACTCCCCCGAGACACTCAGCAGTGGTTAATGCGCGGCGCGCAGTTTCTGATTGCTAACTAACGCCCCATCCCCACCAGACGCGCAAGCGCATGCGCAAGCGCACGCACACGCGCACTGCAATCTGACTTTAATGCTGTTCAAAACTGGTTTTTTAACAACAAACTTGTTTTAAACAAAAATAAGTCTTCACTGATGTTATTTGGGACTAAGATCAGACTACGCTCTTGTAATAATCTAAGTATTTATTTCTGTGATGGTACACCACTTGAGAAAGTGGAGGTTTTCAAATACCTTGGTATTTGGCTTGACCCGGAACTTTCCTTCAAACCTCATATTGACTCTGTTATAAAAAAAATAAACTACAGCCTGAGCTCACTCTACCGCTCAATAAACTGTTTCACTTTTCAGGTTAGGAAAATAATTATTACTCAGTTAGTACTTCCCACTCTAGATTATGCAGATATAGTTTACCAGAATACATCAGAATCAAATTTACGCCCGCTTAATGTAGTTTACAATAAACTGTGTAGGTTCATCCTCAAGTGTCCATATCGCACTCATCACTGCATTATGTTTGAATCACTAAATTGGCTCCCATTACAATCCAGAATGCATTACCATTGGCTGCAATTTATTTTTAAATTTATTTTTTTCAATTATCCCATTTACCTAAAGCAATACTTAGTTCCTTGCAGATCTTCTTATTCATTCAGACATGCACAGTACCCTTCTTTCACTGTTCCCAGAATTTCCAAAGAAGTTGGTCGCCGGGCCTTTAAATTTAAAGCCCCATCGGACTGGAACCTCTTGCCTAACTCGCTTCGCTCCACTTCTTCCCTGCATACTTTTAAGACATTATTTGCTCATCTCAAAACAACTTTTTCTTGTTTTTGATTTATGATTTTCTTTTATTCTATTTTTACATGAACTGTGGGATGTGGGGGAGCCGGGATCTGGGATTGTATGACTGTTGTTTTTTGTGTTTGTGTTTTGTATTTCTGTTGATATGTTGTTGTTTTTTTCCTTGATGTAACTACAGTATGTTCTTGGGACCCCCTCGAAAACGAGATGCGACATCTCAAGGGGTTTATCCTTCAATAAAGTTAATTAACTTCCGCTCCCATGTTAACGAATTGCAGTGGTCCTCACCGGCCGCGCGCGCACGGCTGGCGGGTGGACGCCTCGCGGACGTGGAGCGGATTTTTCCGCTCGGGGCGGAATTTTCTGGGCGTCCGCAAGCGCAATCTCATAGAATTACATTGTATATGCACAATATCTGCATCATATGACCACATATTAATGTTTTTCAACCTACTAATAGTTTTACTATTGTTATTCATTATTGTAATACATATTATATTTTAATATAGGCTCTAATGAAAAAGGGGACAGAGACAATCACCATTGTGGGATGAATGAAGTTATATGAAATTATAAATTTAGCATGTAACCAGTTATTCCCGTTTTTGTAATGCTTTTTCTTTATTATAGGATACATATTTGTTCAATTAATTAAGACTATGCTTACTTCCTGAAAGGGAAATAAACGTTATTCTATTCTGTTTTTATTGTACTGATATCACTGGATCAATTTAAGGTACGACAGAATAGCTGCTAATTCTGATATAATTAAATGTTTAGAACATGTTGATTACTGTCCCAAATAAATAAGTGAACTTTATAAAGGAGGCATTGTCTTGTTTGCTACATTTAGCTTTACATTGCTAAATTTCGCTTTTAAGCAGTAAGACATATGTAATATCAGTATTTACTTAACCATTATTTCGCGAAGCTCACAAATCCGGAATGTAGATTGTTTGTACATCGCGTCTCTGTCGTTCACGGAATGCGCTCCGAAAAAGCAAAAAGCGTCTGTGCTCTTGCGCGTCTGGTGGGGAACGTTCTGCTCAAATCTGCACGCGCAATAAGCGTCTGTGCGCTTGCGCGTCTGGTGGGGATGGGGCGTTAGAACCTACATAAAAATACATTTTAATTTGATCTAACAATATTGCACACACTTTTGTGAAGTTAATAATCGCCTCAGCTCATTCCAAAGTGATTATGACTACTAATGGTTAAAAAAAGATACGTAGCTACAGTAGCTATACTACCCAACTGAACTTCAACAGAAGTTATTTTCGAGTTTTAACCACATAACTGTTATTATAGAGTTCTGTATTTATAAATGGTAAATGGACTGCACTTATATAGTGCTTTACAATGGCCTCTCACCCGTTCACACACACACAAGGCACTAGCCTGCTCATTGGGAGCAATTTGGGGTTCAGTGTCTTGCCCAAGGACACTTCGACATGTGGTCAGGAGGAGCCGGGGATCGAACCGCCAACCCTGCGATCAGCGGACGACCCGCTCTACCTCCTGAGCCACAGCCGCCCCAACAAAGGGCAAAATGTTGTACACCATCAAGCTATTAATCGGGTTTACTACTCAGCGTGATTCAACCTGAAACCCTATTGACAATTGGAATTATGTTAGCCTATATCTATAGATAGATATATTTGCTGCCTACTTTTCAAGACTAGTTTACAAACTTATTTTGCCTACTTTGTTACCAGCTAGTGTCTGCTGGTAACAAACGGCAAAAAACGCAGCGTTTTCTTTCCAAAAAAAAGCGGCGAATTCGTTTTTTCCTGAACCCGTGTGTTTACGTTCTTCTATCGCTTTCCCATAAACTTAACACAATGCATTGTCATTTGCTTTGTCTTTGAATTCTTCATCGACTAATGCTTAGTTTTAGTTGCCATGTGTCCACAACACCAATTAAGAGCCGATAGATTCACCAATAGATTTAACAGCTGGGATAGAATCACACAAAAGCAACACAAGCACCGCCATCACAACACTGAATACCCCTAATCATTACAAACATTAACGGATACAATAGACACAAAGCATTAAAAGATTTTAAGGAATATAACACATTAGAGATACATAGAACACAAAGGATTAAAAGATTTTAAAGAATGTAACACATTAACGGAGACAAAAAAGATACAAAGGAACAAACACTTTCAAGAGATTAAACACATTCTGAAGGCCATATTCCTTAATCTCCTCAAAAATGTAACACCTAGACTAGGCAAACAGAGAAGAAGAAATAAAATAAAATAATAATTAAATTTAAAAAAAAACAGCTATAGATTCACCTCAGCCTTTCAATGATGTAAACCTGCATTGTGTTAATGAGTTTAAGCTCCACCTGGCTGCTCCACCACCCAATCAATGATGATTGAGGTTACACCACACCTGTTCACCGCAGATCTTACATGTTGCTGAAAGATCGTGCCTATTAAATTATGTGTATCTGCGTTATTTGTTTAGGTAATGTTTAGTGTCAATCTACGTAATGTAAAAGCTAATTTTCTGATATTAAGATTGCTGAGTGCTTTCTCCCTGTCACGCAGTAGGCTATGAGTATTAGCAGTAGCACTGTTGGATCTATTTCTAGACTACTATCGGCAACAAATGTGATTGAATGTTTGCCGTCTCGATTAAGCGTTTGAGTGTTCTTATCGGATAAGCCTAGAAGGCCATGCATGAATTATGATTTAAAAATATCTAACTTTTCCTCCAGAAGAATTTGGCTATAGCTACCACAGGCAATACAACCTCCTTTACAATTGCTCCATTTCAGTGGCGCAGTGCTTCGCTCTATGCACCAGGACCGATTCTACTCATAATAAGTTTTCAATTCACAATATATTGTTTTATTGCATTTTAAATGCGTTCTGGGTGTGAGTGTTTTGTTCCACTACTTTCAATTAACCAGTCCCTCTGCCTTGCTGAATAAAATTAATGCTATTGTGTTTCAACACATGTCCACTAGGTGGCATTCAGACACCTTTCAGTGGTAGTGTGTAGCCTATGTAAATTCTTATTTTGGAATAAACCAGTTCATAACACATATATAGATGCATTTGTGTTCTTATTTAAAATGTGAAAAACCTTTAATCAGCATAATCATAAAATGCTCATTTGCCTTTAGTTCATCTGATATTTTTCAAATATTTCAAATGCCTAAAAACACCAGAAGAATCCAAATGCATCAATGCAAAACAGAAACATTATCCCTATGCCGAATATAGTAAGCACTGATTTAATTGAACTGACGATCCTATGAGTAGAATACTGGCAAAGACAACGCAGCAGATAGGCCAGCAAATCACTTCGGTTTCAATTGCCAGTAAAGGCTCCATTGACAGTGTTATTTCCTCAAGGTTAGTCGCTGATATTCAGGGGAACTTGTGAACTAAAAAAACTTTCCGAATGTCAATTCCTCCCCCCTCCTTACTTAGTTTCATTGGAGCTATTTATGTTTGATTTTGCTCACTTATAAAAAGGTATGATATACAGAGACCGCTAAATTCGGCGTTTGGCAAATTTTATTAGATTTTTACAGACCTTTCGCATATGGGTGTCTCATTTCAAAGTTAAAAGTTACCGTTCGCAAATCTCCACTAATAAAATATATCTATAGATATAGGCTAACATAATTCAAACACAGAACTCTATAATAACAGTTATGTGGTTAAAACTAGAAAATAACTTCGGTTTGTGTCACGGCTCTGGTTCCGGCTCTGTCTGGAGCCGTGGGATATTGCCATGGCTCTTAAATTGTGTCGAGTTGATTTCGTGCTGATCAGCTGCGTAGTATTGCTACTGTAGCTACGTATCATAATTCCGGACGTAACGGAAACCGGATTGACAAAGGAATTATGTTAGACTATATCTATAGATTGCTAATATTTTATATATGCAGAATTAAAAAATTCAAGAATTAACAGTGACTGGCCAAATGAAGATGAAATAAACTGCTTTATCAACAACTTTATCAACCTCAGTTATCAGGAATATCAATACGTTCATATAATTTATCAAACGCTAAACCAGAATGGCTGTAAGGACTCGTAGTTTAATCACTACTCCTGGTGATAACTAAAAAGAACAGCATAGAATGTAGTGGTTGAACTGTTTTTATTATTTTTATCATTTATATCACATTGACATGCGATCTTATGTTCATTCTTACGTTATGAAACGAGGACAAAGGAAAATGCACTCACTGCTGATATTAAACTTTTATTGGCAGATGAAATAGAGCAGGGCAGCGATGACTACTGGTGGATTGAGATGCTGCCAGAGTGTAGGTCAGCGATTCAGCACATTGGTCTGGCTTCAGTGGTTTTGGTCAAGCACTGTAATACGCAGACAGATAGTAGCCTACATGAGCAGAAAAGCATAAACAGACTAGAGATTCAAAAGCTGCTGTGTAGAAATTACACAAAAAATTATCTATAAATACAAATCACAACCATCTCATTTTGGGTAGCTTTGATCTAGATAAACTGCAGTGCAGTTCTGACTTAGTATATATGACCAGGAGAAGACTATTCCTCACAGAAGCAAAAGGAGTAGTCAGGCAGATAACAGTTTGACACAAGGAGAATGTGTGTAGCAGTGCACCCGTCGTTTGGGTCAATGCACCTTTGTCAAAGGTATGAAAATACAACTCAAAGGACGTGGTATCCTCTTTCTCCAGCTAACTTGTCGCTGGGATAATAGATTTTACAATTTAGGCACATTATGGTTTTAAATAATTGACTATCCTAAATAGCAACGCTGCACTATAACAAACGATGTTCATAGAATTGTTACACTCTACAATTGTAACTTAGGCGACTGTCTCTTACATTGCTCTTTTCATATTTATCGAGGTTCCTTTCCCTGTGCAATGCGCATGCATTGTGCTCTTCATATTTATCGAGGTTCCTTTCCCTGGGCAATGCGCATGCATTGTGCTCTTCATATTTATCGAGGTTCCTTTCCCTGTGCAATGCGCATGCATTGTGCTCTTCATATTTATCGAGGTTCCTTTTATTTATCGAGGTTCCTTTCCCTGTGCAATGCGCATGCATTGTGCTCTTTTCATATTTATCGAGGTTCCTTGCTCTTCATATTTATCGAGGTTCCTTTCCCTGTGCAATGCGCATGCATTGTGCTCTTCATATTTATCGAGGTTCCTTTCCCTGTGCAATGCGCATGCATTGTGCTCTTCATATTTATCGAGGTTCCTTTCCCTGTGCAATGCGCATGCATTGTGCTCTTCATATTTATCGAGGTTCCTTTCCCTGCGCAATGCGCATGCATTGTCTTAAAGCGTGGCGGCTGAAACTGCAGTGCTCTACGCCTGCAGCTGGAGGCATCTCAAAAATCAAACTCCATCTTAAATTGACTGCAACATTAATGCTTATGAACAATAGCACTGCAATATATGATGAATAAAATACAGAAATTGTAAGGAATACTTTATATCTGTATTTTGGAGTACTAGGCATTACAAGTATATAAATTATCTTGTAAATAGTTTTATATAGAATTTTGAAATGCATGTAAATATGAAACATATGGTGTATTGTATGCATCTTGTCATATAGGAAAGCTGTAAGGATTTATCCGGGCTAGATCATTGCTAATGGGAAACATTTATGAGCCTTTGTGATAGATTATAGTGAACAGTGAGTATTTCCAAGTCTCTTTTTCATCCAGTCTCGTCTTTTTTCCGCCTTTTTCACTTCCATTAGGAACTGGTGACTGTGCCTCTTCACTTAGCGCTCCACCGCCCGACCTGCAAACTGTGCCACCCACACCTGCATATATCAGGACCACTGAAGTTTAAGTGTGTGTGCACTTCTCTTGTACACTCGCCAGTGACTATTTTACACCATACAGTCCATACCGTAAAGATAGTGACTATTTTACACCATACAGTCCATACTGTAATACAGTAAAGATAGTGACTATTTTACACCATACAGTCCATACTGTAATACAGTAAAGATAGTAACACCATACAGTCCATACTGTAATACAGTAAAGATAGTGACCATTTTACACCATACAGTCCATACTGTAATACAGTAAAGATAGTGACTATTTTACACCATACAGTCCATACTGTAATACAGTAAAGACAGTGACTATTTTACACCATACAGTCCATACTGTAATACAGTAAAGACAGTGACTATTTTACACCATACAGTCCATACTGTAATACAGTAAAGACAGTGACTATTTTACACCATACAGTCCAAACTATAATACAGTAAAGATAGTGACTATTTAACACCATACTGTAATACAGTAAAGATAGTGACTATTTAACACCATACAGTCCATACTGTAATACAGTAAAGATAGTGACTATTTTACACCATACAGTCCATACTGTAATACAGTAAAGATAGTGACTATTTTACACCATACAGTCCATACTGTAATACAGTAAAGATAGTGACTATTTTACACCATACAGTCCATACTGTAATACAGTAAAGATAGTGACTATTTAACACCATACAGTCCATACTGTAATACAGTAAAGATAGTGACTATTTAACACCATACAGTCCATACTGTAATACAGTAAAGATAGTGACTATTTAACACCATACAGTCCATACTGTAATACAGTAAAGATGGTGACTATTTAACACCATACAGTCCATACTGTAATACAGTAAAGATAGTAACACCATACAGTCCATACTGTAATACAGTAAAGAGTGACTATTTAACACCATACAGTCCATACTGTAATACAGTAAAGATAGTGACTATTTAACACCATACAGTCCATACTGTAATACAGTAAAGATAGTGACTATTTTACACCATACAGTCCATACTGTAATACAGTAAAGATAGTGACTATTTAACACCATACAGTCCATACTGTAATACAGTAAAGATGGTGACTATTTTACACCATACAGTCCATACCGTAATACAGTAAAGATGGTGACTATTTAACACCATACAGTCCATACTGTAATACAGTAAAGATGGTGACTATTTAACACCATACAGTCCATACTGTAATACAGTAAATATAGTGACTATTTAACACCATACAGTCCATACCGTAATACAGTAAAGATGGTGACTATTTAACACCATACAGTCCATACTGTAATACAGTAAAGATGGTGACTATTTAACACCATACAGTCCATACTGTAATACAGTAAAGATGGTAACACCATACAGTCCATACTGTAATACAGTAAAGATAGTGACTATTTAACACCATACAGTCCATACTGTAATACAGTAAAGATAGTGACTATTTAACACCATACAGTCCATACTGTAATACAGTAAAGATAGTGACTATTTAACACCATACAGTCCATACTGTAATACAGTAAAGATAGTGACTATTTAACACCATACAGTCCATACTGTAATACAGTAAAGATAGTGACTATTTAACACCATACAGTCCATACTGTAATACAGTAAAGATAGTAACACCATACAGTCCATACTGTAATACAGTAAAGATAGTGACTATTTAACACCATACAGTCCATACTGTAATACAGTAAAGATAGTGACTATTTTACACCATACAGTCCATACTGTAATACAGTAAAGATGGTGACTATTTTACACCATACAGTCCATACTGTAATACAGTAGACAGTGACTATTTTACACCATACAGTCCATACTGTAATACAGTAAAGATAGTGACTATTTAACATCATACAGTCCAAACTATAATACAGTAAAGATAGTGACTATTTAACACCATACAGTCCATACTGTAATACAGTAAAGATGGTGACTATTTAACACCATACAGTAATACAGTAAAGATGGTGACTATTTAACACCGTACAGTCCATACTGTAATACAGTAAAGATAGTAACACCATACAGTCCATACTGTAATACAGTAAAGATAGTGACTATTTTACACCATACAGTCCATACTGTAATACAGTAAAGATAGTGACTATTTAACACCATACAGTCCATACTGTAATACAGTAAAGATAGTGACTATTTTACACCATACAGTCCATACTGTAATACAGTAAAGATAGTGACTATTTAACACCATACAGTCCATACCGTAATACAGTAAAGATGGTGACTATTTAACACCATACAGTAAAGATAGTGACTATTTAACACCATACAGTCCATACTGTAATACAGTAAAGATGGTGACTATTTTACACCATACAGTCCATACTGTAATACAGTAAAGATAGTGACTATTTAACACCATACAGTCCATACTGTAATACAGTAAAGATAGTGACTATTTTACACCATACAGTCCATACTGTAATACAGTAAAGATAGTGACTATTTTACACCATACAGTCCATACTGTAATACAGTAAAGATAGTGACTATTTTACACCATACAGTCCATACTGTAATACAGTAAAGATAGTGACTATTTTACACCATACAGTCCATACTGTAATACAGTAAAGATAGTGACTATTTAACATCATACAGTCCAAACTATAATACAGTAAAGATAGTGACTATTTAACACCATACTGTAATACAGTAAAGATAGTGACTATTTTACACCATACAGTCCATACTGTAATACAGTAAAGATAGTGACTATTTAACACCATACAGTCCATACTGTAATACAGTAAAGATAGTGACTATTTAACATCATACAGTCCAAACTATAATACAGTAAAGATAGTGACTATTTAACACCATACTGTAATACAGTAAAGATAGTGACTATTTAACACCATACAGTCCATACTGTAATACAGTAAAGATAGTGACTATTTAACACCATACAGTCCATACCGTAATACAGTAAAGATGGTGACTATTTAACACCGTACAGTCCATACTGTAATACAGTAAAGATAGTAACACCATACAGTCCATACTGTAATACAGTAAAGATAGTGACTATTTAACACCATACAGTCCATACTGTAATACAATAAAGATAGTGACTATTTTACACCATACAGTCCATACCATAATACAGTAAAGATCGTGACTATTTAACACCATACAGTCCATACCGTAATACAGTAAAGATGGTGACTATTTAACACCATACAGTAAAGATAGTGACTATTTAACACCATACAGTCCATACTGTAATACAGTAAAGATGGTGACTATTTAACACCATACTGTAATACAGTAAAGATCGTGACTATTTAACACCATACAGTCCATACTGTAATACAGTAAAGATAGTGACTATTTTACACCATACAGTCCATACTGTAATACAGTAAAGATAGTGACTATTTAACACCATACAGTCCATACTGTAATACAGTAAAGATAGTGACTATTTTACACCATACAGTCCATACCGTAATACAGTAAAGATCGTGACTATTTAACACCATACAGTCCATACTGTAATACAGTAAAGATAGTGACAATTTAACACCATACAGTCCATACTGTAATACAATAAAGATAGTGACTATTTTACACCATACAGTCCATACCGTAATACAGTAAAGATAGTGACTATTTAACACCATACAGTCCATACTGTAATACAGTAAAAACAGTGACTATTTTACACCATACAGTCCATACCGCAATACAGTAAAGATAGTGACTATTTTACACCCTATAGTCCACACAGTACTACAGCAGAGCCAGTGATTATTTTACACCTTATGGTCCATGCAGTACTACATGCCCTCCTGGACTTCAGCTTCAAAGTAAAACGCACAAGTTTTTTAAATAATTTTTTTTTATTTGCAGGAGACCTTCTTAAATGCATAAAAATAAAGGGATCAGTGCATTATCAGGCAATAAGCTGAAATACAGACCCGTTTCCCAATTGAGAAAATGTGCATATTCTGTGCATATTCCACCAGTCCTTTAGATTGGGTTGTGTGCCTGTGTGGGGCAAAAAGTATATCTGTGACTTGGTGGAGATGCTTCCTCAGAGTGTGTGGGGACACTCGGTGGAGTGTGTGGGGACACTCGGTGGAGTGTGTGGGGACACTCGGTGGAGTGTGTGGAGACACTCGGTGGAGTGTGTGGGGACACTCGGTGGAGTATGTGGGGACACTGTGGAGTGTGTGGGGAAGGACAGGGATGAGGACGGGCTCTGCTCACTGAGGTAGACTGTGACTTGTTGTCAGAGAGGTGCATTTACAACAACAAAATCACTAGTCTTCCACAGCGCCCAGGACCACCAGGCAATCGGCGCCTGGGACCCCAGCACACACACAACCTGAAGTAAAAAAAGACAAATAAACATGACACAATAAAACGGTCTTGCTGATGCTTGCGTGTGCACTGTGCAGTATGAGCCGGTGCTCTGATTAGTCAAACACCTCCTTCCTCAACACTTTATTTGTCCAAAATGGCAGCTGAAACAGCATTGTTCTCCCTGCAGAAGCTCTGTCAATAGCACAGCCGAGACCCAGGGAAGGGTTCCGTGCACAGGATTTATGACACAGATGAGCACAATGCTTTGTTATTATTGCTGACTGGCTGGCAGGGTTTATGAATGTGTTGAATACCTGCTGCAGGGGCGATAAATCTGAGCCTTTAAAAGGACCCCTGACTACAAGATGTGCATCAGAGAGACTTTATAAAGTGGTGAGCAACTAATAACCCTGCTCTTTTCACACATGACAGATATAAATACTAGACATAAAACAATTAGAGTGTGTCTGTGTGTGTGGTTGGTTATGCGCTTGCCTGTGTGTGTGGGCGTTTGTGTGGTTGTGGGTCTGGTGTGTGTGTGTGTGTGTGTGCACGTGCTTGTGTGTGTCTGTTGGTGTTTGCGTGGTTGTGTGTGTGTGTGCGCGCGTCACAGTGAATGTGTCTGCATGTGTGGTGAGGAGGGAATGGATCTGGTTTGCTCTGTTTAGAAACGCATGTAGCCTGTTTAATCTATTCTCACTATCACACAATCATGGCGAAGCTAATGCTGGAATTTTTGATATCTTGTAGTTATAAAAATGTCAAAACACTGCATAGACACGCATGCATTTGAACATGTATCACGTTAAATGAACATACACAATGTGCACACAGCGGGATGACCATGTGACCGTGTGTTCCCTGTTGTCCAGTCACCAGTTCACTCCAGATCTGCTTTTCAAAATGAAAAAAGGAAAAAAAGATCTTGTTATGAAGGAGCTACTAGAGCGGTAATGGCACCATATGAAAGAGTTAATAATGTTGTAATAACATGGTAATATCTGTTGCTTTCTTTCTATGTGGGTGGGTGGGTGGGTGACGGGGTTAGGGTTAGCCCGTTTCCTCTTCCGAACGCTGCCGCTCGTGTCTGGGCAACGCTCATCTGTGACGTTAAGAAACAGCAGGGCTTTCAATTTAATAAAGCTGCCCGGTGACGGGCAGGCCTCTTCGTGATCCAGAGTATATCCAGCTCTTATTGGCTGATGTGGGGGGAAAACATTATATATGCAAAATATAAACAACGCAAAGTGGAACTTTTGAGCCACATGGCATGGAAGACTTGCATGTCCGGACACATGTTAAAATAAACCTCTCAGTCCCCGCTCTCTCCTCACTTAAACTCAGCATCCCTTCGTCCAAACCCCCTTTATCACCAGTTCATTTTGCCTGGTGGATCTGGTGGTAAATATTTTCTCTCGATGGTCGCGCGAGCGGATTATTTACGGTTGAGTAAAGGGCACGAGCGAAGTATGATCAGCAGGCCTGTCCGCCTAGGTGACCCCCGCAGCGTCGCATGCGTTCCCTTTTATCCGGAACAGTCTGTGACACCTGACCTCCTCCTGGTCTATGGAAAATGAGAAAAAAAATGGCTTTGCACTGTCTAATATTAGACGCGTCTTTAGAAGGTCACCGTGACAGTCCGTTAATAATGTTTTGGTTTTGCGCGCCCGTGTTACCGCCATCGTCATGGCGACGGGGGTCACAGGGCGATCGTTAGTGAAGGTACGACTGGGTGAGGGCAGCTCTGTGGAACAGCGACAAAAGAGGCCGTTACCCGACGGCCGTGGTTTTCGATCCCCGGACAGGAGTCTGCCGTATAAGCACGGTACCAGGAAGGTGGGTACCATGAGGACTGATATGCTGCAGTGGAAGCGTAATATGAGCATTATATTAAAAGAGGCCCTGAATGAGGGTGCTTTCAGAGGGCATAATTACCGCCTCTCGATGTAGCCGGAGGGCATGGGGCGGAAAGACGCGCGGACAAGCGGCGTCGTTCCGTGGGCTCTCCCGCTCGTCAGAGTCGAGCCGCGGACCGAGCGGCTGCGACCTGTTAGCCAGCGCCCCGAAGCGGAGCCTCGTAAAGGAGCCGGAGCCACTTTAAAATTAATTCAACATTAAGCCGCTCGGGCAATGGCGGGATTAAATGGTGCAAGCGAGATGGCGCGAGCGAGCGGGCAATTATAGAGAGAGAGAGAGAGAGAGACAGGGTGAGAGGATAGGGGGAGAGAGCTTGGCTCACTGCTGGCCACTAGTTACCTGTCGACCCCATGCACTTGAAAACGCAGGGAGTTTGTCTTGTTAGCCAGGTCTGGTGCTGGACTCCCCACATTGTGTTTAATTAGCTTTATAGGGAGGAAGGGACATTCGTAGACAATTTTCACTCTCGCAGGCACATTCACTCCTAGACCCTTCACTGACCCAGACAGAGAAAAAAATTAAGGTGACATTTTGGCAGAGGAACAAAAGGTCTTTAGCTGTAGCTCTGAGGGTGACTGTTTTAAGGGCAAAGAACATCTATTTTCAAGCTCTGCAAGAGCACGGATCACCCTCTTACCTTTTCTCCACGAAACCAGTGCCGTTCCTGTCCAATCACCTGCCAGGCCCCCCCACCTCAAACCTTCAGCACGGAACACTGGAACTAACCTGCAAAGAATCATGGGATACGCCGGTGAAGACACAGGTGTGTCACAGTGAGTGCTGAAGCTGTTCTCTGATACGGGCAAATTGAGAAAAAAACGGTCAATGTCACAATAAAACAGAACGGAAATTTGAAAAGTGCAAAAATCTAAAGGGGATTTTTTTCAAACGTGTATATATACCAATCTTAATACAATGGCAACTTAATTCATGGCATCTTTCACAAATGCGGTTAACTGTGTATATAGTGTTTAATACATTTAAGATGCACACTTCAATATATACAATTACATTTTTAACTTGCCAACTAATAAGCCTATGTAAATGGCAGCAAGGTAATGTGATGTAAGCTGATACATCCTCCAACAGGTGGATGACGTTTTAGAAAACCAGGTGTAAATTCCTTGCGTTTTAGAATCTTTAATTAAAAACATGTTGCAGTCTCTTCGTGACGAACGCTATCTACATACACGAACATCTCCTTTTTTTTTTCTCTTCTCGTACACCATTTATAATGATCTCATCACCCCCCCCCCCCCCCTTTCTTCATTCCTTACAATAGCGAGATTGCCAAAGGCTTTGAGGGGCTACGGCAGTCCTGAGTTCAGGTTACGTCGGCCATTTATTTTGTCTAAGGCGCTGCTCGGGTTAGCACGCACAAAGAGAACGGCGTTATTGTGCCGCGCTGCGCCGAGACAGGACCGCGCCGAGACAGGACTGGGCTCAGACTGACAGGGCGATTCTTGGCACCGGGGAGAGGGGGTCATTAGCGCATTGCTCTCCGTCGGCTCGAGGAGAGGTAACGTATTAGCTCAGGAGTCAGGCTGTGACAGGGAAATTAGCTCGGATCAAATATGTTTTTCCTATTAAAAAATATATTAGCCGTAATGGGGGCTGCTCCATTCTCCTGAACGGCGGAGTCGGCGTCGCTTTTGTACATTTTCTCAAGAGTGCTGGGGAAAAAGAGAAAGGAGAAGAAAGAACAGGAAGAAAGAAAGAAAGAAAAGTTAATTTTCCCCTTCCAGTGAGAATCGCAGTGGAAATGACAGGAGCGGCGTTGAATCGTAATGCATTATTAAAGTCAGTAAAATGATGGCTTCCTGTGAGAACCGGAGAGGGGGGTTAGAGAGAAGGGATTTGGCATGCAGAGCGGAGCCTCACCTATGTCCTACTGGTGTTTAGATTAAGACTGATGTACAATTAGAGCCAGAAGCCATTGGCTTAAATATAACCCCCGAGGGGGGGGGGGAAAACAGGCTGTGTTTGATCAGCTTTGATTCTCCACGCACAGGCATCTTCACAACAAGAGGAAAAAACCGTGAATGTACAAATCTCTTTACAGGCGCTAAAATAAATATTTCAGTCATTTTCAGATGTAACAATGCCCAAAATGTTGAGAACAAAGGGAACAGATTCCCCTTTACAGGCACCAGAACAAAAGCGAGAGTTTTTCTGATTGTTTTCTTTTCCCCCGTTGGGATAATGACAGCCGAGATGATGACGGGGCTGCGCCTTGCGACCGGTTGAGGCAGAGACCGAGGTCTTAATTTGACGAAAGCTGGACATCTGAATAAAGAAGGTAGTTGAATTATTGCTTCTCACTTCCCTAATGTAATATCCTGCCGGCGTTGGCAGAAAGAAAGCTGCTGAGAAGCTATACTCTGGGTTAGACAGAAGCAGTCAGAAACGAGAGCTGTCTCTACCTGCAGTCTCGCAGTACTGGTTGGACTCCCACGGCAACTCTGGGGACTGATTAACCAGGACTCGGGTTCCAGACCGAGTCAGAGAGAAATAAATTAGGCCTCCTCCTCCTCCTCCTCCTCCTCTCAACCCTGGAATCACCATCACTCCATCTCTACCCCATACGGTCTGAGAGCTTACTCCTTCCAGATTCAGTCTAAGTGCAATGCATTTTCTCCACCTGCGATGCGTGTTTTCCATCCGGACTCAATTTAACAGCACCGCGCTCTCTATACACATTTATTCCAACCAGGTAATTCCTGTGGCCAATAAGGGCCTATGTTACGCAAGCAGGTGTTATTTCCCCGATGTACTGCGTGACCCAGCAGCCAGTCAGTCGCTCTGACATCTCGTCTACGCGGCTGCGCTTCGGAGACATGAGCCTAGCCGATTAGCGCATCGCTCAACATTCGAAGTAAACATGAGGCCCATCGGCAGCCACCACACATTTCAGATGCAAAGGGAATCGTTTTCAAATACCGCACTTTTCATTCCCCGCAAACTATGTCTGAGGGAAATGGTAAAAAAAAGTGTCACTTGTTCAGACAAATGAAGTGTATCAAACTATTTAATTTTTTTAATCATGGAAGAGGGGGCAGCTGGGAAGGCACTGTGGTCCAGCCATGCAGTGCTGAGCCCCATGGTCTTACTTCAAATCCCAAAAGCAGCAGGATAGGGCTTGGACAAAGAAACCCCTCCCCCCAAAAAAACAAACAAGCACACCCAGGAGAAGACAGAAGGCTGCTATAGAGTGTTGTAGAGTGACCATAATGAAGTGATTGATATTTAAATTAAACAGTTAATTAAACAGTCTAAATTAAAATGGCTAAAAGCAACCTGTACTAACTAATAAACTGTATCTATCGAACAGCTGGGGAAAATGCAGAATTAGTAAGGCGGGTAAAAAGGCTTCTTCATGAGGGGTCACATGGCAGCATCAGCCCGCTGCACACCACAGGGTGATGCACATAGCATTAACGCACCATCCTTATCTGAAATTAGTCTTACCTTTTAAGGTGGACTCACCCTGTGACTCCATTACTCTCCCTGAATAAGCCTGCCCTGGGGGTGGAACAAAGCCGGTCCACCTTTAATGGTTATTCGCTAACCTCTCAGTTCATTATTTTTTCCTGCTCCCAGTCCCTGAGTGAAGCTGATTAGGACTCCTGTTTTAAGAGGAGCAGAAGTGACAGAAACGGCCTTCGTCTTCCTCACTCCCTCGCTTCCTC
The DNA here is from genome assembly GCA_022702515.1 of Ilyophis sp. 1 JC-2022. Lineage (NCBI taxonomy): Eukaryota > Metazoa > Chordata > Actinopteri > Anguilliformes > Synaphobranchidae > Ilyophis > Ilyophis sp. 1 JC-2022. Next base: position 34,043,289 of record CM040399.1, on the reverse strand, counting down.
CCCTCTTACTTTTCTGGTTTCTGTCCCTCCCCCTCCTCTCTCTTTCTATCTCAGTCTTTCTCAGGTGGGGTGATGTGTCGCTGCTTGGCCCCACCCTAATTACTTTTCCATTATGAAAGGCAGTTGATCTGAGCTGCTCCGACCACTTGGTCCAGCTTTAGACCACACTACTGCTCTAGAGAGACTGCACTCTCCTCACACTGCTGTAGAGAGACCACACTCTCCTCACACTGCTGTAGAGAGACCACACACATTTCACACTGCTCTAGAGAAACCTCACACTGCTGTAGAGAGACCGCAGTCTCCTCACACTGCTCTCGAGAGGCCGCACTCTCCTCATACTTCTCTAGAGACAGCAAATATCTCACACTGCTCGAGAGACCACACACACCTCACGCTGCTCTAGACCTCACATTGCTCTAGAGAGACTGCACACATCACACTGCTCTAGAAAGACCGCGCACACCTCACACTGCTCTAGAGAAACCTCACATTGCTCTAGAGACCGCACTCTCCTCACACTGCTCTCGAGAGGCCGCACTCTCCTCATACTTCTCTAGAGACAGCAAATATCTCACACTGCTCGAGAGACCACACACACCTCACGCTGCTCTAGACCTCACATTGCTCTAGAGAGACTGCACACATCACACTGCTCTAGAAAGACCGCGCACACCTCACACTGCTCTAGAGAAACCTCACATTGCTCTAGAGACCGCACTCTCCTCACACTGCTCTCGAGAGACCGCACTCTCCTCATACTTCTCTAGAGACAGCAAATATCTCACACTGCTCTAGAAAGACCGCGCACACCTCACACTGCTCTAGAGAAACCTCACACTGCTCTAGAGACCGCACACTCCTCACACTGCTCTCGAGAGACCGCACACTGCTCCTGAGAGACCGCGCACTCCTCACACTGCTCTCGAGAGACCGCACACTCATCACACTGCTCTCGAGAGACCGCGCACTCCTCACACTGCTCTCGAGAGACCGCGCACTCCTCACACTGCTCTCGAGAGACCGCGCACTCCTCACACTGCTCTCGAGAGACCGCGCACTCCTCACACTGCTCTCGAGAGACCGCGCACTCCTCACACTGCTCCACACACTCCTCACACTGCTCTAGAAAGACCGTGCACTCCTCACACTGCTCTCGAGAGACCGCGCACTCCTCACACTGCTCTCGAGAGACCGCACACTCCTCACACTGCTCCACACACTCCTCACACTGCTCTAGAAAGACCGTGCACTCCTCACACTGCTCTAGAGAGACCGAAATCACCTCACACTGCTCCGCACACTCCTCACACTTCTCTAGAAAGACCGCACACTCTTCACACTGTTCTAGAGAGACCGCACACACAGAGTGAGAGGAGGCTGAATGAGACTGTTTTTTTGTATGAAACAAACGGCCATCTTTTTTTGGCTGAATAAGTTGTAAGTTGTGTAATGGTACATGACATAATTGTCAGTGTTGTGAGCATCGCTACAGGGGGAAAATGAGCCTGTCAGTCAGGGAAAGAGACAGATTTTCAATAATTACAGCCGGTGAGAGAGTATGATTTGTGGTAATTGTCTGGACTAGGGCTGAATGCAGCCATGTTTAATCACCTCGGCATGTTCTCTCCCGGGGCACTGGCAAATTGACTTGGGGGTGGGGGTGGGAACATTCCCGCCCCCCCTCTCTGTCAGTGTATATCTACCATAAGATTCATGTTCCTGACTGCAAGTACTTTTAAAGCCCGAGAACAATAATTTTTTTTTGCATTTTAAGTGTCCATTGAGCCACAAGATTAAAGATTTCTGACATAGCGTGTCCGTTCTGCCTGAATATTCACTTCAAGCCTGGTATAAGTATGCACTGCCGTTTGGTTAAATTGTTAACACCATTTAATTATTCAATAAACATGGTCTCCAAATGGCCTGGATCAAATCTGTATAAGGACTTTAAAACAAAAATAAAATCTGACCTGGATTCACTGGATTAATTTAAAATCTCAGCTGAATAAAATAGGCTTAATATCTATTTCATAAAAATTAAAAATGATAAATTATGGGGTCTTTAATACACTGCCTGGCCAAAAAAAAATCGCTGTTGCACCCGTCATGCATAGTGCCCACTGTACAAGCCTCTGGAGGCAGTGTTGTGATCTGGGGTTGCTTCAATTGGTCAGGTCTAGGCTCAGCAACGTTATGCAGCAATGAAATTAAGTCAGCTGAGTACCTGAATGTACTGAATGACCAGGTTATCCCATCAATGGGCATATTCCAGGATGACAATGCCAAGATTCATCGGGCTCAAATTGTGAAAGAGTGGTTCAGGGAGCATGAGGAATCATTTTCACACATGAATTGGCCACCAGAGCCCTGACCTTAACTCCATTGAAAGTTTTTGGGATGTGCTGGAGAAGACTTTACGGAGTGGTTCGACTCTCCTGTCGTCAACGACGAATGCACGCCGCAATCAAAGCTAAAGGCGGTCCAATAAAATATTAGAGTGTGCAACTTTTTTTTTGGCCTGGCAATGTATATGTGCATAATGTAGAAACCCCAATTCCAATAAAGATACACATAAATGCAGAAAGCAGTGATTTGTAAAATTATTTTTTACATATATTTAATTGAAAACAGAACAAAAAAAAATAATTTAATGTTTCGCTAATTCCAAATTTGATGCTTGCAACACGTTCCAAAAAAAAGTAGAAAAAACCACCTGTTTGGAACATTCCACAGGTAAACAGGTGATGCTATCATGACTGGGTATTAAAAAAGCCATTTGGCCAACCATGTGTTCCATACTATTCCTGTGTAATTTACAGCTTAATCTAGTCCCACCTCCAATTCCCATAGAGATCCATTCGAATGCAGATAGGTTATAGTATCGCTTGTACGAGTAACTGAAAATAAGATGTCAAGAGTCTTTTGATATCCTTTTATACCCAGTCATGACAGCATCACCTGTTTACCTGTAAAACGTTCTTCCCAGTTGTTTTTTTGCCCCTGTCCCAACTTTTTTGGAACGTGTTGCAAGCATCAAATTTAGAATTTATTTTTACAAAAATCAAAAAGGTTGATAAGGTAACACTTTACATTAAGTTGCCTATACCTATGTAGTTAAATTGTAACCAATTGGTAACAAGTCGGTTATTACTGAGTAACTCCAATGGTATTCTTAATTACACATGTGAAACAAGGCCAGCCCTGTTACATCGCTCCTGCTAAAATTAAATCATTCCATATCATCAAGACACATGGTGAAATGAACATGCAAGGTTTATTTGTTGTGTATCATGAATATGTGGCCTATGAGTGTAAATAAGATATTTCAAAATATTTACATGTGTAATTATGAATACCGCTAACTGTTGTTCCATGTTACCTACATTGGAGTTACTCAGTAATAACCTCTTGTTACCAAATGAGTTACAATACAACTATACAGGTATAGGTGCAACTTAATGTAAAGTGTTACCGGTAAAACATGAAATATATTTTCTTTGTACTGTTTTCAATTAAATACATGTAAAAGATCATTTACGAATCACTGCTTTCTGCTTTTATGTGCATTTTACATACTGTCCCTATATCTTTGGAATTGAGGGTTGTATGTTACTACTCACCGGCACCATACGATTCATGTTATTGGCTAAACTGCTTTTAATGTGTGTTCATAACACATCTGAAGATAAAACATTTACTGTAAGATTCCTGTGTCTGAATAAATACTGTGTGTTAGTTCTGCAGTACATACAACATGCACACTCCCTCCTGTAAGTATAGCCTGTGCATTTCCCAGTTTTCATGAAATACTCCCACATATATCCAAAAATAGATCATTTTTCAAATGCGGTAGAGAATCGGGCTTGTGTTACGGGCGAACCTCATCTCCGCCGAAGCTTTCTTCCTTTGCATTCCCGCCGAGCTCCAAAAACAAATTCTGAAATTGAACATGCCATGCATTGATTTCCGAAAACGCTATTGAAACCCGAAAGACTAAATTTTCTGCGGATGCACGCCCGCTCCCGGTCAACTCGAATCCCGACCGATTCCCTCTGACGGGTGTTTCGCTAAATCCTGTTCTTTCTGCGGTGGGATTCTGGATCGCTGAGAGGCCGATAGCAAAGAGACGAAGCGGCTGCAGCATGTCCTAACGTGCGCCTCCGCCGGCCGCCACCTTCTGCACGTCTGCCGCGCGGTTACGGTTCACCTCAGAGCACCAGGCACCAGAAATAGTACGGTTATTTCGTTCATTTATCTAATTGCTTGTTTCTTTGTTAGGCGAACAACAGATGCACCGCAAGTGTATCAGCCAAAGGGTCATTTCTGACACCTGTTTTTGGGTATACTAAAGAAATTAAATATATTGGACAAGGAAACAAAACTCTCTTTGGGTGAGATTTACGATTGAATAACTCAGTGTTTTTCAACCTTTTTTGAGCCAAGGCACATTTTTTACATTAAAAAAAATCCTGAGTCACACCACCAACCAAAAGTGTTACTAATTAAGTGAAGTTGGATCATTTCCCACGGCACACCTGACGATCTCTCACGGCACACTAGTGTGCCGCGGCACAGTGGTTGAAAATCACTGGAATAACTAACATGAATAAACATTACAATGAATATAAACAAGGTTGGATGGATAAATGGAAGGATAATGAGAAGATGCAAGTATATATTTATTTAAAACATTGACCACAGTATCAAACTTTATTATTATTTAAGCGGCCCACTCCTTGGGGGGTATTTCACAAAACAGGATTAACTTTAGTAAATATCATTAAGTGACCCAGGCTTTCATCCAATCGGATGTTATCAAATTCTAAATGTTTAGAAAGGTTAGCCAGCTAACTCCTTAATCCCGCTTCGTGAAATGCCCCCCAGGTTGTGTTTTTGTTAGCCGCTGTGCATGTGCATGTTGTTCACAGGACACTGGCTGTGAAGTAGCCCCCTCCCCCCCCCCCCCCCCTGCAGGCAGCCCATCAGCCCCCCAGCCCCCCCCCTAACCTCAGCATTGGCTGAATGTGTAAAGTGTGGAGACGTATTAAGGCAGGGAGGAGGGGGGTTGTTGTATATCCTGTAGCGGGGGAGGGGGGACGAGCGGGCGGCGGTATAGGAGGAGGGGCTCTCCAGCCCCGACCTTCTCCACCTGCATTTAGGCAGACCCACTTCCTGTTGGGTCTTCGGGTGCCACTTCCTGTTGGGCGGCGGTTGCCACGGCAACCACAAACCGAGGCAGGATGGAGATATAATGGCTTCTAATTGCTGGTGTCTGGTTTTCAGGGGATTGATTATATATTTTTTTTATGTACAAGACTCGTATAAGAGATGCTGGTTTTAGCCAGTTGCTGATGAAACATGCACATCTCTCTTTTAAAGACAAAGAAAGCAAAGAATATACTTAAACTCTCAGTGGTGGGGTGTTATTTTGGGGGCGGCTCACCTTTGTGTTTCTGAAGAATCTTTCTGTAGAACGGCCTCGCTGCACAAGACCGTGAAAGGCAGGTGGAGGCAGTCAGATACCTGGGGGAGAATCAAGAAACTCGTCAAAACCCATTTCAGGAAAGGATTTCTAAAGTACTCAGTGAACAGCTCACTAAAGACTATGCAAGCCTTCGGCCGTGATCGCTAATGTCTGAAAATGTCTGATGTGCTGGTGGCTGGAACCGGCCTATTACTCATATTCATACCAGTCTTAAATGCCGTCTGGTCTGTGTCTTTCGTCATACCTTCCAGCTTGGCTGGGGCCCACAGAACTCGTGTTCAGTTACAGCACAGCATACCGACAACCATCACGTTAGCCTGGGTGGTCTTCGCAGAAAAAAAACCCATAGCCCATTGTGGTGTTCACACAAGTGTTCAGTCAGACGTACACAATTACACGATTTACCTTTTCGAATACAAAGAAATTTCCCCTGGGGTTCAGTTTTAACAACTAATTTCCATTTGCTTTCCCGAAAGCTTCTAATCAATATTAAGTTGTTAGCAGGTGCAGGTTACATGTTCATTGTGTGCTAAAGCCCCAGCAGAGAATAGTTCTCCATGACGTCTTCAGCGTTCTGGTCAGTCATAGCTTTATGGTAGCTTTATAACGTTAGCGCTGCCGAGGTTTGGCTGAGGCTGTTCCCCTTCTGCCAAACAAGTGCACACTTCTTTCCGTTTCACGGTTTCTCTGATCCGCGCTCAGGCGGAGGAAGTCAGACACTGGCTTCGAACACCCGCATGCACACACACGTACACATGCACAAACACACACAAGCGCACGCACAGAACACACACACGCACGCACGCACGCACGCACAAACACAAAACACACATTGCAACACATGCTTTTGTTTTGAGCAACCGCTCCTCTGGCCGCGCGATGCATAACCCACCGCCGGTCGCCCGTTTTCTGAATTCTAGTTTTTCCGAAGGATGCATGTAACAATAGGCACATTAGCGTATAATCAGGTCAAAAAAAGGAAGAATTAGCAAATTGATAAGTCATGGATATTGCAGCAGACTGATAATATCTTCATCAAAAGGGTCAGGTTTTTAATACGGTCCTGCTCCCCCTTTTCTGTGGGGGGGGGTTCAGTGTCTCGGCACAGGAGAATATGCTTATTAATGCAGGGGCATGGCTATGTCTTTGCTTATATTTATTCCTTTGTGTAATGAACGCCAGTCACACTCAACCCACACCAATTCATGTATATTTATTTCTAATAAATAAGAAAGCTACTAAATGCCATCATCATATTCTACAGAGACTACTGCAAGTGGAGCAAAATCTACATCTTTTCTTTTTTCACTTCTATGCTCTCCACTTGTAGGTCAGGCGCGCTCAATAAATCAATAAAATATAAACATGACGTATTTTATGGTTGCGTAACCTCACACAGCAGCTGCATTTAATCAAAATGAGTAATAAAAATTTAAAACGCATTCATCCTCCACCATTGGACATTTTATATATTTTTTTAGAAACAATCTCCTGTCTATTATATTTCATAGATTACTATAGAAGGATAAAGATCATTTATTTTCATAGTGGCACACTGACTCCATTTGAGTCAAATAAATCATCCAGGAAATTTTACTGAAATGTACTCCATTGTTGCTGTTAGTCATTTGCACTGGGGTCTCTTGCGGGAGTTCAGTTACACAGATGACCTTGTTTGGGGAGGGGGGGGGGGTGGGGGTGGTGGTGGTGGTGGGGGGGGGGGGTGAATACGATGTATCGACATTACTCAATTTTCTGTCCACTGGGTCTACCGTTATATCCTCCTGGTGTTGGAGCATTTGAGCATGAGCCTGTTTTGCCCCGACGCTGCGCTCTTCACAGTATTCACTGACTTTGCCATTTTTTTCATAGGGTGCCAAAAGATTTGGGATCGTAACTGTTTCAAGAGTGTGTCTGCCATTCCGCCGGCGTTCGGTAAATCTAGAGCCGCCCTCAGACTCAATCGATCTGGGCTACGTCCCCCGACACTTTTTGCGCACGTTCCATTTCTGGGTTTCGAGACGGTGGACCGCGCTGTTGGAACGGCAATCATCCAATCGGAAGGACAATCAGCCCGTTGGAAAGGCGGCAGTAAACGAGGATGTAATGAGATCCCCTCCTGCGGGCCTGAGGAAGCTTTGCGTTCCCCAGTGCTCTACGGGAGATCCTGCACCCCCCTCCCCCCAGGACACAGCTTTACACCCCCCCTGGCCCTGACGGAAAGGCTGCCCAAGCGGCAGAACCGGGTCTCCAGCTGCGGTGCAGATCGTCTCTGTAGTTCGCCTGCCGCTGATTGTGGCTGCACTTCAAACCCGACTTCCTACCTCCCTCCCCCCACCCCCACACATGCGCTCCTGACACACCTCTGTGTCGCCGGAGACACCCCGCCGTGGCGCTCCGCTGCCTTCAACGAGGAACTGCTCCCACAGAAAGCCCAGAGCCCTCTGCGTGGTTAGGCCCCAAACAGACACACAAGCCCACACACGCTAGCGCGCACACACACACGCCCACACACACTCATGTGTACACACAAACAAACACACACCCACACAGGTGTGTGCACGGCTGTGCCTCGCTCCAACACACAGAGATGTTCTCCCGCTTATCAAATCAGCATTGTACCACGCAGGCTAAACCACACGATTGGGCACAGTAGAAGAGTGGCACAGAGATTGCAGAGCTTACGGGGCATTTCTGAGCCACACTCCACTACAAGGGAAACCACTGCACTGTAACGGACAAGCTGGGGCTAGCACCACACTTCTCATGTAAGCCTGCATTTAAAAGAAAAAAAAAAAGGGTACTTTGCACCTTTAATTTCTCCACCCTTATCTGATGACAAACAACATATTGTTTGTCATTAAAACAAAGCCCACAGTTTCAAACCGTCAACCTGTCCCAATAATGAGTCCGCTTTGTTTGCCAAGCACCGCGATCCGCGTCCCAGGCTTCCCTGGTACGTGCGCAAATTCGGCAAGGCTTTTCTTTTTTTCTTTTTTTTTTTTTGAGATAGCGACCGCAGAAAGGTCAAACTCCTTATTTACGACGGCCAGACAGGATTTGGGAACCAACTGAACTGTACGTAATTCCATTAACCCAACGCAGGGACACATTCCCTTGTTTTAACACCTGGTTTAAAAAGGCAGCCTTTTGAGAGCGCGGGGGGGGTCGCGCACCTCCTTTCATTCGCCCGGCCATTTAAGGAAGAGGTCCTCCATGTAAATATATAATGGCTGTGATTATAGACTGTCGCATGCAGCTGCTCGCTCGCTCTCTCTCTGCCGCGCGCACAAAGCCAGGGTTTTCTGTCCGCACAGGCTCGGAGGCGAGGCCCGTCTCTCGGACGCTCGGAGAGCAGACTCGCCCTTTCTTTTTGTCCGTCGAACTTTGAAGCGCAGCGAGGACAATAGCAACAAGGTCGGGAGCAGATAGCCTCGGTCCTGTGGACTATAATAATAAAAAAACGGTCCCGTTCAATGAGTCTTGCTTCAATTCACTTCAAATGCCAGACAGAGATGAGCTCAATCGATCGGCTTATGCCTGCCAATCAAGTGACCCTTTGAGTGATTTTTCTCCTCCCTTTCACTGCAGAGCTGGTGCAGTTTAAGCAAGTAGGGTTTACGGTCGGGCTCACTGGCCCTGTGACTCAGCAGGAGGAGGGTGGAGTGGGCTGCAGCCCAAAAGATTTGGTCACAGGGAACCTTTGGCCATTCTCAGAGATTCTCTTCAATGAACTAAAATTTCCCAAACCACAGGTCCAATCTCTCTGTATTGCCTTGGCTGCTAAATGCTGTCCAGTCTGTTGTAACCCTTTAAGGTATCAGACGTAAGGTGTGATTTGAATTTTCTGAACCTAACATTCTAATGCTGATGAAACAAGCAATTGGGTTCTAGAACACTGACAGAATTTTGAAAAAAACCTTCCAAAACACCTACTCTTCAAAGGGTTAAATGGATGACACTCTGTTTTGGAAACCTGTAGAGAGAGAACGCTATTTTTTTAGGTAATCATTTGACAATGTGACCATTTTGGAAGGACAGCTGGGTTGAAGGAGTGATGGTTTAACCTACTGGTTGACTCGGACAAGCTCGTACGTAAGCACTCCAGATGCACTGATGTCGGCTAGTATTCCATAAAGGAGAAATAACTGCCGTTGAAAATTTCTCTTGAACATGCAGACTCATTGATGTGCTGACAGCATTTAATTTGGATATTTTTCAGTTTAATTTTTAAACCAGATTAAAAAAATGACTTTGAAATCTAGAAATAAAAATGGAGAAATAGTTCCCAAACCTGGAAACTTTACCAACAGAAACACTGAATGACAGTAAAGTGCTAGCAGCCATGACATACGCCACTAAAAGATGATAGGCTGCCTGCCCCAAATACATTTTAAATTCTCTTTGAGAAGCTGCAGTCTCCCTTGTATGACAACTACATCAGGTCAGTTTGGGATATTTATATTACAAGTACTGCCTGATGATCAACATTTTCCTTTTTGGTCTATTTTGCTTCAAGACTAAATTTAATTCATTTAATAAATTCTGTAAAAATTTGAATGAATGGAAATCATTTTTCACTGTGCACTTTTTTTTCACATTGTGGAAAATCAAGTGTGCAATATAGGTCTATTAATTGCCATTATTGAATATTATTTTAGAATAAAATACCTTATATTGGTCAATTTCAATTAAAAATATTAACTTTGAGCAACTGTTTTCTCAGTTGAGCTGAACATTGGTAGATCGATAAGTGCAAGAGGTTAATTGCTTTTAATTTTCTTGGGGTTTTAAAAATCTGCCCATTTGTTTCCAGGGCTGAAGATGAAAGTAATTTCGCTCCACCCTGGGTGCTCAAGAACTGAGCTTTCCTCACTAAATCCACTCTATCATGGTGAATCGCTTTGCTCAATTTCTCTTATTTCTTATGGGTAAACACAAAAAAGGATCTTAAACTGTTTTAATGTGGCCTAATATTTAGTTATGGATGCTCTCAATTATATTTAGTTTAAATTTTTCAAAAGAGAGTGCATGCAAATCAAGGCATTTTGACGTGCAGTATTGATATGCAGTGAGCACCATAATTAATTGGACAGTGACATGTTTTTTGTTATCTTGGTTCTGTACTCTAGCACTTTCAGTTTGAAAGGATACAATGACAACGAGGTTGAAGTGCAGACTGTCAGCTTTAATTTGAGGGTATTTTCATTTATATTGGATGAACCATTTAGAAATTATCGAACCTTTTGTACATATCAAACAATCACTCTGCTGCCATATATGCTGTAGATATGAATGGATAACTTGAACGGTTTCTTCTCCTGATGTATCTTTGGAATAATAAGTGATGGTTTAAGGCTTGTTTGATACGTCAGACCCTAGATAACTTTCAGCCGTTTAGCCAACCATGTGTTCCATACTGTTACAGTGTAATTTACAGCTAAATCTAGTCCCACCCCCCAGTTCCCATAGAGATCCATTCAAAGGCAGAGAGGTTATAGTATCACTTGTAGGCGTACCAGAAAATAAGATATCAAGAGTCTTTTGATGTTATTGGGTCACAGACATCACAAAGTCATGGCATGCAAAGGATATGCTACCAAATATTAAACAGTATTACTTTATTCTACATTATGTTAAATTATCCAATATTTTGATGCCCGAAAATGGGGGGCTTTAATACCCTCAAATTAAAGCTGACAGTCTGCACTTCAACCTCAGGGTTGTATCCTTTCAAACTCAAAGTGCTAGAATACAGAACCAAAATAACACAAAATGTGTCACTGTCCAATGAATTATGGTGCTCACTATGCCATATGGACTGCTCACCGTCACTCTTGATTTATTGTAAATCTATTTTAATGGGCAAAAAATATTCCTGGACATTACATTTTCAAATCGGAGTGGAACTAGCACCGATTAGTAACGCTGTGTCCTAAAATGTAAATGTATCCAGATCCTCTATTACTTTGCTAGTTAGATTTTTGGCAGTGTGGGCGAAAAGGGTATGTGGGTGCCAATGTCTTTTTTAGGAAGCGTAGGTGGGGGCCGCGAACATTAGTGTATCTTGTTCTAGATTAATCATTCATTTGTTAAAATGCCCTTGGGAACGAGTACATTCGGCCGTGCTGAAAGCTAACCAAAACGCCACAGGTTTCCTGTTCTACGTTTGGAGCTGTCCACGGCCGAGGTGCTGAAAATGAATTCGAATTCGGAGGTACTGGTATCTCCACATCTTTTCATGATGTTTGAAGGAGCGCTCTATGGAAAGAACCGATAATATGCTAGCTTTATATAATTGCCTATAGCTGTATTTAATTAACATGTACAACATATATGGGCGAGGCGACTTGTGTTTGCGCGTACTCCTGTATGATGCATCTATTCTCCCTTTTAATTCGAATCATTTCATTTAAATAATTTTGCAGTCGAAAATAATAATAAAAAATAACCGCGTGTAAAATTATCCTTACCAACACCACCCTTGCTACGGGTTCTACTGCTGCTGTTGCTTGACAAATTCTTGAGCTTACATGTGTATTATTATATAGCTATTAAAGAACCACACGCCGTATAAAACAGCATCGGCTTACTTTTTTTTGCACTAGGCAAGGAAGACTTAGTCGTCTTTTCCCTGTTGAAACGATAAGGTGCATTAGGAATCCGTTTTAAAAGGACGAACACCGGACGGCACGCGGTCACAAAGCGCGAGGTCGGGGTAAAATGAATGCCCTCGTGGGTTTCACTCCACGAGGTCTGCATGGACACAGTAGCGGGACTATGCACTGTGGAACACGGACAGGAGGCTATGAAAGGTCGTCTGGGTATTCAGCAGGCCGAAGCAATAGTAATAACGGTACAAGTTATCGCTTTAATAATTCAAACCTTAAACAATGCTGGAGGTGACTGACAGACTGAGACGCGCACACTAATCTATTACAGCGAAACATGACAGGAGATTGTATGGCAGTGTCGTTGCTTTATTTTTCCGTCTTTGTGCCTGCGTGTGTGTGTGTGTGTGTGTGCGCGCGCCTTTGTGCGTTCTACTTTCTTACACACGTGTATTTTATACACAGACACATGGGAATATATTGGGTAATAAGCAGCTTGGGATATATTATGTAATTTGTCTTCTTTCTCTGATCTGAAAATGCATCTCTGAAGGAGGAAAAACAGCCAGAATGTGATTTACTTCGGTATAAATACGAGTGCTATTGGATTTGTCAACGATAACTATAATAAAGTGCCTTTCAAATCAAATCATTGTCATTCGGTAAACACGACGATAGACGAATTATCCTGCTTTGTGGGGCGCCTTTCCTATAATCAATACTATCACTGAATACATTGTCATGGACAGAATAAGATTAGCCTTAATGGGAAACGTACAAGCGGATGGGGATCATTGTAAAGGGTGCAGTTCACAAGGTCGTACGCCCCGTTAAGTAAAGCCGTTACATTCAAGAATTTGCTTAAAATTACGATGTTCGGTATGAATGCAAACCTATTAGCCTACTCACCATTTATTCAAGAGAAAGGCTGTTTTTTCATCGCCATGCAGTTGTTAGAATGAAGATAACATTTAGTTAATTATGACAGTCCGTAGCCTACAGGAAGCACAAATATCAAATAAAGCGTCAAGCATTAAAGTAGGCTATACGGCGAAAATTATGTGCTTTTCAGAAGTGACAAAAAACAACTACTTCTTCAACCTGTTGCTCAGTCCAGCAGTCTTTTTATATCTCGAACTTTATCGCGACGTGTCATTCTTGCCTGCAGACACTGTCATATCAAACATGGTCTCGTGTTGTCTCAAATCACAAACCGTCGAATATTGAAATTTTCGACACAATCACAGTATACAAATACATTACGAAGTAAAATACATGAATTCCTTTATGAAGAATATCAGTAATCGTTTTTTGTCTTACCTTTCTACTTTTCTGTTCTGCAAGTCAGGCCAGTGTACAATGGACTCTAACAGGCCGTGGCTATAGACGCTTGTTTGTTGGCTGCATCTTCCATGTACATCATGTTATGTTACAGCGTCGATTTTTTTTGCGTTTTTTAAGAAAGGATAATATTCAAATTACACACCCACGATCATGCCCCTCCTTCCCCGTCATTCACCTCTCTCTCTCTCTCTCCCCCCCTCTCTCCTTCCATCCGAAGAAAATGCACTGCAACCTCCTTTTCAGAATATCTCACCGCTGTTGTTCTTCCTCGTTCGGCAAGTGGAGACGACGGACCATCTCTACGCTACGCGCAGACACGAAAGCCACAACCGCGGTTTTTACCGGAGTCCGCCTCTTTAAAGCCCATTACGTCCCACAAGTGGCCTGTCAGTTTCACGAGCGCCGATGACGTCACCGCAAGGAGGAAACGGCCAAACTCAACTTTCATAACAAAAGTCCCCAGGGACACAGAACAGTGCAAATATCAGCACATGGAGCATTGTAATGTATCATAAACCCGCCGCTTTGCCAGACTCTCCGCAGCGCACCTTGCTGAACACACCTGTGACTAAAACCGCACCTCGTTCTTGTCAGGTTGTATGTGTGGTGCATCAGCTATCAACTAATTGTTAGCAGAAATGCAGAATATAGATAACTTGCATGTCTTAAGTGAAGAAACGACAGATTTACTTCTGAAAATACAGCTCAATATAGTCAGGCTGACTATTGAGAAATGCATCACTTGTCGCGTGCATGATCATGCTAATTTCTGGTGGGGGTTGAGAACGTTTTAGGTTTTAGCATATTCAGCCTTGACTAACATGCTACTCTACCTATTATTGAATGCATTTTGCGCACACGCACACATATACAGATAGGTGACAAATTAAAGGAAAAACCAACATAAAGGTGCTGGGCCACCACAAGCCACGTGAACAGCTTCAATGCGCCCTGGCATAGATTCTACCTCTAGTTTAGCATATATTCTAGTCTCTGGAACTCTACAGGAGGGATGGAACACCATTTTTCCAAAAGATATTCCCTCATTTGGTGTTTTGATGGTGGTGGAGAGTGCTGTCTAACACGTCGGTCCAAAATCTATTTCAATTGGGTTGCGATCTGGTGACTGCGAAGGCCATGGCATATGACTCGCATCATTTTCATCCTCATCAAACCTTTCATACACTGTGGATGGGGGCACTGTCATCCTGGAAGAGACCACTCCCATCAGGATAGAAATGTTTCATCATAGGATAAAGGTGATCACTCAGAATAACTTTATATTGATTTGCAGTGACCCTTCCCTCTAAATGGACAAGTGGACCCAAGGAAAAGTTTTCCCCTTTAATTTGTCACCCGTCATATATATATATACAGCTCTTGAAAAAATTGAGACCACTGCAAAATGATCAGTTGTCTCATTGTTATTTTGGTTCTGTATTCTAGCACTTTGAGTTTGAAAGGATACAATGACAATGAGGTTGAAGTGTAGACTGTCAGCTTTAATTTTAGTGTATTTTCATCCATATCGGATAAACCATTTAGAAATTATATAACCTTTTGTACATAGTCCCCCCCCCCCCCCATTTTCGGGCATCAAAAATATTGGACAGTTTAACATAATGTAGAATAAAGTAATCATTTTAAATATTTGGTCGAATATCCTTTGCATGCCATGACTTCCTGATGTCTGTGACCCCACAATATCAAAAGACTCTTGATATCTTATTTTCTGGTACTCCTACAAGCGATACTATAACCTCTCTGCATTTGAATGGATCTCTATGGGAATTGGAGGGCGGGACTAGATTTAGCTGTAAATTATGCTGGAACTGTATGGAATACATGGCTGGAAAAATGGTTGTATCCAAAAAATACAAAATCTTTTGCTATCAAATTCAAAGTGCTAGAGTACAGAACCAAAATAACAAAAAATGTGTCACTGTACAATTAATTATGGTGCTCACTGTATAAACTGCTGCTCGAAAGTTTGTGAATCCTTTAGAATTTTCTGTATATCTGCATAAATTAGATCTAAAATGTGATCACATCTTCATCTAAGTCTTAAAAACTTGATAAAGTGAACCCAGCTCAACAAAAAACAGAAAAAACATTATTCTTTTAGAATTTATTTATTGAGCAAAATGATCCAACATTAAATGCTTTGTTGGCAAAAATATGTGAACCCCTTCTATACATATTTTTAAAGTATCATATTTAATATTTGGTCGCATATCCTTTGCATGCTGTTACTTCCTGAAGTCTGTGACCCATCAAGATCAAAAGACTCGACAACTTATTTTCAGGTACTGTTACAAGCGATACTATAACCTCTCTGCATTTGAACTGATCTCTATGAGAATTGGGGGGTGAGACTAGATTCAGCTGTAAATTACACTGGTACAGTATGGAACACTGGTTTAACGCCCTGGGGTTAACGTCTTAATCGCGAGAGGTTGACGTTTATAACTTTGTAGCAGTGGCGATGATTGTCTTAAAAATGCACCACGCTGGCAAATTTCGCGGCCTCGTTGAAAATGAATGCGGAGGACTAATTCCGCACTGTCCCCTTTCTGCTAAGTGTGTCCTTCACTGTTTTTTTTTTTTGTTTGTTTTTTTTGTTTAGCATTTGCAAAACATCCCTTTCTCCAATTGAGTTGTGTGAGCTTTGTCAGATTGGAGAGCCCTGCCTTTGTAATAAGACGCCTGTTTTTAATGCCGGCCCTCCCTCTTCAGCTACAACAAACGGGATCAAATTGCTGTCTATATTCAACAAGGAAATTGGAACATTATGTTAAAATTGACAATAACATAAATTTTGCCCCTTTGTAGTTGACAGGGGGGGAAAAAAGCTCCAGTTGTCATTTTACACCACCATAATTTTGAGAAATGCTGCACGAGGTGTATTTTTCTGACACTTATGTGCTGTACTTGTTGCTGCTCTCATTGTCTGGTTACAGCGGTTAGGTTTTCCTCCTGGACGCTGAAAGCTGATTAAAATAGTTTGATTAATGCTGGTGTCCCTCTGGCAATGGTGTGTGTGTGTTCATATGTGTGTGTGTTTTAGAGCGCGCGCGTTACGGCCGTCCTCTCGAATGTGCGTGTGTTTGCGCGTATGTTCTTTCGGCGTCTGTACGTGGATTCCCGCGGAGAACATGCTTGCAGAACCTCTGTCGGAAACGGATGTTTTCTTGCCGCGCACGGCGGCCACCTGGCTCGACTGGAGAGGAACGGAATAATGTCATCCCCTATGGCCCCTATGCCCCCCCCCACCCCCCCAGGAAAGGGCCTCCCCTTACACCCCTCCCCCCCGCCACATGTTTAGCTGCCTGGGCAAGCAAACTATGAAGAGGAAGGGTGGAGGTGCAGTACAGATAAACATGCTTACCTTAAGCAACATACACAACACTCAGCAGTGGTGTCCTTCTCTCTATCTGTGGCATAAATAAATGGGCTTCGCCACATGATTCAGGGGGTGGCCAACCTTAAAAAGCCAGATCTGTGTGTGTGCTGTCGCATAACAGCTTACAAGCCCAGAGTCACTTTGACCATAGTCCACTTTAACCGTGACCAGTTACTCTGACCGGCTCAATCCTGATCTCAATTATTATTTTTTTTGCTCTAAATCTTTTGTCAAAGAGAGAAAAATGTGTGAAAAGACCGGCAGAAATAAAAGAAGGCCTGTTATAACTACTCTGTTGTTCATGGTCAGATGCATCTGGGTACTTATATACTGCATTCGTATTTTTTTCTGGCATGCACATTTGAGAAGAACTGTCGTTCTGGGAGGTACCTGAAGACTGAGTGCTATTTACAAACCCTCCATTTTGTGCAATCTTACTGAGTGCTGACATATTTCTCTCACTTTGGACGGACGGCATTTTTGAACACACCTTATAGTCGTCGCAGCTCACCCTTTGAAACCGTTTGCTGAAGAGGCATGTTCACGGGTTCTAGGGTGGCTCTGTCTGGAAACGCACTCAATCCGAGCACATTCTGGGCGCTAGCTGAACTGAATGCTGTGTGACAGTCGCTAACGACAGGATCGTTCATCCCGATAGCCGATAGGGCTACCGGGGGCGCAAGTCAGCCAGCGTTCTTCATGCTACCGTTGCGTCATCGCCCCCACCCCCTAGCTGCCCGACAGGTGCCTCCGGGAAACCGGCTGCCGTCGCCTTAGTTGCGCCCCTCCTCTGACTAACGCTAGCTCTCTGGTTGTACGCCGCTTGGCTGGCTGGTGTCATGACACACTGTCCCTGGCAAGCCAGTGAGTGTGTAAGAGAGGAGTGCAGACGCTTTACAATGCAGTTACCTGCATGGGTACAGGTGGCACATTGCCGGTGGTGGGCTTGTAACCTCAAGGTTGCAGGTTCGATTCCCAGGTATAAGACGATGCAATTGTCCTTTTGAGCAAGAATTGCTTTAGTCCAGCTGTAGAAATGGATACTATGTAAAAATGCATTAAAAGGTTGTGTAAGTTTCTCTGGATAAGAGCATCCGTTAACTGGCAGTAATGTAATAAAGGAAGCGTGCCTGTGTTAATAAAAGCATAAAAATATGTTCCTCGAGAAATTTATCTAATCTGAAATCTAACCAGAACACCTCAATTAACTTCAACTGGTTGTTCAGCTATAAATAAAAATTTCTACTAAGTTTTTAGTAGAAAAACCTCTCCTAATTTCTTTCGGAAAATATATTGCAAATGATGTGTTGCTTCATGCCGTGCATGTCTCGAGCTGGCCTATTGCACATGAGAAGCAGAAACCCATCTTAGCATTTCCACAGTATTTATAATAGACTGACTACTTAAATACATACAGGAAAGAAAAAAAAATCCTTCTTTTCTGTTGATTTTCCATGATTGAAATAAGTGAAAATTGAATGATCTCATTGCTGATATGTTGGCTGAATACTTAAGAAATTGATTGTTTTTGGTTTTATATTTATAAATAATTTGGAAGAAAATTGTAGATTTTACTTTTGACATTGACATCGTAGAGTTGTTTGTGTTGAATACCAGCAAAAAAAGCCTGATTATATACATTTTTGTCAAATGTTAAATTCAAAATATGAAAAAGTCTAATGGGGCTGAATACTTTTTCAACCCACTGTATATGTGAATATGAATGTGTGTGTTTGTATGCACGTATATATGTGTGTGTGTGTGTGTGCATGTGAGTGCATGTGTGTGAATATCAGTGTGGGTGCATGCATATTAGTGTATGTGTGTGAATATTAGTGTGTGTGCATGCACGTTAGTGTATGTCTGTGAAAATGAATGTGTGTGCACATATATTAGTGTGTGTGAATACGAATTTGTGTGTGTCCGTTTGTTCGTACGTACGTGTGTTTATGCATGTATATTAGTGTGTGTGTGAATATGAATGTGAATGTGTGTGTGAGCGTGCGTGTGTTTGTATGTGTGTTTGTGCACATATATTAGTGTGTGTGCATGTGTGTATGAATACATACTTGTGTGAATTTGCGTGCGTGCATGTGTGTGTGGTTTTAAAGGCTGTAATACACCGCACAGTGCTTGGACAGGTCTGATAAGGCTGCTTAAGGGTTTAGTTACCTGCCAGAGAAGGAGTTGTGGAGTTCAGAAGTCGCATTAGCAGATGTCCATATCACCGTTACACAAACCCGTGCCGTGTCTGTAGCTGTTTGCTTTAGCTGCCAATGAGTAATTCATTGTGCTCAGTGAGAGAGAGCAGCTGTTGCTCTATACCCTGCTCCACGCACTCTCCCGATCACCTGGCACAAGGTGTCTTTCTTCCAGGTAGCCGCGCTCATTAGCTAATGACCTTTCAGTCTGCCGTCTTTAAACAGGAAACTCTGTTTGGCCTGTCGAGGCCAGCCAGCCAGGAGCTCTCACCAACCCGGGCGTTACATCAATCCCGCCGGGGTCAGAAAGGGTTCAATCCAGCAACACTGATTACCGCTAAAGACAAAACGCAAATAACCACAAAATAAAGAGAGCCCGGACTACTGGGGGCGCAAAGAAGCACACGGGAGAAAAGCAAGGCAGAAGGAGCCTGAGGAGCGGATTGGCGGTGGGCGACGGTGATGGCGTCTCTCAGGGGCACGGCAGAGTCTCATCAGTCCCTCCTCCTTCAGCCTCCCGCTCAGGCAGAGAGGCCTCCTATGCCCCCGGAGCACCCCCTGTGCCGTGCCGCACCGCCTCGGGGCTAAGAGGGAGGCCAGGCCAGGCCATTATGGACCCCTATTTCTCTCTCTCTCTCCGACTCCTTTTCTGAGGCAGGGCAAGAAAATGGGAAAATAATTTCTCCCGCAAATGACTTTTCCGTCTCCGCTAAAGCTGAAGTGGAAACACAGATTCCCAGCCCCCTTTGTCCTGCGCCGGGCCAGCTCTCCTCCCTGCGTTCTTCCCTGATCCTTAGAAAGCCCCCAAATCCAGGGAACGAACAAATTAAAGCCCGAACAGCCAAAAAAAGGGGGGCGGGCTGCGGTAAAGTGGCTTTTTAAAATTATTATTATTTTTTTGCTTGACCGTACGGGTTCCATAGTAAAAAATGTATCGTTTTTTTTTGCAATGTGGGAAAGACAGTATTTTATTAATTTGTATGGCGGGTGCCTTTGTCCACATTATCTGTTGGGCATTTAATTCAGTAGTTGTGGCTAAATTCCCAGTTTGTTAGCATAACATCCCACGTAGGATTATAACCTGGATGTGGGTTCTCAAAAAACAGCTCCACAAAACTGCATCTGAGATCTACACACACACACACACATGGGTGCACACACATACACAGGCGCACACACACACATGCGCACACACACTGCTCTAACACACACGCACGCACGCACATACTACACACACGCTCGCCTCATCCTCTTTCCGTTCCCTCCATCTTTTGTTTGGTGCTGAGAGGTTTCCATGGTAACTGGCATTAAAAACCATCCTGTACTTTAAGAAACGTTGGTTGTTGAGAGGCAGGGTTTCCCATTAAGAATAAATAGGGATGCAGGGGTGGTTAGCCAGAGCACTGGCAAGTACAGAGAGGATAGCTGTGGAAAAAAAGGAAAAGAGAAGGAACCATCAACATCGCTAGATATTTACTCCACAGTATCTTCCTGGGACTACATGCTTGTCCTATCGCTAATACATTTATTTTACCAAGGAATGTTAGCAGTATGATATAGAATAAATACATCATAAATAATCATAATAACAGCAACAGTAACAACAACAATAATAATACTAATAATGATACTCATAATACTACTACTAATAATAATAATGAATGCATTAATAGGGAGAATATGTTTTGTTTTCTTCAAACAATAGCTTGATGTGAAAAAAGGTGGAGGGGAGGCTGACCTCAGCCTGCTGCTTGGGCTGCCTTTGTCAGCACTAGATTAGTGGCATTGTGTGACTAATGGAGGCAGCCCATAGCCAAGGCCGCTACTCAATCCTTCAGATTCTAATGGAGGCAGCCCATAGCTAAGGCCGCTGCTCAATCCTTCAGATTCTAATGGAGGCAGCCCATAGCCAAGGCCGCTACTCAATCCTTCAGATTCTAATGGAGGCAGCCCATAGCTAAGGCCGCTGCTCAATCCTTCAGATTCTAATGGAGGCAGCCCATAGCTAAGGCCGCTACTCAATCCTTCAGATTCTAATGGAGGCAGCCCATAGCTAAGGCCGCTACTCAATCCTTCAGATTCTAATGGAGGCAGCCCATAGCTAAGGCCGCTACTCAATCCTTCAGATTCTAATGGAGGCAGCCCATAGCTAAGGCCGCTACTCAATCCTTCAGATTCTAATGGAGGCAGTCCATAGCTAAGGCCGCTACTCAATCCTTCAGATTTGTGGCTCTGAGAGCACAGACACCGCGCCGTTCGCTGCTGTTTCCTCTAGATCGGCCGTATCGGGGGGGGGGATTTAACGAAGATCCAGCCCGATGATAGTTAGGAAGCGGAGACCTCGTGTTTCTAGGCAACTGCCTCCTGTCACCCAGAGAGCCATGTGTGTCATCTTGTCGACAGGCGCGCAGATGGCACGCAGAGATTTGCGCATGTTGCCTCGGCAGGCTTCGTGTGATATTGGGGCTGTCTATGCCTGTTGCTGAGTGGGTGGGATCATGTTTCCCAGCCCAAAAAAAGATGGGCCCAAATGCAAGGAGTAATATTTTTTTTCTGGGGGGGGGTCTTGTCCACATTCCAATGTGTGTGGATGGTCAGACTATACCAATGGGAAATGCAGGGCAGTGCAGGATTGATTGATTGGTCCGGGAGGGAGGGTATTAGTTAGCATTGCGCAGGGAGGGAGGGTATTAGTTAGCATTGCTCAGGTGGGAGAGCATTAGTTAGTATTGCCCAGAGAGGGATGATCATCGTGCATTAGCGGCCCCCTCTGGTCGAACGGGCACCTGCAGCTGGCATAAATAAGATATAGTTCCAGGATGTTATTACATAAGACCTTTAGCATGTGCAAAACCTTATAGCACACGCAAAACCAACAACATGACAAATGATTGGTCTTGGTATTTGTTTTGCCGCAATCATTTGTTGTCTTATTAGTTTTGTGTGTGCTAAAAGTTTTTGCACCTGCTAAAGGTCTTCGTAAATCGGGCCCTAAAAGTACTAAAGACATTGTATTCGCTAGCCAGCTGGCTACCAAACTAGCTGTTACTGTTTTAGCAGGAAAAATTTACTTCAAGCAAGCTGACAACACCTGCTTTTACTGACATCAAAATCCGACACACCCTGCTGCAGTGACATGTACGAAAGTGAATTTGCGGACCAGGGTCTTGTGTGAATGACGAGGATCCGCTACTTATCCGTGACGATGATGTGGTGTGAATGGGTCAAACGTGGCATGAACCATGTGTTCAATATCTGGTGTCAACCCCGGGTTTTGTGTGTGAAAGGGCTATCATTGTTTCACAATTAACAAAATGAGAGACTATCAGAATAAACAACAGGAAGCATCATTTTACAAGGGCACCACCCCCCCCACCCCCCCACCCCCAACGCTATATCCTGCCATACCCCTCCTGCCCAGGGCCAAAAGGCTGTGAATGCTTAGGTTACCATCGCTGTATTTAGAAATTTAGAAATGGATTCAGGGTCGAGCAATAAGCGCCTGTTTCTTCCGTGAGATGATCTACCCTCACGAGTTTTCTGTCTCACGAAGCATTAATAACCACTGAGTGCGTGGTTGGGCTGCTATGTAATTAAAATCCTAATAATTCTAACATTTCCATGAACTGAAGCTTTTGCCTGTTTCATCTCTTGTGAGAATCGCCCGGGTCACCAGCTGTCAATGCTGGTGAGAGATGCAAATTTTCCCAGACTGGTGCAAGCTCTCTCCTGTAGTACTGCTCGGCCTTCAGTATGTAAAATATTCACCAGGGTTTGTTTTGGAAGTAATCTGCTTTAATCACAAGTTTGGCTTGGCATGTAGACGCAGATTAATATTTGCATTTATTGTTGAAGTGCAGCTTAAGAACAGTAGTCGATTGAATCCAGGCCCGTTCAGATCATCTTGCCATTCTAGAGTAGCGAAAGAGAAAAAGAAAAAACTCACAAACATATCAAAAGAGCGGATGCAAAGAATAATTCAGGAAACTAATTCAGGAATTAGTCAAGAAAAATAACTCATTTTTTATTGTCATTAGTTTTGTCAATTAATTCAACTAGACTTAAGAGCTTTTTTGAAATGTCAACAACAGCTTTTGGGTGACACAGAACATAAATTCAGTACATTTGAGTAAAATTGAGCCAGCTAGAGCATTCTTCTCTGCTTTTAGCATCTGAAAGCAATCTTTTCAAACAGAATCTTCAGAATGTTAAAAGGTTTAGAACCTGCAAAACATTTTTTAAATTGTGCTCAGATATACCTCTTGCTGCCGGCTCGGGAGAGGGAAGACAACTAGCGGTTCTCCTCCAACACCCTGCCGGCTGCTTCTTTTTCACACAGCAGACACAAGCCGTGCATGCGCAGAGCAGGGGTGGAGGAGACCCAATCATACCCATGTGCAGAGAGCAAGCCAGGGTGCCTGGACGGCCAACAGGGGTTACTCGAGCGATGAACACTGCTATCCCCGCCGACTTAATCCCTCCCATATATGACTTGGTCAAAGCAAAACCAATTGTGCACCGCCCCTGCAGGCAGAGATGTGCAGAAGGGGGTGCTCTGGCTGAGTAACTGCCCCCTTTCTCTCATTGGACAAAGTGCCCCTTTTCATTTGATAAAATTATTATTTTATACTGGGAAAACACAATTACTTTTTTAGGCCTACTTGAATCTCAAATCTTGTTTGATGTCATAGTGAGAGTGTAATCGATAAAATGGGCAGAATTAGGGAAAGGAGGGGCATCTCGCTTCGGCTACTCTAGAATGGAGCGGGGCACGCATGCGCTGGCTTGGCGGGCTGTAGGTAAAACTAACAAAGTTGTCATGGTTCCCGCTGTGCGCTGCCAGATGGCGCCCTGATCCCTGTCTGTATTTTGTGTTTCTGTTTGATCAGATTATTGGTTCTTGTTGTGTCATTATTGTTTCTTATTACATCCTCATTAGTTTCACTTGTTTAGTCTTTTCACCTGTCCCTTGTTAGTCTTCGTTCTCATGTTCTCCTGTGCCTTGTTCGCTGTTAATTTAGTCCCCTTTGCTTCTTGTATATAGAGCCCTCATGTTCATTCTTTCCGTGCTCGATCTTAGTGTTTAGTAGCCTGTTAACTGCTGTACTTAACTTTAGAGCTCCTGTTTCCCGTGCCTCTTGTTCTTGTGTTTCTCGTTAGTTTTCTTGTGTTAGTTATTAGTTATTTTTATTAGTTCTGTTTATTGTTTTCTGAGTTCATTGTGTTAGTTCGTGTGCATTCCATTTTGTGGTTTTATTCAATGTTCAAGTAAAGTCTTGATTTAAGACACCCCTGTTTTCTGTGTGTCTCAGCATTTGGGTCCACTCTGCATACCTGTGATAGTAAGTCCGAGCCAGGTATGGACCCAGCAGAGACCGACCAGCTGCAGGCTGCCCTGTTCAGCCAGGGTTCCACATTGGGGCAGCATGGACGGCTAATCCACTCCCTTTCTGGAGGCCTCCAGAAGCTGGCTGCTTCTTTGCAACGCTCTCCAGCCTCTTTTGCCTCTGTGCCACCTACCACTGTGCCCAGCTGTTCCAGCTGAGCCACATCTTCTCTCTCCGGAGCGTTTTGATGGCAAAACCGCAAGATGCAAGGGCTTTCTTACCCAATGCTCTTTAGCCTTTGAACTACGGCCATCTTGCTTACTGTCTGAGTGGTCCAAGGTAGCTTATGTCATTTCGCTGCTTTCTGGAAAAGCACTCACCTGGGCTACCGCCATCTGGGAACAGAAAAACCCTGTCTGCTCCAACATCATGATGTTCCTTCAAGAGATGCATAAAGTCTTCGAAGACCCAGTCAGCAGGCAGGCAGAAGATTGATCTCTATGAAACAATCCACCCTCATCGTTCCTATGACTGTGCTATAGACTTGTTACCAGGCAATACCCCACCTAGGGGGCATACCATTTTGCTGTTTATTCCTGAAACAATGGCCATGGAGTCATATATTAAGGAGGCTATAGCCGCAGGGTACATCACGACCTCCATGTCTCCAGCAGGCACAGGGTTCTTTTTTGTGGCCAAAAAGGACATATCGCTGAGCCCCTGCATAGACTATCGTGCGTTTAACAAAATTACCGTTAAGAACCGTTACCTTCTGCCACTCATTTTTATTTTTTCAACAAGCAAGAATCTTCACCAAGCTCGACCTACGGAACGCCTATGACCAGGTAGGGATCTGGCAGGGGGATGAGTGGAAGACTGCATTCAATACCCCTACCGGACATCACCAGTACCAGCCAGGTGATGCCATTCGGGATCACTAACGCCCACGCTGTGTTCCAGGCTCTTATTTATGACGCTCTATGGGACATGCTTAATCAGTTCCGCTCCACTGTCAGTCTGTCATCAGGGTTCCACCCTGACTGAACGCGTCAACCAGGAACTTGAATTTATGCTCCGCTGTTTCGTCTCCCACAGACCCACTACCTGGAGCCAATTCTTCCCCTGGTGTGAGTATGACCATAATACACTTTTAAGCTCTGCTACAGGCATGTCCCTTTCCCAGTGCCAGATGGGTTACCAACCACCCTGGTTTTCTGAACTGGAGGGAGAGGCTGAAGTTCCATTAGCTCTCGCCTATGTTCGCCGATGCCGGACCACCTGGAGGATGGCTCGGTCCGGAACCAGAGATTTGCCAACCGATGCCGCCACCCTGTTTTTTTCCACCCAGGTTTAGCTCTCCACCCAGGATCTCCCAGGAAAGTCCAGGAAACACCCCCCATTACATTAGTCCCTTCAAAATCACCCACCGGTTTAACCCCATCTCTTACAGACTGTTGCTGCACCGGTCTCTCAAAATTCAGCCCACCTTCCATATTTCCATGCTCAGACCCTTCATCACCAGTCCCCTTGTTTCCCCCTCCCACCCTCCTTCTGCCCCTCATATTATTGATAGCACACCTGCTTACACCATGCGGTGCATCCTCTCCAGCTGCTGCGTCAGAAATGGGGTCCAATACCTCGTTGATTGGGATGGCTATTGTCCTGAGGAGTGTTTATGGGTGCCCATCCACAACATCTTGGATCCCTCACTCATCCATGACTTCCACCTCCAACAACTTCGCCAATCTGGTAAAATGTAGGGTGCCTATCGTAGGGGGCCACACAAGCCTCAGACCAGACATCGTCTTCTGGTCTAGAGATCCCAAGCAGGTGGTGCTTATCGAGCTTAACAAAGGGCCAACGGTGCCCTGGAAAGAGAGGACTGAGGAGACACATGAGCGAAAGCTCACAAAATATCAGCTCCTCATTCTTGAGAGCCAGCAGAAGGGATGGAAGGCCTGGAATCTGCCTTTGAAAGTCAGCTGCAGGGGCTTCACAGGGCAGTCACTTTAGACTGCTCGGAGTGGAAGGGTCAGCAAGGAAGAAGCTCATAGCCAACATTAGCAAGCAGGTGGAAAGAACATCCCGGTGGATTTGGATCCAGAGGAATGAGCGGTGGAAAAGCTAACCTGGTGACGGAATAACATTTTAAAGAAGAGGGGTAGATCCAGGATGCTGGGTCTACCGTTGAGCCCTTCCAAAGATGTCATGGGCTAATTGACAAAACATTGATGAAGGAGCGTGCCCATTTGAGAACACTGAGAAGCCACTCAACTCAATCCCAGGGGAGTGCCCGGAAGGAGGAGAAGGAGTGATTGTTGTGCCACCCGGCTCATGGAGGTGCACGAGCGAGTTTCTGTAAGGTGAGCTGGTTGTGACAACCCCATCGTATTTCTCATATTTTTCTCTGGCAGAACCGGTGAAAACTAGGAAAGACGAGTTGGCAACCGTTTTCATTCTTTTTCTCCATAGTTTTTATTCATTGAGTCAAAAATCATGTTTTTGAAGATATGAATCTGGAAACAATTCGTAGGCCACTTGAAGTTAAAATGTAGATGTAACTGTAAAAAACGTCTTTATTGACATTAACTCGCTACAATGGCTATGATATAACGTAGCCTATAATAAGGAGAATATCAGCGCATGATGTCAGCTATCACTCTCAGCGTAAACAAGAGAAGCTTAACCTGTGCGTGGTGCCCCTGGGCTTGTGCCCAATTGCCCATATGATAGGTCCAGCCCTGCTCTGACCTGTACGGAGGTGGGAGCACAAAAACAAAGAATTAGACTAAAGATGACACTACAACTCATTTGATTTGATTAACCGTTACCCGGAAGCATTTATGAGTTATGTGCATACTGTCAACAAGTCAAACACAGTAAATGCAGTCAGCATTGGTCGAATATGCTTAGTTTAGCTTTCTTTAGGCTACCTAAGAAAATAAAGCTGTTTTTCCCCGACATGACCATGAAATTAATGAAATGTAACACACTGTAATGTAGCCTGCCCGAGACTCACTTGATTAGCAAGGGGGTAATCTGTGTTCAATTTCATAAAGTAACCTACATACAAATGCAGGTTCATAGCTATAACTGACGGGTCCTTGCAATGACCCGGGTTTGTGAGAGAACTTGCTTTCCGAAGCGAAATCTTGACAAAATTAGCAACAGTAATTAAATCGAGCTGGGCTTGAGTGGGGCTTGACAAAGGGACAATATTTTATTACCAGTCGGCTTTGTTCACTCCCCATGTTGGTCAATATGATGTAGTGCTCTGCATTCTGTTCAGATTTAGGCTATATATCATCCTGCTTGATAGTTACAATGTTATTTCTATATTTTCGACGTAGCTAACAGATGGATTCACCAGTTATTGCTATCATTTATTAGAATGAGCATTTGATACAATATTAATTGGTGTAATTATTTTTCTATTGATGTCTCTTTCTTGTTCAGCACTATGTTCAGATTTTGTACAGAAAACATAGTCCTTAGGCCTTACTTTTTTATTTTTGTGGTAATAACATTTAAATTTTTTTGTGTATGTTGAAATCAACAGCAATATTGTGATTCACAAATCATAAGTAATATGATTGGTTAAACAGTTTCTAATAGCTATGAGGCCTACGCACTCTTTTATCTGATAGTAGGCTATGCTCACATTTAGTTCACATTTTGCATTTAATACTGGCTTGTCTACGTGTATGATATACCTTAGTACATTGTGTTAGATTCAGTTTACCCGACCACAGTTTGCCGATTCTGTTGGGCACACATCTATGTTGGGGGTGGGGGTGCAGTTTGGGATTCTGATGCCCAGGGGCACTGTAGAGTCTTAATCCAGCCCTGATCATGGTCTTGGCTAGCTCATTCTAGCTAGCAATATGCACCATAATTATAGCCAGACCCACAATGCAGTCTAAAACCTGTTAAATTAAAATTTAACTGAAAAGATAAAAACAGACAATAAAAAACAATAAATATATATGCAGCATCAGAGGTCGTGTTTTCTATTTATATTTTTTAAAACTTTAATATCATCAATTTTAATACCACCCCTTATAGCAGTGTCGCAAATGTAGTCATACCAGGCGTAGATTTATAAAATTATTTGTAAAAATTGCCTAAATGCGCCCTCTTCGAACACACTCTGCATGTCCCTGCCGGCGAGTCGGCACTGGCACCAATCGCATTCTAACAGAGACCTTGTGCCGCTCATGTGCCACGAGTGCCGCTTTTGCCAACGCTTATCGGTGGTACTTTAATATGTAAAAAATTATCTTGGCCACATTTCCAAAGAATTCCACTGCTTTACTTGACTGTAAAAATTAGTTTAAAAAAAAGGGAATACTTTTCTCATTTCATTGATGATGATGGTGACGTGCTTCACAGTGAAGGGGTCACCTGGACTACCATAACATTCCAAGTTCAGAAATGTAAGTTAAACTGAATTTAAAAAATTTATTACATTTTATTCAAAGTGCAATCCTGAAAATGCTCAGCTATATAGGGTCTTGGTAAGAGCTGTAAATGGAGTTGGAGTAGGCTCCGGCCTTTTAGCATGAACGGCGAGCCGGAGTTCCAATCTCCCGCCCCATGCGTGTGGCTCCTCCAAAATGCCTCAGTACTCCTTCTCAGAAATGCGTCGCTGGGAGCTGCTAAAAGCTCAAGCGAGGCTAATTATTTGACCAGAGTTTATAAACAACCACACACACGCACCGACACATACACACATGCGCGCGCAACACACACACACACACACACACACATAAACAATGGAAAAAAAAAAAAAGGACGACCGTCCCCGGCCGCTCCAGCCTGACACAGAGATGGCCTTCACAGAGATCGCTTCCACTGCGCCGTGTTCCCTATCAGAGCGAAGCGGTACGACCTGTGCCTTTTCCATCCTGTTTTTCCCCCGCACTTCGCACTTGCCCAAACCCTAATTTTTTTTGTCTTTTTTTTTCCCATTACAGAAAATGACAGCTTATATAATGCGCATACTTGGGGCAGGGATAATTGGACTCGGACCCATTATCGTGCTCTCAAGGACAGGCATGTGGGTTTCCTTCTGCTTTCAACATCTTTTTTTTACATTTATTTTTTTGGGTTTCAAACACACCGGGTCTTTCATTTGGAAAGAACACAGAACATACGCTGATGTAACATTTCACCTATACACCGCTAGTTTCTGAAAGGCTCCATTGCTAAATCAATACGTAGGTTCTTAAAAATGAGATTGTAAAAAAAAAAAAATTTCCAGCATAAAGCTGTAGCATATTCTAAATTATGTGCTCTGCTAGACTGCAGCAGAGCCTTTGTATGTTCCCAGACAAGGTACCAAAACATTTTTCTTGTAAATGTTGATGTCATGTTGATTTCACCTTTCATTTAAAACATTTTTTTCTAGATTTAGCCTGCTAGCTCGCTACAAAACTTTAGTTGTTTTTGGGGTCAATTTTTCCGTAAAACGTTGATACAAAACATTTACGCCGGATTCATCAAACCATGTGGAAAAGGTAGATTTTTTCGTATTCACTTACGGTGCGCGCCCACGTTATTTTGCGATTAGCATAATTACATTTGACGTGTCCATTTTTATTAGTGTATTTACCAAACACTTGTATTAGCAGGAATTATTGTGTTTTTTTTTTTTTTTTAGAAGTGTACTGCAGTACAGTTAAATACTCAGCTGGAGAGGAATCTGGCAGGTACAGTAGGCAACAGCATCACTCAATGGTCTGCATGCTATTCCGAAGTAGCCACTGCCTTACATTGCTCTCTGTCACCTACGACATCACCAAAGAAACAACATTATTTTTCACACATGAAAGGTCAGTTCACTCAACCATCAAAATATGGCCCATGGCATGGGAGAAGCAGAGCATTTTGAATCCGTAATGTT
Source organism: Ilyophis sp. 1 JC-2022 (assembly GCA_022702515.1). Classification (NCBI taxonomy): domain Eukaryota; kingdom Metazoa; phylum Chordata; class Actinopteri; order Anguilliformes; family Synaphobranchidae; genus Ilyophis; species Ilyophis sp. 1 JC-2022. The sequence goes on along the minus strand of CM040399.1, from coordinate 34,013,010 downwards.
CACAACATCTCTTAAACTTTAATATCATCAATTTTAATACCACCCCCTATAGCAGCGTCACAAATGATAAATAGATTTATTAAATTATTTGTAAAAAATCGCCTTAATGTGCCCTTTTGCAAAATTTGAGCGACTGCTCCTCGAACACACTGCACTTCCCTGCCGGGCTGCCGGCCAGTCAGCACTGGCAACAATAGCATTAGAACAGAGGCCGCGGCACTCGCTCAATGTCCGTATCATGTTTGCCGTTTTTGAGAAATACGTATACTCTGGCAAGCTTGGCTAGGCTTAGGAACAGGTGTGCTGTGTTGGTACTAGCGTTGTGTCCAGTTGCTTAAGTGAAGCCAGCCACTTACAGGGGCCCACAGATTGTCCGCACTTGAGTGACGCTCCTGGATTCATTCACTTTTCTCTGAATGGCGACTGTGAGTGGTATATGATATAGAATAAAAGCCCGTACAGGGGCTACAATTTCCGCTCTGCAATCAATTCAGTTTTTGCACTTTTGACAAAATTGAGGCTTGCAGGATACTTGGTTTAAGAGCGAAGGGATTTTAAATTGCGATCACATTTTCACCTTTAAATGTCCCCCTCCCCAAATACCCGCCTCATTGTTGGAGGGAATTCTGCCCCCCCCCCCCTCTATTTGGCTGGCCGCTGTGGCGGAAAGAATGTGCTCGCTCAGAACATAAAGGAAGACTCCTGACGCACCAGCTTTCTGAGTTTTAACCCCCACCCCCATGAAAATAACCACCCAAGGCGAAGCCTCTTTTTGTTTGTGATTGCTGCACCAGGAAAGGACCGCAATGGGACCAAACTGCAGTGCTGAACCTTTCAGTCCTCAATTGCAAATAAGAGCTCGCCGAGGACAAATTATATTTCACACTCAACAGGGGGAAAAAAAGATCTTTGTACTTGGCAGCAGAAGTACTTTCTTTGGACAAAATTAATGTGGCTTATTTCACTCTACATAAATAAATAAATGTATCTGTCAATATACTGTCGATAATTAGCGCAATTCCCCCCCCCCCCCCCGGATTCACTGAATGTGCTGAATTCTTTTCACATTTATTGTTGACTAATTTTAATGTACTCAATAAGATTTTTTTTGTTTACGTGTGTGTGTGTCTACACAAGTGTAATTGTAGTGCCATGAACCAATGGTAATTGGTCCATGTAATTTTTAAGTCATCCTTGATAAACCTACTCCGTTAATATAGCCTAGAATGATAACTAGTAATAACACAGAATTATTACAATAGCTATATCATTGCAATTTATTTCAATAAAACATCTACACATAATAATAATAATACTTATTATTATTATTAAAAATATAACAAAAATATGTAATGGGGATTATAAATACAATGCTGAGCAGGCATGTGGTTTCAACCTGGCAGAACGGCAGTGAATTAACCCAACATGTCATGTTAACAAAGAGAAAATGTGTGATAAGGTTAATTTGGCTGAAATTCTCCCTGTTTTTCGAGTCGGTATGCACTGTGCAGTCACACACATTTCACGGCTCACGTGTCCTCTTCTAATTTTTTGTGAAACTCAAACCGCTACAGTTGCGTCTGTGGCAGGCTTAGAAACAATTCCGCTCTCCGAGTTCATCATGTGCTGCTTTTTATTTGACATGTACAGTATACCTGTGCTATGAACATAGCCTATACCATGCATAAGTGTGCTATGAACATAGCCTATACCATGCATAAGTGTGCTATGAACATAGCCTATACCATGCATAAGTGTGCTATGAACATACAGCAGCCTTTCCCCTAACATGTATACCTGTGCTATGAACATACAGCAGCCTTTCCCCTAACATGTATACCTGTGCTATGAACATACAGCAGCCTTTCCCCTAACATGTATACCTGTGCTATGAACATACAGCAGCCTTTCCCCTAACATGTATACATGTGCTATGAACATACAGCAGCCTTTCCCCTAACATGTATACCTGTGCTATGAACATACAGCAGCCTTTCCCCTAACATGTATACCTGTGCTATGAACATACAGCAGCCTTTCCCCTAACATGTATACCTGTGCTATGAACATACAGCAGCCTTTCCCCTAACATGTATACCTGTGCTATGAACATACAGCAGCCTTTCCCCTAACATGTATACATGTGCTATGAACATACAGCAGCCTTTCCCCTAACATGTATACATGTGCTATGAACATACAGCAGCCTTTCCCCTAACATGTATACCTGTGCTATGAACATACAGCAGCCTTTCCCCTAACATGTATACATGTGCTATGAACATACAGCAGCCTTTCCCCTAACATGTATACCTGTGCTATGAACATACAGCAGCCTTTCCCCTAACATGTATACCTGTGCTATGAACATACAGCAGCCTTTCCCCTAACATGTATACATGTGCAATGAACATCGCTTTTAACATGTATAAGTGTGTTATGAACATAGCCTATACCATGCATAAGTGTGCTATGAACATAGACTTTCAGTTTAACAGAGCACAATGAACATACACTAGCCTTTTTCTTTAACGTGCATAAGTGTGCTATAAACACGGCCTTTCTTTTAACGTATGCAAGTACGCTGGGGAGTTACTGCAGAAGAACACCGTTCATTGCACAAAACCAATATAGGGAGGGATTAGTAAAGATAAAAGAATGCTAAAAAGTGCATATTGTTTTTCTGCCCTTGGAGCACGCTCAGTGGGTGACCGGATGTCTCATTATATCTTCTGAGACGATCTCCAATCGGAGAGGCGGAGTAAATCCCAGGCAGCTGCGGGCTGAGCGGCGCAATAGGCCGCCCCTGCCGGCAACACGGCCAATCGGGGTTACCCACCAAAGGACAACAGCTGCTCTGGGATTAAGTGTCCACCCAGCCTCTGGTTACACAAGCTAATTGAACACATTCAAGCACTTGCCACACACCTGGGGGGCCGAGAGGTACCGGAGGCCGGGGGGGTGGGGTGGGGGGAGGGGTTTTGTAAGATTTAAAAAAATAAGATTTTTTTTTTTTTAACTTCTGGCAGCCTTTTTCAAGTGAACTCTGATATAATGAATGTGGAAATACAAACATGTCTCCAGATAAGGTTTGCAGCGCGTTTCCGCAGAATTGCGTGGGTGTTTTAAATATATAGTACAGTCCTGTTTTTATTTTGTGCACATTTTTTAAAAATTGTTTTACTTTTGTAAAGCACTTTGTAGTACAGACATGTATGAAAGGGGCTGTATAAATAAAATAATTATTATTATTATTGTTGTTGATGTTGTTATTGTTGTTGCTTAATATTTTTCCACACATCCTTATGTACCTGCACAGTAGAACTATTGTTAATAGTTTTTTTAAATTGTTAAATCAATTCTGATAGACAAATCTTACTCAGAGTACAGTTTATTCCATTTTGCACTCTTGGATACAAATTCCATTCAACTTAACCCTCATATTTATTACGTTCCGGGTCAATTTGAACCGATTCAGTGTTTCACCAGTTAACCTTATTTTTTCATCTTGACACCAATTGACTTGTTCTAATTTGTTGGGATTAAATAGTAAACACGCGATAAACATAATGTCATGTTTTGAAAAGTCCCGTACCAACTTTGTATGCAAAGGTGTTGTGTGGGGTCATTTGTGGGGTAGCTGTATAAAATGTATGAAAATATTCAACCTTTTTTATAGTTGATTCTGGTGGCACTTACCCATACAGGTTTTAAACTTAATTTAATTTACCTCAGTTTCTAAAATGAGATTAACAAATTTTTAATATTTATTGATAAGATTCTAGTCAATTCAGAGACACACAAAATGTGACACAGAAAGTGTCAATCTTTCTATTACAATAGTTTTGTGTCACTTTAAACTTTTGGGGTCAATCTGACCCCAAACATAAAAGGTGTCATAAAATGTCAACATAATATGAGGGTTAAATGAACTGAGCAGTTGCTTGTGTCTGCAGAGGTTATGTATGCACATAATCAGAGATATGCTACTGTATTACTGTGGGTCTATATCACACTGGAAGCGGCACACAATGGGCCTCATTCGTAAAGCATTCTTAAATATACGTGTACATTTATGTCCGGAAAAGGTTGATACAAAAAATTTACGCCGGATTTATCAAACCTTGTGGAAAAGGTAGATTTTTTTGTATTCACTTCACTCGTATTCACGATGCGCGCTCACGTTATTTTGCGATTAGCATAAATCCACGCCCATGAATGGCCTTATATGGAGGCTGTCACTTCCATTTAAAGGTCCATATCTAGTCAGAATGGCCCAGAAAAAGCTCAGAGAATTTTTTTTCTGACACTGAAATCAAAGTTTTATTAGCAGATGTTCAATCAAGAAAAAATAAATAAAATGGTCAGTACCGGCGTCATGAACTGGTAAAGTAAAGGCCTAGCAGGAGATAACATATACCATACGAGCGCATTGCATTATCGCAGCCTGGAAATAAATTAAACGTTAATAATTGTGTAATTCTGTTGGGGTTCTGTACATGTGAATTGTGGTTTGAAATCGGGTAATCACATGGGCTACCTTATTTTAGAATCTCTCTGGCGTGTTATAATTGCACATTGATGCACGTGTCCCACACTGCTCAGGTTTTACCGGGATATAGCCTGCTGGCTACATTCAAACTGGTTAAAAAACGTTCACAAAATAAAGTTTATCTGGTTTTTCCACTGAATGCGAGAAGGCGTTTCACCGACTTTTCAACAAAAACGTGCACTGGGGTGTGCAGCCTATGGCACCGATAACATTGGACAGGTTGGCAATTTCATAAAAACCCTGCTTTACCTCCACCTGTCTTTGCATCTTGTAGGAGAACTGGATGTATGCTGGCATTATCTGGATTAAGCTGTTGACCACAATTGCAACCCTGGCTACAGACATGTAAGCCACTTTAAAGCACATTTCGTGCATTGGTTAAAAGTGTGTTATAGCATAGCCTATGTAAGGTCATGTACAATTAAAAATTTTCGCAATTTAGAAAAATAGGAGGCTACTGGGAGCATTCATTAGACTACGTTATGGGTCTAATTAAACGGCTTCATAATTGATTAATAGGCGTAATCTAAAGTGTTTGCTTTTTACAATCATAATTTATTACGTTTGCAATGTGTATTTCAAAGGCTACATTTAGTCTTGTGAATTTAGTTTACGAGTTTACGAACGAGGTACGTGTGCTCCGGGGCAGGTGCTCCTGGGATCGGGGACTGTCTGTGTAAACTCCGCCATCAGCCCTGCCAGTGCCTTTGGTGCCAGCAAACTACAAAGTGAGAATCTATGCGCAAATGCAAAGCAATCAAAATCATCGGTTGAATTTACCTGCCAAATCAGTGTGCCTGCCTTTTCTCATAAAAAAATTCAAGGTTTGCGTGTCTCGGTGGCGTAGCCTGTAAGAGCGCACTGTCCATATGCTCATTGCGAGCCAAGACGTCGGTGGTTCGAATCCAGCCATGCAACTTTTGTCACATGTCTCTCCCTCTCGCTCGCTCCCATTGTTCCTGTCTATGTACACTGTGCCGTCCAATAAAACTGAAAAGCCTGAAAAATAGAACTTAAAAAAAAAAAAACTTTAAGGTTTATTTGGTTGGATCTTGATAATTTGGGGGGGGGTGGGGTGGGGGGGAGTAGTGGAGTGACAAGCGCTCCTCACGGGAGTGAAGGGGAAGTGCATACACTTTTTTACATTTGGTTTTAGCTGTGCGTTAGATAATTTGAACCGCTTTGTAGTCATTGTGTAGCTGAGGTAAATCGCAGCAGTTAGCGATCTGTTTAAAGTGACTTGTATGTAGTTTTAAGCCTACAACCGGTCTTTTGTGCTGCTAATGTCAAGTACCTTCACCTGAGTGTATTTATAGCCGTGTCTACCACTCGTACTACAGAGTGCATCTGGACAGCGTTTGTCGAATTTCTGCCGTCAGGATCGATAAGTATCTTTTTTACATTTGGTTTTAGCTGTGCGTTAGATAATTTGAACCGCTTTGTAGTCATTGTGTAGCTGAGGTAAATCGCAGCAGTTAGCGATCTGTTTAAAGTGACTTGTATGTAGTTTTAAGCCTACAACCGGTCTTTTGTGCTGCTAATGTCAAGTACCTTCACCTGAGTGTATTAACCCTGCAAGCAGCTGAATGCAATCGGCAATTAGCAAATAGTGCATAAATTAAAGCCGAGGCTGCCGTAAGTACGGCAGCCTCATCAGCAATTTGTACGACTTTGTTCTTATCTTTTCACCACCTACCATGTGTTTAACCCCCATTCCTCTGTGCTATATACCTCGAGCCTGGAGGTCCAACCACCGCAGGCGCTGCCCGGCTAACCTGGTCTGCCCACCCCTGTCCCTTCATAAGGAACTCTCAGTGGTGGGTGGACTATGGAACTGCCGCTCAGCTGTCCAGAAAACTGACTTCATCACTGCCTATGCTAAGGTGAAGTCCCTCCACTTCCTGGCTCTCACTGAGACCTGGATCACTCCAGATAACACAGCCACTCCCGCTGCTCTGTCTGCTGGCTATTCCTTCTCCCACACCCCCAGGGCCTCTGGCCGAGGCGGGGGTACTGGGTTGCTCATTTCCTCATCCTGGAAATTTTCTATTCACACTGCACACTGCCTGAAATTCTCTTCTTTTGAGTTTCATGCAGTCACTGTAACCCACCCATCTACACTTAACATTGTAGTTCTCTATCGCCCTCCAGGTCCGCTCGGTGCTTTCCTGGATGAACTGGACACTCTCCTGAGCTCCTTCCCTGAGGATGGCACCCCTGTAATCCTACTGGGAGACTTCAACCTCCATCCAGAGAGTTCCCAGCTACCCAGTGTCGCCTCACTCTTCCAGTCCTTCGCACTCACTCAATCCCCATCGCCTGCCACCCACAAGGCTGGTAACCAACTAGACCTTGTACTCACCAGGAGCTGCGCCACGTCTGAACTCACGGTGACCCCGCTCCACGTATCGGACCATTTCTTTATTTCATTCTCTCTTTCCCTCCCACTCTCCCTCAACCCTACTAATGACCCGCCCACTGTTATGTTCAGGAGAAATCTCCGCACCCTCTCGCACTCCTCCCTCACTACTTCCGCTCTCTCTAAACGTCCTCCTCCCGCTTCCTTTGCGAATATGCATGTTGATGTTGCCACCTCTATGTTTAACTCCTGCCTCTCTCAGTCTCTCAACTCACTTTGTCCTCTTGTCTCTAAAACAGCTCGACCATCACCCCCCTCCCCGTGGCTGACAGATTCTCTCAGATCCAGCAGAACCCTGCTGCGAGCCGCTGAGAGAAAGTGGAGAAAATCCAGATCCCCAGATGACCTGGCCTCCTATCACACTCTGCTGGCAGCCTTCACAGCTACAACTACATCGGCTAAGGCTTCTTTTTTTCAGTCTAGAATTAATGCATGTGTGTCTAATCCACGGAAACTCTTTTCCACCTTCTCCTCCCTGCTTATCCCCCCTCCGCCCCCTTCACCCTCCTCCCTCTCTGCAGATGACTTCCTAACCCACTTCGAGGGAAAGGTGGCCATGATCCGCAACTCCTTCACACCCCAGGTGACACCCCACATCCCCCACACCGAACCCATCGCCACGCTGTCGTCCTTCAAGACTCTGGAGGAGGCAGATGTGCTCCAACTCATGACGCACCAGCGCGCAACCACCTGTGCGCTGGACCCCATCCCGTCGGCAGTCCTCCAGTCAATATCCGCTGAGCTTGTTCCATATCTGTCTTCTATTATCAACACCTCCCTAACCTGTGGCCATGTTCCTGCTGTTTTTAAGACTGCCCGTGTAACCCCACTCTTAAAAAAACCTAGCTTGGACCCCTCTGATGTCAGGAACTACCGTCCTGTATCTCTCTTGCCCTTCCTGTCCAAAACCCTTGAACGAGCTGTACATAACCAACTGTCTGTTTTTCTCCACCAGAATAACCTGCTTGACCCCCATCAGTCCGGCTTCAGAACCGGACATTCCACTGAAACTGCTCTCCTGGCCGTGACCGAGGCACTCTCCAATGCTAGAGCCTCATCCCTCTCCTCTGTCCTGATTCTACTTGACCTGTCTGCAGCATTTGACACGGTCAACCACAAACTCCTGATCTCTACACTTTCTGAGATGGGCATCTCTGGGACTGCCCTCTCCTGGTTTGTATCGTACCTCACTGATAGATCCTACCAAGTCTCTTGGAAGGGTTCTGTTTCTGCACCCCATCCCCTGTCTACAGGAGTCCCGCAGGGATCTGTACTTGGTCCTCTGCTGTTCTCCATTTATACAAAGTCTCTTGGTTCAGTAATCAATTCACATGGCTTCTCATACCATAGTTATGCTGACGATACTCAACTCTTCCTTTCTTTCCCTCCCTCTACCCAACAGGTAAAGGAGAGGATATCTGCTTGTCTGGCCGACATCTCTGAGTGGATGACTACCCATCACCTGAAGCTCAACCTCGACAAGACAGAGCTCCTCTTCATGCCACACAAAACCTCCCCGCTACTTGACCTCTCCATCACCGTTGACGGGACCGTGGTGGCTGCCTCCCGCTCTGCAAAGAACCTGGGGGTGGTCCTAGACGACCAGCTGGACTTCAAAGACCACATCAGGGCGACGGCACGGTCCTGCAGGTTCCTCCTGTACAACATCAGGAGGATTCGACCGTACCTGACCACCTACTCCACCCAGCTTCTGGTCCAGACTATGGTCACCTCACGCCTGGACTACTGCAACTCCCTGCTCACAAGCTTACCAGCCTGCGCCATACTCCCTCTTCAACTGATCCAGAACGCAGCTGCCCGGCTTGTGTTTAACCTCCCGAAATTTTCACATGTCACCCCCCTGTTGAGGTCACTCCACTGGCTGCCAGTTGCAGCTAGGATCAGGTTCAAAGTTCTGACCCTGGCCCACACTGCAGCTAATAGGACAGGCCCCGTCTACCTGCAGGACCTGATCCAGACCTATGTTCCTGCTCGACCGCTTCGCTCATCTACAGCAGGGCGCCTCGCACTTCCCCCCCTCCGTGTCAATGGCGCTCGCTCCTCCCGACTGCGGAGCTTTTCCACCCTAGCTCCCCAGTGGTGGAACGAACTTCCCATTCCCCTACGCTCAATACCAACCCTGCCTGCTTTCCGTCGTGGCCTGAAAACACACCTTTTCAGGCTCCACCTGGACTAATACTTATCTAGGACCTCATGGTATGTCTTCTTGTTGAACTGTGTACTCAAGTTTATACTATTTAGAAAATAATTGTAGTAGAGATGATTTACCCAGTTCACTGTGAACTGCACTGTGTTCGTTACTAGGGATAGCTGATACTGTATGGGAAGAATGCGCTTTCTTATCTGTTCTGTAGTTACTTCGATGACCTTTCTATATGCACTTACTGTAAGTCGCTTTGGATAAAAGCGTCTGCTAAATGACTGTAATGTAATGTAATGTAATACATATTTCTCTCATAAAAGAGCGTGGGTGTGGGCTTTTCCAAACCAGGAGAACAGGCCAGGCCAGGAGACGCATGGGGATAATAGGCTAGAGGGGCTTGTTTCTTAATTGCATCCTTAATGATGTAAAGCAGGAATGCCAAACTCCTGGAGGGCTGCTGTTTTTGGTGTGTTCCTGCACTTAAAGTGCTGAATTTAAGTCAATGTATGGCTACGGAATCAGCACACCTTGTTTCCAAGGCCTAAATTGGCTGCTGATTGAAAGAAAATCACAAAAACCAGCAGACCTGCCCTCCAGGACTGCAGTTTGAGATCCTTGAAGTAAAGGTTCACTGATTCACATGTTCAGGCATGCTCTGCGATATGAAAGCACCACAAATCGATATCTTCTTCAAGAGGCGATGATGATTTTGGCTTTGTGAGGCTCTGTTTATATCTGAGGCTGGCAGTTTTCAACTCCTGCTGATAAAGTTCACCCAAAGAGCAGTTCACCCAAAAATTTAATTTTGATATGTTTCTACATACCTGGGGCCACATCTATAAAACTGTTGAGTAAAAGAATACGTTGTAATGGATTTTAGTAGCGGATAATCAAACGCGGAGGTAGGGGGATAAGAACAAGTCACTCATGCCAGTGAAGACAAATAAAGGGAGTACTACTATAAATGCAAAGAAAGAAAAGACAGGAAACTAATTTCTTGTAGCTAAACAGCTAAATGAAAATCAACCCACGAAAATATGGCTAACTCGAATACACGAGTGAATGAAACAAACTAAATCTCCTGAGCTCAATACTGGAGCTAAACCAGGAAACGTAGAAAAGAAAAGAACACCTTCGGCACATAATCTAAGACGGCCAGAGAATGCAAAATCAAAACGAAAAGAAAAACTCTCAGTGAGAACAACAAAGGAAAAAATAAATAGCGCAGAAAACGCTAACAGGAGGAACAAAACCTATACCTGTGAATAACACTAATAGCAAGTCCCTCGTGAACATAAACAAAGTTTAATATCACAAGCTCGCTAGTACCTGGCTACACCTGTAATGTTGAATGACAAAAAAGCACTGGAAAAGTGGAAGTGAGGAACTTAAATACCCCGCAGGTAGAAGCACAGGTGAAAAAAATAATGAGTAAGGGAAAGCAAAACCCCAGAACGGAACGTGGAAAAAATCCAATAGATTCTCAATCGGAACCAGGACGAGAACTGCAACGGAAAAGAAAACAATAACCCACGAACCATGACAGGACGACTCTAAGGGATGACCCCAGACGATCCCTCAGACCGACTACTGCGGAAATTCTTGATTAGATCGAGATCAGAAATATTTCTGGCAGGAACCCAACACTGTTCCTCTGGACCATAACCCTCCCAGTCTACTAAAAACTGCCATCCCCTACCTACCCGTCTTTCCGCTAAAATGCGGCGGACAGTATACACTGGACCTCCATCCATGATTCGAGGAGGAGGAGTGGGTCTCTCAGCAGCGGCTTCAATCGCATCACGTGAAATGTAGGATGAATCCGCATAGAGCGTGGCAATTGAAGACGTACCATCACCGAGTTTATTCTACGGATGATCTTGAACGGTCCTATGTAACACGAACCTACCCACTGCCCCCCCCCCCCCGGGCCCCCCTCACCCCCCCCCCCCCCCCCCCCCCTCTTCTACCCCCTCTTCTGGTCGACGTCTGTCTGTCCTGGCCCCTCGGTGGGTGGACCCCCGTGGTGGAGAAGCAGAAAGAAAGTGACCCCTTCAAGCACAGAATTGAAGATCACTCACCTCTTCTGCACCTCTCCTCCTCTCCCCCCCCCTCCTCCCCCCTACCTATTGTTATTTATGTTGTGTGTACCCCCCCCAAAAAAAAAAAAAAAACAAAAAAAAAAAAAATACTGACTACTGCGCCTAGCCTAGTACTTCGATTTTTTTTTTTTTTTGGTTGTTTTTTTAAACGTTCTTGTTCCTAGTTTGAAAATGCACTAAGTACGTCGCTCTGGATAAGAGCGTCTGCTAAATGTCTATAATGTAATGTAATGTAATGAACCAAGTTTACGTGAATCCACCCTCAAAAGCAGATCTCGCGACGAGAGCCAGACTCGCTGACCTACCCAATAAGACGGGGCTGTCCGGTGATGTCTGTCGGCCAAAACTTTTTGGGACGCAGAATCTCGCAAAAGTGATGCGCGAACTCGTTTCCCCACCGAACGACACCTCCGAACAAAAGAGCCAGCAGAGGGAACCTCCACATTCTTCTCAAGTTCAGGAAAGAGTGGGGGCAGATAACCTACTTGGACCTTGAAGGGAGAGAGGCCAGTGGAAGCATTGCGAAGCGTATTATGGGCATACTCAGCCCAGGGAAGATATCGACTCCACGATGTAGGATTAGTAGCCGCCAAGATTAGTAGCCGCCAAGCAGCGAAGGGTGTTTTCTATAGTCTGGTTAGTACGCTTCGTCTGCCCGTTAGTCTGAGGATGAAACCCGGACGACAGACTAACCGACGCATCCAACTGTACGCAAAAGGAACTGGCAATGAATTGAGAACCACGGTCCAATACTACATCCTGCAGTAATCTGTGTATGTGGAACACGTGACTAATCACCAACTGAGTGGTTTCCGCTGTCGATGGTAATTTGGCCAGAGCGAGAAAATGAGCCGCCTTAGAAAACCTATCCACAATGACTAAAATAACTGCATTACCTTGCGAATAGGGAAATTCGGTTACAAAATCTGAGGCGATATGGCTCCAAGGTCGACTGGGCATGGGTAAAGGGCGTAATGACCCAGAGGGTGGGAGTGGAAAACCTTAGCTCTGAGCGCAAACAGAACAAGCAGCAACAAACTCGCGCACGTCCTTCTTTATACCAGGCCACCAGAATCGTCTGGAGAGAAATTCCTTGGTACGGTGGGTGCCAGGATGCACCGCGAACTATGACGAATGACCCCACTGGAGTACCCGAGACCTCGGGAGGTACAAAAACACAATTGACGGGGCCCCCACCCGGACTCGGGTTACGTAGCAACGCCTGTTGAACTGCCACTTCAACATCCCATAACGCAGGAGCAACTATCTGGGAAGCAGGCACAATGTTTTCCGGAATAGTGGGACTGTCAGTCCGCTCAAAGATACGTGACAACGCATCCGGTTTAACATTCTTAGTACCAGGCCGATACGTCAAAAGAAAGTTAAACCGAGTAAAAAACAATGCCTGCCTGTCTAGAATTACGTGTTCTAGTCTGTTGGACGTACTCCAAGTTTCTGTGGTCGGTCCATACAGTAAAGGGGTGTTTCGCTCCCTCCAGCCAATGATGCCACTCCTCCAGGGCCAATTTGACTGTCAATAGTCTGATCACCTACGTCATAATTCCTCTCGGCCGAAGTAAGAGCTTGAGAGAAATTTGCCCACGGGTGCGATGGCTGAGTGCTGAGATAAAATAGCACCTCCACCCAACTCGGAAGTATCAACTTCCACCACAAAAGGGAGGGAGGGATTAGGCGTAACCAGAATAGGCTCAGAACTGAACCTCTTCTTGAGTTCCTCAAAAGCAGACTCAGCCTTCCTGTTCCACTGAAATTGAGTCGGAGACGTTTTTTTTGTTAGGGCTGTAATGGGTGCGCGAGCGCACTGAAATTGCAAATAAAACGGCTATAAAAATTAGCGAACCCAAGGAAGCGCTGGACCTGTTTAACTGAGTGAGCCAATTAAGTACAGCAGAAACTTTCTCGGAATCCATATAGACCTTGCCCTCTGATATTATGAATCCCCAAAAAATACACTGCTAGCGTGAAATGAGCACTTCTCTGCTTTCACAAATAATTTGGCCTCCAACAGGTCTTTCAACACCTGTTTAACATAACCGATATGGGTTTGTAAATCGGAAGAGAAAATTAAACTGTCGTCCAAGTAGACGAACACAATTTTTTTTCCCGTAAAAATTCTCCCGTAGTACGTCATTCACTAATGCCTGAAACACAGAGGGGGTGCTAGTGAGCGGCATGACCAGATATTCGTAGTGGCCATTATGGGTGTTAAAAGCGGTTTTCCATTCATCGCCTTCACGCATGCGCACCAGCTTATAGGCATTGCAGAGGTCTAATTTGAAAAACATAGTGGCCCCCTGGAGATGTTCAAATGCTGAATTCATCAGGGGAAGCGGATCCCGGTTCTTAATTGTAATGGCGTTCAGAGAGCGATAATCAATATGTGGCCTTAATCCTCCTTTTTTCTTTTTAACAAAAAAGAAACCTGTACCAGCAGGCGAAGTAGATGGCCTTATAAACCCATTGGCAAATGCCTCCTCAATACATTCCTTCATGGCCGCACTCTCCGGAGCCGCTAAGAAATATAGGCTCCCTCTAGTAGGGGTGGTACCCGGATAGAGTTCTATGGCGCAATTATAAGGGCGGTGGGGAGGAAGGGTGGTTGCCCACTGTTTACTAAAAACCTCTGCTAAATTGGCATATTCAGCTGGAACGTTGAGAGGCAGAGAAAATTCAAGTGTCCCTGCAATCCCAGTCACTCCCCTCTGAGTAGGTGACCCAGGAGGAGACCACTGAATTTCAGAGTCGGAGAGTTCCTCAGAAGAGAGCTCTCCAATTAGAACATCCGTCGGCCAGAGAGTCCCACTCCAGACTCTCGTCACCAGCCTCAGAGCCTGAGACAGGCTCTCCCTGATTGGGCGGAGAGGTAACCTGTTCCAGCTCAGACTCGGAATCGGAAACGTCAACACGTTCCTCTGACAAAGTGGAAGTAGCGAGGTGACCCTGAGAGGTACACAAGGGACCCCACTGATGAATGACTTGCTTATCCCCTCCCCACCTAATATGGGGATCATGCTTAACTAGCCAAGTGTGACCCAACACAAGAGGATAAGCATGGGAATTGACTAACAGAAACTGAATGCACTCAATGTGAGTCTGTTGAAGAGTTGACATGGTGAGCAGAGAACTAATCTTCTTAATGGTGCCTGAACCCAATGGGCGACCGCCAAGAGCGGTAACCAACCGGGACTGATCGAGGCACTGAACAGGTATTTTGTTTTTTCTAGCCCACCGGGCATCAATAAAACATTTCACGGCCCCAGAATCTATAAAGGCCTCGACCTGAAGACAGTGCAGTCCCCAAGAAATATTCACAGGTCAGAGTGTCCGGGGTGTAGTACCCCGAAGTCCCGCTAGAAACCCCGGTTCCTCTAGCGCAGGGGTAGGCAACCCTGGTCCTGGAGAGCCACAGGGTTTGCTGGTTTTTGTTTTCACCTTAAATACAGCAACTACTTAGACCAAAGAAACCAGGTGAGCTGAATTAACTGTGTAATCAACTGCTTTAATTGATCAATTAAGTGGCGAGTAACAACAAAACCCAGCAGACCCTGCGGCTCTCCAGGACCAGGGTTGCCTACCCCTGCTCTAGCGAGACCCCCCTTTTCCCTTAAGTTTAAAACACTGGTTAAAAGTGTGCCCCTTGACTCTTGCAATAACGACACCACTCAGTTTTAGAAGCAGTGTCTCCAGCAGATGGGCACACTGCCCCATCTACCTGCATGGGCTCCTCAGTACTATGTGAAAAGGGTTTAACTACCTGAGGAGAAGACTGGGATAAACAAAGACCTTAACCGGAGGTTCTTTCTGTGTTCTCTACGGCGTAAACGGTCCCGCAGTCGATTGTCTATCCGAATAGCGGAAGATACTAATGCATCTAGAGAATCGGACTGCTCAAGAATGGATAGGGCATCCTGAACAGACTCGTCTAATGCCTCAGACAATAACATCATCAGGGGAGCTACCGAAGTATGCCAACTGTGTAGATACACTCGTTTGTCGTTTGTCACTCCAGATGAAGGTCAAGATGACCGAAATGTTGCATTATTAATAAATTATATCCCTAACTGAGACATTGTGCAGGATTCCATTTCTATTTGATTAGCCAGAAATCCCATTCATTTGGTGTCTCAGGTCTATATCAATCCCTGATTAGAGGAGAGGAATTAAAATGTGTGGTGTCACGTCTCGTGCCTTCACGTCTTAGTCTACATCTGGTTTTTCTGTTTATATGTCTTTTCTATCTGGAAGTCCGTTCCGTGTTTTCCTTCTCTCCCTCCATTTTGTGTCTCCACTTCCCCGCACTTGAATTGTTTCTTCTCATTTGTTTCGTCTCACCTGTTCCTCGTTGTTTCTTTGTTAGTTTGGTATTTTGTCTCCTCTGTTTATGTGTTTTCTGCCAGATCGTCTTGTGCCCTGCATTCGTGCTTGTCGCAGTCTTTCCAGTGTTTGATTCCTACCTGCTCCTTTCCTTTTCCAAGTTCCTGTGTAAATGGACTAAATGGTAAATGGACTGCACTTATATAGCGCCTTTATCCAAAGCGCTTTACAATGGCCTCTCACTCACCCGTTCACACACACATTCACACACCAATGGCGGCAGCCACCATACAAGGCGCTAGCCTGCTCATTGGGAGCAATTTGGGGTTCAGTGTCTTGCCCATCTGCTGGAGACACTGCTTCTAAAACTGAGTGGTGTCGTTATTGCAAGAGGAAGGGGCACACTTTTAACCAGTGTTTTAAACTTAAAGGAAAAGGGGGGTCTCGCTAGAGGAACCGGGGTTTCTAGCGGGACTTCGGGGTACTACACTATTACCTTGCCCAAGGACACTTCGACATGTGGACAGGAGGAGCCGGGGATCGAACCGCCAAACCTGCGATCAGCGGACGACCCACTCTACCTCCTGAGCCACAGCCGCCCCATACCCGTCCAGTTCCTGTTTTCCTGCCTAGTTCCTGTTCTCCTGCCTGTCCTGCCTGTTCCTGTCCAGCCCTGCTCCAGCCCACCTGCCCTTCCCCGTCCTAGCCCTGCTCCTACCCTTCGCCCTCCTGAACCCCTGCTCTGACAGATTCCCCGGTTCTGACCCATGCCTGTTCCTGGACTTCGATTTTGCTCATCCTGCATTGCCCTGTTCACTGGACATTGACCCCTGCCTGGATTTGACTACGTTTCTGCCTGCCCTTTATCACACTGTTTGCTGGACATTGACCTGTGTTTATCGACCACGAATAAAGCCTATTCCTATTACTTCTGGTGTCTGCGATTGGTTCCGATCAGTTTTCGTAACAACATGAAATAACTGGCCCAGAGGGCAAGATTAAACTATCCCTGCTAAATATAGTGCATATATCTAATGGTAAGCTTAATATCTTGTAGCTCTTTTAGGTTTTCAAATGTCTTGATACCTCTTGGGTATACTTTCAGGCACTGGCAGTATACCTCTATTCCCTCCTCAGACCACTGCAGTTTAACCCTTGCATTGCCCTCGGGTCACAAATGACCCTTTTCTGCGTTTAACAGCAGTGAAAATAGCCTAAATTTAATTTGAGCATGAAATTCAATTACTTTTCCTGCAGTGAACCTATAATTACAAAAAAAGTTAAACATTGCCCTTTTTTGGCATTTTTATAAAAGCAGTACACCATCAAGGTACAAAGATTGTCTAGTTATGAGTCTTTTTTACCCCTGCAGTTATGCCATACACCTATTACAGAAAAAAATCTATTTTGCTGTGTGTTTTGTAGTAAAAATTTTAAAATACAGTCTGGACTGTGAAGTAGGAAGACAGTTATTCACTGATTTATTGATGAATGACAGGCTGTTTCCAAATGAAAAATGGATTTAAGGTTCAATGATTCAATGAAGAAGCTTGGGTTCATCTTGGGTTCAAAATTCAATGAAGAAGCTTTAGCACATGGGGTCTGGTGAGGGTGCGTCATTTTTGACCTTGTGGACACGGAAGACAACATGAAGACAACACAAGGGTTAAGCTCAGAAAACATTTCAAATCGGCCAGGAAGTTCGAGTGAAAAGCCAATGCTTTCATAGCTCAAGGATAGCCTATATTTCTTAACATGGCCAGCAATTAAAAGAGATTTTGTGATGGAAGGTATTTTTTTTGTAGCTCTTTTGTTATACGTTGTTGTATTGCTTTTAAAAAAAAAATTAAAGCATGCACTGAATTGCCATTTTACATAATTTTGAGGGCATAAGACGGCGTACAATTTTGAGAGCGCGCTCAAAAACCCGGAGGCTAATGTGTAGAGAGGTACACTGCAGATGATGTGAAAATGTTGGTGAATCAGTTTGAATGAGAGTTTTGACACAACCTTGTAATCTCGTGTCCAGTTAAAACGGGGTGGCTGCCTGCGGCGTTACAGCGGTGTACTTTTTAAAATTTCGTGTTGAACACAGTAAGGGGGTTAGTGTCGCGTGTTTGTGTTTACTCACTGTATCTGCGGTCTCCAGACGCTCCCCTGCTCTCCCGCCGCTTTGTAACGTGACTAGTATGAAAGCAGATGTGCGCTGCTGCTGACCTGACCTTGGTTGCCATGGCTACTGGGCACACAGAGTTGCATCAAACTGCCTGCCGGGAAACTCGGTTCCTGCTAATTGCGGTTGTCATGGCAACATTGCGACTGATGTAATCCCGGCAAAGGGCAGCGATCTTAAACGGATCAGTGTATTTATAGTGCCCCATTCCTTCTCGTCCTAGTCATAGCCGGGACGTGGACAGGATCTCGCCGTTTCCTTGCTCAAGTTAACAAAAGTGACACGACCGAAGGTTCATAACCTCACACCTCTTCCCGTGTTCTGTCTTTTCTACTCCTGCGATATTCCTGTGGCTCATTTGACAACCGCCGACTGTGAACCGGAATGAACCAGTTTAAAGCAGAGGTGGTTGTTCTTTGAGTAAGGCGGAATGGCGATGGCATGCAGCGTCTTTCACAACACATCAACAGGTGCTTTTCCGCTGAAAGGCAATAGGCTTAAAGGTCCCATATCATACTATTTTTTGTCAATTTTATATTATTCTACAAGGTCTACCAAACATGTTGATAAGGTTTTTTAAGGAAAAAAGTTTTGCAATATATTTTAAAAATATATAAATCCAATGAGTTTTTTACTCTTGCAGCTGAACAGCCTGTTTTGGGTGGGCGATTCAGGTTTTTTTCACATGCTCTGTGTTGATTGGCTAACTGACCCGGAATCACAATCACTCTTGTCTACATGACACTTTAGCTCTGAAAAACGGAATAAACAAATAAAACAGAGCAAACGAAGGCATTAAAGAACATATTTTTTACAAAGGCAAATACATGTAACATATATACAATATCGCGATTACCTTTTAACTGTTTAAATTATTGTGGCGATCCGGGGCGATTGCGAGTTATGTGAATGATGTGTACATAGAGTTGTTGTGTGTGTGCTTGTGCTGTGCGGATCAGTGCACGAGTGATGGGTGATGTAGCTGCATTACCAGAGCGTGTTCGAACGCAATTGATGCTTGTACAGTAAAGTTGGCAGTTAGCTTTTAAAAGCTAACCTCCCGCCAGAACGGCGACTACTGTGGTAAACAAGTTGTAATAAAGTCCCGCCAAGTGTGGTGGCATGGGTTCAACCAGGTCCGCTCTAACGATGTTAGAGCAGAGTTAACGATTGTTTTGAGTGTGACCTAAAATGATGAAGTGTGATTGGTTAGGGTGAGCTGCATGGCACCTATTAGAGGTCGCCATTGTTAGCTAGCTCATTTGCATAAACCAGGCTATAAAGCTGGCTACAGTTCAGCGCGCGTGGTCTATTTCTGCCTGTAATCTGTGAAGTTAAGTTATAAGAAGATTGAGCTCCTGTGAATAAACTGATCTGAACTCAAACCTGACTCCAACTCCATGGCTCGCCACATTATACTTAGCCTGTAGGCTAACGTTACTTTTCAAGCAGTCGAAGATGCATATCCATGCATGCTTTCAAATGTGTCCTATAGGTCAACAAATGCGACATTATTGACGTGTTCCCCCCTCTGCAAGCTATGGTTTTTAAGCATTCGTCTGAATAATTTTAGGTAAAATACAGCCACACTTTTAGAAAATTGACCGAGTTTAACGTTAGCTGGCTTGCTAACAGTAGGCTACCTGCGGCCACTGACTGAGCCGTCGTTAAATAATGTTAGCAATTGGAAGCTTGTGCATTGTATTTTATAGTGGCACCGAAATCTGCGTTGGATTCTGTTCAGTAGGTAGGCCTAATGAATGGTATCGGTCATATCTATATGTTAATGTTACAGGACTAATGTTACAGGACTCCGTACGCAACCAGGCAGCTTGGCTAGAGAGCTGTAAACATCGAAGCGCTTACTATTATAGCTGGAAAGATTAA
This sequence comes from Ilyophis sp. 1 JC-2022, assembly GCA_022702515.1. Taxonomy (NCBI): domain Eukaryota; kingdom Metazoa; phylum Chordata; class Actinopteri; order Anguilliformes; family Synaphobranchidae; genus Ilyophis; species Ilyophis sp. 1 JC-2022. The sequence goes on along the minus strand of CM040399.1, from coordinate 33,993,378 downwards.
AAGTGCCCTGACACAGCACATTTAGCATGGCCAGTTTTGCAAGTCATGAACTCTCCACTTGCTCGTAATTATACTCTGTGGTGATAGAGGCTAAGTAAAGAACGGAAAGGCTGGCGTTACCACATAACTGAATACCTACCCTGTTCTTTAGAGGCTGAAGGAGGGCGGGTTTATGCAAATAACCGGCTGTTTTCACAGGAGTCCAGTAATGACCTTACAGCTGGAGCCAATTCTGAACAGACTTTTAAGCAGAGTGATTTTTTTCTTATGCAACAACAAAGAAATGGCAGGTCGTACTGACTTAATACTTTACCAGCACATAAGTATCATGCTACACTGCATATAAATGCTAAAAGTAGCTAAACTACAATTTCTATGATATGGGACCTTTAATGCAGGAGGTCTCGTGTGCTTATTTCTGAACATTTTTCTTAACAGAATTGATTGCCAGGTCAGGGAGACTGTGCTGCGTGGAAGGCCTGGAGGTACTGTGCATCGCATGCGTTGACTCCTCATCATTTAAAAAAAAATAAAAATAAATAAATAAACATTTTAATGCCCCCTTTCCTCTTCTGCCCCATTATGGGATGCACAATAGTGCGCCATTACTGCAATGTGAAACCGTAAACGGGCACGCATTAGGCATGGGCGTGTCCCTACAATCGCCCGCAGCCAGCTGCAGCCTTTTTTTTCTCCATCTGCAGTCAGGATTGGCCATTCCGAGGGCTCGACTTTAGGGCAAGTCATCAAACAACTGATTCAACAGTTTCTGAACATTAAGAAGCCCCCTGCTAAGTTTTCTCCTGCAGGTGTATGAGAAAGGGGTGTTAGAGACAAACGCAGGTGCTGAAGCGAGAAGCCTATCTATAGGTGGAGGTGCCAGGTGTGTTGTTCCCGGTCAGACATCGGTTAAGTGGCTTCTGTCGGAGCACGTCCGCTGCAGCGGGGTGTGAGAATACAAGAAGCCACCATGTCAGCCCGGGAGTGAGCGCCTGTTTTTAAGCTTCTGGGTTTCAAACCGCCTGCGCGCCTGGCCTGCCCGTACACTGCCACGGCCGCTGATTACCAGGCCATGCCGCAGCTCACAGAGGTTTGTGACGACCACGTCCTGTGCTGCGCAGTCTGGCCCCCCGAAACGAGTCCAAGAGTTAAATGGTCCAATTACAGGCCGGGGTGTGTGTGCCGGAGAGGCACCCGCGGACACGCAGACGCTGCCGTCTCAAGAGTTCACAGAACAGTAAAGAGCAAGAGAGCCGCAGGAACAGGACGAGTAAAATGGGAGTAGAGCAGGAGCAGAACAGGAGTCAAACAGGAGTAGAATACAAGTAGAATAGGAGAAAATCAGGAGTGGAATATGAGGAGAACCAGAGTAAAATAGGAGCAGAACTGTAGTAGAACAGGAATAGAATAGGAGCAGAACTGTAGTAGAACAGGAATAGGGGCAGAATGGGAGTAGGAGCAGGACACATGTTCACATGTGCCCCCAGAGAGGAGTGATATCATAACTGATAACCTTGATATCTTACACTGCCTCCTACACTCTACCACATCCACCGAATCAGACCCTTCCTCACCAGGGATGCTACTCAGCTGCTGGTTCAGGCTCTCGTCATCTCCCGACTGGACTACTGCAACTCCCTCCTGGCCGGGCTTCCACAGCACTCTATCCAGCCCCTTCAGCTCATCCAGAACATCATAGCCCGCTTGGTTTTCAACCTCCCCTAATTTTCACATGTCACCCCCTCCTTTGTTTCCTCCACTGGCTCCCGGTGGCTGCCAGCATCAGATGCTAAACCCTGGTGTTGGCATACAAGGCTGCTAAAGGAGCTGCGCCCCCATACCTTCAGATCTTGGTCCCAGCCCTACACGCCAACCCGTGCTCTACGCTCTGCTGCCCCCGGGCGCCTAGCTTTCCCCTGGGCATCACTCCTTCAGGTCTCAACTTTTCTCCCTGCTGGTCACCCAAAGGTGGAACAACCTGCCAATCTCAATCCGGACAGCAGAGGCCTTCTGTACCTTCCAACGCAACCTGAAGACACACCCATTACGGAAATACGTCTACTCCCCTTCTCCACCCTGATTCCCATTGCCCCCTTCCGAATCGATCTTCTTTCTATCCTAAAAACCCAAACAAACGAACAAAAAAACCTCTATCTTCCTTTTCACATGTTAATTATTGTGACAAAGGATTACATATCGCGGGTGTGTTCTGGCCCCTCCATTACACTCCCATTAATTGCTACTTGGAATGTTGGTGATTTATGAACGTAGGCCTTTTTCTCTGTGCACTAATTGTAAGTCGCTCTGGATAAGAGCGTCAGCTAAATGCCTTAAATGTGAAATGTACACTCTGTCTCTTACAGACACTGAGGGCAAATCTGGGAGTATTAAGGTTTTTAAGGTTATTTGACTTGACCCCCCCCCCCCATGTTCCTGCACTTCCAGGATTCCTGTCTGTTCTGCCCCCCCACTGCCGTCAGGACAACAGAAACGCATCTTCTAACACAAAATGAAGTCCCACCTCACAATGCACCGTGCCTTTAGATATTATTTTTTTCTTTCTTTTTTTTGTATTTTGTTTTGGGATCATGTTTGGGGTATAGCTGTGTAAAGATAGGTTATCTGTCTATTGGTCATTTCTTTTGTTACAAAACATATTTTTTGCTTATTAGGTTAACATCACACTTGTTTATTATAAATTGACCTTATGTGTTTTCTTGGTAATATCGCACATTTGTATTCCTGAATACACTGGTGTTCTTCACAATGTATGTTGGACTCTGGATAAGAGCATCTGAGAAGTGATTGTAATATAATGACATGTAATATGAAATGTTCCATACAATTAAATTGATTATTAATATCATTACTTGATATTTAAATAACATAAAAATTATATAGATACAATGTGGATGTACTTACCACGACATTGTGTTTGTTCTGTGAAAAGTCTCAGAGCAAAATCGACCTTTGTTGCTAAAGCTACATTCCTAAAAGGCTGACCTCACTGCTCCTCATTTAGAATTTTTTCCACATTTTCATTTATTTATATGTATTGAGTCCCAACTTAATCTTATGCATCTAAATGAATTGTTAATTGCTGTTATTCTTGTCTTGAATGTTGCTTGCATGTTATTTTTGTCTTGTATACTATATACTGCAACTACCAACTGCCCAGAAGCTGTCAATACAACTTTAATTCAACTGAATGGACACAATAAAAACACTACTTGGGTCTACTTACTGCTTAGAAATAATAAAACTGTTTTGATGTACTTATTATTGAAATAATAAAAACACCGTTCTATATGGATGTACATACGACGTATGTAATTAGTACTAATAGCAGGATGTCTGCACTGTGCTGTTGTCATGACATTTGAAAGATAAGCAGGGCTGCTAAAGCCTTACGGCTGGGCAGAGACAGACCTATCCCTGCCACAAACAATCACACCTCCCCCTTCCCAGCACCACCTCCTGTCTCCCTGTCAGAAGGGGAGTGTATTTCTGTTGAGTGACAGTCAGACTGCAGGACTCTGGTACAGAGGTCTTGGGTTACGTGTGTGGGGTACAGTGGTGTTGGGGTTCTGTGTGTTATGCAGAGGCAGTGTGGTACAGTGGTGTTGGGTTTCTGTGTGTTGTGCAGCTGCAGTGGGGTACAGTGGTGTTGGGGTTTTGTGTGTTGTGCAACTACAGTGGTGTTGGGGTTTTGTGTGTTGTGCAGCTGTAGTGGGGTACAGTGATATTGGGGTTTTGTGTGTTGTGCAGCAGCAGTGGGGTACAGTGGTGTTGAGGTTTTGTGTGTTGTGCAGCAGCAGTGGGGTACAGTGGTGTTGAGGTTCTGTGTGTTGTGCAGCGGCAGTGGGGTACAGTGGTGTTGGGGTTCTGTGTGTTGTGCAACTGCAGTGGGGTACAGTGGTGTTGGGGTTTTGTGTGTTGTGCAGCTGCAGTGGGGTACAGTGGTGTTGGGGTTCTGTGTATTGTGCAGCAGCAGTGGGGTACAGTGGTGTTGGGGTTATGTGTGTTGTGCAGCGGCAGTGGGGTACAGTGGTGTTGGGGTTCTGCGTGTTGTACAGCGGCAGTGGGGTACAGTGGTTTTGGGGTTATGTGTGTTGTGCAGCTGCAGTGGGGTACAGTGGTGTTGGGGTTCTGTGTATTGTGCAGCGGCAGTGGGGTACAGTGGTTTTGGGGTTATGTGTGTTGTGCAGCTGCAGTGGGGTACAGTGGTGTTGGGGTTCTGTGTATTGTGCAGCGGCAGTGGGGTACAGTGGTTTTGGGGTTATGTGTGTTGTGCAGCTGCAGTGGGGTACAGTGGTGTTGGGGTTCTGTGTATTGTGCAGCGGCAGTGGGGTACAGTGGTTTTGGGGTTATGTGTGTTGTGCAGCTGCAGTGGGGTACAGTGGTGTTGGGGTTCTGTGTATTGTGCAGCTGCAGTGGGGTACAGTGGTTCTGTCATGAATAAATGATAAATACCTGCTCCAGGCTGTTATTAAGCATTTACCCATTAACCCTCTGTGGTCTAAGCCTATTTTTTCCATTTTTTGGTACCCTCGGATAGTTACTATTCCATATATGGCACTATCAGGTGTTGCATAGGGCGGCAGTGTGGTATCATGGTTAAGGAACTGGGTTTGTAACCGAAAGGTTGCAGGTTCGATTCCCGGGTCGGGCACTGCCGTTGTACCCTTGAGCAAGGTACTTCACCTGCATTGCTTCAGTATATATCCAGCTGTATTAATGGATACTATGTATAAATGCAAAAGAAATGCTGTGTAAGTCGCTCTGGATAAGAGCGTCTGCTAAATGCCTATAATGTAATGTAATGCATATCTTTTTTTCAACACAAACTGGTCCTGTGTGGTATTTTATCATAGATCATTTTTAGGAGACTATATTTATGGCACACACACAAAACATATATAAAATTAGTATTACAGAACAACCTTAGTATTTTCGTTTTCATTCCACAAACGGTAAATAAATATACTGACAAATCCTCGACTGGGTCAAGCCCATCTTTATAAGCGATTCCGTCATCGGTAGCTTGCATCCCACTGCACAAAAAAATGCCTCCAATTGGTTTGTTGATATAGAAAGCTCTGGCTGGTCTAGAAACACGGGGGTGGACTCCACTTGTAGCTACAAGGCTAGTCTTTACACCGCAGTTTACGTTAAATTCCTACACGAAGCGATGGCTGTGTCCCAAATTGCATACTTCCATGCTCTGAGCACGCATAGCGAGCACGCGCATCCATGTGAGTCCATCGCGAAGTACGGTAGTGCGGAGCACGGGAATATGCGATTTGGAACACAGCCGATAGCGAAGTTATTAAACAAAACGTATGAGCACCGATTCCATGTCACCGGCGACATGGTCGTTTCCAGAGGGTTTAATAACAGTCTGTAACATGGGTTAAACAATGCATATGTTACAATTCTGCAAAAAAAAGTAATGGCACAATATATGGTTTTCCTGGCCTCAAATGATAGAAAAAGAAAGCGATCACCTTTGTATTTCACCACTCGGAGTACAGACAACATTTCTTCTTTGTCATCTGTGCCAAGTTTTAAAACTAAGAACAAACAGCCTGACTTGAAAAAAACTTTCCTCAAATGTCAATCTCTGCTGGAAATGAAAAGATTTTCCATAAAGGGTATTTGCACAGAGATTCAGTGCATCCCCTCAGTGACTTTGGTTTTTTATGACTTTGGTCATAACACTTTTGAACCACTTCTTTTGCACAGGGTTCACACATTATGTCAACATTTGTGATTACCCACAAGGCATTGGCAAAGTGAGTTCACCCTCACTCTTCCTATAACAAATATTGATCTACAGTTATACATTGCAACGGATTATGGGAGATGAGTTCTACAGTGTCCCTGTGTGTATTAAAACCTCTGACACTCGATTAGTTTTGGTGGAAATAACAGATGGAATGTTGAGCCTACGCACTTGTCTGAACGCTGCCCATTTCTGATTGGTGCTCAGGCCCAGTCATGCTGATAATAATATGTAAAATAATAAAAAGTTATAGCCATATTGATGCTGGCTGGTTTGTGAGAGCATGTTACCCATGTACTGTACGCGCCTGACAGTATGCACCCGACCAGGTGACAGTGACAGGTCTCTCTAATCTTTATGGGTGCCATTAAGTGTGAAACCTTTATTTAGAAGAAATTGATTTTTTATTAAATTAATAAATGATTTTGGTTGGTGCCATTGAAACATTGATAAAGTACAATATTTCTCACATGTTGGCATTTTGTCTTATCTCAATAATGTTATTACTTTTCTTTCTAATAGTATTTTTAGTGCATTTACAATCAGGGGTGCCAGTTATTCTGTATGTGTGTGTGTGCGCGTGTGCATGTGCGCATGTGTGTGTGTGGTAATTGGTGATATGATGTCAAACCTGCTGCTCCAATAAAAGTGCATTTAACCATTAAACTGCCATTACATGTCCATCATAACAGCAGTCTGCAATGCAGTGCTTGTTCACCCTTTAAAGACCCCAGTGTATGTGTGCGCGCTTGTGTGCCATAGAATGCATCGCAGGCCTGAAATCCCACATTTTAATATGCATTCTGGTATTAAATAGTGGAAATTAGACAGACATTACAGGACCAATGGCACGGTAGAGTGCAGCCTGATGATTAAGTCGCGCTCAGTGCTGCTCGTATACTGCTCCACCATGTGGGTTTGCACAGGCTCAGTGAGCACTCAGTGAGCGGCTTCGTCCGGCGGCGCAAAAGCCTCACGACGGGACACAACCCAGAGCCGGTGTTTCACCTCACGCCCGCAAACTCCACGTCTTTCGCCCTATACCCGGAACTGCGACTCACCACATAGGATACTGGAAAATACATGAGAAATATGCCACTAGGATGTTACTGTCCCTAACAATTCTGGCAGACTTGCAGTAAACATATCGATTTGTTTCCTAAAAGTGTGCGAACTTAATAAAACTACACACTTTTAATTAAAATGGCCTTGCTCCTGATGACAAACAACCATGTCATAAGGGCGGCAGTGTGGTATAATGGTTAAGGAACTGGGTTTGTAACCGAAAGGTTGCAGGTTCGATTCCCAGGTCGGACACTGCCGTTGTACCCTTGAGCAAGGTACTTCACCTGCATTGCTTCAGTATATATCCAGCTGTATCAATGGATACTATGTATAAATGCAATAGAAATGATGTGTAAGTCGCTCTGGATAAGAGCGTCTGCAATGTAATGTAATGTCTGGATTGCCTTAGTGGAGGAAGTTTAATTCTACATAGCGAACGTTGTTTGCTTTTATTTCTGGCCTCATGGTTTTGGCTTTTTTTGGGTAGACAGATAGCTTTACATTGCCATGAGACACCTAAATCAGCCGGTCTGGACAAGCGTGCACAACAAAACAATTTGATGTCAGAATTGAAAGGGAAAGTTCTTTTGGTCAGTTGTTTATATCTGTGAATGTGAGTGAGTAGACACAATCTAGACGGTCTGTGTAAGTGGATGGGATTATCAATCACAGGAGGATATATTATCAGGCGCTTGAATATGTTCAGAAAATGGATTGTAAGTACAAAAAAAAAAAATACTTCAATTTCAAGTCACTGTGGTTTTTATTGGGTCTAAATCATTACTTAGTTGCCATGGAAATCACAACTGCACTTGCTATAAAAATGACTGAGATGATGAAGAGGAAACTAGTAATTTCTTAAAACTTAATCAAAGAAGTGTCTGCTATTTCTGTCTGTGTGCGCGACGGACGTGGCAATCAGGCCACAAGGCAGCATTAAAGAGCAGACACACGAGGCATCACTCTCTGGGTCACATTGTCTTATTAGACTGAGAAAAATGAGAGACGGAGAGATCCATAATTGGAAAAATGAAGAGTGCATATTCGACAGAGGAATTCATGAGTGCCATCGGCTTGTAGGCAGCAACTTCATAACAAACCAATTCTCTCTGGAGCTCCCGGATAAAGTTACAGAGAGCGAGTCTGTGCTGACCATAGACGTGGACGTACAATAGCGTAAATCTATATGAATGCATATATGACTAAAAGACTAGTATTAACAGTCTTTTTCTGGGATAAGCCTATTTGTCCTTTGGGGCGTTATCACCGGATGCGGGTTGTCTACATACGTGGTTTTCAATGACAGTCCTGCCATATCCTTGCATTTTCAGGTTTTTTTATTCCAACCAACCTCATGATTAAATAAGGTTATTGAAAACACACGTTCTATAATTTTGTACTTGAACAGACCTAACGCAATCCTGGTTTGGTTCATTGCCATTTGATCATTCCACATATGGTTAATTTCAATGACCAGGTGTCCTTCAGCATTTAGGACTTCACACACACAGCATATTACAAAAAAAACAAATGGAAGCATTAGTTGCATGAAAATTGATCTGACGGATTGAAAGTCTTTAAATTTATTTGGAATATTCATTCTTTGTAACATAAATGTTTCTGATTTATTCATTTAGAGAGTAAATTAACCTTCATTAGACATTAAGACTCTCATTAAAAACAAATGCAATTCATGTTTGAACAAAAACCATGATACGCAGGGGTGTTCAAGGGTTGTGAACCACTGGTCTATACTGTACCGTTTCTGTACCGTTTCTGTAGTGAGGAGTCAAATTACTGAACTCCCCTGCTGCTGCTGGTTATAGATAACATAAATCCATCAAGACATCGGATTTTTAAAACCGTTGATACATGCCTATTCATCCATTATCAGAGCATGAATATAGTTATTGCACAAGGATAAAGAAATGGCTCATTGAAAAATGTATCTTCACTTTAAAGAATAGTATACTTTCAGTTTTTCACAAATTTTCTTTGTTGTATCTGAAATAATCACATAATTGGAGCTAGAAGTGTTCTTCCTCCATGCAGTAAATCTGTTTTTAACACCTGTGTAACCTTTTTTGTCACAGAAAGAAAAAAAAACAGGAAAGCAAAAGCAACAAGTATATACCAATCTTCAGTGTACACTGGCTTGAAGAGGAAAGAAGCCAATGAAATTCATGAATGTTTTGTTCGGAAGAGTTAATACTGCACACGTAACTGTACCTTACATTTGAGCAGATTTATTGTTAAAAACATTTACGCTGCAGCATTATTCAGAATTAATAATCCGTACGTGCTTTACATCTTTAAGCAGAGGTATCCATCCATATTTTCTCAAACCACAATGTTCAGATGACTTCATAACTGCCAAAATTGCGGATACAGAGTATAGGGTATAGTGAAAGAAGCAAGTAAATTCCATTAGAATCTGTGTTTTAGTGCTGCCATCCTATGGTAGTACAGGATATAACATGCCAAAAGTGTATGTGTTTCACATGGTTCTTATGCTCTTTTATAAAATTCTTTATCTTATCGAGGGAAATGTATTCACCTTTTATTTTGAGGTAAATGTACATCACCAATTAAATTATTTATTTTGAGGTATATCACCAATGAAATGATTCAGCTCAAGCGCCTTGCTCCAGCTTCCTGTCCTCTACATAGGTTTGCCAACCTTCCTGTGTTTGCAAAAACGTTCCTTGTTTCAGTTGAGAAGCACACATCTCGTATGGGACGCCTTCCTGTCCCGTATGGGACGCCTTCCTGTCTCGTATGGGACGCCTTCCTGTCTCGTATGGGACGCCTTCCTGTCTCGTATGGGACGCCTTCCTGTCCCGTATTTTGCACTGTCTGTCTTTTTGCACTTTGGACAAATGTGGGTTGTTTTGTGGACAGCGAGGAGCAAACATTGTTAATTTTCCAGCATTAAATAATCCCAAAATAAAGAAATAACAAGATAATAATAAGAGATACCAGCATTCAATGGTATCAAATGGAAAAAATTACACATAACACCCCTACACGGTCAACAGTATAGGTAGACTCTGTGTCCTGACCAGTTGAAAGGCTGGCATCTGCCACATTTATTCTCCATTGATGATGGATATTTGAGGCAATAACTTAATTTGACTATTATAAGAAAGTAATGTTTTATGATGACAACAGGCCCTTGTTTTTTACTAAGGGTATTCAGCGATATTTACTCTTGACCTTGGAGAGCTGATTTTAAGGTGAAAACGAAATCCAGAAGGCCCTGCAGTTTCAATAGCGATAGCGCTGATCTTTAGCGTATCCAGCACTGTGTCACACCAGGCCTTTCACATCCTCTGGATCTCTACTCCAACTATGTGACCTGCCAAACTGTTTGGATGTTACATACGATATGCATATTATCTGTGCTTTGTTCTATTAACCTTGAAAATTGGTAAACATGCTGAGCATTGACTGACTACCCAGGAGAGCGGAGGTGTTGGTAAGGAAGGATGAGCTGGGAGTCAGAGGCATGGCCATGAGTCTGGTGTAAGAGTTAACTCTTAACTGGGTCAGGTGAGTCGGTGTGGGCGTGGGGGGTGTTAAAACACACAGATAAATTAAAGATAAAGGCTAGTTTCTGTCTAAAGGACTCAATATTTGTCTATAAGAAAAATGCCTTTTCTTGGCACGCCGATATCAGTTGTATTAATATTGTGGGCACTACAATTAATGAAAGAAAGGAAAAAGCAGACAGATTATTGTCAAAATGTAACAGGATGCCAACGGCCGAGGGAGGTGGCAGGAAGAAACAACACAAAAAGTGGAAAGGGCAGGTGTTCATTTACAGCACTGAGCAAGGGCGCTGATGTGAAAACATTGACTGTAAAAAGGAAAGAAAGATAAATATATACAACAAAACAAAAGCACACTCTAAACAGTTAAATCCTAAACCCCTCCCAGGGTCCTAGTTAGGGGAATCACTTGCTCCTACAGAGAGGTCAAGAAATACAAGATGAAACATACCCTACTCACATAATATGGCCATAAAATATAAAAAAAAAACGAATTCAGAAAACACAATAGACAATACATTAATCATCAACAAGATGTGTTACACAATTTTAATAGATCTTTTATCAACAATGAGCTACACATTTACAGTACATTTTCCCTTTGGTAGTATGTGCTCAGTTCCTGCACTTTTAAATGGAGGGTGTCTAGTGATGGGCAGTTCGGCTCTTTTTTCTGAGTCGGCTCTATTCGTACCATTCAGTTTGAAGAGTCGGAGTTGAAATTTTGGTACCTCCGGTTCATACAGTCGAGCCATTTGAGCCGCATCTTTTTCTTTCAGCGGCGCGAGCTGGAATTAGAAGCTGTTTCAGACAGCATTATTATATCATACACAATTGTAGGCTATTTATTCTGTTCACTGTTGTTGTTGGTCGACCACCACTTTAAATATATTTGCTGTAATTTTTAGTAGCCTAACCTATCATTTTGAAGTATTTGCTGTAATTTTTAGTAGCCTAATCTAGCTGAACACAATCGCAATATGGCATATTAGGCCTAATTGTTTAATAGTTGACTGGAATTCCGTTGCAATTCTCGCAAACAGCCAAGTTTAATAATTTATTCCAATAATTCCATAATTGTCAATAGGGTTTCCGGTAGGCAGCAAATCTATCTATAGATATAGGCTAACATAATTCCTTTGTCAATAGGGTTTCCGGTTGAATCCCGCTGTGTAGTAAACCTGATTAATAGCTTAATGGTGTACAGCATTTTGCCCTTTGTTAAAAACACAGAACTGTATAAGAACAGTTATGTGGTTAAAACTCGAAAATAACTTTGGTTTGTGTCACGGCTCTGGTTCCGGCTCGGTCTGGAGCCGTGGGATATTGCCACGGCTCATGGCTCTTAAATTGAGTCGAGTTGATTTCGTGCTGATAAGTTGGGTAGTATAGCTACTGTAGCTACGTATCATAATTCCAGACGTACCGGAAACCCTATTGATATAGATATAGGCTAACATAATTCCTTTGTCAATAAGAGTTTCCGGTACGTCCAGTTAATACAGTAGAGTCGTTTGAGCCGCATCTTTGAGCCACATCTTTTTCTTTCAGCGGCGTGAGCTGGAATTAGAAGTTGTTTCAGACAGCAGACACTAGCTGGTAACAAAGTTACATTGAAATATAGTAACCAAACATTTCAGCAGTCCAGCATCCACAAAGCAGTGTTTCCACTAGCAGTATAAAGGATTGAGAATTTTCAAGTAGATACTTATAATCATGGTGGTATAAAAATAAAAAAACGAAAAACAATGCAGGTAAGCCAAGGGGATTTAAACTACGTAGAACGTGTTAACGTGCCAGAAGCAAGTAAAACCACGAACAGTGAAGGTTTTAAATGAGAATAGGCTACCCAACTCCCCATGGCATAAGAAATGAGAACAGCTAACCAGCGACAAAAAAGGACCAGACAGGTATATATTTTTACATGATATAATGGTTTAATTATGTTATATTCATAAGTGGCGCTCAAGATAAAATGGCGTCTAATGTTTTCTACGTGCCAAGGGGAAATCGACAGCGGCGTCACAGAAAGGGGAAACTTAACACTGTAGACCAATTCTGTCCGTGAACAACAACACAACTTCCCAAAAAGGTTATAGATTTGTTGGAGTGTTTGCTTTCGGAGGTATACAATATAGATTCAATTGGATCAACAACAAACGCCATTGAACAAAATTCGAAGACTAGTGAGGTAGCCTAATTTCAAGCCGACGCTTCTGCTTTCCCACTAACTGGGGGAAACATTTGGATGGTATCTGCTTGTAGGAACACCGAGTTTATTTTATGATTTGAAATGCAGCCTATCCTTTCCTGATTTGTTCACCCAACTGTCTACTATTTCTGCGATCAGCAATTTCCCTCTGAATATATGCGGTCCCATCACGTCGAGGGCTGATAGCGCTGAGAACTCGAGGCCTGCAGGGGAGGCGGAATGAAATGCAAATAATGGCGTCGCAAACCGAATAGCTACCGTAAACAAGCCACATTTATGATAGTATAGTTCAAAATGATTATTATTATTATTATTTTCACTCGGCCACCTCCTTTGCCTTGGACTTTCAGCTAAATAATTTCTTCTTGTTCCGGATCATTATCGCCATCATTATCGTTACTGTTATTTGAATCTAAAATTTACTTTTAAATCATCGTAGGTCTAATCAGTCCTGGGGTGGCTGTCCCAAAGCATGTTGTAGCAATAAGTATGTTGTGAAACTTGCCATTCACGACGCTTTCCCGAAAGTGCTCGTAACTCAGAGATCGTGAAATGTGTCGCGAGTTCAAGACAACATTGGCCTAGTCGTGAAATCTGTGTCTTGAGATGCGATTTTCTCGTCGTATTGTATTTGTGTTTTATTTGTTAATGTGTTTCCCCCCCCCCCGATTTGCATTCATGTTGTGATAATGTTGCATTGCTTTGGATGTCTCGGCCACCTTAGAAAATACAGTTTTTAATTTTTATGTCTTTATTTCCATGTCAATCCAGCTTCGACTGTAGACTTTGTCTTTGTCCTGTATATTGGGGACGTACTAAAAATAACATGTTCCTCAGTCTCTTTTTGATGATGACGGTGATCACATTCTACGTTTGGATGCTTTTTTTATTCAGTTGCATTGTTGAATCCAGCTAAGTATGACCCATTAATAACCGAAAATCGCCTATAACTTTTAGATTTATCCCCCGTTTGGGCCCGTGACGCTGTCAGCTGAACATTTGCAGCATGGGAAGGCATGAACACGGTGCTGTGCTGTGGTAAGTGCCATCTTAATGTTATAATTTGTTTAAATTATATATTTTTTCATTCAGGCTAATAGAGGTTGCCATTTCCATTTGTATTTCAAAGGCTTTGATATGTGCGTCTTTCATAATACACAATCTGAGGAGCAAGAAATACGTTTAATTGAACACAACGTGCAAAAAATTAGCACAGAAAATCAAATAAGCAAATGAAATGTGATATCACTCGGTTCTATGCATATGCAATAAAACAGTGTGCAGAATATGACAAATATGTATTTGTAGGTCTAGCTCTGTAAGGAGTCGGAAGGTCTGTTTTGGGATTCTTATGACACAAGAAGCTTCATTTAATTTCCTTTGTCCTCTGATAATCTTGTTTGTATTTGTCTTGTATGCACTTTGTGAGGATGGTTTTTATTTGTTTTGCCTGCTGCAAAAAAATTGCCCCTGAAGGGATAGTAAAGATTGGAAAGTGAAGTTTCCTCACCACAGGGGGACGCAGTTTCCCTTTCACATGGCCGCTGTATCCCTGCGTCTGAAATAGGAGTTGTGATTATTGGGCTGCTACTCTTGTGTCTGAATGGAGAAAAGCACTTCTTCATTTTCAAACTTTAACTGCTTTAAATCTGTCTGCTGATCGAAAGTGTGATATTTAACACGGACAGACAATTCACTAACACAGTTCAGACTGCATCTGCTAACTTTTAAATACACTGTGATTACATCTCTCTGCTTTTTAGAAATGTGTTTTCGCGAATGTGTCGATAGTATGTAATGAAAGCGAAAGAGCTATCATTTTTATCCTATTGTAGTTTGTCTTTAATATAAGCAGTGATCTGCTAAGGGGGGAAAATCACAGGACAAAGACAGTTTTATAGGAGATAACAAATTGTTCTATTACACCATAGGAATCACTTTTTTCTCGACCCGGGATTAATGCCTGGTGTTATTGATTGCGGGTGAAGACATTAAGTGGCTCTCCTGGGCACCAAACCTGGTTGAGTTTACAGCAATACTTTCTCAAGGACACCCATATGGAGAGCTGATGTCACGTGGGTCCGATGGAGTGTGGCCCTTCTGAAGTGGAAAACACGCTAACTGCGTGGTTATTGTCAGGACCATGTACTTCAAAGGCGTGAACAGTGCTGTCATTGACAGGAAATTGGCAGCCAGAGATTTTTTTTATTTTATTTTATTTAACCTTTATTTAACCAGGTTAGTCTCATTGAGATTAAAAAAAATCTCTTTTTCAAGAGAGACCTGGCCAAGAAAAGCAGCACAAAGTTACAGACACACATAAATACAACATAATACAATGCATTAGTACATATAAGGCATCTAATAAAATTAATTAAAATTAAATAAATAAAAAAAATTTAAAAATTCAAAACATTTTTAAAAAAATGTTTAAAATTCTAAAAAAATTTCTAAAGAAAAGAAAAACCACATCAAATTACACATTGAAGGCAGGCAAGAATATGTCCAGCAATATTACCACTTATGGGTCAAAACATTTACAGACCTGCATTTCATTTTCCTCCATTACTTTTACCCTAGTTTTAAAACTATTTAGTGAGATAAGCTCCTTCAGTTTCATTGTTTTTTGAAGCTCATTCAAGGCCAAAGGGGCAGACAACTGGAAGGCTTTTTTGCCAAACTCGGACCGAGACTCTAATTGAGCTCACTGTGTGACAGTGTTCTGTAGTTGAGCTCACTCTGTGACAGTGTTCTGTAGTTGAGCTCACATGTGTGAAAGTGTTCTGTAGTTGAGCTCACTGTGTGAAAGTGTTCTGTAGTTGAGCTCACTGTGTGACAGTGTTCTGTAGTTGAGCTCACTGTGTGACAGTGTTCTGTAGTTGAGCTCACTGTGTGACAGTGTTCTGTAGTTGAGCTCGCTGTGTGACAGTGTTCTGTAGTTGAGCTCACATGTGTGACAGTGTTCTGTAGTTGAGCTCACTGTGTGACAGTGTTCTGTAGTTGAGCTCACATGTGTGAAAGTGTTCTGTAGTTGAGCTCACTGTGTGACAGTGTTCTGTAGTTGAGCTCACATGTGTGAAAGTGTTCTGTAGTTGAGCTCACGTGTGAAAGTGTTCTGTAGTTGAGCTCACATGTGTGAAAGTGTTCTGTAGTTGAGCTCACGTGTGAAAGTGTTCTGTAGTTGAGCTCACTGTGTGACAGTGTTCTGTAGTTGAGCTCACTGTGTGACAGTGTTCTGTAGTTGAGCTCACTGTGTGACAGTGATCTGTAGTTGAACTCACTGTGTGACAGTGTTCTGTAGTTGAGCTCACATGTGTGAAAGTGTTCTGTAGTTGAGCTCACTGTGTGACAGTGTTCTGTAGTTGAGCTCACATGTGTGAAAGTGTTCTGTAGTTGAGCTCACGTGTGAAAGTGTTCTGTAGTTGAGCTCACATGTGTGAAAGTGTTCTGTAGTTGAGCTCACGTGTGAAAGTGTTCTGTAGTTGAGCTCACTGTGTGACAGTGTTCTGTAGTTGAGCTCACTGTGTGACAGTGTTCTGTAGTTGAGCTCACTGTGTGACAGTGATCTGTAGTTGAACTCACTGTGTGACAGTGTTCTGTAGTTGAGCTCACTGTGTGACAGTGTTCTGTAGTTGAGCTCGCTGTGTGACAGTGTTCTGTAGTTGAGCTCGCTGTGTGACAGTGTTCTGTAGTTGAGCTCATTGTGTGACAGTGTTCTGTAGTTGAGCTCGCTGTGTGACAGTGTTCTGTAGTTGAGCTCGCTGTGTGACAGTGTTCTGTAGTTGAGCTCGCTGTGTGACAGTGTTCTGTAGTTGAGCTCGCTGTGTGACAGTGTTCTGTAGTTGAGCTCGCTGTGTGACAGTGTTCTGTAGTTGAACTCGCTGTGTGACAGTGTTCTGTAGTTGAGCTCGCTGTGTGACAGTGTTCTGTAGTTGAGCTCGCTGTGTGACAGTGTTCTGTAGTTGAGCTCGCTGTGTGACAGTGTTCTGTAGTTGAGCTCGCTGTGTGACAGTGTTCTTGTTCTTGTTATAAACGTGAGAAATTTCTTTATAACACAGGTTACATGATTTCCGATTTTCTCAAAATTACTTTTAATCGCATACAGGATAGGCTAACTTAAACCAATCATTAACATCGGGGGCGGGAGTTGCGCAAGGAGGTCTGGATAGTCGCATCTCAAATAGGAACAGGGCGAGCAGCAACGCAGTCGCAGGGTGAAGCGTAACGTGACGTGACCCATGTGGTTGGTGTATGCGATTAAACTATACTTACTGTACGTCGCTTTGGATAAAAGCGTCTGCTAAATGACTGTAATGTAATGTAATGACTGTAATGTGTAGGTTTCACGATTGATTATAATAGACGAGTTAATTATTTTGTCGTGACGCAGACTGATGCAGACGCTCGCTGTGTTAGGGTGGTTTAATCATAATGTTTGTGAATAAAACTATTTTTTCTCAACTTATTCAAGAACTCAAACTCAGTATTCAAGAGGTTTCCCCATTAGGTTCCCAACTTCAATCATTTCACTGATGTTAAACAGTCACATGATAGATAGGGGGAGGGTTCATCTGCCATTAGTCCTCCAAGATACAGATGCAAATTAGTTTGTGGGCAGACGCTTTGTCTGGTATGCAAGGTATTGTGGGATAGCTGCCTGGTAATGAGTAATTACCTGTTGATGAGCGCTATTAAAAGGTATGGGCACTCCTTGAAGTATTATTGGTATATTTCAATAGGAAGAGCCGTTATCAATGTTCTGAAGTTACATGATAATGGGGGAGTCATGCCAGAATAATTAGGGAAGTGGAAGAAAGAAAAAGGATCCGGGTTTAAAGCAGAATCAGAGGTTAAACCTTATGTATGTATTTTTTCATTAAAA
Organism: Ilyophis sp. 1 JC-2022; assembly: GCA_022702515.1. Taxonomy (NCBI): domain Eukaryota; kingdom Metazoa; phylum Chordata; class Actinopteri; order Anguilliformes; family Synaphobranchidae; genus Ilyophis; species Ilyophis sp. 1 JC-2022. The sequence goes on along the minus strand of CM040399.1, from coordinate 33,975,883 downwards.
AAAAAGCTGGAAAAAAAAAATTCAGCTGCTTCCTAGCAGCTAACGCCTACTATTTAAACTCAGAATACATTTGAATAACACCTGAGTCAAAGAGGTCAATCCTAATTAATAACTGAGCAAGTTTAAGCCTGAAGTGATAACAGGTGAGTGCATAATCTCTTTCCTTTCACTCTAGTCTTTTGTGAAGACGCACAAAAGCAGTTTTTTTTTAGTCTGGGGACTGGGCCCAGTGGTGTGTGCAATTGCAGTTTGCGAAAGGCAAACCTTGTTTTTGTATTCGGGGCTTGATTTAAGAAAGTGCGCGTTACGAAAACCCACCTTTCTTCCCCTGGCACTGCATGTGCAATTGGCCATTCGCCCAGATAAAATAATAAGAAATATATCTTTGGTCTCGTAATCCCCTTCCCTCGAGAAATGTTTTCATTTTCAGTTTTTCTGTCTTCCTCCCCATGTAATGGCTTAACGAGGTAAATGTGCCTCCAAGGTTAATCCTAAGTACCCCAAACTCGGGCTGTTTGGCGGCTGATCGCTGAGGGTGCCGTAGCACCTCTGCAGGACGGAGTGTTACTCCAGTCTCTTACCTCCTGTCCCAGCATTTTCCTCGCAATTCTGACGCAATTCACTCTGCATAACTATTCATGTAAAGCCTGGGTTTTGAACAGGGGGTCCGTGAAGGTACCGTAAGGGGTCCACAATTGCACTCTCATACATTTTTTTCAAAAGCCTTTTTTAAATACAACCTTTTAACTTATTATGGGGTTCACCAGGATGTCTTTGAACCTGGGTGGGGGTCCATGGATCAAAATCGGTTAAAAACCCCTGATTTAAAAGCCTAGTACCTGGTTATGATTGCGGCATAATTTTAGGCTACCCCATACAGTAAAAACGGACCAGAACTGCAGAATTTAAATGTTACCTGAGTACAAAGACTTCTGCTAGCTCGTTTTAATCGTCATTTTAGAGTGTTTAGTTAGGTTCCTAGCTTAATTATGTACTTTCCCCCCTGTGTTCATGTAGTGTTGCAGTCTGCCACTGGGTGGCAGTATTTAGACACTGTCTGGAATGCATAAATAAAAAATAAAAAAGCTTGTTTTTTCAGTGAGCGCTCCTGCCGACATCAGCAGCAGTGGGCAATAATGATGCGGAGACTTGACTGGTCTATGCCTCGCTGAACGGTACTTTTACTGAAACTGGATCCCTCAAATTACTGTATTTGTCATAAAAATTCAGGAATATCATATTTAGCCACGCAAGTTGAATGGACTTGGACCCCAAATGGATCATTTAGGGTGCCTGTGTCAGTGTTAGAGTCAAACCTTACAGTGACTTGGCTGTCTATATCTGCCACTATAATTTTTCAGTAGTGTTTCCTGAACCGGGTTATGTAATAGCCTCAGTTAGGTTAATAATAATAATAATAATAATTCAGTCCATCCAGATAAGTCTGTAAACTTGTAGCTCAGTGTTTCTCAACCCAGGTCCTGGAGGGCCGCAGGGTATGCTGGTTTTTGTTGTTACTCGGTACTTAATTGATCAATTGAAGCAGCCGATAACACGGTTATTTCACCACTCCTGGTTTCTTGGGCCTGAATTGGTTGCCGATATTAACAAAAACAAAAACCACGCAGGGTCAGGGTTGAGAAACACTGTTGTAGCTTAGAGACGGAGGTTGATTGGATGGATGATTTTTCGGCTCTTTGATCAGTGTATAGGTATCTGAGGCTGCTAACTGCATCGACAGTGTTTACAGCCGGTTTTAAAATAGCTGCATTTATACCACTGTTAAAATACGTAGCCTCGGGAGTGTCTTGGTGGTGTACCCCGTAGAGCACTGTCCACATGCTCATTGTGAGCCGTCATGTCGGCGGTTCGAATCCGGCCACGTAACCTTTGGTGCATGTCCCTCCATCTCTCTCACTCCCATTCTTTCTGTCTCTCTACACTGTGCTGTCCAATAAAGCAAAAAAAGCGCGTGAGTGATTGACAGGAGGAGAGATGGCAGAGAGCAGGCCGCGCGCGTGAGTGATTGACAGGAGGAGAGATGGCAGAGAGCAGGCCGCGAGCGTGAGTGATTGACAGGAGGAGAGATGGCAGAGAGCCGGCCGCGCGCGTGAGTGATTGACAGGAGGAGAGATGGCAGAGAGCCGGCCGCGCGCGTGAGTGATTGACAGGAGGAGAGATGGCAGAGAGCAGGCCGCGCGCGTGAGTGATTGACAGGAGGAGAGATGGCAGAGAGCAGGCCGCGCGCGTGAGTGATTGACAGGAGGAGAGATGGCAGAGAGCAGGCCGCGCGCGTGAGTGATTGACAGGAGGAGAGATGGCAGAGAGCAGGCCGCGCGTATAAAGATTGCATTTCGCTCCTCTCTCCCTGCACTGCATAAACTCCTCTGCACTTTTGACGCGCTTCTCAGATGGCGGGTTTCATACGGCGCAGCCCCTCTCTTTCAGCTGCTATGTATTTAGCCCCTTCCATCAGAGCAGGGCTTATCTCAGACTCGCCTGTCAGATCGTCCGACTCTGCGGAGACCGCTAACGCCAACGCGGGGGTTCCCTCCCAAACGCATTCTCTTTGTTGGAATCGCTGCCCGGGTAACGCCCAAGAAGTCCCACGCCGTGCAGGACGACCTTGAACACCGGTTCCCAAAATAGCATCTTCAAAGAGCTCTCTCTGCGTGCTCTGAGTTCAATTCTTATAGCCACAGCTGTGTGTGTGTGTGTGTGTGTGTGTGTATGTATTTTTTTCTGTGTATATATATATATATATATATATATATATATATATATATATATATATATATATATACCGATCAGCCACAACATTAAAACCACTGACAGGTGAAGTGAATAACGTTGTTATTTTGGTTCTGTATTCTAGCACTTTGACAATGAGGTTGAAGTGCAGACTGTCACTGCGGACTAGATTTAGCTGTAAATTACACTGGAACAGTATGGAACACATGGTTGGCTAAATAGCTCTGTCATCAATGGTCTAACGTATAAAACAAGCTTTAAACCATCACTCTGCTGCCAGAAATACAGTAGATATGGATGGATAACTTGAAGGGTTTCTTCTTCTGACTTATTTTTTCATAAAATTCAATAAGAAAATTTGTCAGGAGAAACAACCCTGAAAGTGATCCCTCTATATCTACTGCATATCTGCCAGCAGAGTGATGGTTTGAGGCTTGTTTGATACCTCAGACCCTTGATGACTTACAGCCATTTTACCAATCATCTATTCCATACTGTTCCCGCATAATTTACAGCTAAATCTAGTCCCACCCCCAATTCTCATAGAGATCCATTCAAATGCAGAGAAGTTATAGTATCGCTTGTAAGAGTACCAGAAAATAAGATATCAAGAGTCTTTTGATGTTGTTGGCTCACAGACATCAGGAAGTCGTGGCATGCAAAGGATATGTGACCAAATATTAAAAATGATTACTTGATTCTACATTATGTTAAACTGTCCAATATTTTTGATGCCCAAAACTATGTACAAAAGGTTCTATAATTTCTAAATGGTTCATCCGATATGGATGAAAATGCCCTCAAATTAAAGCTGACGGTCTGCACTTCAACCTCATTGTCTTCTTTCAAACTCAGTGCTAGAGTACAGAACCAAAATAACAACGTTATTCACTTCACCTGTCACTGTCAGTGTTTTAATGTTGTGTCTGTGTGTGTGTCTGTCTGTGTGTGTCTGTCTGTGTGTGAGACAGAGAGAGAGAGAAATGAGTCTTTCCTTTCTGCTGGAATAATTACTATTTCACTGCCCAATGGCCTCTTTCACCACCACCGGGTTTGTATTTTGTTCAGATAGTTACAAATAAACTAGCGATCCCACCTATACCCACGAGAGAAGTAAATGCACCCCTGTACAGAATGTACATTTACAAGATTTGAGCTTTTTCCCGCACAGCACATAGATGTTAATCTGGGTGCAGCACATGCACGCAGCACATAGATGTTAATCTGGGTGTATCACCTGGGCAGCAGTTGCATAATGGTGAGGAAACTGGGATTGCAACTCGGTTAGTTTCCAAGGTCTGGCACTGCTGTTGCACCCTTGAACAAGGTACCGACCCTAACGTGCTTCAGCAAATATCCAGCTGTACAGATGGATTGTAGGTAAAGAATGTAAGCAAAAGTGTATCAGTGTAAGTTGCTCTGTGTAAGCCTCTGCTAAGTGCCAACAATACAAATACAAACAAGTAGCGGGCACAGTTGGAAAGGTCGCTGCGAAACGGGCGTGAGGCTGGAGAGACCACACTAATGAAATGCACAAAAACCTTCTCTGACCCATCAGATTGCAAACTCATTAGAAAAGTAATGAATCAAAAGTAATTAATCCTACCCACAATAGAGGAAGAAATGTAATGAAACAAACTGGTCGGCTCTCATCATAATCTGTGCAGCGCTTAATATGACAATAATAATATAATAATCAGCTGTAATATAACCGCAATACAATAGACAGTTTGGCAGTGCCTATAACCCGTTTAATTGCTTAGCCACTAGGACAAGATAACAGATTAAATTGTGTCTAATTTCGCTGCAGTGTACCAACTTCAGGTTTGAAGCTGCATAATTGTCTTTTGTGTAAAGGCGGGCTGTCAGGCTTCATTTCTGCAGGGTCTTTCCGAGAGCTGCTCTTTGCTCTCGCGTCTGTTCTACTTTTCTCAATTAGTCCCTGTAATTTCCTGTGGCTGTTTGCCATTTGTCATAAAACAATGCGCCGCAGCTGAAAATGGCACTGCACTATGATGTTTTGCAGCAGTGCATTGTGGGAAAGGCTTTCGTGTAAATGTGTATACCAATTGAGGTAGGATAATTGGTTGGATTGAAAGGTATTATAACTTCACACACCGGTTGTCCAGAAATGGATTTTGCCGGATTTCCCTCTAAATGTGTGCATTTGTGTTATAATATGCTATATGCGTGCATATATGCTATAATATGCCATGTTGTGTGTCATAATGTTATAATATGCTCTCCCAACGCGGTTGACCAATTGTCTAATTGTGCAGCCATTTTCCGATTGGTTCAAGGACACACTCGCAGTGTGGTCATGCATATTTGTTTCGTAGATCGCAATACAGCTGTAACCAGACAAAGTCTCGAGATGTATGTTTAGTTTTCTTTTGGAAAAGTTGATGGATACATTAACAGCACACATCCGTTTACCTGTGTTATGTGAGGGTTTTGTCAATCAATACAACACAAGTCTCAACTTTGAACTAAATAGAATGTTCCCAGCAGCCCCAGAGTTTTCAGAATGTTTCTCATAATGATTGTTATAGAGGCAAACATGCCTTTCATTCATTTAATGCGTTTTAGCGGCTCAGGTTTCTGTGACATCACTATGCCACACCATAGGTTTTGCATAAGGCCACTGGGACTCCCAGTCTAATAAACCTGCTTTGTGACAATGTCTTTCTAAATAGCACTTATCAAATAAAATTGAATTCAGTAATGTACTACTAATGATCACACTTATCTATGTTTAGGCTGCTTTATTCCTGAAAGCTGAATATTATAGATCACCCCATCAACACACACATCTAAAACCATTAGAGCTGAATATTATAGATCACCCCACCAACACACATATCTAAAACCATTAGAGCTGAATATTATAGATCACCTCACCAACACACATATCTAAAACCATCAGAGCTGAATATTATAGATCACCCCACCAACACACATATCTAAAACCATTAGAGCTGAATATTATAGATCACCCCACCAACACACACATTCTAAACCCATTAGAGCTGAATATTATAGATCACCCCACCAACACACATATCTAAAACCATCAGAGCTGAATATTATAGATCACCCCACCAACACACATATCTAAAACCATTAGAGCTGAATATTATAGATCACCCCACCAACACACACATTCTAAACCCATTAGAGCTGAATATTATAGATCACCCCACCAACACACATATCTAAAACCATCAGAGCTGAATATTATAGATCACCCCATCAACACACACATCTAAAACCATTAGAGCTGAATATTATAGATCACCCCACCAACACACATATCTAAAACCATCAGAGCTGAATATTATAGATCACCCCACCAACACACACATCTAAAACCATTAGAGCTGAATATTATAGATCACCCCACCAACACACACATTCTAAACCCATTAGAGCTGAATATTATAAATCACCATGCCAACACACACATCTAAAACCATTAGAGCTGAATATTACAGATCACCCCACCAACACACACATCTAAAACCATTAGAGCTGAATATTATAGATCACCCCACCAACACACATATCTAAAACCATTAGAGCTGAATATTATAGATCACCCCATCAACACACACATCTAAAACCATTAGAGCTGAATATTATAGATCACCCCACCAACACACACATCTAAAACCATTAGAGCTGAATATTATAGATCACCATGCCAACACACACATCTAAAACCATTAGAGCTGAATATTATAGATCACCCCACCAACACACACATCTAAAACCATTAGAGCTGAATATTATAGATCACCATGCCAACACACACATCTAAAACCATTAGAGCCGAGTATTGGGGACCTAAAGACACATCTTTACACGATGCCATTTAGCAGATGCTCTAATCTAGAGTGATTTACACACATTACATTTTACATACAGTCCATTTCTGCAGTAAAAACACCCACAGCCGGATGTTTTAACTGCAGCAATTGAGGCTAAGCACCTTGCTCAAGGGCACAACGGCAGTACCCGAGCCGGCAACTGACCCTGTTAGCTTTGAGTTACAAGCCCAGGTCTCTAACCATTATACTGCACTGCCGCGCCACAGCGCCTTTAGGGCTACGCATTAGGGACCATCATACAGACACGCAAACGGGCACTTTAGAGCTACGAATCATCACAAGATTCACAGAAACATGCACCTTTTGAATCATACAGATACACACACACATATCAGACCTGGGTCAAATACTTTACTCTAAACACTCTGCTTTGTAGCCACCAGTAGATTATTCACAGATACGGACAAGTTGAAAAGAAATATAAATTTTCACCAATATTTGGAACAAAAGTATTCTTTGTTATGTTTGCATGTTAAAGATCGTATGGACAAATTTACCGGATTTTAATTTCCAAAAAGTGAGGTGAGCAAAGAAAAAATAAATGAAGATTAAACCCGATAAAAATATGGACTTAGACCGCTGGCGACCCCAAGACTGGTATAGCAAAGCCCCTCTGCTTGTGTAGATAGAGGTCCATATACCACCCCAAGACTGGTATAGCAAAGCCCCTCTGCTTGTGTAGATAGAGGTCCATATACCACCCCAAGACTGGTATAGCAAAGCCCCTCTGCTTGTGTAGATAGAGGTCCATATACCACCCCAAGACTGGTATAGCAAAGCCCCTCTGCTTGTGTAGATAGAGGTCCATATACCACCCCAAGACTGGTATAGCAAAGCCCCTCTGCTTGTGTAGATAGAGGTCCATATACCACCCCAAGACTGGTATAGCAAAGCCCCTCTGCTTGTGTAGATAGAGGTCCATATACCACCCCAAGACTGGTATAGCAAAGCCCCTCTGCTTGTGTAGATAGAGGTCCATGTACCACCCCAAGACTGGTATAGCAAAGCCCCTCTGCTTGTGTAGATAGAGGTCCATATACCACCCCAAGACTGGTATAGCAAAGCCCCTCTGCTTGTGTAGATAGAGGTCCATGTACCACCCCAAGACTGGTATAGCAAAGCCCCTCTGCTTGTGTAGATAGATGTCCATATACCACCCCAAGACTGGTATAGCAAAGCCCCTCTGCTTGTGTAGATAGAGGTCCATATACCACCCCAAGACTGGTATAGCAAAGCCCCTCTGCTTGTGTAGATAGAGGTCCATATACCACAGTGCTTTTCACCACTGGTTAATGAATGTCCAGTCTTGACATACATACATACAAGTTAACACATATTATTATTTCATACAGGATGATGGTCTTCCTGCTTGGCCTTAGGCCTGACGCACCTCCAACGGTGCCCGTGGTGGACTATGCATGGCAGGGGCGTCCTCTTCCCTGAGCCAGGCCTAAACCTGACCGCATACCAAAAAGGTAGGTTGAGCTGCAGGGTCTTCAGCTGGGGACCACCATTCATAGATGTTTCGCCCCTTACCCAGAACATCTCCTGGTGGCGGGGCAGTGAACAGGGACGTCTCCCTGACACCCCCTGCAGCTCTACCTATTTTGATGTTCCCCCCCAAGCCTTGTCTCGTTGTCTCAGCCAAAGCCAGTGGCTTGCTTTCTCTGCCTCCTCTGATAGTTCTTTGGTGGCTTTGCTCAGTCTGGCTCCCCTTAGTCCCACGTCCTTTAGCAGGCGTGACGTGGAGCTGCCAACAAAGCCTCTAGCTCCCACCTCCACCGGGTACGTCCTCGCACTCCATCCACTTTCCCTGCACTCCGCGACCAGGTCTGCGTATTTTGCCATCTTTCGTAGGCAGCTTCCAGTCCCTCCTCCCATGGCACTGTCAGCTCGATCAGCACTGCTGACTTCACGGCTGCAGACCACAGCACCACATCTGGTCTTAAAGTGGTGCTGCAGATTTCCCGTGGGAACTGGAGCTGTCTACCCAGATCCACTTCCATCTTCCACTCCGCCCCTGGTGTTAACAGCTTGGAGGGTGTTGATCTCTTTCTGGAGTGTTCTGCAGGTTCCCCCTGCCTGAGGAAGTGGATCCTCTGTTGGCTCCTTGATGGACTCAGGTTATTCGCCTCCTGGCGACTTTTCTCCAGCACCTCTGCCAGCTTCCTGAGCACTTGGTCATGCCGCCATGTAAGCCGACCCTGTGTCAGAGCTGTTTTACATCCTGACAGAACATGCTGGAGTGAGGCATTGATGGTCCCGCAGAGGTCACAGGATTGCTCTGTTCCAAACCACTGATGGAGATTTCGAGGGCTCGGGAGCGTGTCGTAGGTCGCTCTAATGAGGAAACTGAGTCGAGCTTGTGGCAGTTTCCAGAAGTCTGCCCAGTTGATTGCTCGGCTCACGACACCCTCCCAAGTTGTCCACCGCCCCTGCTGCCCCTGTGCAAAATATTACATTTCAGTTTACTCAAATAAATACAATGTATGAAATACAGACGGGTGACAAATTAAAGGAAAAACCCCTACACTCCCGGTGGCTCTGTTATGCTGTGGGGGGCACTTTCCTGGATGACAATGCCCCCATCCACAGGGCACACGGGGTCACTGAACAGTTTGATGACTATGAAAAGTACGTGAATCATCCGCTATGGCCGTCGCAGTCCCCAGATCTAAACCGAATTGAACACCTTGAATTTTGGACTGACGTGTTAGACAGCGCTCTCCACCACCATCTTCAAAACACCAGATGAGAGAATATCTTTTGGAAGAATGGTGTTCCATCCCTCCAGTAGAGTTCCAGAGACTACAATCTATGCTAGACTAGAGGCAGAATCTATGCCATGGTGCATCGTAATTTTTTAGATTCAACTAAATGTTTAAAAATTGTTGACAGGAAACTAACACAATTATTAATGATGGTCATTTTAAGTAAATAAAATAGCAGTTTATTACTCAAATTTATACATAAATTTAAACATTAAAAATGTATTTATATATATCAAACACAGTACAATTTGTAAAGACTAAAGTTCAATTCAGAGAGAAAGAAAATGATTCAAGCTCAAGGTGTTAAATTTATGCAGTACTGAAAATAATTGCCTTTCAGGAATAAAGCAGCCTAAACATAGATAAGTGTGATCATTAGTAGTACATTACTGAATTCAATTTTATTTGATAAGTGCTATTTAGAAAGACATTGTCACAAAGCAGGTTTATTAGACTGGGAGTCCCAGTGGCCTTATGCAAAACCTATGGTGTGGCATAGTGATGTCACAGAAACCTGAGCCGCTAAAACGCATTAAATGAATGAAAGGCATGTTTGCCTCTATAACAATCATTATGAGAAACATTCTGAAAACTCTGGGGCTGCTGGGAACATTCTATTTAGTTCAAAGTTGAGACTTGTGTTGTATTGATTGACAAAACCCTCACATAACACAGGTAAACGGATGTGTGCTGTTAATGTATCCATCAACTTTTCCAAAAGAAAACTAAACATACATCTCGAGACTTTGTCTGGTTACAGCTGTATTGCGATCTACGAAACAAATATGCATGACCACACTGCGAGTGTGTCCTTGAACCAATCGGAAAATGGCTGCACAATTAGACAATTGGTCAACCGCGTTGGGAGAGCATATTATAACATTATGACACACAACATGGCATATTATAGCATATATGCACGCATATAGCATATTATAACACAAATGCACACATTTAGAGGGAAATCCGGCAAAATCCATTTCTGGACAACCGGTGTGTGAAGTTATAATACCTTTCAATCCAACCAATTATCCTACCTCAATTGGTATACACATTTACACGAAAGCCTTTCCCACAATGCACTGCTGCAAAACATCATAGTGCAGTGCCATTTTCAGCTGCGGCGCATTGTTTTATGACAAATGGCAAACAGCCACAGGAAATTACAGGGACTAATTGAGAAAAGTAGAACAGACGCGAGAGCAAAGAGCAGCTCTCGGAAAGACCCTGCAGAAATGAAGCCTGACAGCCCGCCTTTACACAAAAGACAATTATGCAGCTTCAAACCTGAAGTTGGTACACTGCAGCGAAATTAGACACAATTTAATCTGTTATCTGATCATATTATAGATCACCCCACCAGCTGTTGGTGGGGTGATCTATAATATTCAGCTCTAATGGTTTTAGATGTGTGTGTTGGTGTGGTGATCTATAATATTCAGCTCTGATGGTTTTAGATATGTGTGTTGGTGGGGTGATCTATAATATTCAGCTCTAATGGTTTTAGATGTGTGTGTTGATGGGGTGATCTATAATATTCAGCTCTAATGGTTTTAGATATGTGTGTTGGTGGGGTGATCTATAATATTCAGCTCTAATGGTTTTAGATGCGTGTGTTGGCATGGTGATTTATAATATTCAGCTCTAATGGGTTTAGAATGTGTGTGTTGGTGGGGTGATCTATAATATTCAGCTCTAATGGTTTTAGATGTGTGTGTTGGTGGGGTGATCTATAATATTCAGCTCTGATGGTTTTAGATATGTGTGTTGGTGGGGTGATCTATAATATTCAGCTCTAATGGTTTTAGATGTGTGTGTTGGTGGGGTGATCCATAATATTCAGCTCTAATGGTTTTAGATGTGTGTTGGTGGGCTGATCTGTAATATTCAGCTCTAATGGATTTAGATGTGTGTGTTGGCATGGTGATCTGTAATATTCAGCTCTAATGTGTTTATATGTGTGTGTTGGCATGGTGATCTATAATATTCAGCTCTAATGGTTTTAGATGTGTGTGTTGGTGGGGTGATCTATAATATTCAGCTCTAATGGTTTTAGACGTGTGTGTTGGTGGGGTGATCTATAATATTCAGCTCTAATGGTTTTAGATGTGTGTGTTGGTGGGGTGATCTATAATATTCAGCTCTAATGGTTTTAGACGTGTGTGTTGGTGGGGTGATCTATAATATTCAGCTCTAATGGGTTTAGATGTGTGTGTTGGTGGGCTGATCTGTAATATTCAGCTCTAATGGTTTTAGATGTGTGTGTTGGTGGGGTGATCTATAATATTCAGCTCTAATGGTTTTAGATGTGTGTGTTGGTGGGGTGATCTATAATATTCAGCTCTAATGGTTTTAGACGTGTGTGTTGGTCGGTTGATCTATAATATTCAGCTCTAATGGTTTTAGATGTGTGTGTTGGTGGGGTGATCTATAATATTCAGCTCTTATGGTGAATGTTTGTGTGTGTTGGAAAGGGGATCCCTTAGTCCAGTGTCCTTTGAAGTCCAGCGCTTTACACGGAGCACAGAGATTTATACCCAATATAAACACTGACTCTAACTTTATAAAACTTAATTAAAGTGTTCATTAACAATGCTCATTTTCCATCTTTATTATTTCAGTCATAATAACTGTGGCGGCTATCACTTTCAGGAGCGTGATTAGCGAGCTGGCGCAACCACTACAGCTAATATCTTATTAATGCCGCTGCAGAGTTAAAATGTATAATTTATTTCATGTAGTTTTAATTCAGCACAGTTAAAACTTATCTTTCCCCTAAGTGCCTATAAATCCTGTGAAATTAAAACAAGCCACAAGCAGTGCTGAAAAGCAGCGCCGCTAACAATAGGAGAGACCCGCGTCTGCGTTTTGCATTTCAATTATCGTTTTACGTGCTCTTTTCAAGGATCATAAATTCTTGAGCTTAAATTTTTTATTTTTTTTGCATAGATACGGTGTCTTTCATTACAGTTACATTTGGGAAGTCATTCCCAGCAGTTAATTTTTTTTTTTTACAACTGAGGCTGTTGGTGCCCCCTGCTGGTGATTAAGAGAACAGCAGTTGACGTCATCTCTTCTCTCTTGAGACATGGTCTGAAAAGGAGTCCATATGGCGTGACAAAATAGAGTATGTGTTCTGTTTCTATATTCATCTTTAATTAATTTATGGCTTTTGGATGTAAATAAACCGGTACCGTGTTGTATGGGTACAATGCTTTTTACCCATGAGGTTTTCTGTTCAATTTCTGGTGAGTACTATGTGCCACGGCAAGTGATGCTCCGATCCAGGATCAGTTTAAACGACCCTGAATTGAATCACCAGCCGTTATGAAGCTGATCTGGTATCAGTGCTTAAGGCAGCTGTCGGAGAGCGGATTGAAGCTCGATGAGAGTGGACAGATGTGAACATGGGAAGAGGAGAGTACAGAGAGTACGTAAGATTTGGTGAGACAGTTTTTAACCTGCTTCAGAAGAGCTCTCTGAGGTGGAAATGGATCAGAACCAGGGGCAATTTAAAACTGCTAGCTTGCAGATCTTCAGATTAGAGTTCTCAGTTTCAGCCCGAGCCCGGCGGGTCCCGAAAAAGCCCGTCGGGTAGGGCCGGGTTCGAGCCGACAATTTATGCTAATTGTTGGGTTGGGTAGGGCTCGGGCTGTGCAAAAAGAAAAAGAATGTGTCTGTGTCTGTGTCTGTGTCTGTGTCTGTCTGTGTCTGTCTGTCTGTCTCTGTGTGTCTGTGTCTGTGTGTACAGTTACAGTAGGCTAATCGGCATTTTTACATGTGGTGCTGATTGCTAATTTTGGAGTCAATCAATTGTCAAGACTTTTTCTACTTGTTAAAATGTAGCCATTTTATTCATCTAAAATCTCCCGTTTGCTGTAACTGTACGGTGAATGTAGGCGTTCCAGTTGAAGTATCATTGGCTGTGTGATAAATGATAATAGGGCAATAATAATGAAGCAAGAACATGCAAACTACACAACAATAAAAAAAGTTGAATCCAGGTCTAACGAAAAAACACTACTAAATTCTATTACAGCATGGCAAACATTAAAACATTAGTACAAATCTAATTTCTTGCTTTTGGCAAAATTGGTTTACTCTGCTGCTCTCAATTACTAAATCTGTTAAACTCAAAAACAGTAGGCTAAAAACAGCAAGTTTGTGGCGTTCCTGCTTGCTCGCTTCTTTTCTCCCTCTCTCTCTCTTGCTCTCTCTCACCCCGTTGTGCTATGTGATTTGAGCCGACGCCTATGTTTTTTTATTTTTTAGGGTTTGGTCGGTCTTGGGCTCAGTATTGTATGTGATGATCTCGGGCGAGCTGGGCTCGGGCTTCAACTCACTCGAGTCGGTTCAGTTCGGGTTTGAATTTTCAGGCCCGTTGAGAACTCTACCTCAGATAAGTATTAATGTTGTTTTTTTAGCGATTATGTCTGTACTGTTTTCAATCTTCATCTGATTGGAATGAAGTGTTCATTGTGAGAGCATCTAATAAATTTTCCAAATTTCCAGGATGTGATTATGTCACATCCTGTCTTCTTCGACACTGATGGTCTCTACTGGTATGGCTCCCTACAGTGTGTCTTGATTTTTCATCACGCATTTAGAGTTAATTCAAAGATTTATATACAAGTAGTGCGTCAATCAGTCATTCATTCACATTGCATAATTGAATCAATCAGACTTTGCAGCTCTGTTTACAAAGGAGTTGCCAACAAGCACTTCACTTCAATCCTCACTTGTATACTCAGCTCATGCCTCACTCAGAGAACGGTTCGGTGAGCATGTCTATCCTGAGCCGTTAAGACGCTTGCGTGACGTGTGAGGGGCGGGGGGCACCTTACTAAATAACGGAGGCGTAAACGGGAGGATCTCGCTTGAGGCAACGGCGTGATTCACCAGCGTATGGGCCATCATGATGATGATGATGATGATGATGGAGAGCAGAGAGGGGGCCTTGCTCTGAATGGGGCAGAGCCAGGAAACCGAGGGGGGCGGAGCCCTGTAAATCTCTGCCGGACAAGTAGCCTGCACATCTGAGCCAGGGGCCCCCCACCGCTCGGCATCATGGAAAGGCAGAAAGATCTCACCCTACTGCCCGTCTGCCAAAGCTTTTATCTGTCACGTCACAATGGGAACATCTGACCGCCAAACAGCTGTCTAAATATTTGCCTGCAAAAACAAACACTTTTTATATAATGGCTAAAATATACAAGGGACACAGGAAGCGAGTCTCCAGATGTCCCATAGCTGCCAGCGGGGCCTGGTTAATCTCCCGCTCCAGATGTACCCGCTGCTGACGGCCCTCTGACCCCCGCGAGAGTTGGGGCAGAGCTCTGGAGCAGGAGCACATTGCTGTTACTGCCGCTCCTGTCTGTCTGCTGGTGGAGCCAAACTCTGCGGCTGTTATGTTCTCCTTTATCAGTGTCTGTTCAACAGGGAAGTCCTGTTCAAGCACACAATAACGAGGTGACATGTCCCTCCTGTATCTGATGTGGGAAAGGGAACTGTGAGCAGGGTCGGTGAGGGGGAACTGTGAGCAGAGTTGTTAAGGGGGGGAACTGTGAGCAGAGTTGGTAAGGGGGGAACTGTGAGCAGAGTTGGTAAGGGGGAACTGTGAGCAGAGTTGGTAAGGGGGGAACTGTGAGCAGAGTTGGTAAGGGGGGAACTGTGAGCAGAGTTGGTAAGGGGGGAACTGTGAGCAGAGTTGGTAAGGGGGGAACTGTGAGCAGAGTTGGTAAGGGGGGAACTGTGAGCAGAGTTGGTAAGGGGGGAACTGTGAGCAGAGTTGGTAAGGGGGGAACTGTGAGCAGAGTTGGTAAGGGGGGAAACTGTGAGCAGAGTTGGTAAGGGGGGAAACTGTGAGCAGAGTTGGTAAGGGGGGAACTGAGCAGAGTTGGTAAGGGGGGAAACTGTGAGCAGAGTTGGTAAGGGGGGAAACTGTGAGCAGAGTTGGTAAGGGGGGAACTGTGAGCAGAGTTGGTAAGGGGGAACTGTGAGCAGAGTTGGTAAGGGGGGGGGACAGTGAGCAGAGTTGGTAAGGGGGGGGTTCTGTGAGCAGGTTTAGTTCCTGTCTGTTAGGCATTTACCTCAGAGCTTGGATGACACAGCTCCCACTAAGCCTCAGTCAACTGAATAGCAGATCAGAGCAGGAGGCTTGAAAGATCACACATCTCTTTATAATGGGGAGAGATGATGGCTCACACCTTCTGCTCTCACATGAAAGGTGGTGTAAATCCACAGGAAACCAATGAATGTTATTCTAACCTGAGTGACATTGTCGTGGAAATTTTCCATTTTACACACAGTGAGCAAGTCTGTCCAAACAGAACCACAACAAAATAGTATAATAAGACTTTTATTGAGTTTATTTGCAGATAAACCAGAATGAGAGTTCTTACCCGATCTCTCTCTCGAATAGAAAGCACAGAAGACATTTATACTTTTCCTTCTGATTTGCCACAAGGGGCGGATTTCTAAACATTACAGAAAGACAGGGGGGTTAATTTCCTGGTGTTTAGACTATAGATAACCCTTAGCCTTACCACGAGTCAGGAATGTTCAACAGAAAAGACAACATCCATCTCACAGACTGCCTGTCTCTTGCAGAAATGAAATATAAAGAGAGTATATGTTCAATTACTTAATTTAATTATAATTGATCTACTAATAATCAAAACTATAATAAATGTGTGATAATAATCATGCGTTTGTCTCCATGTTAATACACACATATTGTAAAACAGAAAATTCCTTCACAACATCGCCTGTGAGTAACAGGGGGGTTCTTCTGTTTTATTCACATTCTTTTATTCTCTATATACTGTATGTGGGGTCGCAACCCCCGGGTTTGGAACGCATGACCTGCTGAATGCTACTATACAGAGGGCCCCAACCTGCCTGTGTGAGCCCACTTTAAACTACCTGTCAGAAAGATCTCCCGCTGGGGAAAATCACGGTGGAGAGTTGGCCCACTTCTGTGCCGCTTCGCGTCAGTATAACAGTACATCAGAGCTGCTTTGGTTCTGTTCAGATTCAGCCCGCAGTTCGGTTCTGTTCAGATTCAGCCTCTAGTTTGGTTCTGTTCAGATTCCGCCCGCAGTTCAGTTCTGTTCAGATTCAGCCCGCAGTTCAGTTCTGTTTAGATTCAGCCCGCAGTTCGGTTCTGTTCGGATTTAGCTCACAATTTGGTTCTGTCAAGTCGGCCACAGACTCAGTTCTGTCAAGAGTTTCGCTCCTTCTATACATTAATGTGTAATTAAAGTTTGAGAACTTCTGTTTCTGTCACAGTATGGTAATAAGGGCAAATTTTTCTGATAAAACGTCCTGTTCCGATCCCTGTATTTTCACAAGCTCACAGTGCCGTAGCACTTTGACACTTTTTTTTTTTTTTTTTAAATTTTTTTTTGTTTTTTTTTTTTTCCCCAATTTTAGCCTAAATGAACCCCTATTCCCTAAATTCCCCCCCCCGAGTAGCACCGCGCGCTGACCAACCGCTGCACAACCCCGTGGATCGTCATTATGAGTCTACTACAGGCCTACACTCCTGCACCGTGACACGTGACACGCCCCCCCCCCCCTGTGCGCGGCGCTCTTCCGAGCCCCCCCCCCCCCCCCCCGGAAGCGACCGCCGATTGTCGCTTCCACAGGGGCGGCCGCGCCGGGGCGGCGGCAGGAGGACCGGGCGAACCCCCCGATCTCCTCGGAAGTAACTGCGCTGACTGAAAGTCGCGCGGGTCTTTACGCTACCACACCGCGGCGGCCCGCACTTTGACACTTTTAAAGGGAAGTCGCGCTTACAGCCATACGCACGCATGCGTGGCGCACAGCATTTTTGGTTGAGTCTGTTAAACAGTGCCGTGTCTCTAGCTGACCTGTAGCAGTTTCTGGTGGGTTCAGTTCAGTGTTATTATCACAGAGCCTATCTCCACTGGGAGAGGGAGAGAGAGACAAAACAGGTTTAGGATTTGACTCAGGGGAAACCCTATTGTATACTTTTTGGCTTTTAGTACTGAGCGAGTTACCAAGCAACAGTAAAATTGTTTTATTGTGTTACAACGTTGAGCTCCCTCCCACAGGAGGAGCTGCTGTGTGAGAGTTGTGCCCTGAGCCTCCCTGAGACAGCTGTACACGCATGCTCTGAATCGCACTGAAGCCCAATGCTTTTGGCCTGAAGCAGCAAGGAAGCTGGATAGAGTGTTCTGTAAAAGTCGGTGTTTTGGACTCTCAGCAGAGATTTCATTTCAAATCCCGCTGACACCTGTACATCAACCAGCAACTCCTTCAGCCTCTGCATGGACATGTACACCTTCACCTTTACTTGTCGATTGCAAGTGCGTGAGTGTGTGTATGCATGTGTGTGTGTATGCATGTGTGTGTGTATGCATGTGTGTGTGTATGCATGTGTGTGTGTATGCATGTGTGTGTGTATGCGTGTGTGTGCTTGTGTGCTTGTCTGTCTCTGTGTGTGTGTGTGTGTGTGTGTGTGCGCGCGCCTGTGTGTGTGTGTCTGCACACGCACACACTTTTGGTTTGGTTTTGCTGAGCTGACAGTCAGGCCTGAAATCCCTCTTCAAATGAAAGTGAAATAAGGTGCAGAGCTCATAAATGCAGCTCCTCTGTAACTCAGTGCTGATTCAGTGTGGGGTGTCTGGGCCCTGTGCATGAAACAGGAGAGAGTGTGATAAACAGGCTGCTCTCCTCTACCTCTCCCTTCTACTGTGTGCGTGCGTGCGCCTGTGTCTATATGTATGTCTGTCTGTGTGTGTGTGTGTGTGTGTGTTGGGGGGAGGAGAATGAGATTTCTACACAGACACACAGTATGTGCATGTGTCCTACATTACAGAATGAACACAGCGCCTCACTGAGCCGCTACACACTTGGCGTTGTGTCACACAGCCGTGAGGAGTCCCTAAAGTGGGTGATTGGTGTTGCTTCCCCAACGATGCAGAGCTGCATTGCTCTATTAAAGTCATTAACTGACGCGGGGGGCAGGGGGCGGGGCTGACCTCCGCAGCACAGAGCACTCTGGGAGATTACAGCATCCGTCATTATTACACCCAACAGAGTCGCACACAGGGCCCCTCCACACCCCTCCTATCCCGTCCCCACTAATTTGGGGGAGGGGGCGTACGTTTCGCAGTTATCTGAGCTCTGTGGCTGTTGGTGTCCGGCACACCCTCATCACCACTGCGGTGCTTTGTAAAAGTCTGTGTTTCAAACTCACAGCAGAGATTTTATTTCAAATCCCGCTGACACCCGTACTGTATTACCTCAACCAGCAACTCTTTCATCTTTACTTATCGAATGCAAGTGCGTGAGTGTGTGTACGTGTCTGTGTTATATATATATATATGTGTGTGTTTGTGCGTGTGTCTGTCTGTTAGTGTGTGTGCGTGTGTCTGTTTGTTAGTGTGTGTGTGTGTGTTGCGTAGCTGTTTTTGTCTTGCACACCCTCACCACCCTTACCAAACAGGAAGTGTGTCTTTCACATTTGACTTTTAAAAAGGTTTTCGAGTAATCAGGTCCACAATGAAGTTACACGACTGTCAAACACACATAGACAAATCATAAAAAGGCAAAACAAAAGAAAAATAATGGGAAATAAAAAGGGAGGGGGTGTAAATGGGAAGATTGGCAGAGGAGGTATAAAAAAAGGAGGTGGACCGGTGGTGGACTCGCTTAAAATGAGACGAGCGACAGCGCCGAGCGGGGATCCCCTATTTCACTTTGACTTTGAGGGGTGTGGGAATGGGCAGACTGAGTGTGTGGCGGAACGGAAGAGTCCTGCGTGTTCGGAGTGTCAGTCGAACAGGTAAATATTAGAGCTGGATGAGAGGAGGGCGGGGCTGGATGAGAGGAGGGCGGGGCTGGATGAGAGGAGGGCGGGGCTGGATGAGAGGAGGGCGGGGCTGGATGAGAGGAGGGCGGGGCTGGATGAGAGGAGGGCGGGGCTGGATGAGAGGAGGGCGGGGCTGGATGAGAGGAGGGCGGGGCTGAAAGAGTTGAGCTGGGCTAGATGAGAGGAGGGCGGGGCTGGATGAGATGAGGGCGGGGCTGGATGAGAGGAGGGCGGGGCTGGATGAGATGAGGGCAGGGCTATGCTGTCGTTCAGTCACACAGGGTAGAGCAGCTCTGAGCAGCACTCGCTAGGGAGCACACTTCGCACAGACGCCAGCACGGTTGTCATGGTGACAGGCAAGAAGATTTGTGTGTCATTTCCACAGCCTGTTATGCAATCCAGACCCTGGGCCCTCATCCTCCAACGACACCTCTCTGCCTCAAGGGGAAGACAGTCACAGTGCTCTTTATTTAGAGTAGGAATCAAGGCAAACACATCTGTGATCATAGACCAAAAATAAGCTACTCATTGAACCCCCCCCAGAGGCTCTGTGACTGAAGAAGGGAAGCGGATGAGACTGTGGATTAGATGCTGTTTGTTTGTGCTTGTGTGTGTATTTATTTGTGTGTCTATGCATGTGTGTGTGTGTGTGTGTATGTGTGCGTGTGTGTGTGTCTGTATTTATGTGTGTGTCTACGCATGTGTGTGTCTATGCATGTGTGTGTCTGTATGCTTGTGTGTGTGTGTGTGTGTCTGTATGTATGTATGTATGTATGTGTGCGTGTGTCTGTATTGGTGTGTGTGGGAGTAGTGTATTTCAGAGTGTGTGTGGGAGTAGTGTATTTCCGAGTATGTGTGTGTAGGTAGGAGTAGTGTGTGCATGTGTGTGCGTGTAGTGTATTTCAGTGTGAAATACTTTGGGGGTGCAGTGTCTTAGCTCACAGAGGTAAGCTGCTCTCAATGTCTCTGCCTTTAGCCTGGAAACATAATGGGAAGAATGAGCACCGGCCCAAATTCCCTGTCAATAAATTAACCAAAAGTCTCACAGTTAAAGTGCATAGGCCACGCCCACACTCAGTTCCATCTTTACTACAGGAGTTACGAAACGCCAATCACACAGGTAAAGGGACCACTGGTCATATGGGGATGTCACCCCCCCCCCACCCCCCCTCACTGAGATTAGAGAGTACATGCATCATTTATCGATGCCACGGTTGGGCGTCAGTGCCGCCTTAACATGTTATACAGTTTGTTTTTAATTTCACTCTGAGGACTGGAAACGATTAGCTTGTGTCTGATGAGAACTTCTCTCTGAGGGACAGAGAGCATATAAATAATGTATTTCTGTGCACTTTGGCGACATTTAAAAATGTATACATGGCGATAAAGCATTTTTGAGAGAGAAATCGTTCTTTAATTAAAGGTTAAATAGAATTGATTTAACCATATTTCTCTCTATTGCAGAAGTAGTTTTTACTTGTAAATGGTGTAAACTGTCAGTAAAGGTGTCACGGTCATTGTGAACGCAGGCTGGGCCCAGCAGTCACAGTTTCGAGCCTTCGGCCATGACCGGACGTTCACAACAGCGGGACGCTGTTCGCCTCTTCCATAGAGGGCTACGGTGGGTTTTAATCTGCCAGGGGGAGAGACAAACAGTGGGAAAGTGTTTCTGAAAGGGTTTTGAATTGAGAGTCCCCGGTGTGTTGGAGCCGGGTGGGCTTTTGGGAGAGAGACGCAGTGAGCAGATTGGAAGGTGGGTTTGGAGTGCCGGTTTTAAAGCAACTTGTCTTTCTACCAGATGGTTTTGGCTCTGAATCCCTGGTGCTGCACTGCTGTTGTGCCCTGGAGCGGTGCTCGTACCCTGAACCTGCGCCGCATCGATGAATACGCTGCTGTAGAAATGCACAATACGTACAATGCAAGTTAGGTCTGCCGTCTTGCTGAAGGGCATCGGCTAAACGGATACAAAATAATTACAACAATGATGGTGGATAGAAAATGAGCTTGTAGGCAAAGTCAACATAATGCCTATTTTGAAAGTGTCTTGGGTTGGTATAATGCTGCACACTAAAGAAACGGGACCTGCTCTGCAGTAGTTACTAAATAATGTTTAATTCAGCAGCTTTTCTTATTTTCTTCCCTTCTCCAAATATGAAAATAAGTCAGTTGGTTCAGTAAAACGAGAAATGAAGCGATTACTTTGTGACCGGGCCCGTTTCTTTCATATTTATCTAATGGGTGAGCTGGCACACGTGGAGAGAGCATTAGAACTTTTTTGGTTTATATTATAGTGGTGGCTAGCGGATTTCGTTCGACCTAGCTCGATTTTAGAGAAATGTGTAATGTTTACATGACTGTTCGTAGCGTAGCTAGCAAGCCACAGATTATCTAGCATGCCTATGTGACGTCAATGTGTGAGATTCCTAGTGTGATCTGCATACGGGCGCCCAGTGGCCCAGAACAGTATAAAAAGGGCTGGCAGCCTGGGTGTGGGATCAGTCAGTTACATTCTGTGTATTGAGCACTTGAATCTGCAATTCAGAGAGTCGTGGTCAAGTTCCGCCTGGCTTGTCTTTGAACGCGATCGCTAAACTGGTGTCAAAGTGGGATATCGTGGAGAATTTTTTAACTTCCAGGATTTCCCCTGGAGACCCGAGTTCGAGCCTCGTCAAATCTCTGCCCTTACATTGGTGTCAGCAGTGGAGGCGCGGGGGTCGTTGGTAAGTGCGGTGCCCTCTGCGGGTGCGGCAGCCTATGAGCGGCAATGCGCGTGTGGAGAGCGGGCAATAGAGTAGCGTCGCAGTCCGCCCAAGTGGCAGCCTAACCGCTCTAAAGCTGAATTCATCTTAAGCGCAGTGGTCAACGCCGCTGCCTCGCCCCCTGCATACCCGCGTTTGAGCCTCGCCAGATCCCTGCCTTCAGTCGCTCGTTTATGTGCAGCCTCGTAAACGAAACTGTAGTTTGTTACCACCGCATCGTTTGTGGCTGCGCTATAATTTAGATTAAATGGAACTCTTAACCCGGTGATAACACTGGATGAAGGACAATGGCCAGAGAAGGCACCCTGCCGTGAATCTCATTTATCCTGACGCCTTTAGGTCGAGGAAATGTAGTCACAGCATTGGGACAATGGTAGATCTGAAGAGAACACGTTATACAAATCTGAAGCCGTTGAAAGCAATTATAGCCATGCTTGTCTTTTACACTGTGAATGGCGTGTGAAAATAAAGCCGTTTTTCTTTCTTCCTGAAAGACGTACTGCGTTGTTAAAATAAAATAATTAAATATAAGTGGCGGAGAAGCATGTAGCAGAGCACATTATCGTTGGTGGCAGCTAATTATGTGCAATCAAGTAATTGCGTGAGGTCATGCTAATAATAGAGGCAGATGCACACAAACATGTTCAGGGTTTAATAAATTCTGATAGAGTACTTTTAACTTTAATAGAGTACATCTGGTCACTATCGGACCCATACAAACTCTGTTCGGGCTGATTTAACATTAAGGACTCTGTGTAGGCAGGGCTGTCTAAGGGTGGGTGGGGCCCGGGGCGAGTCAACCTTCGCGGGGCCCAGCTGGAAACGCATTGACATCATAGCTAACCCGTCATAGGCTTAAATGCTTACATAGTATCTATTATGAACGAAGGATTTACAGGCTATGACATCACACAAACCAACCATATACAACCAACCAAATAATTAGTAGGCTATGCCATTACTCTGCCCTTGAATTAAAATATTGTAATTAACAATAACAACGCGCCACACTTTTGCTTAATTTCTCCAATTAAAATTAAAACAATAATACTGTGGGTTGTGGTACGATCATAGCTATGAACCATGAATTGTAGATTCTTCTATTGATTGATGTGGACCATAAAATAATTGCAAAAGTTCACAATGTTGAACACTAGCGTTCTCATTGTAAAGAGAGGTATGGTTAATCTTTCATAGCCTTGCTTGTAATTGTCTGGATTTTAATTTCAAGGGACATCTTAACAAATGCATTGCTTTTCATTTGTAATAAATAAAGTATCGAGTGGTGGGCCATTGGTTTTCAAAGTTACTTCTGAGGCTGTACTAATTAATCACAAGTCAGCTGCACGCTGCAAATCATACTGGGAAAAAATTCGCTGAACAAAAGCGGGAAAGTAATTGTAAATTACATGACGTTGGCCAATAAATGATAATGATTGACTTTGCAAATGCGATCGCACTCTTGACCGGAGCGTTTCTCAATGATGGGGGCATGACCGGCCGCAGTCCCAAAAATAGTAAATGTGGCTCACGCAATCATTGATCTCTGGAACAGGCATTAGGCTACCCAGTATCGCGTGGAACGTCTCCGCCCGTTTCGCCCATGCTCATAGTCTGAGAAAAATGTAGGCCTACTTAATTCATTTTGTCTTTTGATTAAAAAAATACATGTTTTTGTTCTTTTTTCCTGAAAACTGATCCAGTTGAATTGAAATTCCCTTTTTGATAAATGCTAATGTATTCTGAAAACAATGGCACGTTATCATTGCAGGAAGCCTGCTGAACAAAAGGCCTTTTCATTGCACTGTTACAACCAGTCCTGCCGGAGTTCGCTTCTTCAATCTTCGTGTTACTTTTATGGAACATAGATGGGCTCCTGCGCTGAATACATTAGCGCGCCGATAAACAGATCTCTTTATTATGCCATGGCTTCAGCACGTCTGACGTGAGCTGTTTGCAACAGCAGTACAACTTAATCAAGCCGTTCACATCCTGTCTCGGTGTGACATTTAATCTAAATGCTTTGAAAAGGTGTCTCGTCGTTTAATTAAAACGAGAAGAGTTTGCGTGAATAGTGCGTCGCTGCGAGGGCCGGCCAGATTTCCGCTGCCTGGAGGAGACGGACAGCGCCCTTTCAGCTCCACGGACAGCAGGCGGGCGGCACCTCAGAGCTGGGAGAGAAAAAGCCAGAGGAAACGGGCGCCCTCCCTTCAATGAAGGTTCATCATGTAATGTTATTTTTGTCGCGTGCCATAAATGAGCTCAAATCCACGCAGGCCCGTTGTAAGCTAGAGACTTGCGCGGCTGGGAGGCGCTACACGTGCGTTCTCCTGAAGCTTTTCAAGCGGCCCCAACTCATTCACAGAGCTGATGTTGAGCGGATGAGTTCTCTGGAACGTCGGATGGTTTCTCCAACGAGGTCTCAGTTTGACACAAACAAACATGAAAGGACATGGTTCTGGTACCATGGATTACTGACTGTAAGCACCAGTCGGCCATTGAGTGTTAAATAATTTAACTGAAGGAGACAAAACTATCACTGCCACAGTTAATCTAAAGTGCTAAATCATTGACTTTTCTGTCAGCTGTGAAGGGATTAGGTGGGACAGGATGGGCCGCCTAAGTATAGTAAAAAGGCCCAAGTAGCCGAGCACCCTCCTCCACATCCACCACTGTTTGTGCTAATGCTAATGACATCAGTGCTCACTGGCCACCTGAACAGTTTATCCCTGCTTTCATTCAAAGGGAAATTATTTCCTTGTTTCAGACCAAGTTCCCGCTATCTTGCACTGTAAAGCTGAAGCTGCCAGTCGTACTGTATGTAGCCTATCCCGATTATCATTAATTACACTATATCAGAGTTGCCTATACTGTATGTAGTCTATCCCTGTTATCGTTAATTACACTATATCAGAGTTGCCTATACTGTATGTAGTCTATCCCTGTTATCGTTAATTACACTATATCAGAGTTGCCTATACTGTATGTGGTCTATCCCTATTATCATTAATTACTAGGGGTGGGACAATGCACCGGTGCATCGCGGTGCATCGATCCGAATGTGTAAATACAACTGCATCGATCTGTAAGATTCGAATCGATAAGCATCGATTAATATCGCATTTTAAATGAATGTGCACATGTATTCATTTATTCAAAAATTATTTAAAATATATATTTCTAAGACACGACTACTTTTAAAACTGTTTTGACCAGCTTCAATCCATGTTTCTGCTCCAACCCCCACATAAGCGTGAGTTGAAAGTCGGGACAGGCGGGAATCAAGCGACTATGAGACGGACAGATCTGAGCGAAATGGCTAGCTGCGTGCTCGCTGAGTGCGACAAAAGAGACAGAAACTTACAGAACTTGCGATGTTCCGAACAGAAAATCAGTGGTATGGAAGCATTTCGGGTTTAGAAAGAAGGAGGGTGTACTTGACAAAACCGCTGCAATATGCAAGATCTGCCAAGTAGAAATCAGATACACAGGCAACACCGCAAACATGATAAACCATTTGAGCCGACGATACACAATTAACGTGAAGGACAGCAAGCGCGTTAGCAAGCTAAACTCGGGAGTCATTGACACTTCCCCTGAGTTTCCTGGAGAAATTGCCAAACAGTTCTATTTTTTTGTATAATTGTTTTTATTAGTTTTTATACACATACCGTGTCCAGACAGTTAATTGTAAAGTGCTTTCTGATATTTAAATTTAAACCATTTTCTATTCAAAATCAAGTAGACGTTCGAGACAAACTATTTCCAATGTCTTACGTTTAATTAATTATTACTACGTTAACTGTCCGATTCACTTAATGAATGTCGTGGAACCTAGATACACCATACCATGCAGAAAACATTTTAGTGAAAAATGTATACCTGCTCTGTATGAAGAGGTGAAGAAAACTGTTCGACTGTCCTTGCAAAACGCTACGAGAGTAGCTTTAACTACGGATGGATGGGCATCTTGCTCCACCGAAGTTCTAGATCGTACTAAGATTTAGGAAAGTACTATGCATGACACTAACCTATAGGCTATTTCATTTTTCTTGCCCCAGTTTAGTAATTGTTATACATTTTGCCATTTTCATTTTGTAAATAAAGGAACTGTATTAGGGTACCATGTCTGACACTGTTTGAAAAACAATAACCTAAATAGGGCAACTTTAGAAAATACACTGTTAGTCATGTTTATTGCTGCATTATTTGCTGCAGACAGCTGCAAAATGTATGGCATGCCTTAACAATAAACATAATGCTGTGAACTTGGTGTAAGGTTCTAATTGAATATTTAATTACTGCTGAATGTATCGGTATCAAATCACATTAGCATGCGTATTACTTTTTTTAAAGTATCTAAATTAATCGAATCGAATCGAATCGTGGTCAAACGTAAGATATTATGATGCATCGAACCTTTGCCTAAAGAATCGGAAACGAATCGAATCGTTATGAGATTGAATCGTCCCACCCCTATTAATTACACTATATCAGAGTTGCCTATACTGTATGTAGTCTATCCCTGTTATCATTAATTACACTATCTCAGAGTTGCCTATACTGTATGTAGTCTATCCCTATTATCGTTAATTACACTATATCAGAGTTGCCTATACTTTATAAATTATACAATATCAGAGTTGCCTATACTGCATGTAGTTTATCCCTGTCATCGTTAATTACACTATATCAGAGTTGCCTATACTGTATGTAGTCTATCCCTATTATCGTTAATTACACTATATCAGAGTTGCCTATACTGTATGTAGTTTATCCCTGTCATCGTTAATTACACTATATCAGAGTTGCCTATACTGTATGTAGTCTATCCCTATTATCGTTAATTACACTATATCAGAGTTGCCTATACTGTATGTAGTCTATCCCTATTATCGTTAATTACACTATATCAGAGTTGCCTATACTGTATGTAGTCTATCCCTATTATCGTTACACTATATCAGAGTTGCCCATACTGTATGTAGTTTATCCCTATTATCGTTAATGACACGATATCAGAGTTGCCTATACTGTATGTAGCCTATCCCTGTTTTCGTAAATTATACAATATCAGAGTTGCCTATACTGTATGTAGTTTATCCCTGTCATCGTTAATTACACTATATGAGAGTTGCCTATACTGTATTTAGCCTATCCCTGTTATCATTAATTACACTATATCAGAGTTGCCTATACTGTATGTAGTTTATCCCTGTCATCGTTAATTACACTATATCAGAGTTGCCTATACTTTATAAATTATACAATATCAGAGTTGCCTATACTGCATGTAGTTTATCCCTGTCATCGTTAATTACACTATATCAGAGTTGCCTATACTGTATGTAGTCTATCCCTATTATCGTTAATTACACTATATCAGAGTTGCCTATACTGTATGTAGTTTATCCCTGTCATCGTTAATTACACTATATCAGAGTTGCCTATACTGTATGTAGTCTATCCCTATTATCGTTAATTACACTATATCAGAGTTGCCTATACTGTATGTAGTCTATCCCTATTATCGTTAATTACACTATATCAGAGTTGCCTATACTGTATGTAGTCTATCCCTATTATCGTTACACTATATCAGAGTTGCCCATACTGTATGTAGTTTATCCCTATTATCGTTAATGACACGATATCAGAGTTGCCTATACTGTATGTAGCCTATCCCTGTTTTCGTAAATTATACAATATCAGAGTTGCCTATACTGCATGTAGTTTATCCCTGTCATCGTTAATTACACTATATGAGAGTTGCCTATACTGTATTTAGCCTATCCCTGTTATCATTAATTACACTATATCAGAGTTGCCTATACTGTATGTAGTTTATCCCTGTCATCGTTAATTACACTATATCAGAGTTGCCTATACAGCTATGTATGGCAAACACACACACATATGCACACATGATGTATGACAGTTTGACAGATGTGTGATAGTTTTAGTCATGTGGGTTGTTCGTATGTGTGGCTCATAGGAGCACAGTGTTTGGGCTCAAGCATGGAAGGGTGTGGACCTCGTTCATTCATATTCTGTTAAGAGCAGGATATACATGCTGCGCTGTCAGCTCGTTGTTTTATTTTACTGTGCATGTTTTATGTAATGTAGGCTTTCTGAATGCCTAAAGGCCACTGTGCTTATTTTCTGGCTTTTATGCGGTGCACACTCTAGCCATAGCCGTGTATTGGCCTTGTGTGTGATTTAACCTACCTGTGTGGCTTGGCCTTCTCTGACTCGAGTCTTGTATGTCGGTTGCGAAGGCTGATTGATGGTGTCATTCGCCTGCTGGCCTAGATGTTATGAGCAGGGCCTTGTTGTGAATAGGCATAAAATAAAGAACGTTGGATCTGCAATGACTGTACATGTGCGCTTTAGTTCTGGTCCAACTAGTTCTATGCGGGCCCAGCGATAGGAATTTTTCTGGCTACGGTGCCCTTTTTTTTGCTAAATGCCTGTTACCCTGGATCACAAAATGCACATTAAAGCACTGCAAAAAAGGCAAAGGAAAGACATTAGAAGCACCGCACGCCTCGGCTACGGTGGGGAGGGATTGGAAAACGCGGGCACGGTCAGATTAGGCTCTCTGCAGGCCGCGCGTGTCGTCGCGCCTTTTGTAAAACCAGAAGAGTCAGGAAAGGACACTGTAATTGGGTCTCGGCGTGCGTCGCCTTGAGTTCTGTCTCCCCACTCTCCTGCGCTACAGAGGTCCTGCCCCCCAGACCCGCCATGAATGGAAATGTCCGCATTATACTGCGCGGCCTCCCCTGGCTGGACTTTAAGCCCACAGACACTGCAGGGAGAGGGAGGGACCGGGAGATGGTAGGAAAGAGAGGGAGGGACACCTAGAGAGGTGAGTGAGATGAGTGCGCGCAGTAGAGAGGGAGGGTAGGGAGAGAGTGCAGTAGAGATGGAGGGTAGGGAGAGAGTGTGCAGTAGAGAGGGAAGGTAGGGAGAGAGTGTGCAGTAGAGAGGGAGGGTAGGGAGAGGGAGGGTAGGGAGAGTGTGCAGTAGAGAGGGAGGGTAGGGAGAGAGAGTGCAGTAGAGAGGGAGGGTCGGGAGAGTGTGCAGTAGAGAGGGAATGTAGGGAAAGAGTGCAGTAGAGAGGGAGGGTAGGGAGAGAGAGTGCAGTAGAGAGGGAGGGTAGGGAGAGAGTGCAGTAGAGAGGGAGGGTAGGGAGAGAGAGTGCAGTAGGGATGGTAGGTAGAGAGAGTGCAGTAGAGAGGGAGGGTAGGGAGAGAGTGCAGTAGAGAGGGAGGGTAGGGAGAGAGTGTGCAGTAGAGAGGGAAGGTAGGGAGAGAGTGTTCAGTAGAGAGTGAGGGTAGGGAGAGTGTGCAGTAGAGAGGGAGGGTAGGGAGAGAGTGCAGTAGGGAGAGAGAGTGCAGTAGAGAGGGAGGGTAGGGGGAGAGAGTGCAGTAGAGAGGGAGGGTAGGGAGAGAGAGTGCAGTAGAGAGGGAGGGTAGGGAGAGAGTTTGCAGTAGAGAGGGAGGGTAGGGAGAGAGTGCAGTAGAGAGGGAATGTAGGGAAAGAGTGTGTAGTAGAGAGGGAATGTAGGGAAAGAGTGTGCAGTAGAGAGGGAGGGTAGGGAGAGAGAGTGCAGTAGAGGGAGGGTCGGGAGAGTGTGCAGTAGAGAGGGAATGTAGGGAAAGAGTGCAGTAGAGAGGGAGGGTAGGGAGAAAGAGTGCAGTAGAGAGGGAGGGTAGGGGGAGTGTGCAGTAGATAGGGAGGGTAGGGAGAGGGAGGTTAGGGAGAGTGCGCAGTAGAGAGGGAGGGTAGGGAGAGAGAGTGCAGTAGAGAGGGAGGGTAGGTAGAGAGAGTGCAGTAGAGGGAATGTAGGGAAAGAGTGTGCAGTAGAGAGGGAGGGTAGGGAGAGAGAGTGCAGTAGAGAGGGAGGGAGGGTAGGTAGAGTGAGTGCAGTAGAGAGGGAGGGTAGGGAGAGAGTGTGCAGTAGAGATGGAGGGTAGGGAGAGAGAGTGCAGTAGAGAGGGAGGGTAGGGAGAGAGAGTGCAGTAGAGAGGGAGGGTAGGGAGAGAGAGTGCAGTAGAGAGGGAGGGTAGGTAGAGAGAGTGCAGTAGAGAGGGAGGGTAGGGAGAGAGAGTGCAGTAGAGGGAATGTAGGGAAATATTGTGCAGTAGAGAGGGAGGGTAGGGAGAGAGTGTGCAGTAGAGAGGGAGGGTAGGCAGAGAGAGTGCAGTAGAGAGGGAGGGTAGGGAGAGAGTGTGCAGTAGAGAGGGAGGGTAGGGAGAGAGTGCAGTAGAGAGCGAGGGTAGGGAGAGAGTGCAGTAGAGAGGGAGGATAGGGAGAGAGTGTTGCAGTAGAGAGGGAGGGTAGGGAGAGAGTGCGCAGTAGAGAGGGAGGGTAGGGAGAGAGTGCAGTAGAGAGGGAGGGTAGGGAGAGAGTGTTGCAGTAGAGAGAGAGGGTAGGGAGAGAGAAAGGCTGCAGGTGGGAGTTTGCTGAAAGGCAAGACTGCTCCAGTGGGGCTAAACACTTATATTATTCACACCCACACTGCGATACTAACAGAGGTGTGAATATCAAGAACCATTCAATCATATAGTCGGAGATATTTTTATTTAATTTTTCTGATCGACCTTTCAGAAAGTTAGACGTACCCCGTACATATACAGAGAGGGACATATACAAGGGAGCGTTTACTGGAATAAACGAGCACCATTCACCAGCAGATTCTTAAGCGTTTAGAAAAAATTTAATCAGAAAATTGAAAATGATTGCCATAGTAACAGGTCAAAGTCTGTATCACCTGAGTGTTCAACCACCCCCCAGTCCTCAACCCTGCCTTGGGCAAGAAAGGCTGGAGCAGTGCCTGGTAACGGTTCAAAACAAGCTTTTATCTTATCAAAGAGCGTTGTTGCGCAGGCTAGCCTACGCTGGAGGAAATGCTCAGCGATGGCGTTAAGCGGGTCTGCTGCTGCAACACGGCCTTTCGGCACAAAATACATTAAAGTAAATGCAAGAACACATCTGCTTGTAATAATTTAGAGAAAATTGCAAAATGTCCCTCCCCTAGCTGTAACGAATAAATGCTAACTACATGTCTATGTCTTAAACTAAACACAACTGGTTTTGACTTTTCCACTCAAGACTGAATTACCTTGTGTCTCCTAAGTCGTTGTCTCTACCTCCAGTATTGTTTTGGATTGCAAGCTTTCAATACTAAACCACATGGACAGTCACTTGTTCAAGGTTCTGAACTTTTCTAAAACCATCTCTCTTTCCACTCGTATTTGTTGACCAGTGGTTGACCCCGACGGGTTCTCTTAAGACTGACCACAACTGTTCCGGAAAGCTCTACACTCAAAATTTTTAGCCAAGATGAGCTAAAGTTTTGACATGTTGCCTTCATAATATAAGTTAAATGCTGTTGTATGCTGATGGCAGCTTTACACACCTAACTGGACAGTGGCACCAGGGGTCAACAAACGAATTAGAGAGGAACAAGCAATCACAGCCTCTGTGTTCATTTAGGCTAGGCGCTATTAACAAGTACTTGGTGGTGGTAGAGGCGAGTTTCCCCCTCATCATTGTAAAACGCTTCGAGTCACCAGTTGGTGAGAAAGGCGCTATATAAATGCAAGGCATTATTATTATTATTATTATTATTATTATTATTATTATTATTATTACTTGTGGTAACAAATCCAAAAAGTTATATAAAATCTTAAATGGAAATGCATTGTGCTTAATTGTTACTTCAGCCCTTTGGGTTAAAAACGGAGGTTCAAAACCAGCCAATGGGGAAAGAGCACAGGATCCCTCAGCACCCCCATAGTCAGGTCTTTCCATGACCAATTTCCCCTTCTGCTTTTAGGCGATGACCTCACAGCTATGCAATGCACCGGTAGTGTATAGCTTTACCTGTCATCAGTTGAAGTTCCTCACAACCTCATGTTTTTGTGCATCATGTTTCACCTCCATGCTTACATTGTCCTTTTATTGTTTAACAACGATGAACACTGTTCTTTATAAGATTTGAACCCTTGTCCTAGCCTATTGGATAGCAAAACCTCCAGGCCACGTCTCCTGTCTGTTCTGACACCCTGTTGGTGGAAGGAGCTTCCCACTGCAGTCAGAACAGCAGAAACCCTTCCCATCTTCTGACAAAGACTCACATATTCAGACCGGGCCATGGCTGCCCTGGCCCCCTTTACATAACATTTATTTTCCTCTATCTTTCTTTAGAGTTCACTTTGAATAATATTATCGGTATAGAAGACATCAGTCTTTTGGTGATTTCTGATGTTACAATACAAATTGTTGTTCATTAGGTTAACGCTACACTGATTGATTATAAGTAGGCCCCTAGGCCTTTTTGGTGATGTCACATTTTTGTATTCCAGAGAGAACCACTACTGTACATCGCTCTGGATAATCTGCCAAGTGATTGTACGGTAATGTGTGTAATGTATAATTAGCACGCCATTGTATAATTAGTTATTTGTCTGGACACCTAGCCACTCTGAGAAATTCAGCTTGACAGCCCAGATGGTCATATAGAATAGAATAACTTATTTTCACGATAGGGAACTTCAGTTGTAGCCACCAGCAACAACAAAAACACAGACAGTGGGGCAGACCCACAACACACAAACAAACATATCAAATAATACAGCCAAACATCATGATTAAAAATAGCCCCCGCTGTCCCGAGATGTCCAATGTCATCAAGCAGTCCAACACACAAACTCCGCCTCCACGACATTCCTCCATCGGCTACACGCAGTGTTGCGGTCTCTGTCCACTGTTGAAATGGAGCTCAGCCTTACTAGTCACCGCCTCACTTCTACCCCGGATTATCATCTTCTTCTCTGGTGGCCTTTTGAAGATTGCTTGCTGTCCTGGATCAGTCCCGACATCTTCAACTCTGGTGAAGGGCGATGGTAAACTTTGTGGCTGCAGATCCAACAGACATTCCCGAGCATAATGGGACTGCGTCAATTGACAATCCGTCAATATTATAAAAACGGCCAGCAGGAGTGCCCCGACAAATCTCCAGCCCGCTTCCCCGTCCCACAACAGACACACAGCGCATGAAAAAAACGAAACACATTAAAATCAACAAACACGACCACGAGAGACAGCTGGACTACATGTAGCCATTACATCGATATGCTTGATATTAACTCTATACATTAGTTATAACCTACCTTTTGCTCTTTGAAATGTTATAACATTGCACCTATTTGCCAAAGAGACATAAATCTAACAACATTAGGCCATGTGTCTTCCCATACCAAACAATATGGTATAGCACAAATCATTTATATTTGATTTGCATTGCTACTAATTAACGACTGTATCCTGTCGCAATAGCTCTGGCATGTTGCAATAGTACTGGTGTCGCAATAGCACCTGCCTGTCACAATCATGCTGGCTCTCACTCCATGAGGAAAACAGGGAATTAATGCGGCTTCTCTCTCTGATGTTAGAGGTCAGGTTTCTAATATCACAAGGGGATATGTTGGTCCAGGATAATTTTTTTTCTTAACGTTGGACAGAACTGTTAAAATAGCAGTGTAGTATAAATGAATGGCATCAGCACACCGTTGTCGCTCCCCTGTGAGAGCAAGCGCTATCCTTCACTACAGAGAACAAACAATGCCTCGGCCTCCAGGTCTTCATCCATCAATAAACCCTGCCTCTCACCTGGGACACGCTGCATTTCCACTATGTTCCCACACACACACCTGTCCTTACTGTAGAACCTTGTGTGTGTGTGTGTCTGTGTGTGCGCGCTCGCGCTTACGCATGGGTGTGTGCGTGAGTGTGTGTGAGCGTGTGTGTGTCTGTGTGTCTGTGCGCGCATGCATGTGTGTGCGTGTGTGCATGTGTGTGTGCGCGTGTGTGCGCGTGCATGTGTGTGCGCGTGCATGTGTGTGAGCATGTGTGGGTCTGTGTGTGTGTGCTAGGGTATGAAATTTACTTTTTTTTTTTACCCAGTGGGATTCTAAAAATCACCAGCCATTTTCAACATTTTACCAGCCACATTACCGTTTACAATATAACACAACCTGGTTGGTTACCTACCAAAGTGGCTGCTATAATAGAAAATCTTACCAGCCACAATCCAAATTTTAACAGCATTTGGCTGCTGGCTGGTGTTTATTTCACACCCTGGTGTGTGCGCGCGTGTGTGCCTGCCTGTGTGCGTGTGTGCGTGTGTGCGTGTGTGCGTGTGTGCGTGTGTGCGTGTGTGCGTGTGTGCGTGTGTGCGTGTGTGTGTGTGTGTGTGTGTGTGTGTGTGTGTGTGTGTCTATGTCTGTCTGTCTGTCTGTCTGTCCGCTCATGTTTACATTTGTCTACATTTTCCTGTGTGTGCCCTGTCCATAGTTCTGAAGGAAAACACTGCAGATTTTGGATGGTGCAAAGCCTTTCCCTCTCTCTCCCACACAGGGGAAGAGAGCACAGAGCCTCCACATAACCTCCAGCCACTCTGCTCTCAGTGTAGCACAATGGGAACATGATAACAGATATATTACAGACAAAAGACAGCAGGATCTGGCTTCCATAGAAACAGGAGCCACAGGACAGGATGCAGGGGGGCGCATCACATCTTCGGAGGCTAAGCAGCTAGAGCCGGGAGGCCATGCCTTTTTTATTTTGTGGACAGCGTGACACAATACTTTGCTAACCAATCAAGCTTTCACCACCGTGAGAAATTACCAGGAAAAACAGAGTAGCTTGTAGTGAGCGTTCCTGGTGCTAATGCGATTTAGCGGCCTGCGTACGTTCACTGCTGTGAGATGTGGAGATGTTGTGCTGTCACAGCGTTCTGGGCGTTGTTTGAGATGAGAGTCTGGGGCGGGTAAAGGGGAACGGTCACTCCGCATGGTGACGCACCGAAGGAAGTGCTGCCATTATGGGGATGGTCTGTAGGGCCTTTTCTGGAAAGGAAAATGTGCACACACACACACACACATGTACATGCTCACACACACACACACACACACACATACTCACTTATACTCACACGTATGCGTGCTGGCACACACACATACTCACACACACACGTACTCACTTATACTCTCACACACACACACACACACACACACACATACTCACTTATACTCACACACGTACTCACTTATACTCACACGTATGCGTGCTGGCACACAAACGTACTCACTTATACTCACACACACGTACTCACTTATACTCACACACACACACACACACACACACACACACTCACTTATACTCACACGTATGCGTGCTGGCACACACATACATGCTCGCATGCATACACACGCACACACACTCACACACTTGCACACACAAACAGCTCCAGCAAGATAGATGAAGACGCAGAGCAACGTTATTAAACCCATTAGAGGGACTCTCTCCTCACCTCTCTGTAAATCTCAGGATTAAATATTTATCTTTCGGCTCTCGCTCTCTCACTCACTCTCCTTCTGTCTCTTCCCATTTCCCTCCTGTTCTCATCTCAGTCATTTTCCTCCTCTACCTCTCCACCCTGTCTCTGTCCTCCCCCTGTATGCCGATGTTACACAGTGTGCGCTTATCTCTCTCTCTTTCAGGGGGTTTGTGGAAGCACGGCTCCGCTCCGTATGGTATATTTATTTTTTTATTATTTGATTTTGCGCTGTTTTCTTTCCTCTCCAAAGTAGGCTGTTTTAGGCTGTTTTGTATGTAAAATAGCTAACGTTGTGACTGTGAGAGCATATTTTTTAGTTTTTGAGTATCAAAGGTCAAAGGTCTGTTTGTGTTTACGATGCCTTGCTCATCTTACATTCCCATCTGCCCCGGGAACCAAAACTGGGATTTCTCATTTTATCACACTGATGTGATTTTGACAGGGTGTCAAACTGCAACTTAGTTTTTTATTGTAAAAATAGTTTAGTCACATAATTCGGTTCAGCATTTTTTAAAATACTAATCTTTTTGTAAACAGTATCCTGATTTCTACATTCACTAAAGTAAATATAGAAATGGTAGAAAGACACTTGAATGTATGTATTATTCAGTTGTTACAGATACCAGCACATTTATGAACAGATAAAGCACAATTCGTGGGGCCTTTTCTCCAGATTTTCTTACAATATATATCTCCATCTACTTTACTGATGGTTTAATATTCCCACAACTCTATGAAATGGAACACCTCATAGCCATCATACTCTTTTGTTACCATTATCTGTTTGGAGCCAGACAGCATTCGGAGTTAATCGACGAGTTTGTCATTTTCAGCCGATTAAAACTGCGTAACCGATTAAACGAAACCAGAGCGTTTAGTGTCACTTCATCATCCAGCAGTTAAACACTTTTTTTTTGGCCCGCCTGATAAACGAGCAGTCAAATGAACACAAAAAAAAGACCATTATCGACGATCAATCGATGGTAGAAAGGACATGACATGATGTGACGGTGGGCAGATTGTTGGAGTCTTGCTTGCATTGTGACATCACACATGCCCACCCATCTAGACTGCAGAGATCTAACTGACACAGACGATGATGTCACCGTAGAAGTGACTGCTGGGAGCTTGGCCACCACAGTAATTGTCAAACCTACTAATTCAATTGATGACACATCGGAACCTTCCTAGTAAGTTTGCATTTTACTGCCATTTGTGTTGTTACGGGTCAGTATGACCCGATGAAAACCCCCAACCTAAAGGATGTTACACCTTTTTTTAAATATAAATTCTCATACTTGCATCTTTTTTGTGCTGAACACAACCTGATACCGTACTATTTTAGCTGGGCGTTGTAAGAGCTTGTAGCACCACCAATTAAGCAGGCACAGTAGATGCACACAGTAGATCCCTGTGTTCACACTGGAAGCCTGAAATGGGCGTACAGGTACTATGCGGAACACAATCTGATACAGTGCCATGTTTCCTGGGCATTATATCAGCCTGTAGCGCCACCTATAGTTCACTGATTAAACTCACTGTATAGTAGACTCCTGACAATTAAGCCTGACAATTAGCCTGATACAGTGCCATCTTAGTTGAATATGGTAGGAGCCTGTGGCGCCACCTATGGGCCGATTGTTGCTGTATCATTTTTAATCTTTCCTCTTTTCAGTAGAAACATGGAATTTGGCTTACAGTGCAGTCCGTAAGTATTTGGACAGTGACACAGACATCAGGAAGGCATTGCATGCCAAAGGATATCCAACCAAATATTAAATATGATGACTTTATTTAAATTTATGTTAATTTGTCCAATAACTTTTGGTCCCCTAAAATGGGGAGACTATTTATAAAAATGCTACAATTGC
The DNA here is from genome assembly GCA_022702515.1 of Ilyophis sp. 1 JC-2022. Classification (NCBI taxonomy): domain Eukaryota; kingdom Metazoa; phylum Chordata; class Actinopteri; order Anguilliformes; family Synaphobranchidae; genus Ilyophis; species Ilyophis sp. 1 JC-2022. The sequence continues at coordinate 33,938,592 of CM040399.1, read as the reverse complement.
TACACGGTTCACCTGATATGGATGTAAAAACCCTCAAATTAAAGCTGAAAGTCTGCACTTTAACCTCATTGTCACTCTTACATTTCAAATCCAATGTGCCAAAACAACGAATTGTGTCACTGTCCAAATACTTACGGACTGCACTGTACATGTATACTGCTTTGTACTGAACAACCTGTGAGGGTACCATGTACTTTTGACATTGTAAGAGCCTGCCGCACCCAGTACACTATACTGTTTATGGTTTCCAGGGTTAGGCTTGTGAGTGGATGAGGGTTTGTGTGTGTTCCAGCTAGTTCTAACATTCTCTTGTTGTATGTCAACACCCTGTGTTATGTTTCATTATATTTTGTTGTTGGGGGTTATGAAAGAGAATGATAGTTTTTAGGTTTAGGGTCAGTGTTTGTGTTTTGGTGTGGGGTTAGGATTATGCACACACCCTACCATTGTTTTTTGTGGGGGGGGGGTATCAGACAGTAATGGTTAGGGTTAGAGTTAGGGTCAGGGTGAGGGTTAGGGTCAGTTTTTTTTTTTTGTTAGTTTTATTTATTATTTGTTTGTTTTGTTTTCTGAAAGTCATGGGGGTTCAGCACTTACATGACATACAGAAACTCTGTTTCTTGCAAATGTGGCGTACTGTAATAATTAGCGCATGATAATTATGAATGTATCCCTACGACTGGTCATATCAACTCAAACCACCACATGGGTGCTGAGGACATCTAGCGTTCATATATCTTTTTTGTGTATTTCCTAATTCTGTAGGATATCTTAGACATTTGCTGAAGAAAATCATCAATATGAAGTTATACCAAAAAAAAAATCATATAGACCCGGACATAATAGGAGGGTTAATAAAACCCCTGTCAAATGCATATTTTTGCATGGGAGTGTGTTCTACTGAACTGCTCATAATATGATGACAAGTTCAGCATTTGAACGCTCATCATGTATCAGAGGAGATTGACAGGCAGGATGAGGGCTTTTTGTTGAAAATAGACCAGCCCACACCCACGCCCTCTGCCAGCTCCGCTCAGTATCACAGCGCACACATGAGCATGCCATTTCAAAGGAAATTATTCCATTTGGCATCTAATGAATGGTCTGTGTGCCGCCCAGCCGAGCTTACATAACAATCTGCTTCCTCGAGGAAATACATTTTTTGTCAAAGAGCCTTTTTGACAGGCAAATGTTTTTTTGCACGGGCTAGGGCGCAGCTTCGCAATTTGAAATGAATAATTTGTGTATGTCACGCATGTGTTTGTGAGAAATGAATGTTTGGCCGTACATTTGTGTGTGTGTGTGTGAGATGGCAGTGCTCCGTGTAACAGTGAATAACAGTGCTCCGTGCTCCGCTGACGTGACCCCCCCCCCCAATACAGATGGACGCTTTAATACATAATTAACAGGTAATTACATTTAATTGTTAATTTGCAGTAATATTTTTGTTTAAAACCTCTTATTGTAATTTTCGGGCATATCATTAAATCTTTTACAACAGTAGCCTACTGCTGATAATTTTGTGCTGAAATAGATTTTATGCTGTTGATATTAATAAATGCAAAGGTAATTAGCTGTGAAAACGATAACATTTAAACAAGCTTATTAAAGTGTTAGTTGTGTGAGCCACATGTGTATCACAGATTAAATTGGTAACTATGTAATCTGTACACACGCATACAAAGTGAAAAATACAGGTTATTACCGGATTATTGTCTGGAAAAAAAGATTCAGCCGTACTACCTGTGACCATAAGCAACAAAAAAAATCTAAAATAGTTTCTCACATGACCCAGGTGTGGTCTCAGGAGGTAGAGCGGGGTGTCCGCTGATCGCAGGGTTGGTGGTTCGATCCCCGGCTCCTCCTGTCCACATGTCGAAGTGTCCTTGGGCAAGACACTGAACCCCAAATTGCTCCCAATGAGCAGGCTAGCACCTTGCATGGCAGCTGCCGCCATTGGTGTGTGAATGGGTGAGTGAGAGGCCATTGTAAAGCGCTTTGGATAAAGGTGCTATGTAAGTGCAGTCCATTTACCATTTACCCAGAATTCTCAGCACACTGTCTCATCAGTGTTTACCCACAATGCACCGCACACACATCAGTTTTTTTTCAGAATGCACCACTCATGGCCTCATCACCCTTTACCCAGAATGCACAGTACACGATCCCATCAGTCATTGCCTTTGCGATGTGCCCTCCTTCCCGATCACTCTTTATGAGAGTAGCAGAAATGATAAATTGGGTGTTTGGTACAGTGACGCTGCCTGACTGGGGGATGGCTAACCTGTTCCTGGTGAGACTGGCCTCCAGAGCGCACGCAGCAGAGCGGAGGCTGGGAGAGAGCAGAAAATCCGCTCCCTCCTCCCTCGTGGGATTCGTTTTCTCTTCCCCACCGGCCCTTACCTGTCAGTCACAGGTAAAGCCAAACCATCCGTCATCCGGGGCTCTCGGGGAAGATTTCAAGGCAGAAAGGTGAATGCGCGTCTGCAGCCACTGCGTGCAGAAAGGTGCATCTTTTCCTGCATCAAAAGCTGAGGTCCTGGCTGGTCAAAATATAAAACACGAAACCTTGTTTTTTTGTGGCAGTGCTACAGTGTGACGGCCTGTCCTTCTAGTGATTTGGATGCGCCTTTATTACTCCAGAAACCGACACTTCCTCCTCGGCGGTTTCCTCTCGGATGTGTGGTTTCGGAAAGTCAATTACAGCACCTTTTTGTAATTTTTTTATTTTTATTTATTTATTTATTTTTTCCCCCCGCACAAGTTGTTTGATGGGTGTAAGGAACTGTGCTGACGATGTGCTTATTTGGTGATTATAGAGCACCTCTCTGTTCGTCAATAATCAGGGCGCGGGGAGGCCCGTGTGATTTATGAGGGGGAAGTGAAATCAGAATGGCGCTCGGCGTGTCCTGCGTCCCAAATAAACAACTTGGAGAGAGAGAGAAAAAAGGCTATTTGAGAAGCAGTTGCGCGTTCATTGAAAAAAATACAGCGGCCCAATGAGCCCATAACTGGCGCTCCTCTGCGGGGAGAGGAGGGAGAGGAGGGAGGAGGGAGAGGAGGGAAAGGAGGGAAAGGAGGGAAAGGAGGGAAAGGAGGGAAAGGAGGGAGAGGAGGGAGAGGAGGGAGAGGAGGGAGAGGAGGGAGAGGAGGGAGAGGAGGGAGCGGAACCGAGCGTCCGCCCGCACAGAGATTTACCGCCACTTTCATTATTTATTAATTATTCTTTTTTATTTCGGTCGCTTTTGGGGGTTTGACTTCTCTTGTTGATTGGAGATGGGTGTCTAACGGCGCCTTTTTACGCTTGGAAAAGGAGCATGACTGTGGGAGAGAGTTAAAGGAATATTATTGCCTGGTGATGGAAAACAGCACAGCGAGTGTTGTTTTGCATGTATTATTAACACAGTTCTCAGTACTGCGGGTATTAAGAGTCATTGATCTGTATATATTTTGCACAATTTTTCTATGTACATTTATATATTTTTTAAAATGTATTATGGGAAGGGATTTTTCAAGATGGATCAGCACTACTTGCTTTGGTTTTAAATTTGGGGGGGGGGGTTAGACGGACAGCTGGACACAGACAGACAGGGGGAGAGAGCAGCTGTGTGCTGAAAGCAAAAGCCACTATAATCACTCCTGCAGGTCCCAGTCTGTCTGTGGGAGCAGCAGGGGGTGCTGCCCTTCAGCACCAGCCTATCAGAGAGCAGGATTGTTATGGCCCCGCGTATGCCTGTGAAAAGCTGTTATCACTATGGAAACGACTCCCAACCTGACCGTGGCTGGCGGGCCGGTTGCGTAATCGGGGGCTGAGTTCTCCCGTGTGACTCCCGCCCCTCGATTCGTCACTCACCCCTTGGTGATACCGTGACCTCTGACCTCTCTCTCCCCGTCTTGCGTCCCACACCCGACGAGAGGAAAAACATGTCTCCGCCATCGTGTCTCCACTTTCCCTCAGCAGCGTGGCATTCTGGGAAGCTTGTGGGCTAATGGCGGCTCTGCTATTCTATCTTCTGGCAGTGCAATCGCTCACAGACTAAAGATGATTGTGAAAAATGAGTGCAGTGGGCCGCTGGATCAACAGCTGAATAAAGGATGATGCTCAAGGCTGACAGAGAGACTGTGTTTAAGTCTTCTCAGGGCCCAGAGGCATCACATTGGCCGTTTGCTCTCCTGCTGTAGCACGGCAGTGCTTAGGCAGGTTGCGGGCTTCAGTCCCAGGTGTGGCACTGCTTTCGTACCCACGAGCAAGGTATATTGCTTCAGTAAATATCCAGCTGTTTCGGTGGGGTAGGTAACACATAAAAAAGAAGTTGCTCTGGGTAAGGGCATCTGCGAAGCAAATAAATTAATTATAAAGCTAAAATATAATGCATAACGTTGTGTATGCCAAGTAAATGAGAGCGTGAATTTTAAAAGTTTATGTATTTTTGTGGAGAAAAATGGTGGTTCTCATGTGCGGTGACACACTTCTGTACTTTCTGAGATCTGGAGCTGAGCCACTGTTTTCCTCTTGGTTTCCTTGAAGCTGAATTCAGACGATGCCGCTAGTACTCTTTGGTCCCTGTGGAGGAATTATGGGGTTAGAGGAGAGATGTGGTCATGTGACTCGCATTTCTATTACTGTGATTCTCAGTGTTACCAGCAGGCCGACGCTGTTCTTGCGTAACCCGTGGGGGCTGCTCCATTTTGGTTTACTGAGCGCATGTGTGTGTGCGTGCGTCCGTGAAAGCGAGCGTGTATGTGAATGTCTGCAGAGCCTCTCAGGGTTAGGGTAACGGACACTGGGACGTCCCGCTCTAACCTCACTCTCTCAGGTGAAGTGTGAGCGATGGAGAGGTTATTATTCTCCTTACGGGTTAGGGTAACGGACACTGGGACGTCCCGCTCTAACCTCACTCTCTCAGGTGAAGTGTGAGCGATGGAGAGGTTATTATTCTCCTTATGGGTTAGGGTAACGGACACTGGGACGTCCCGCTCTAACCTCACTCTCTCAGGTGAAGTGTGAGCGATGGAGAGGTTATTATTCTCCTTATGGGTTAGGGTAACGGACACTGGGACGTCCCGCTCTAACCTCACTCTCTCAGGTGAAGTGTGAGCGATGGAGAGGTTATTATTCCCCTTATGGGTTAGGGTAACGGACACTGGGACGTCCCGCTCTAACCTCACTCTCTCAGGTGAAGTGTGAGCGATGGAGAGGTTATTATTCTCCTTATGGGTTAGGGTAACGGACACTGGGACGTCCCGCTCTAACCTCACTCTCTCAGGTGAAGTGTGAGCGATGGAGAGGTTATTATTCTCCTTATGGGTTAGGGTAACGGACACTGGGACGTCCCGCTCTAACCTCACTCTCTCAGGTGAAGTGTGAGCGATGGAGAGGTTATTATTCTCCTTACGGGTTAGGGCAGGGGTAGGCAACCCTGGTCCTAGAGAGCCGCAGGGTCTGCTGGTTTTTGTTTTCACCTTAAACACAGCAACTAATTAGACCAAAGAAACCAGGTGAGGTGAGTTAACTGTGTAATCAACTGCTCTAATTGACCAATTAAGTGGTGAGTAACAACAAAAACCAGCAGACCCTGCGGCTCTCTAGGACCAGGGTTGCCTACCCCTGGGTTAGGGTAACGGACACTGGGACGTCCCGCTCTAACCTCACTCTCTCAGGTGAAGTGTGTGCGATGGAGAGGTTATTATTCTCCTTATGGGTTAGGGTAACGGACACTGGGACGTCCCGCTCTAACCTCACTCTCTCAGGTGAAGTGTGAGCGATGGTGAGGTTATTATTCTCCTTATGGGTTAGGGTAACGGACACTGGGACGTCCCGCTCTAACCTCACTCTCTCAGGTGAAGTGTGAGCGATGGAGAGGTTATTATTCTCCTTATGGGTTAGGGTAACGGACACTGGGACGTCCCGCTCTAACCTCACTCTCTCAGGTGAAGTGTGAGCGATGGAGAGGTTATTATTCTCCTTATGGGTTAGGGTAACGGACACTGGGACGTCCCGCTCTAACCTCACTCTCTCAGGTGAAGTGTGAGCGATGGTGAGGTTATTATTCTCCTTATGGGTTAGGGTAACGGACACTGGGACGTCCCGCTCTAACCTCACTCTCTCAGGTGAAGTGTGAGCGATGGAGAGGTTATTATTCTCCTTATGGGTTAGGGTAACGGACACTGGGACGTCCCGCTCTAACCTCACTCTCTCAGGTGAAGTGTGAGCGATGGAGAGGTTATTATTCTCCTTACGGGTTTGGGTAACGGACACTGGGACGTCCCGCTCTAACCTCACTCTCTCAGGTGAAGTGTGAGCGATGGAGAGGTTATTATTCTCCTTACGGGTTAGGGTAACGGACACTGGGACGTCCCGCTCTAACCTCACTCTCTCAGGTGAAGTGTGAGCGATGGAGAGGTTATTATTCTCCTTATGGGTTAGGGTAACGGACACTGGGACGTCCCGCTCTAACCTCACTCTCTCAGGTGAAGTGTGTGCGATGGAGAGGTTATTATTCTCCTTATGGGTTAGGGTAACGGACACTGGGACGTCCCGCTCTAACCTCACTCTCTCAGGTGAAGTGTGAGCGATGGAGAGGTTATTATTCTCCTTATGGGTTAGGGTAACGGACACTGGGACGTCCCGCTCTAACCTCACTCTCTCAGGTGAAGTGTGAGCGATGGAGAGGTTATTATTCCACTCACTGGTACGGGTAACGGGGGGTAACAGACGCTATCTGCCTGTTAATGAACCACACAGAGAGCCTCTGCAGGCTTCATTCACAGTAACCTCCAAATATAAATCTCCCATTAACAAGCAGCTTCACTCTACTACTATTCTTTACATGCACACGCACACGCACACACACACACACCGATATTGTTCTTTGCCGTTTCAATAATAGCAGGAACATGTTGGGCCGTAGTGCTCAATGATAGAAGAGTGCAGTGTGTGGTGTTGATTGTTAGCAGTGTGTGCTATTGAGTGTGAACAGTGTATGCTGTTGAATATTAATTGTGTATGGTGTTGAGTATGCATTGTGTATGGTGCTGAGTATTAATTGTGTATGGTGTTGAGTATTCATTGTGTATGGTGTTGAGTATTCATTGTGTATGGTGTTGAGTATTCATTGTGTATGGCCCTGAGTATTCATTGTGTATGGTGCTGAGTATTCATTGTGTATGGTGTTGAGTATTCATTGTGTATGGTGCTGAGTATTCATTGTGTATGGTGTTGAGTATTCATTGTGTATGGTGCCGAGTATTCATTGTGTATGGTGCCGAGTATTCATTGTGTATAGTGCTGAGTATGCATTGTGTATGGTGCTGAGTATTCATTGTGTATGGTGTTGAGGAGTATTAATTGTGTATAGTGCTGAGTATGCATTGTGTATGGTGTTGAGTATTCATTGTGTATACTGCTGAGTATTCATTGTGTATACTGCTGAGTATTCATTGTGTATGGTGCTGAGTATGCATTGTGTATGGTGTTGAGGAGTATTAATTGTGTATAGTGCTGAGTATGCATTGTGTATGGTGTTGTGTATTCATTGTGTATAGTGCCTGAGTATTCATTGTGTATGGTGTTGAGTATGCATTGTGTATGGTGTTGAGTATTAATTGTGTATGGTGCTGAGTATGCATTGTGTATGGTGCTGAGTATTCATTGTGTATGGCGCTGAGTATTCATTGTGTGTGGCGCTGAGTATTCATTGTGTGTGGCCCTGAGTATTCATTGTGTATGGCGTTGAGGTTTTGGAGGCTCTCCTCCAGCGTCAGAGACACAGGCTGTTTCTACACCGAGCTCCAGAGGTGCTGCTGCACTTTATTACCTCTTTAATTCCAGAAAACTCAGGGGTCCTGTTTCTGCCTCTGATTGGCTCTGAGTGCAAGGGAGGGCTCCTTCCCTCCTCCGCCCACTATTAATCACCCCTGACAGTGGGCCTGTCGACAGGGGTGGGCTGGGAGTTTTTCGGACTTTCAGTTCAGTTGAAGCAGGGTTGGTGGAGCCTCAGCTGTATTTACCGCACGAGTACGGCAGAGGCGTGGGACTAATGGTATTGGGCAGTTAAATGCAAGGCTCCTGGTTTCCTGCAGTTTGTCAGGTATGCGCTGTAAGGGCAGGGAAAGCATAGCCAGCGCGTCGAAGGCTTCGCAGAGCGGATCTCTGCAGAAATGCATGCTGCCAGGGCTTTCGCAGAACCGCACTCAGAATGGATACAGAACGGCGGTTCACGCAGACTGACGATAATGAACCCGTAGGCTCCTGACTAGCGCTCAGTTAACCTTCAGTGGTGGCTGCGACTGGCTTAATGATGCATGGGTGTGCTCATAAATCCCTGTACTCGGAAGAGAGCGGGAATGCGTTGCGAGTTCCAGGACGTTCTCTCGGGTGGTGCAAATGAAAACGTCGGACCACTGGTTTTTATTTATTTGCGAATAAGAAATGCGGCAGTGATGCATCTGCTGTTTAAATTTGACAAACAAAGTGGGGATTTTGGCTTGTAAGCAAAATAATTACTCGGTACAAAAATGATATCAATTTATGTATTCAGTAATATCAATTCATTAGCAAGCTTTCGCTACAGGGAGTTTAAGTCGGCATCAGGCCAAATGGAGCATGATCACCTGCCTTTCGGTTGGCTTGCATTGGTTTGCATTAACTTTCTGTGGGCATATTTACTTACTTTTAAGTACATTTTAATAGGGACAGATAACGCAATTGTGTAAATGGGAACGCTCTCCCTGCCAACCAATCAATTAACATATCTTGATCAGACAGTCCAGCCAGTCTTATCTAGAATTATTTAGCCAGTAACTACTTCCAGGCTTAGAATTGGTTGTTGCGGCCGGTGTAAAATCGGACCACAATGTCATCTTGAGGCCAACCGTTTACAGCAGCCCAGTAGCCGCGACGGCCCCAGGTGATCGGTGCATTTGACTTTAACCTGGCCTGCCTCGGTCAAAACAACACCATTTTAACGGATAGCGCTGTTAGCCGAGGGAAAACTAATGCACTGTCTAACTCACTCCGGACTCATGCTGGCTGAGAGAGCTTTCGTTCAGAGGCTTCGCTACACGGCTCTGTGGCGAGGTGGGGGAGGGACAGGGCCAGAGAGAGACTACCTGCCATTTTAACGCAACTAGCTCGGACACATGGCTAGCTAGGTAGGGCAAAAAAATAAGCTAACTACGCAAGTCGAATAAATGTGAAACCGGCAGTTAATACCTTCTGCTGTTGCGTGCTGTTGGAGCCAGGGCCGTTTCTAGACTGCCTTGATTGGGGGGGCACAAGGGGATGGACGAAGTAGTGGGGGGTCTGGGGCCCCCAGAAAAATCTTAGCCTTTTAAAACTAATTTTCTGCATTTCTACACAACCTCACACGGCATTTTATAAAATAAATGTTTTTTTGTTTTTTTTCAAAGCCCTATATGAGATTTGAGATGCTTTCATATAAAGCTAAAGTATAGGTATATTAGTGGATTAGATAATTGTATTACATTTTAAACCCACCTCCACCCCCCTCATCTTATAGGACAACTTTATTTATGCCCAATAATACCAAATCATTATCTAATCTTATATGGAAAGAAGTATATTAAAGATGAGCTATATTCCTTCATCATTTCAGTCTGTTTGTGCTATTATCTACATGTGAAACTACGTTACTGTAACTGGCTCATCATTTTAATTTATATTTTAGCCATACACCCCCTCTTTTTTATGCCTGAGACGATGGGGGGCTTGTCTCTATTGACGGCTCCCATTTCGCTGTGAGAGTGATAGAGAACGTAAGAGAGAAAGAGAGACAGATATGATAGTGTATTTTAATATAAGTGAAGTATTCCAAAGTTTGAGGAAAGTATAGGGCTAGTCAGCTGAGTAAGCTAGGCTAGTGAATATTATATCCTAAGCAATGCGTAACAGTTAGTTATCAAGAAGAGACAGCATAGATTGATCAAAGAAACTGACCCCTCTCTCTCGCTGCGTCTCTGTTTTATTTGGCCAAACCAACCAATCGGATATTAGAGAAATATATTATTTCGATGTGGCATTTTTATGATTTTCTGAATAGTCTATCTCTAATAGCCTACTGACGGCGCTTCGGGCGCGGACCTCATATTGTCTGATTGATTTTTTTTTCTGGATTTGGCTTTGGGGGGGCATTGCCCCCACTAGACACGGCCCTGGTTGGAGCCATCAAACAACCTCAAAAGGAATCTTGGGTCCATAATGGTGATATGCTCACATGTCTGGAGCGAAGTCGAAGCAGTATGTCTACAGAGAATGAAAGGAGTGAATATAATGGAATGCATTGACGGGAGAAAGCGCCGTAACGGTGACAAACTGAAGTAAGCAGGTATTGTGTGCACCAGTGACCAGGTCAAACATCACTGGGAAACACTCAAGGCGGCCTACTCTAAAGCATGATGTACAACCGTGGAATAGACTGGTCAAATACAATATAACAGTATGGTTCAGTTGCACTGTAAGCTCACAGCTCACTGCAGTCTGTGATAAAACAGGTGACCATTTAAAAAATAAAAAAAATACAAAATAAATTGTCAGCCATACCCAAATGCACCATGGGTATTTTTATTCAAATTAGAATTAACCTTTAGAAGATAAGCTTTTACAGGCACTTTGTCAGCAGAATGTTTAATTTTCAGAACAAATGCGTAAACATCCTCGCAGGTCAAAACGGAACATTTCCCTGAACTTTATATATTTTATTAGTGTCCTGTTCTTTTCAAACAAATGCATTTGTTCATTTCAGTTAAATTACTGAACCAAATTATTCAACAAGACATCAACAAAACTGAAGTAAAAAGGTGAGTAAATGAAAAAATGTACATTAAAGGCATCGTATTGCAAATAATGGAGCTTAAAGGAGTCTCACAAATGGTAAAGCTGTCGTACCATAAAGGACAACAGGGATTGCCATGCGATAAGTCTAACGAGAGAGATATCCAGGTGTAGTAGTGTGCTGAAGTAAAGTAATAGCAAAGCTGTATAAGTGCAAATTAATTGTCCGTCGTGTGAGTAATTACGCTAGTAGCTACACTTAGGGCCTGATTTACTAAGACATTTATCATGTGCAAAACCTTTTAGCACACGCAAAATCAATAACATGACCAATGATTGGTTGGTAATGTCTTAGTACTGTATGATGGAATAACAGAATATCAAATCTGTGGAATGGTAGAGTAACTGTAAGCCACTAATAGTGGACAAAAGTGTATAATACTTAGTGCATGATGAAATAAAGCAACTATAAATCTGCAGAAGTGTAAAGTAGTTGTAGGGCATTATTATTTTAAAAAAGTGTATTGTGACATTGCACTAGTAGTGTATGATGGAGTAAAGCAATTCCAAAGTTGTTTCAGTGTAAAGTAATTGTAAGGGAGTAGTAGTGCAGATGAATGAATGAGTGGTTTGCTCAGCTCGGCCGTCTCCCTGAAGACGCACCACCACTCGCAGTCTGTAGCTAGCGGTTCGTTAATGCGGTTCGGTCGTCACGGTGGCGTGGAGGCGGCGGGGGTCTCCGGAGAGGAGGAACAGCTGTTCTCACAGAGCGGCAGCCCGGGAGAACCTCGCTCTCGGGTCCCGAGCAGACATCCAGGAGCCGTTAGCAATAAAGCGCAGAACCACCCTGCTGAGGGTGTCCTAATCACGGACCGGGAGGCGACTGGGATCTGCGCCCCCATCCTCAGCGGCATCTATCACAGCCCATAAACCTGGGGGGAGGCTTGGCTGACAAAGGCTGAGAGTCCATCTCTTTCCCAGATGTGCTGAGCTGAAACGAGATACGTGCAAAACCAATAACATGACCAATGATTGGTCATGGTATTTATTTTGCACCAATCATTGGTTGTGTTATTAGTTTTGCATATGTTAAACGGTTTTGCGCACGCTAAAGGTCTTTGTAAATCAGGCCTTGTCTGTGTTGCACAGTGTGCAGAGCTAATGAGCTTTTACAGAGCTCCCCCTCCCACTATACTGGCTGTGATGAAGGTTGTTAGGCGTGTGGGGGTGGTCATTAGGTAATTTGGAGCACTAACGAGGTTCTTGTCTCTGGGCTTTACACCATTAAGGGGAAAGGGACTGTGTTTCGGAGTGAATGGGGTCGAAGCTATGAGCAGGTGTTTTTCGGGTATTTTTGTCCTCCTCTGTCCATTGAGTAGGATGTTCTACTGCTCTAATGGACCCGTGTTTTTTTCAGGACTACACAAATCAGGACACAGGGCAAACAGGCCTTACTCGCTCAGGGAAGCGTTCACTGGATTTATTGCTGGATACCTCCCACCACCACGAAAATAAACGATTTCCCGGCTACGCCACACGGTACTCCATGTGCACGTCTTATATTCTAAACTGGTTTTGTGGGGATAACATACCCAACTAACTTTTAGTGGAGGGCTTTCACCTGCAGGGACTCAAACATGTGTCACCGCTGTTTATCCATGTAAATGACTGGGGTTTAAATATTTCCCTCTTTGGGGGTGTCTCGGTCGCGTAGCCTGTAAGAGCACTGTCCACAAGCTCATTGCGAGCCGTGATGTCGGTGGTTCGAAAACCAGCCATGCGACCTTTATCGTATGTGTCTCTCTCGCTCCCGTTCTTCCTGTCTCTCTACACTGTGCTGCCCATCAAAGCTGTAAAGCCCCACAAATGTACATTTTCCACTTTACATGCCGAAAACCCAAACTACATGACGCCGTTTCGGTTATAATTTTCAGTGTGTTCCCTTCCCTTTTTAAAAATTTGAATGAATGTTTATGGCAGATCCTTCTATTCTTTAACTGACGTGGGAGAGGCCGGTAATCGCGAGCGCAGTCTCACAGTTTTCGCATCCTGTTAATGGACTTAAGGTATTGTTTCGGAACTTCCATCCTGTACAGGGAAGGGGAAAAGGATGGATTAGACCTGAGCGGAGTGGAGCTTTGTGTAGAGCCCCATTCACTGCCAGTGCGACACCAGTCTGCAGTTACAATGCCTGAGAAATGAGTGCGTGCGTCTTACACACAGACATGGATGTATTCATAACTCTTTTTGTCAGATTTTCTCAATGTTCATTCTGATGCACATCCCTGTCACTCTCTGCGATCGTCTCTGTTTGTGATTCATTGAGGGTATAATTCATATTTATATTCATATTTTTTGTCGTCAACCATTTGGCTGTGTTTTTGAAAGTCACTGCAGTTACCGCTAAAGACTGGATATATACAGATTGCAAAAGATTGGACACGTCTGGTCAAAATGCCTTTTACAATTAATATCTAAGTGAACAGAAGCTAACCTGAGCCCTAAGTGGTACAAAGTTAATTTCAAATTTTAAAGCAAGATTACTTTTTATAAAAATTATTTTCACATTTTCAAAAGAAAAAAAGAAAAGAAAACGCCAATGTGCAAAAGTTTGGGAACCCTGTCAGTTAGTATTTTGTAACTCGGGCAACTATCACAACTTGCAAACGCTTTCTGTAAGAGTCTTTCCCCATTCTTGGGAGAACACCTTCAGCTCAGAAATATTTTTCGGCCTCTTTGCATGCACGGCATGTTTCAGATCTCTCCACAGATTTTCAATAACATTCAAGTCTGGGAACTGTGGTGGCTATTCCAAAACCGTCATCCGTCTTTCCTGGAGGTACTTCATGGTTGATTTTGAGGTATGCTTTGGATCATTGTCTTGCTGGAATACCCAACCTCTCTTCAACTTCAATGTCTGGACTGACCTTCGAACATTAGCCTCTAGAATTTCTTGATATTTGGTGGAATCTATTCTTCCTTCTACCTGCACAATATTTCCTGTGCCCCCTGCTGCCACACAACCTCAACGCATAATGGATCCACCTCCATGCTTTACAGTTGGCAAGATGTTCTTCTCAACAAATGCTTTACCCTTTTTTCTCCAAACATACCTTCTTTGATTGTGGCCAAAAAGTTCCATTTTGGCTTTGTCAATCCAAAGCACATGGTTTTCACAGGTTTTCTTTTGCATACTTCAGACGCTTTAAGGCTTCTTTCTGGCAACTCTGCCATGTAGGTTTTTGCCTTTGCCTTTGTTGTTTAAAGCACATTGTATTGTCGTCCTGTGAACAACTAGACCTGCATCTGCTACTCTTTTTTGCAGCTCTTTTGCAGTGATGTGTTGGTTCTTCTGAGCATTTCTCACCAGGTCTCGGGCCATTCTATCTGAAATTGTTCTTGGTTTTCCAGATCTTGTCTTGACTTCAACTGTTCCCAGTGGCGGACTTAGTCATTTTGGGGCCCAAGGCAAACACAGGCATGGGGCCCTCACACATCCCTTGCTCTCCCCCCTTTTCAATCCTTATTTATCTAAGAAAGATCAGTTGTGATGCATGTATCATCATCATCATTGCTGCTGGAGCAATCTAGGTTGGCACTGCCAGCAGCAGCAATGGGTAACGTTTAGGGATGTTCCTAACGATTAATTTCCCTGAAATTTGAAACCGTTAATCACATTCTTCAATAACCAAATCGTATTTTAAATGCCGCTGAAATGTGTGGCACTTTGCATCTTGCATTATGAACATTGCACATTATCCTACAAAACATGACAACAACTCACTAAATAAAAGTTAACAAATAACATTTATTGAAAACAATATTCAACGTAACAAAACATTTTTAGGAAACGTGCCTGATTATTACAACGGCATTTTCATTGGGTGAACGCTATCGCATAGCAAATACAGTAAAAAATAATAATCGGTCATCAGAAAAGCTACCAATAATAGGAACACAAAAAAATAACAATTAGGCGACTGATCGACGTGACATTAGATTAGTTTTATTTGGGCTATTCAACAACGCGATAGGCCTACTTACTCTTTCCACCTCGCTGGTTTAACTTGCAGGGCGAACAGGCTAATGCGTTTTTTTTTTTTCCCTTCGTTTTTTTAAATTATTTTTTAAATCCGGCGTTGTTAACATTAGTAACGGATTCTCGTTTTTTTATAAAGCAACATTTGACCAGGAAAACATAAACTTTCAGTGCAAATTATGTCAATATGTAATTTAAATGTGTACATTAATAAAATAGTAAGTTTAACCGACTAGTATTTCTGGTGCCGACTTGCGAGGGTAGCAAAGTTTAATCGGCTAGTCGACTAAACGCGCACATCCCTAGTAACGTTAGCTCCTCTTCGCTAGCATTAGCAATGCTAACAACACTAGTGCTAGCAGTCTCAGACTGACTCTGCTCTTCATTAGTGGCATCTGTACTACTACTAGCCACCGTGAAAAATGTAGTTAGCTTTGGTAGTTTTGCCACAAACTTTTTACTTTCCTCCTGCTTCCTCCTTTTCTCAGCACCGCTTGGGTAGCTTCGCTTCATTTTCACTTTTTAATAATTGCGCCGAGCTGAAACACGAATTGGCTACTGAATCTTTTCCGCAGACGCTCATCATGGAATAGTCCAAAGTAGTGGGAACTGAGGGGGGGGGCGGGGGCTGACTAAGACACTCATGAATTAGGCATTCTGATGCCATTTAGCGCATTAATTTTTAGAAAGACATAATTAATTACTGGGGGGGGAAATACGTTTATGAGGCATTTAACTGGGCCCTTTGTAGTATGGGGACAGCTTGGGGCCCCAGGCAATTGCCAACCTTTGCCTAATGGGTAAGACCGCCTGACTGTTCCATTTATGTTACATTTTCTGATAATGTTCCTGACAGTGGAAATCGGTAGTTTGAAACGTTGAGAGTTTTTGTAGCCTTCTCCTTGTTGGTGGAAGTGAACCATATTGATTCTGACATAGTTGGACAACTGTTTAGAGGAACCCTTGGTTGTTAACACCAGACAGAACAGCTGCCTCAATCGGATGCTTTAGAAGGCATGGAGTTACTTCAGAATAAATAGTTCAGCCCTGGAATTATATTCACCTGACCCATTGAAATCCTAACGAGTAAATCGCCTGGGCCTTAGTAATCATCTTTTTAAAAAGTAACAAAGAATAATCCAAAAGGGTTCCCAAAGTTTTGCACAGGGCCTTTTTCTTTTTTTATTATTTTGAAACTGTAAAAAATTTAAATAAAAAGTAATCTTGCTTTAAAATTTTAATAAATTTGAAGACCTTTGTAGTGCCATTTAGAGGTCAGATTAGCTTCTGTTCACTTTATTAATGGTAAAAGGCATTTTGACCAGGGGTGCCCAAATCTTTGCACCCCACTGAACATACCTGTATATAAGGACAAGGTTGGAGGTGTGCCTAACGCTTTGTATGCATTTTTTGGGGTGCATGCTGAAGTCAGGATGATATTACTGCTTCCTTTACAGATTATATGCCAGGTGATTACCTCTTTTGTTTGTGATTCACAACATTATCAAATTTCTTATATTTAAAATGTTACTGTTACCATGACCTCCCCTTTATAGTGGATAATTATACTTGTATAACAATGATTTACTATGTAATAAAGTCAGATTATAATTCCACCGAAGGTGGTAAATAGTTTTTTAAAAATATGAATTTTTAGTCATTCCTTTTTTTGTAAGTGAGAGACCGTTTCTAATGAATGCATTACGAATCCACCCACATTGATATGTGGAAGAGCTTGCCTCAAAGTACTCTAAAAGCAAAATTTCAAGAGGGCCTTTATAAAAGCGCTCGCACCACGCCTCCATCGGAAAAGCATTCGTATTTTCTCTGGTTGTTTTCACTCTCTGACGTTCGGTACAGCTGCTCGTGCTCACCATGCAAAACGGCTAATTGATGCCTTCTGTGCCATTTAAAAAAAAATTTATAAAAACAAACAAACACACAAAAAGACTTTTTAATTTGCACCTGCATTGGAAATGAGGTGTTGCCAGCCCATGAGGCTTTTTAACTCAAAAAACAAATAGAAGCAGGGCCGCCGCGTTAGCTCAACGGTAAAAGCGCTGACTTTCAGTCAGCGCAGTTGTGCTCCGAGGATCGGGGTTCGCGCCCCGGTCCTGCCATATCCGAGCGTGGCCGGCGCCCTGTGGAAGCGGCAATTGGGCGCCAATCTCGACAATCTCGACCATGAGTTCTTTTCTAGTCTGTTAATGTATACCTTGATTTAGAAGTCTCCTTCTGCTAACTGCGGAGGGGAGAGGTAATAAAACTACTCGATCAACAACGGTTTATACATGCGGGTCTTCTTGATTTCGGTGGAAATCGCTGTGTCGGACAGTGGGGTGACCACACGCATTCTGTACGTATGGGCGTCGTCATCCTGGAGACAGCCCTCCCAGCAGGAAAGAAGTGATTTAGAGCTGCTTGCCCGTTTAGCCTCAAACTAACACACGGACGTCTTTCGCTCAGAGTTCAATGCCAACCTTCACTTTAGACACTGCTCCTCAACATGTTGAGCTGTCTTCATCACTCCGTCACTGAAGCCCCTGCCAAATGTGCCCCAACATTCAGTCCTCTTCACAAGCCACTGGGGGGCTGCTGAGGAGCTCGCTCTGTAAAAGCGGCGCTTGCGGCGCATGAGTGAACAACAGGGTCTCGGGTTGAATCCGACCCATGCCAGTGCCGACTGTAACAATGTTCATTGCTCGAGTGACCCCTGTTGGCAATCCAGGCTCCCATGGCTTGCTCTCAGTGCACGTGTATGATTGGGTTTTCTCTGCCCCAACTTTTCCTCTGAAGCAGTTGGCTGGCACCGCGTGTTTTGGAGGACAACCGCTGTCGGGGCGTATATGAGCACGCTTGTACATCGTTTGGGAATTGGACGTTACAAATTTTGATGGGATTGGAGATATCAAATTTATTTTCAACAAAAAAACTGAGGTCTTGTATTCTAGCCATTACAGGCAACTTGGCCTGCCAATCATTTTTATACATGACTCTGAGCATGCAGGGACGTCAGTTGCTTAATTAACTCAGAAACAGCACCTCTGCAGAAACACCTACTGTGGGACTTTGTGTCTCATGTGTTTCCACCTTTTGGACAGTACGATTGCAACCGATTAAAATAAAAATAGCTTGTAGATATTTTTCTTTTAGTTGAATTTGTCATTAATTAAATATTCATATAAATATTCCTTGGAATCCAATGCTAACTGTAGGACTTCTTGCTTCCAACCCCCTGTCCATGACCATCTTAACTGGTCAGCCATTTGACGCAATCCAGACCGCAGTTGTGTTGGCGAACGCTTTTATTTTCGGTCCATTCAGTGCTGCTGACTTGAAACCTTGACTTGTTTGCCTAACGTTACACACTGCCGGTCTTGTGGAGTCGGATGGATCAGAAGCTTGCCCATCGCCGTTTTCTTTTCGCTGACTATTATCCGTAGCTGTGAAAGGAAGCTTTGATTGCAGGCGATACTAGCCACACTGCCGTTACCATTTACAAGGCACACAGTGCCCTTTGTTTTATAAAGTCAGGTTTTTTTGTGTATCTAACTTAGTCTAATAGCCAAAAAGTCACAGTATTGAAACCTGTGTAACTCTAGCACTAAAGTGACTTTGGTATCACCATATACAGTGCAGTCCGTAAGCATTTGGACAGTGACACATTTTTTGTTGTTTTGGCTCTGTACTCCAGCACATTGGATTTGAAATGGAACAGTGCCTAGGAGGTTAAAGCTTTAATTTGAGGGTATATCCATAACAGTTGAACCATGTGGCAATTGTAGCCATTTTTATACATAGTCCTCCCCATTTTAGGGGACCAAAAGTAATTAGAAGTAAATAGTCATCATATTTAACATTTGGTTGCATATCCTATGGTATGCCATGACTTTCTGATGTCTGTGTCCCCAAAAATATCAAAAGACTCTTGATATCTTATTTTCAGGTACTCTTATAAGGGATACTATAACCTCTCTGCATTTGAATGGATCTCTATGGGAATTGGGGGATTGGTCTAGATCAGTGTTTTTCCTGAGTCACACCACCAACCAAAAGTGTTACTAATTAAGTGAAGTTAATAGGATAAGATAATTTCCCACGGCACACCTGACGATCTCTCACGGCACACTAGTGTGCCGCGGCACAGTGGTTGAAAATCACTGGTCTAGATTAAGCTATGAAGCCGCCGCGGTGGTACAGCGGTAAAGACCGCTGACTTTCAGTCAGCGAGTTGTACTCCGAGGATCGGGGTTCGCGCCCCGTCCTGCCACAGCCGAGCGTGGCCGGTGGCCTGTGGAAGCGACAATTGGCAGTCGCTTCCGGGTGGGGGGAGGGGCTCGGAGAGAACCACTGCGCACGATAGAACCCAGGGCGTGTCACGGTCAGGAGCTGCGCCCTGTAGAGGACGTAGCATCCTTCCTATAAAGTACCGATAGACGGGGTGTGCAGCGGTGGTTCTCTAGCGGTTGCTACACGGGGGGAATTGAAATAGAATAGGGGTTCAATTGGCTACTAAATTGGGAGAAAAAGGGAAAAATCAGAAACAAAATTTAAAATAAAAAAAAGCTATGAATCACACGGGAATGTGTTCCATACTATTCCCATGTAATTTACTGCTTAATCTAGTCCCACCCCCAATTCCCATAGAGACCTCGAAATATAATTGGGAGCATTTGTACAAGTGGAAATAATTGTTCTGGTGCAACCTTTTTAAAAAAAATATATATATTTTTATTGAAAGATGAAGCGAACGATTACGGCATTTTTTTGTAGCGTTACTAAAAAACGTAACTGATGTAGTCGCTGTGGCTGTTGAAACAGTTGGTGATGGCGATGTGGATGGTGTAGGCTACACATTTCCCAGAGAGTGGCTGAAGGACTTCGAAAGTGCTTTACACAGCGCATATGAAAATAAAGACAGTAAAATGCCACAATTAGCATCAATAAAAGAGCAAATTCAACAACACCATTCATACAGTAAAACAAATGATGTAAAACAAATTACTCATGTAGAACAAATTTTAAAGAGTGTCAAAAAATGTAATGTGAGTGAAAAAGTGCATGTAAAATTCATATTGTCTCACCACACCTCAAGCTGGATATAGATTAGAGTGGTTTTACAAGTCCATAAACGTGTGTTTTTAGAAGTCGTTTAAATGAAAGAACTGATTTAGCAAGGCCCACCTGCTCAAGTAGGTCACTCCAAAGTTTAGGGACTCAAATGGCAAAAGTGCAGTCACCTTTAGTCTTAAGTCTGGAAAGTGGGAAAGTCAAAAGGACCTTGCCTGAGTTTCTAAGATTGTTAAAAGGGGTTAAAAGCTCAACAATTTAGCGTGCGTGCGTGCGTGCGTGCGTGCGTGTGTTAAATGTAATCAATCCTGAATCTAACTGGCAATCAGTGTAGGGATGTGAAGATGGAAATATGGTCTCTTCATTTGGTGCTCATTGCAATCCGAGCTGCAAATTCTTGCACATGCTGGAGATGAGAGGTGATCTTTGACAGACAGGTGTAAAGAGAGAGTTACAATAGTCCAAATGTGATGACATAAAAACCTTTTCTAAGTGAATCACCTCTGAATTACTTTTTCTAGGTCATTAGAATATAAAAATGACTTGATTTTTCAGAAAATCCTTAATCTGGTCCTCAAATGTCAGGTCACCATCAAAGATAACGTTCCGTTAAGTTTCTTCCTGATAGCCTAAAATTGGAGAGCAGGTTTCCAAGGTCATTTAAAATTAGATTTTGTGAGTTAGGAGGACCAAATAAAACTCAAATCTCAGATTTACCTTCATTTAACTGGAGAACATTTTGGGACATCCAGCACTTATTGTCACAGAGGTAGTTATTGAGAGTGGGCAAGCACAATTAAGCATTATGTCTTAAGAGCACGTATAACTGGGTGTCTTCTGTATAGCAGTGGAAAGAAACATATGAAGCCTTGGGCCTATTTTCTATTAATCATCTTTGTTGATTTACTTATTGCACTATGTAGGATTTTTTACTCATATCCATGATGTAGCAATCTCCGTCGAAAAATAAATTGCAGAAACCTTCCTTCTCTGATTGTATTTATTATTCTAAGATGTGTTCGGGACTTTTCTGGGCGTGGAGCTCTTTTCTGCGTGGGGATGGGTGGGTGTGGCTCTGGTGTGGGATCAGGCCTTTGTTGCCATTGCCAGCTAGAAACTGCAGTGGCGGAGGTGAAAAAGAGGAGGTACAGCGAAGCAACAAGCCTGCAGGGTGTGTTCAAGAAAGGGAGTCAACCTAGGATTTTAATTTCCTCAATGGCGACAGCTGAAGTTTAGAAAGGGAATGAATAGTGACATGGAGTCAGTGTTTTCTGTTGGACGTGTAAGTAGGCTATGTTACCTCTTGCTATGCAGCAATATACGTTAGGTAAACTAGGTGGCTGAAGTCGGGAACCTTTTCAATCAAATTAATATAACGATGTAATGTTGTATTTCAGAAATATACTATTTGTATACAAATATCTTAATGAAAAAGTCAGTTACTTTACAATGGTATTAGCTAGCTATGATAGACAAGATATGGTCCGCTAATGTTAGACTACTTATTCCACACACGATTCCATATTTACATCCCAGTCCTAAATTAATGTTTAGAATAACATTAGCCAAACACTGAACAAGCACACCATTTTTTCAGCCAGAGATTTAGGGCACTGAGCCAGCTGAATTTCTCACTACCACGCTTTAAAACAGGAAATGGTCCTGAGATCACAAGCTTGAAAATGAGTTTGATATACATTTGTAGGCCTATAATGAAATAAAATAGTTTTTTAAAACTTGTGATTTTCTCGACCCGGTGTAATTTCTGCCCGCATGAATGATTACAGCTAATTAACAGTGATTACAGTGTTTTTTAATGATTGCGGGAGCTTGATGTTGTAGCCTATGCCCAATGTCATCCCCTCTCGCACCAGGAAAACAATAGTCCTCACCTTAAAATCCTTGAAACCACCGGCAACATTTACGTTGCAAACATAGAATCCCCAGTTACAACTGCGTTCGTCGGAGACTGCAGTAATGATGAGCCGGACACATGCTTCTGAGCAGATGCTATTATCCAATGCGATGTAGCCTACAGTATGTGAATGCATACATTATGAAACAGGGGTCGATGTTGGGGAGCTGAGGACTTCTGTTAATTTAATCGTTATAACACTGCCCAATTTCTGTTACCATCCATATAGAACAATGCATGTTGCTAAAAATTTATTTTCGTTTTATCTTCACTTGACATTTTTCGTGTGTTTCTTGCCCGCACTATACCATCTCTGCCTCAACAGAGGAGAGTGGGCGGGGTTTAGAACGGAGGAGGATACTTTTTTGATTGTAAACACAGCAAGGCTAAAAATCCTGCATCGTGAACCTTTAAATACCACGTGGGTGGGCATGCAGTCATACCTTCACCTCCGTGATCATATGTTTTGTGGACATTCTTTTAGTTGGGAAATGGCAGGGTAGTGAAATCTTTACAATAATGAGGCACATTGTTTTGCCACAAGTGGTCTTAAGAACAATGGGTAATTATATAGTGACAGCATAACTGTCAAGGTTTTTACATGCAAAGTAAGTCCCGTAGGACTGATGTCCACATGTCATGTGCTTGGTGGTAGTGTGTTGCTGTGCCTTTTTGCAAAGAAGGTGAGAAATTGTTTAGTAAGTATCCAGCTTCGTGAAATGGATATGGTGTAACACATGTACAAGTACAATATGAAACTCGGTATCTCATCAATGCCTCAGCTAAGCAGGCAGAAAATAGCAAACAGTTCTGCTCTTACCTTGACTTACAGGTTAGCCTATTAATATTATTTCTATTCTCTTTGAAATAAATAAATGGAGGCTTTAATTAGACTTCTGTGGGCGTAATTCCTCATGCCTTTTGTGTTTCTTATTCAGAAAAATGTTGTGCATGTTCTGAGGTCAAATTTTGATTCAATTGAGATACAGAGCCTGTCTTGAGTCAGAGAACGTTAGATTCACACAGATTCTCTCTGCCCCCTAGTCCACAGGCACAAAGGCAATTAAGTCATGCTGAGGCTCTGGCTTATCTATGCTATAAATCTTAAAGTGGTCAGGGTGTCTTGTTTTCTGTTGTGGAGAAACACCAGAACACAAAGATATTCATGGAATCCATGGCCTAGCGTGGCCAGATAATACCACATGGCCACATGGTCTCTTTTTGCATTTAAAATTTTGAATGCAAATTTGTTACATTCAATCGAAATCATCAATTGAAAGTCTTAAGGTTGATGTAGGTAATGGTTGTTAGGCCTGCCAGTTTGTGATTTACATTTTTTGCCCAACTCCAGATTCAAGCGAAGGCCAAGGTGTTATCACTGGTCTTATCACATGAAAGTAATATTTTGCCCAAATTTAAAGATTACACAAACTGCACATATTTAATGATTGTACTAAAATTATTCAACTCATGTTGTTAAAAGCAAGAGCAAACGTCCATTTCTGATGAAGTACTCACTCAATAGTTGAGTGAAATTACCTGCTAGAATACCGAGGTTTGGATTTGTTATAAAGAGGTTAAAACCCTGAATATTTTAATAATAATGTCATGATGCTAAGCCCTGCTTTGAGCAACCTGAATTGTGCACATTAATTAATAAGTGAATTTGTCAGCTATTGGATAAGCTGTCCTGGTCATAAAGGAATCTGAACTCCTACCCCCTCCTTCTAAACTTTACATCACATGACCCAATCAGGGCACAGGTCCTCATTGCTTGGAGAGAAAGGTTTTTATGGTGAAGCTGAAGGAGAAACTAGGCTTTTTCTTACTTGCTTTTTTTTGTTTGTTTTGTTGGCTAACTAAGTTGGGGGCTGCGGAGCAGGAAAGCTCTGTGAGTGGAGCCCTGCAGAATTCCTGGAGTCTACAGACAAGAGATGTTTTATTTTTGGTTTTGTAGACTTGTGACCGCTGAGTTTTATAGCTGGCATTTCTTTTATTCATTCTGTGCTGAAATTGGATTATTCTGGCAAATTCTGGTTGACATCTCTCTCATATCTAGTCATTTCAATTTAACATCTAGTTTTAATGTCTTCCTTTTTGTAAATTATAAGCAGTGAACCTACGTTCATTAATGAATGTACAATTCCAATTTATTATTCTAAGTGAGGATTTTTTCCATAAAATAATTTAATCTAAAGACCTGATTTAGACTTTGTTTTGACTTGTTGGTTGATGCACCCGGTTAGTGTTCGACTGTCCTATCAACGAATTCGGCAATTTAATGATTGTCATTTTTTATAATAATTATTCAATTTAATGTATTATATATAATTAAATGTATGGTTGAGTGAGGGGTTTTAGCACACGATACCACTTGTGTTCTGTATTCAGAGTGCTGGGCATCTTCACAAGGTCGTTGAGTGTGAGAACTGCTGGATTCAGAAATAAACACATTTTTTCTTGAACTTCACTTCCCCGACACTGAGCTAACTGTTACAATTAATTAAATGCAACATTTATGTTTAATATACAGTATATGTTTTCTTACAAATAAAATTATAAAAAAGAAATACCCGTACATGCTCACACAGGTGCAAATATACACACACATATCTTGACAAAGACATACATATTCATGCATATACATGTACATACACATGCTCATACACAGCCATACAGTATACTGTATATACACACACACACACACACACACTCATACACAGAAATACACATACAGATGCTCTCTCATACACACATACACTTACACCTATATACACACACTCTTTCTCTATCCCCTTTTTTCTCACACACTTGCAAGCACACACACTCCTCCATATACAGTGACACACACACACACACACACACTTGCATACACATATACATACACATGTTCTCTCACGCACACACCCTCACATAGACTGCCATGTACACACATACACACGAACATACACCCACACTCCCTCACACACACAAATACATACACACACACACACACACACACACACACACACACACACACACACACAGGCACATACACAATTGCACAGAAAACACAAGCACACATTTGTCTTGGTAAATGTACAGTTAACCTGTCACAGTTTTGTCTGTGCATTTGTTTATGCCAATAAGAGACCGACAGGCTGACAGCTGCTAGAAAGACTACAGTCTACAGTTAGTGTAGCCTGACATATATAGCCTGCCCCATATACCATTGCAATAATGTTTTGGGAATGAAGCCTTTGGGGAAATTTAAGCCCGGTCCCGTTAACATCTCATCACTGGGAGCTTCAGCCTGTCACCAGGTTTTCGATAAAGGAAAGCTGGTAACCGTGACCCCATCAACCGTGACCGAGCAGTTAAATTTGAACTGCTCGCCTGGACGTGTGTTCTCGCCATGTGGCGGATGGCGTAACACTGGAGTGGCGAGCCTGTGACCGTGACCTAGCAAGGCAGTGATGTGCTGGTGACTGATTGGTGGGAACCAGTTTCACAGCATGGCGTGGGCGATCTACGGCTAGAGAGATTGATGGGATATGTCCAACGGGTGTGCGGTGCACGTCCCAGCTCTGGCCTCTCTCCTCGGTAACGCCATCTGTTTCACGTGCTATGGCTCCGTCACAGTCCCAGTCCTAAATCTCCCTGCAGACTGCTCCCCTTGTGGGTGAATGCTGTTACTACAATTTAAGTTGAGTAAACGCTTAACATGACTGTCACCAATGGCTAATTAAAAAAAATATTAAATACATCTGCAGTCCAGTATTGTCAATGGTGTTCTGCACCCCCTCCTCAGCAACCATGCAATTTTTTTGTGCAACTCTTGAATCCGTGTGACTTCTGTGTTGTGGCCTCCCAAGCACACGCGCGCACACACACACACACGTGCGCACACACACACACACACGTGCGCACACACACACACACACGTGCGCACACACACATGCACACACACGTACACACGCACACACGTGCACGCGCACAGACACGTGCACGCACACACGCACACACACACACACACACACACACACAAAACCTCTCAGTTTGTGACCTAGCAAAGCAAGACATCATCAGTTGCCTCACAGTTATAAATACACTGTTGCATGTGAAGTTTGCCTTTTCCAAAAGACCGAACAGTTAACATAAAACGTTTAGGATGACTCGGTGCGGCCAGACTAAAAATGTGTGATGTGTTAATGTTTACATGCGTTAGTTTGCGTATGCAAACGAACAGTAGCAACAGAGATGAGAAGCAGAGGTACGGTATGTCCAAGCTGCAATCACCAACTGTACCTCAGATCCGATTTGTCAGTAAGATCTGATGATTCCCCTTCTTTATCCCCATGTCGGTTTTGATGGCACCATGTTAGCCAATCATCAAATTATCTCTGTAGTATCTTTACGGCAATAGTGTGGCCTTCTCTAGCCCCAAATGTAATTTTACTTCATTAAAAAGAAAACTGGACCACTGGACATATACAAAAGAAAGTAAATGTTTTTCTTGACCTTCTGAAATTGTCACGATAAATCATTTATTACACTCCTCTGACATGCAAGAGTCCCAACCATTCCAGACAAAGGAAGAAAACACTCAACGTTTTTTTACCTGATCAAACGTATACATTCTTTTCAGAAAGTGAATCTGGAAATGCCTTGTGGATAATGTTACTTTATATTTCAGACTCTTAAGAATGCCACTTCTGTTACTTTACCGTTATAAAAACTCAAAAAATAAATACAAACTTAAAAAAAAAAAAACTTTTTTAAATTTATTTTTTAACAGCAACCCATTTCTTGTATTTGTTTTTAGTGCAATGAACGTGCTGTCATATGTCACTTTTTGTCTCACCATTTAGTCGCCAATGTGCGACTAAATAGCGGCTGCTATTTCTGCTGCCCCTGTAAAATTCTTGGCCTTGGCCCTCTCGCTGAATGCTGTTCTTCAGGAAGAAAGAGGCTGTTGGGTGGTTCATACAAGTGCAATCCTGGTGAAGTATCCGGTATGGACTCCTGACCCATGCCAGTGCTGAGCCGCACAGTGTGGCTCTGGGAGGGAGGACTCCAGGTTATGGGATCGTCTGCGTCTCATTGCAGTCCAGTCCTTCTTCTGGTCGATTGGGCACCTGCAATCTGCCTGCATCAGCTGTGCATTAAGGGGTCAATTTAAAGGTTTACAACATTGCTGCCGGTCTTTTCACCGTTTTCACACAAGATATACAGTGCCCTCCACTATTATTGGTACCCCTGGTAAAGACGAGTGAAAAGGGTTATAAAAAATTCACCGTTTGGTGAATTAGCTTAATCTCACTCTGAAAAAATTAGAAAAATACAACCTTTAATTGAAGTAAATTAATTATGAAGAAAAACCGCGTGTGCCACAATTATTGGCACCCCTGCATTTATATCTAGAATAAAGTCATAATTTAATTAATATTTGGTCGCATGTCCTTTGCATGCCATGACTTCCTGATGTCTGTGACCCAACAACATCAAAAGACTCTTGATATCTTATTTTCTGGTACTCTTACAAGCGATACTATAACCTCTCTGCATTTGAATGGATCTCAATGGGAATTGGGGGGTGGGACTAGATTTAGCTGCAAATTACACGAACAGTATGGAACACATGGTTGGCTAAATGGCTGTAAGTCATCAAGGGTCTGACGTATCAAACAAGACTTAAACCATCACTCTGCTGCCAGAAATACAGTAGATATGGATGGATAACTTGAAGGGTTTCTTCTCCAGACTTATTGTTCCATAGAGTTCAATAGAAAAATGTGTCAGGAGAAACGACCCTTAAAGTGATCCATCCATATCTACTGCATATCTGGCAGCAGAGTGATGGTTTGAGGAGTGCTTGTAAGAGTACCAGAAAATAAGATGTCAAGAGTCTTTTGATGTTGTTGGGTCACAGACATCAGGAAGTCATGGCATGCAAAGAATATACAACCAAATATAAAAAGTTATGACTTTATTCTATATATAAATGCAGGGGTGCCAATAATTGTGGCACACGTGGTTTTGTTAAAAATAATTATTTCTTGATGACGGATTTTTTTTTCTCATAATAAATTTACTTCAATTAAAAGTTGGATTTTTCTCATTTTTTCAGTGTCAGATTAAGCTAATTCACCAAACGGTAATTTTTTTTATAACCCTTTTTACAAATTTTTACCAGGGGTGACAATAATAGTGGAGGGCACTGTATATGTTTTTACAGTGTAACCATTCCAAACACGCAGTGTCTCATTTAAATATGGCTGTTTGTGGAGTAATTTGCATAATGATTTACGTAATTTATGTAATGACCCTTAGTTGATCACCCACAAAGTGTGAAATTTCAAATCAAATCAATATTTATTTATCTTGCGCATTTCACAACTAGTTGTCACAATACGCTTCACAGAACCCATCCTCCTCTGGTCGGTTTGGGTCTTTTTGAGCAGCATGGTCAGAACAGCCAATGTCCATGTTAATAGAATTAGCAGCAGCTAACACGTGCAAATAGCAAATACTTTGGCTGAGCATACACAATGACTCCTCTTATGTGGGATTTTAGTAAATTGACCCCTAAGTGTACGTATTCAGAGTAATGTCTGCGCTGCTCAGGTGGTGGCTCATGGAGCAAAAAGAACAGGCCGCCGCCTGTCATGTTTGGTCAGGATTCAATACCCAGGCATTGGGCCATGTCAATACGTTGAAACCCAGTGTATTAGTGGGACAAACTAGCGAGCAGTTCTTATTTGAACGTTAAAGGCTGCTGGCTGGCTGGCTTACGCTAGTAATATGAACAGAAAAGCTAAGAAAGAATAGCCTGAAGTGTAATGACTATTTAAGAGAATGTGTTGCCACCAGTAAGCGGTCCATGTGTATTCTTCTTCCAAGTTATGACCCTGTAAATATCTCAGTGAAGCCACTCCACACTTATTTACGAAGGAAAACACAGTTTAAAATGACTCAATGTCACCCTGTGCTCTGTCATTAGAAAGCAGGGGGCTTCGCTCTCTTTCAGTAGTGAAGAACTTCACAGAAATGTTGATTTCAGCTGTTATATTTTGCACACAACAGTGGATCACTGATGCGTGTGGAGTCTTCATTTCAAGTCTGGGTCCGTTTGATTTTGCTTTGGGTTTTTTTTTCCTCTTGCTTTTAAACGGTAATATTTCTGCGCAAGTATCAGACGAGTCGGTGGTGGGGAGCGGGGGGAGACGGGCAAAAAACATGAACAAAAGACCTTGTGGGTGACTGAGGTTTAGAATGATCAGGCATACAACGCCAGAGTTCAAGGGCGGCTCTACATCTTCAAAAGGCATCTCTAATTGGCCCGCGGCGGCGTTCAGCCCTGGTGACCCGACTCCGCTGAGTGCCCTCCCGTCCCGCAACCTGTCGCCTAACGGAGAGGAAAACACGCACAATAAAAGCCAATTGTTTAACTGGGTAAGCGGCTCCGCGGAAATCTCAGAATATGAAGATTAAACTTGATTGAAAAGAGCTGAAAAAGGTCCTGTAAAAATTCTGTCTCCACAGCTTCTGAAATATGATTATGAATGTAATCTCACGGACACAACGCAGATGGGCTCATTTCTGTTGCCTGAGAAACACCGTCAGTTGATACAGCAGTCAATGTAGAAAACGAGTGTCTTTTAGCTGAGCTGAATCATCAATCTCGGTTTATGTTTCATGGTAATTGTATTTTGGTTACACGATTCTTTTCTCTTTTCTGTTGTTGCCGCACTGTAGGAGGAATACCTGTTATGTTGACCTTAGGTATTTTTTAACCTTCAAACATTAAAACTATTAATCGCTGCGATTTACTAGAGAAAAAAACACACTCTTACTGCTGTGACATTCAGTCTACAAATTTAAATCTACTTAAAGCTTGAGCAATTCATGCAGTTGGTGGGAGAGCAAATAAATTCAAATGTTACTTTATGACCAGATGACACACACATACACACACAGGTTACTGTCACATTAAAAATACTGGTTCACTAATTTCAATCGATCTTTACAATTTCTGCATGTAAGAAAGAATAACCACAGAGTGAGTCACCTGACAGGAAAGAGGTCAGAGGTCATAATGGGTGAGCTTCATAAAAGGCATTTGTTGTGTTCTTTAAGTAAACATAATGTAGTGTTCCTTGGCCCTGTACGGTATGTCTGACTCAACACTTATTTTCTTGCCTGGCTTTTGAAATATTTATTGACTTTTTTACTCCAAAAATGTGAAATCTCTTAAAAGCCTCCACTAGATATCAAAACAAAATCATAACTAAATGTGAAAATAGCCCTAGCATAAAAACTTGTGTGCCCTTCAAAGCTTTGAAAAGAGTATTGAATCATTTTTTGTGCGATTGAAGTCAGGTCTCAAGGGTCACTTCAGTGATGCTGACATCTTGAGTGCGATTTGAGGCGCAAGCTTGCCTTCTGTTTGTCGAATGTTCAGGTTAAAAAATAAAAGCTTAAATGGAGGACAATTTTGAAAAAAAAACTGTAAAGCGCTTACCGAGAGGCTCGTCCGCATGCTCTGACATACGCGGCGGGGTTTCTTGCAGTGGTGTCTGATTCATGCGGCTTCCTGACAAGTCCTTGAGCAGTCCAGAGTGGAGGGCTTCCGCTTTTCCAAAAAAACACTGATTAACTGCACTGAAAATCTGCTCTGTTTGCTTCCAGCTTACAATCAGATATTATAACCATCTGGGCCTCCGTCGCCTGGCTTCTGGGACCCTGGTATTGCTGGCCGAAAGTGGACAGAGAACGCTCTGCTAGCCTGCACCACAGTTCAGCAGATCCCTTAAAACACGCACGCACGCACGCACGCACGCACGCACAAAGAACAAAAATATTATTTGTGTGTGATTGCTTATCAACTGAAATTTTTAAAAAGCTTTCTTGGTTCTGTTAAAGCTCCAAACAGAATATTGTGTGTCTGCTTGCACATGATTATGCAGTTTTTTGTTTTTACCCAGTCCGCCATATTAAAAGTAAAGGCTTCTTTTTTCATTAGAGTGACTTATGTCTTTAAGAGGAAGAAGTTTGATGTTATGCTGAATTATGCAGCGTGAGTCACATTACTAACGGCAGTTGTGTTTGAGAATGCGGTCTTGCTAATATCACTGCAGGGCTGCCTCTGTTTTTATAAAAATATCCATGCTCTTTTGCGTATCAATTATAGGTGTGATATCACTGATGGAAAGGAGGTATGGCCAGTCTTAAAGTTATTTCAGCCACTGCCACTCCACAAGACTGAAGTGGAAATATCTTGCTTTTAAAAAAAAAGGTACAATCTTTAAGGGCCTTTTAGAATTCAGCAGCTGGAGTATAACGATGCAGAAAGTAAAACCAGACAAGGCGCTAGCAAACGCGTCCGTGTTGCTGACAGCGCTTTCCGACTGCGTGCGAAAGACCTTAAAAAAAGATTTCCCTTTTCCCTCTGCTGGACTCTCCCGGGATATCTACAGGAAACAGATGCTTAATCATTAATTAGGCTTCTGATTAATTGCCTGTTGAATTTCAATTGGGGGAGACCTGAAGTGAAAGTGACACCTTGTATTAGAGTTTCAAGTTTCATCATATCAACCCGCTGGCTGTCTGAGCAGATATTGTAGTCGGCAGTAGTGTGGTGTATGCACGTAGTGGTAGACTATAATGATATACAGTCAAGCCAGAAAGTCTGCACACCCCTTCACCTTCTCCACGTTTTATTACGTTACAGACTTATACTAGTTCATTTTTTGCCTCAAACATCTACACACAATAGCCAATAATGACGAAGTGAAAACAGGTTTTTTAGAAAATATGCAATTTTATTTTACTGACAAAAATAGGTTATTTAGGGGTTACGTATGTGTGCAGCGATTACAGCTTCAAGGTGTCTTGGGAAAGAAGCTACGAGCTTGGCACACTTGTTTCTGGACATTTCTGCCCATTCCTCTTGGCATATTCTTGCAAGCTCCATCAGGTTGGATGGGGAGCGTCGGTACACAGCCATTTTCAGCTCTTTCCACAGATGTTCAATTGGATTCAGGTCTGGACTCTGGCTGGGCCACTCAAGGACATGCACAGACTTTCTCTGAAGCCACTCCTTTGTTCTCTTGGCTGTGTGCTTCGGGTCGTTGTCATGTTGGAAGGTAAACCTTCGCCCCAGTCTGAGGTCCAGAGCGCTCTGGAGCAGGTTTTCTTCAAGGATCTCGGTGTACTTAGCTGCATTCATCTTTCCCTCTATCAGGACTAGTCGCCCCGTTCCCGCTGCTGAAAAACATCCCCACATCATGATGCTGCCACTGCCATGCTTCACTGTAGGGATGGTATTAGCCAGGTGATGAGCGGTGCCTGGTTTCCTCCAGACGTGATGCTTGGTATTCAGGCCAAAAAGTTCAATTTTGGTTTCATGAGACCAGAGAATCTTGATTGTCATGGTTTGAGAGTCCTCTAGGTGCCTTTTGGCAAACTCCAAGCGGGCTGTGATGTGCCTTTTACAAAGGAGGGGCTTCCATCTGGCCACTCTACCATAAAAGCCTGATTGGTGGAGTTCTGCCTGGATGGTTGATCGATCTTCTGAAAGGCTCTCCCATTGCCACAAGGATACGCTTGAGCTCTGTCAGAGTGTCCCTCAGGTTCCTGCTCTTCCCCGATTGCTCAGTTTGGCCGGGCGGCCAGGTCTAGGAAGATTCTTGGTGGTTCCAAACTTCTTCCATTTACGAATGATGGAGGCCACTGTGCTCTTTGGGACCTGTAAAGCTGCAGAAATTTTTCCGTACCCTTCTCCAGATCTATGCCTTGACACAATCCTGTTTCTGAGGTCTCCAGATAATTCCTTCGACCCCATGGCTTGGAGTTTGCTCTGACATGCACTGTCAACTGTGGGACCTTATATAGGCAGGTGTTGGCAATCCCCAGTCATGTCCAATCAATTGAATTTATCACAGGTGGACTCCACTTAAGTTGTAGAAACATCTCAAGCAGTATCAGTGGAAACAAAATGCACCTCAGCTCACTTTTGGGTGTCATATCAAGGTGCGCACACTTGTATACATATGATATTTAACATTTAGATTTTTAATAAATTAGCACAAATGTCTAAACCTGTTTTCACTTTGTCATTATGGGCTATTTTGTGTAGACTTTTGAGACAAAAAATTAACTCAATGAATTGTAGAATATGTCTAACGTAATTAAACGTGGCGAAGGTGAACGGGGTGTTCAGACTTTCCGGCCTGACTGTATGTGGAAGGTCTTGTTAGTGTTTTATACAGTGATAATGTGGCAGATATTGCAGGCAGAGGTAGCGAGGTTTATGGTTGTTGTGTGTATACACCACATTACTACTGTTTCGGACATTGGTAATCAGGGCATGACACTTTCTGACTTTTACCTTCTGACCACTGGACTTTCCACTTCCGTGGCCCGTTTCCTTCGCTGTTCATGTTTACCTGCCTAACCCGTGACTTTGCGTATGGTGGCAGTGTGGTATTTAGTGAGAGTGGTGTTGTGTGTGTTGCAGACCCTGGAAGTGTGGTATTGTGGTGTATGTTGCAGACCCTGGTAGTGTAGTATTGTGGTGTATGTTGCAGACCCTGGTAGTGTAGTATTGTGGTGTATGTTGCAGACCCTGTTAGTGTAGTATTGTGGTGTATGTTGCAGACACTGGTAGTGTAGTATTGTGGTGTATGTTGCAGACACTGGTAGTGTAGTATTGTGGTGTATGTTGCAGACACTGGTAGTGTAGTATTGTGGTGTATGTTGCAGACACTGGTAGTGTAGTATTGTGGTGTATGTTGCAGACACTGGTAGTGTAGTATTGTGGTGTATGTTGCAGACCCTGGTAGTGTAGTATTGTGGTGTATGTTGCAGACCCTGGTAGTGTAGTATTGTGGTGTATGTTGCAGACACTGGTAGTATAGTAATGTGGTGTATGTTGCAGACACTGGTAGTGTAGTATTGTGGTGTATGTTGCAGACCCTGGTAGTGTAGTATTGTGGTGTATGTTGCAGACCCTGGTAGTGTAGTATTGTGGTGTATGTTGCAGACACTGTTAGTGTAGTATTGTGGTGTATGTTGCAGACACTGGTAGTGTAGTATTGTGGTGTATGTTGCAGACACTGGTAGTGTAGTATTGTGGTGTATGTTGCAGACCCTGTTAGTGTAGTATTGTGGTGTATGTTGCAGACCCTGTTAGTGTAGTATTGTGGTGTATGTTGCAGACACTGTTAGTGTAGTATTGTGGTGTATGTTGCAGACCCTGTTAGTGTAGTATTGTGGTGTATGTTGCAGACCCTATTAGTGTAGTATTGTGGTGTATGTTGCAGACACTGGTAGTGTAGTATTGTGGTGTATGTTGCAGACACTGGTAGTGTAGTATTGTGGTGTATGTTGCAGACACTGTTAGTGTAGTATTGTGGTGTATGTTGCAGACCCTGTTAGTGTAGTATTGTGGTGTATGTTGCAGACACTGGTAGTGTAGTATTGTGGTGTATGTTGCAGACACTGGTAGTGTAGTATTGTGGTGTATGTTGCAGACCCTGTTAGTGTAGTATTGTGGTGTATGTTGCAGACCCTATTAGTGTAGTATTGTGGTGTATGTTGCAGACACTGGTAGTGTAGTATTGTGGTGTATGTTGCAGACCCTGTTAGTGTAGTATTGTGGTGTATGTTGCAGACACTGGTAGTGTAGTATTGTGGTGTATGTTGCAGACACTGGTAGTGTGCTGAATGGCAGTGCTGTCCTGCTCGCTCTGATGGGCTTTCAGTCACAGCTGAGCGAGATGGGCGGAGTTGCCCGGAGTCTGCTTCTACATGCTCTGACCCACGAGGCTGGTGATGTGATATTAATGCGCTCCACATGCCAGGGCCCAGAATGCCCCCTCCCCACGCCGCAGCCTTCGCTGGACATTGATCTGCTCGCTTCCTTTGCTCGCCCAGAGCAACGGGGGTTCCGATTCGCTTGGAGCGCGCTCGTTAGAGAATGATAGTTTTTGCGTCCCGTTTGGGCAGGGGAGAGCGCCGCGAGCGTGCCCCGCTCTCCGGTGCTCTGCGCGCTTCGTTGCCTGGTTAATGAAGCCCAAGTCCGCTGCCGTTTCATCGGCAGGGCTAATAAAGCCATTTGAGGGCTCTGACGTTCCCCACCTAATGGTGGCCAGTGGTTTGTTTGCAGATTGGGCACATCAGTCGGGCGAGTGGATCATTGCGTGCGAATCTCTGGCTCTTTGGATCTCACACCAACGCCGGCAGGGAACCCCGTGGTTCTCCTCCCCGCTGGTGGGGACCCGAGGCCAAACAGATGGGAGGCATGTCTATAGCCTGCTTTTTGCCCCTCCATGTATTACAGCACATCACCTAGGCAACAGGACTGGACCATTCACCCTTTTTGTTGGGGGGAGGGAGTCAGGGTGTCAGCAACAGTCAGAAAACGTGCTTCAGCCGTCAAGGCGCTCGTTAGCGGAGCAGAACCGAAATAGATCGGACATATTGCCTGAGCCTCCTGCCGACCATTTGCTGCCAGAAAAGCGATTATCAGAAACAAACGGCGACAGCGGCCATCTGATCTGGCCAATAATGGCAGCTCAAAACCGGTGGAGGAGAGAGCAAGGCTGTGTGGTAACTGGCAGTCCGTGTGTGACCTCCTCTCTGTATCCTGTGGCTTTTTTTTGGAGGCGGGGGGGGGGGGGCGGGGGGGGGGGGTGACGTGGGGTGGGTAGGGCCAGAGGATGGGCTGTCAGCAGGCCCCTGGGGTCCCCTGACCTTCCCGGCCGATTCATTTTTCCGCGGCCCTCTAACGAAGCCATCGCCGCCTCGGTTCGCCCGCAGATTGGTTAGCAGGTGAGATGCGGACAGGAAGCTGGCTTCGCGGCAGCGTGGCGCTGCCGTTTGAAACGGGGCTTGGCCGGAGCGCTCAGGACAGGCATGGCCGCCTTTTCAGCTGCTTCGGGCCGCCGAGCTGAGCGCCGTTCCGGCAAATGCGAGCACACCGCTTCCTGGTCAGCGTCATACATAAAGCATTTCCATTACAAGCACAGACCGGACCCTGCAGCCTCAGGTTCATCCTCCGGTTATACCTTTCGTCGACCGTCACTGACACGGCTGTCCGCCCGACTCCCCCAGGAGTCGAGTTCCAGGGGTGCGACTGCAGCACAGTGCAGTGCACAGGGCGAGGGGGGGGGGGGGGAACAGCTGTGGCTCGAGAGGCATAATTTACCGTTACAAATTGGGAAGTAAAAAAAAAATGTAAATAATTTAAAAAATAGACTTATTTTTTAACGAGCATGTATACAGAGCTCGCATGAGGGCTGTCTTTGTGTACCAGCGCTTTACTCAGGGCCCGTGTCCTTCGCTCCTCATTGGCGTTTACCTGCGTGACGCGCGGTTTGCCTGTTTCTGACCTTAAGGCGACCTGTAATCCACTCTGACATCTCCTGAAGACTCGCCGAAAGAGCGACCGTTGTCGTCTGCTTGCCATTGTCTGCTCACCGTCGTCCGCTCGCCGTCGTCCGCTCGCCGTCGTCCGCTCGACAACGTCCGCTCGCCGTCGTCGTCCTGGCAAGCTCTGAGAGGCTTTCAAGTGCTACTCCTGCCCCCTCAGCCCTGGGGACGCACCCTCTCCGTAATTGGACAAATTAACATCATGTTAAATAAAGTCCTCATATTTTGTACTTGTTTGCAGATCCTTTGTATTCGATGACTGCATGAAGTCTGCGACTCACAGACATCACCACACGCTGGGGATCTTCCATGGTGATGCTCTGCTTGGCCAGTACTGCAGCCATCTTCAATTCCCATTTGTTTTGGGGGGATTTTTGCCTTCAATCTTTTCTTTAGCAAGTGAAACAATCACATGTTCAATTGGATTCAGGTTGGGTGACTGACTTGGCCAGTCAAGAACATTTCTTTCTTTTGGTCCTGAAAAACGCCTTTATTGCTTTAGCATTATGTTTGGGGCTTTTTGTCCCGCTGCAAAGTGAAGCACCATCCAATGAGTTGTGAGGAATTTGGTTGGACTCTATGAGCTCAGATTAATACTATCTGTGATCTCAGATTAAGACCGTCGAGGTGAAGTCAGATTTAATCCTCCTGTAATTTTAGGTCAGACAGACGGTCTTAATCTGAACACTTGCAGTCTAAATCCGCGCTCCTTCAGACAACTGTAATTGTTTCTTCAATTAATTCAGCCATATGTTAATTTATAGCCATATATCTTTTTATAAATATAAGTGAGCTGTGTTCCTATTTCAGACCTATGAGATAATTAAAGAGGTGCGATAAGGCTGATAAGGCAAGTGCTTAACTTGTTAACAGTCGACATGAACATAGAGGCTCTGATTGTGAGCGCCACTAATTAGGCTGTACACTTGGACTGACACTGTACAGTCAGGTATATTATAAGACTTCAGCACATAGCACCATTTCACAGGTGAAGGTGATATTCTGAGACCTTTAAATCATCCGCTCTCGTCTTTTCCGACGCGGTTTCAGCAGATGCAAACGGGGAAGAACAGTAATGAGCCACAGTGCAGGACTGAAGCCAAAGTGCAGTTTAAACACCGTTCTTCGGCTCCGCCCGAACAATAGCCATTCAAGCAAACCTCTGCTCCCAATTAAATACCTATTAAAGGGAAATGTAGTATGCTCCACTTTGAATTTGTCCTGACTTGCAGGGCACGGCCCCTTCCCCCAGCCCAATTTTATCTTTCCCAGTTAAGGGAGGGGTGTGACTTGCGCGGGTTGTACGGACGGGTCGGGTAGCGCTTGTCGCGCCGAGCCGAGGCTTTCTTCCAATAGCCTCAGGGGAAACCTGCTATCAGTGAAATGTGGCTCAGGTCCCATCTAACATCCATCCGTGCCCATAAGCTACCATCGATAAATCAATAAACACACTCTTCAGTGCAGGAACCAAGTAATCACGACAATCAGCACTGCGGAAGCGAGCATCTTTCTTCCCCCGATAAGACGCACCCGAGCAGCGCCTACTTTTACTGTTAAATTTAAGAGTACAAGGACGGTAATAAAAAACACGGCAGTCTCTCGTTCCCGACCGCATCGCCGTGGCAACCTTCGGCGTAAGGGCCGCTGCAGCCCAATGGCTGTCGCCGTGATTAATTATGCTGTTGATGTAGAGGCTACAGGGAATGTTTTTTGTTGCATTTTTTACAATATTTTTTTTGATATTGGGCTGTCATCCCACGAACCAAACGGCATCAAGCGGATGCTACGTTCGCGTGTTGTACCAGGGCCCGTTTGATATGCCGGTTTAAATGCATCACAGAAACGGACGTGCGCAATCTTTTAGTTGTGCACGCCTTTCATGACATTGCCCAAATGCGCACATGGTTGAACGTTGGGGGAAGAGAGAGAAAAGGTGGGTTGATTAAAAGTAACAGAGTAGGCTTGAAAAGAGGCTCCCTGAAACCGAGGAGTTAATTGTTCATACCTGACCTCTGCGCTTTCATCGCTCACTTCATTTGTGTTCCCTAATTAGAAGACCGCACCACTTCTGTAGCTAAAGGGTCTAGAGGGAGGGAGGGAGGGAGGGAGAGAGAGAGAGCGAAATCAGGAGGAGAGGGAAAAAAGTTGAGGGGTATTTTTAGGCCGTGTTAATTTCAAACATCCACGGGAAGTCTTTTCCATATGTTTAAAATCTCAGAATCCTCTGTTACTTAATTACATTTTAAATGGACATGGGTGATAAATTCAGTCTCTCTCTCTGCTCCCCTTGCCTCTAATCACCTTCTGATTAATCGATTACTAATCGTTGATGACGGGAGGGGTACGCTGATGTATCGTTTAGTCCGGGGAGAGAGGGGCGTGGCTGCCACAGGCCACCGGGCACGGGGTCCACTTCGCTTCGCGGGACACCGTTCTGTTGTCATGGTGACTCCGAGGGGGGCGCACTACCTTTTCAAACGCTGGGAGAAAGGGGACATCCGCAGCAGGTGACAGGTGAGAGCTCACGTCCGACTGACTGGCACATTAATAAAAGCGTATAAAGACCGATGATAGATGGACGCCATGTTTGGGTGCGTGTCATTGGATTTTGGAGGAATTGGTAGGCCTCATGTTTCCCTGAAATCAGTTATATAAATGCTGATGGCTACTGGCTCATCTCCTGACTGACAAGCTGTTCGTCACAAGCTGTGCACACTTACTCCTGTACATACAGACACATACGCACGCACGCACGCACAAGCTGTGCACACTTACTCCTGTACATACAGACACATACGCACGCACGCACGCACAGTCTGTGCACACTTACTCCTGTACATACAGACACATACGCACGCACGCACGCACAAGCTGTGCACACTTACTCCTGTACACACAGACACATACGCACGCACGCACGCACAGTCTGTGCACACTTACTCCTGTACACACAGACACATACGCACGCACGCACGCACAGTCTGTGCACACTTACTCCTGTACACACAGACACATACGCACGCACGCACGCACAGTCTGTGCACACTTACTCCTGTACATACAGACACATACGCACGCACGCACGCACAAGCTGTGCACACTTACTCCTGTACA
Source organism: Ilyophis sp. 1 JC-2022 (assembly GCA_022702515.1). NCBI lineage: Eukaryota > Metazoa > Chordata > Actinopteri > Anguilliformes > Synaphobranchidae > Ilyophis > Ilyophis sp. 1 JC-2022. The sequence continues at coordinate 33,899,247 of CM040399.1, read as the reverse complement.
TACAGACACATACGCACGCACAGTCTGTGCACACTTACTCCTGTACATACAGACACATACGCACGCACGAGCAGTCTGATGGACCATAACCATAGTCATATATGCATGTCACCCTCATTATTCTGGTCTGAAGAATTTTTGAGCAAATAAGCTTCCTGGAAGCTGTGGTATTTTGCCTAATTAAAAACAAAAAAGTCACAGAGGTTTACTTATATAGCAGTAATTTCTCACCCCGCATTTGGCTTTGAAGTGAATTCGCTGGTTGATATGTGCGATGACAGACGCATTTTCACAGAACCAGGCTTTTCGATGTGTGGGTTTTTATATTTGGGATGTAGAGGTGAAGGCGCAGGTCTCAGAAGATTGTGCTGTAATGTTGCGAAAGCGCGGCAGTGTGAAAGAGCTGATGCATTTTCAATAAGCACCTAATTTGTTACCTGGGCTTAGAGAGGCGGTGCCCGGCACCCGTCCAGATCCAACCGCTTTCGCTCCCAGCGCCGCGCCCTGCCACAGCAAACGGCGCACCGTCGGTGAGAGCTCCATTTTACTGGGTAACCACACGAACAAAGTAGGCCTTATTTAACTCCCCAAAGAGCTGGCTCTGTTAACCGTCTGTTAACTTTTCGTTTCAGAGCTTCACGCGGAGCGATTCCGCTCTGGGGAGACAGGAGAGAAAGTTAGTAAAAACAAAAAGCTAGAATGGTATGATGAATGCCAGAGAAAGCGTGTCTTTGTCGCGTGTCGCAGAAACGTCCTACTCTGTGGGAGCCTGTTTTCTGACAGGGAGAGCCTGAGAGAGCGCGAGGAGGTCAGAGGGAGGTGGCTTCACGTGACGCGCGACTGAAATCCCGATAAGCTTGCGGACATTTGATCCTCTTCCGCCGGGATGAACGACGAGTCGGCCTTTAGGTCACTGCTCCCGCCCAGGGTGGATCAGTTATGCACTCGGGGGGACACTCCTGCTCCACCTGGACGCTGATGTTTGTGCGTAGTACTTCCTCGCCCGCCTTCACAGACTGTATTCCCCACCACACTCCTTTGTAACGCACCAAATCCGACAGAATGGGGGTGGGTGGGTGAGTGGTGATTTAAACGATACCTGGTTTGGCGTGAACTCCCGTGGCTCGTCAGTGGTGCCAGCTGGACTGGCGAGGAAAGGCGCTCCTGAAACGGTTGCCGCTCAGTTCCCAGGAGAACGGCAGAACTCGCGGGCGACTCGCATTCGAAGCAGGAGCTTTTTAAGTGGCGTCGGCCTCTTCAGCTGTATCCGTTGGCGGGAACAAGACCTTGAGCTCTCTCTTTATGCGCAAAGCTGTCCGTCTCTGTGCCTGTCACGTTTTTCACCCCACAAAATGTATTATTGCTATGACATGAAAAAGTACTCACTGCCAAAGCGTAACCAGCAACCATCGATTAGGCATATTTTTGCAGGCAGTAATAAGCAGTAATAAAAATAATTAGCAATTGCTTGAATTAGTCCAATGCAGCTATCTGGCTTTATTTTCTGTCTCTCTATTAAAAAAAATTTGAAGCCCATTGTCACACACACACACGCACACACGCACACACGGACACACGCACACACACACACACACACACACACACCTTATTTAGCAGGCACTCTGATCTAGAGTTACGCACCTTGATCAAGGGTACAATAGCAGTGGCCTACCAGGGAATTGAACCTGCAAGCTCTCCTTTACAAGCCCAGCTCTATAATCTTTGTACTACGCTGCCACATTTGCTCATTTGTGAGCACCACATGTGACTGAGGGAAAGATGGCTCTTTCACTGTCCGCCTGCCAGCGTGCAGAGGCCTCTTTCAGATGCATTGTGATTGTTTTTAACATCGTCACGTGGCACTGTAATGGCGACATGTAGTCCAGCTGTCTCCCGTGTTTGTGTTTGTTAATTTGAATGTGTTTTGTTGTGTAAGGCTTTTGTCTTTGTTTTTTCGTGCGCTGTGTGTCTGTTGTGGGACGGGGAGGCGGGCTGGAGATTTTTTGGTGCACTCCTGCTGCTCGTTTAATAATATTGACGAATTGTCTATTCGATATAATTTTGTTTGTGGTCGTCACCATGGAGACGCATTCGCAACATATGCTTGGGAATGTCCGTTGGATCTGCAGACTGCAACAACAAGGTTTGCCATCGCTCTTCACTGGAGTTGAGGATTTCGGGACTGATCCGGGAGTGCGGAGAGTCTTCGGGGGGCAGCCAGGGAAGGGGAACATAGTGCGGGGGAGTAGTGAGGAGACGACTGGGAGGATTGACGTAGTTCGATGCTCCATTTCGGAGGTGGGCAGAGACCGCGGCGCTGTGTGCATGGAGGAGAGTCGTGGAGGCGGAGTTTGTGTGTTGGACTGCTTGGTGACACTGGACATCTCGGGACAGCGGGACTATTTTTTTAATCATGGCTGTATTGCACTTTAATTCACTTAAGTCACTTGATTGATGTAATGATTCTGTTGAATGTCTTTGTTTGATATGTTTGTTTGTGTGTTGTGGGTCTGCCCCACTGTCTGTCTTTTTTTGTTGTTGCTGGGGCTACAACTGATGTTCCCTTGCGGGAAAATAAAGGTTATTCTATTCTATTCTATTAACCCTTTGAAGAGTGGAATGTTTGTTCAAAATTCTAATTTTGTGTTCTAGAACTCCACGCTTGATTGTTAAGTTAGAATGTTCAGTTAAGAACTAATCACACATTTGTGATATTACAGGCTAAAGGGTTCTCAGTTGAAACCATAACCTTCATTTAATATCACTTTGACCAAATCTTTAATTTTAACCTTAATCTCTGTCTTAACCATAGCCTTATATTAATCTAATTTTGACCTTGATCTTAAACTTATTTTTAGTCTTAACTATAGCCTTAATCTCAGTCTTTAAAACCTTAATTTCAGTTTTAACGGTAACATTAACTGTAACCTTTACCTTTGCCCTTAATTTGAACCTTTTTATCTTGTTTTAAATGTCAGGAAGTCCCTCAACCTCCTACTGGCAAAGTTCCTGCTCCCTAAAGGAAATGTAGCTGTGTGGTGTCGTGGTTAGGGAAGAAGATTGTGAGTGAGTACTCGGGCTGTGCCCTTGAGCCTTAACCAAAATTCCTTCAGAAAATACCAAGCTATAAATATCCAGCTGTTTAATGTCCAGCACTAAATCGCTAGAGGCTTACGTTCCTGGCAGTAAATACCCAGCTCTATATAAATGGATAATAGGTGTTAAAAAAGAGTAAAACAAAACAGAAAATAAGCAATGTAGGTTGCTCTAGATGTAATTGTAATTTAATGTAATCAATGAGCAATCAAAGTTTGCACATGACTTGTGTGGAAGCGTACTGTTCTCGTCGTTACTTTGCTTTTTTTCCCAAATGATTTCGCAAAAAGACGTCTGTGGTTTGAATTCGGCCGCGCAACCTTTATCACATGTCTCTCCCTCTTTCTCGCTCCCATTCTTCCTGTCTCTTTACACTGCGCTGTCCAATAAAGCTGAAACTCTCCCTCTCTCCCGCTCCCATTCTTCCTGTCTCTTTACACTGCACTGTCCAATAAAGCTGAAACTCTCCCTCACTCTCGCTCCCATTCTTCCTGTCTCTTTACACTGCGCTGTCCAATAAAGCTGAAACTCTCCCTCTCTCTCGCTCCCATTCTTCCTGTCTCTTTACACTGCGCTGTCCAATAAAGCTGAAACTCTCCCTCTTTCTCGCTCCCATTCTTCCTGTCTCTTTACACTGCGCTGTCCAATAAAGCTGAAACTCTCCCTCTCTCCCGCTCCCATTCTTCCTGTCTCTTTACACTGCGCTGTCCAATAAAGCTGAAACTCTCCCTCTCTCCCGCTCCCATTCTTCCTGTCTCTTTACACTGCGCTGTCCAATAAAGCTGAAACTCTCCCTCTCTCTCGCTCCCATTCTTCCTGTCTCTCTACATTGTGCTGTCCAATAAAGCTGAAACTCTCCCTCTCTCTCGCTCCCATTCTTCCTGTCTCTTTACACTGTGCTGTCCAATAAAGCTGAAACTCTCCCTCACTCTCGCTCCCATTCTTCCTGTCTCTTTACACTGCACTGTCCAATAAAGCTGAAACTCTCCCTCTCTCTCGCTCCCATTCTTCCTGTCTCTTTACATTGTGCTGTCCAATAAAGCTGAAACTCTCCCTCTCTCCCGCTCCCATTCTTCCTGTCTCTTTACACTGCACTGTCCAATAAAGCTGAAACTCTCCCTCTCTCTCGCTCCCATTCTTCCTGTCTCTTTACACTGCACTGTCCAATAAAGCTGAAACTCTCCCTCTCTCTCGCTCCCATTCTTCCTGTCTCTTTACATTGTGCTGTCCAATAAAGCTGAAACTCTCCCTCTCTCCCGCTCCCATTCTTCCTGTCTCTTTACACTGCACTGTCCAATAAAGCTGAAATTCTCCCTCTCTCCCGCTCCCATTCTTCCTGTCTCTTTACACTGCACTGTCCAATAAAGCTGAAATTCTCCCTCTCTCCCGCTCCCATTCTTCCTGTCTCTTTACACTGCACTGTCCAATAAAGCTGAAACTCTCCCTCTCTCCCGCTCCCATTCTTCCTGTCTCTTTACACTGCACTGTCCAATAAAGCTGAAACTCTCCCTCTCTCTCGCTCCCATTCTTCCTGTCTCTTTACACTGCACTGTCCAATAAAGCTGAAACTCTCCCTCTCTCTCGCTCCCATTCTTCCTGTCTCTTTACATTGTGCTGTCCAATAAAGCTGAAACTCTCCCTCTCTCCCGCTCCCATTCTTCCTGTCTCTTTACACTGCACTGTCCAATAAAGCTGAAATTCTCCCTCTCTCCCGCTCCCATTCTTCCTGTCTCTTTACACTGCACTGTCCAATAAAGCTGAAATTCTCCCTCTCTCCCGCTCCCATTCTTCCTGTCTCTTTACACTGCACTGTCCAATAAAGCTGAAACTCTCCCTCTCTCCCGCTCCCATTCTTCCTGTCTCTTTACACTGCACTGTCCAATAAAGCTGAAATTCTCCCTCTCTCCCGCTCCCATTCTTCCTGTCTCTTTACACTGCACTGTCCAATAAAGCTGAAACTCTCCCTCTCTCTCGCTCCCATTCTTCCTGTCTCTTTACATTGTGCTGTCCAATAAAGCTGAAACTCTCCCTCTCTCGCTCCCATTCTTCCTGTCTCTTTACACTGCACTGTCCAATAAAGCTGAAATTCTCCCTCTCTCTCGCTCCCATTCTTCCTGTCTCTTTACACTGCACTGTCCAATAAAGCTGAAACTCTCCCTCTCTCTCGCTCCCATTCTTCCTGTCTCTTTACACTGCGCTGTCCAATAAAGCTGAAACTCTCCCTCTCTCTCGCTCCCATTCTTCCTGTCTCTTTACACTGCACTGTCCAATAAAGCTGAAACTCTCCCTCTCTCTCGCTCCCATTCTTCCTGTCTCTTTACACTGCGCTGTCCAATAAAGCTGAAACTCTCCCTCTCTCTCGCTCCCATTCTTCCTGTCTCTTTACACTGCGCTGTCCAATAAAGCTGAAACTCTCCCTCTCTCTCGCTCCCATTCTTCCTGTCTCTTTACACTGCGTTGTCCAATAAAGCTGAAACTCTCCCTCTCTCTCGCTCCCATTCTTCCTGTCTCTTTACACTGCGTTGTCCAATAAAGCTGAAACTCTCCCTCACTCTCGCTCCCATTCTTCCTGTCTCTTTACACTGCACTGTCCAATAAAGCTGAAACTCTCCCTCTCTCTCGCTCCCATTCTTCCTGTCTCTTTACACTGCGTTGTCCAATAAAGCTGAAACTCTCCCTCACTCTCGCTCCCATTCTTCCTGTCTCTTTACACTGCGTTGTCCAATAAAGCTGAAACTCTCCCTCACTCTCGCTCCCATTCTTCCTGTCTCTTTACACTGCACTGTCCAATAAAGCTGAAACTCTCCCTCTCTCTCGCTCCCATTCTTCCTGTCTCTTTACACTGCACTGTCCAATAAAGCTGAAACTCTCCCTCTCTCTCGCTCCCATTCTTCCTGTCTCTTTACACTGCACTGTCCAATAAAGCTGAAACTCTCCCTCTCTCTCGCTCCCATTCTTCCTGTCTCTTTACACTGTGCTGTCCAATAAAGCTGAAACTCTTCCTCTCTCTCGCTCCCATTCTTCCTGTCTCTTTACACTGCACTGTCCAATAAAGCTGAAACTCTCCCTCTCTCTCGCTCCCATTCTTCCTGTCTCTTTACACTGCACTGTCCAATAAAGCTGAAACTCTCCCTCACTCTCGCTCCCATTCTTCCTGTCTCTTTACACTGTGCTGTCCAATAAAGCTGAAACTCTCCCTCACTCTCGCTCCCATTCTTCCTGTCTCTTTACACTGCGCTGTCCAATAAAGCTGAAACACTCTCATTCTTCCTGTCTCTTTACACTGCGCTGTCCAATAAAGCTGAAACTCTCCCTCACTCTCGCTCCCATTCTTCCTGTCTCTTTACACTGTGCTGTCCAATAAAGCTGAAACTCTCCCTCTCTCTCGCTCCCATTCTTCCTGTCTCTTTACACTGCGTTGTCCAATAAAGCTGAAACTCTCCCTCACTCTCGCTCCCATTCATCCTGTCTCTTTACACTGCACTGTCCAATAAAGCTGAAACACTCTCATTCTTCCTGTCTCTTTACACTGCGCTGTCCAATAAAGCTGAAACTCTCCCTCTCTCTCGCTCCCATTCTTCCCGTCTCTACACTGCGCTGTCCAATAAAGCTGAAACTCTCTCTCACTCTCACTCTCACTCTCTCTCTCTCACTCTCACTCTCACCCCCCATTTTTCCTGTCTCTTTACACTGCGCTGTCCAATAAAGCTGGAAAGCCCTAACAATATAACTTTAAAAAATAAAAACCTATGCAATTCCACTGATATGCACTGGAACAACATATACAGTGGGGACGGAAAGTATTCGGGCAGTGACACAATTTGTGTTATTTTTGGCTCTGTATTCCAGAACATTGGATTTGAAATGGAACAGTGACTACGAGCTTAAGGTGCAGACCTTCAGCTTTCCCATTTTAGGGGACGAAAATTAATTGGACAAATGAACGTAAACTTAAATAAAGTCATCATATTTATTATTTCGTTGCATATTCTTTGGATGCCATGACTTTCTGATGTCTGTGACCCAACAACATCAAACTATATTTTATTCTAGAGATTGTATTTGGATCGGAACCATGCGTTTAATCTCTTAGCCAAGGTAACAGACCAAGTGCTTAATGAAACCCTCTCGACTATTAATGCGTTTTGAGATTACACAGCAACTCTCCACTGTGAGATCTGCCTCTTTGTCGAAGCCACAGTTTAATTGGTTAAAAAAGTAAAGTTCTGTAGAAGGCTGCAGTGACTCTCCGCACGCTTCATGGCTTCCTTTTAGACTCAATATTCAATGTCAAACCATTATTGTGGCATTTAGCTAATGCTGAATATGGAGCTGCCTGAATTGTAATTTTGTGGGGCTTGGTAATTGGATTTTCACAATGCCATTAAACAAGACTGCCTGGTTTAACTGAATTATTTCAGGATATGACTAGAAATTATTTCTTATTGTCATCATGGCCATACGATGCATCGCCAATATATGTCATACATTTGCCTTTCCTGCAACAAAAAAAAAAGAAAAAAAGATTGTTGTCAGAATCTCAATGTCCATTATTTGAAGGTCCTTCATAATCTAATGACCTTGAGAGAGTCACAATCGTGCATTTGTTGTCATCAAGTGTTCTGGCGTAGCGCTATTGTCTGGCCTTGTAGAGGATGCAGGAGGAGTCACCCAGAATGCCAGTGGATTGGACTGATCACATGACCTAAATATGGAAACTTTCCACCATAGTCATCAACATGTCAGCCCATGTATTCTTGGTTTTCTGTAAAAGAAAACTAGTGATTCATCTGTTGAAGCAGGCTTGAGCATACACAAAACATCAAAAGTGAACGTGCTCTTTGGCACTGTGTCTAAGTATGGTTGTTTTTATGTTGTGGTTTATATGTTGGCTGCATGATCGGAGACCGTAAAGAACTGAACTGAACTGAATCGCGTGGTGTTCATCAGCCAGCTTGAGCAGATACAAATACCTGTAGCTCTGGCTTCTGCTCGCGAGTCAAGAGTGCAGGACTTCCTGCATCTTATCTAGGTTTTACCCCGTTGGTCTGCACCGCAGAACTGGATAAGAACTGTGGTCTGCAGTCTGTGAACTTTGTGTTGCAATCTTCTACCTGCTGTTTGATTGCTGTAGTATATAAAAGAAAAATAACCTTTTTTGCAAAGAGGAGTTAGTCAAAGATTTAAGGGGGCTGTGTGGGAGCTGCTTTCTGTCTGGCAGAACAGTGATAAACCAGAGGCTATAACAGTCGTTGTTTGAGCTAACTCTGACGGATAGCTTGGATAGCTTGCGCGACGTTTTATTATGCATTTATTAGGAGAAATTGTGCTGCACAGGTTTATAATGAACTTTATCCGCCCCGTTTACGGACTCCCCACAGAGCAGGTCTGGTTAACCCTCACACAGACGGGCTGGTTTAATCCCCACTGCCGCAACTGGAGCGCCGCTTGCCAGAACGGACACGCCGCCGCCATCTTTAACAGCAGCAACGCCGACACACGACTGCCCCCTCCCTCCAAGACGCTGTCCTTTCATCCTGAGACAGAAACACGTGGGTTATACTCCAAAAAATACAACAAAACAGAGTCATAAACAGGGTCATTGGCCATAAACACAGGGTCAGATTCAGACAGAAAAGATGTGAACGCAGGGGTCATTTTCAAACGGACGGGCAAAAACAAAGGGGTTGTCGTAAGACTGACAAACAGCAGCGGTGTTCACACAGGCAGACAGACTGACAGGGCTGCTTGCATATTTTGTGCGCCTTCTGCTGGTGGCAGAGATGATTGCATCTCTCCGGGACTGAAATGAGCTCTTCCTGCTCACTTAGGCCTGTTTTACAAAATGATTGTTTGTATTTATAAGCTGTACAATAAGTCACAGGACCTTTCCACCTGTTTAACATTACAGCTGTGCTGTGGGGGGTATGAAACTGGACAGCTCAGCACTGCTGTTGTATGATGTGGCAACGGCTCATAACTGCAATCACTTATACTTATATTCTCCTGTGAAGCTCTGTGTGTGTGTGTGTGTTTGTAACGGACAGGTCTACTGTGGGTTTATTATGCTGTGAAATTCTGTTGAGTCTGTGTGCGTGTGTGTGCATGCATGTGCGAGTAAGTGTGTGCGTGTGTGTGTGCGTGCCTGCATGAGAGTGTGTGTGTGTATGTGTGCGTGTGTGTGCATGCATGTGCGAGTATGTATGTGTGTGTGTGCGTGTGCCTGCATGCGAGCGTGTATGTATATATGTGTGTGTGTGTGCATGCATGTGCGAGTAAGTGTGTGTGTGTGAGTGTGTGTGTGTACTCAGATGGACACAGGGCTGCTTAGCAGGGCCTTGTTCAGTCTGTGTTGTGTGTATTTTAGAAGAAAGGACTTTTAAACAAGGCTGGCACAAACCACTACTTATCCACTTATTCCCAAACAAACTTAAATTTAAATTAAGGTGAAATGATTTCCATCTGAATTCGCAGATCGGTTGTCCTCAATGGGAGCGTTAAATCTGATTATAGCATCTCCTCTGTCTGGAGTGCACAATGCTAATGTTTGGTTACACAAGTGTGAAATGAATTAACTTTCCCAGAAAGCAGTTTAATTTTATGAGAGGTGGCACAGTCTGAATTTATTTATTTATTTTATTTTTTTGGCACAGCACCCCGACTTAAAATCTTAGCGCTGGCAGTCAACGGCCTTTCCGAAGCGCCGGCGCATTTTTTTCAGTAGGGCTTCCGTTTTCCCGGGAAGCCTGATTTGACTCATAAAAGCAGAAGAAAAGAATATGACAGCTTGCATCTGCTGGTGGTTTGAAAAATCTTTTGAGGGAGCAGCTGCCTTGGCCCGCCTGGTCGCTGTGCTCTCAGCCTGAGGCCCGCGCATGCAAACATTACCACAAATAACAAAACTACCAAAGAAAAAGCAGAGGACACGTCGTTCCTTTGTAGAACATTTCCCACAGAGTGCTGAAGTGGGTTTTGTGTTTGAACAGAGACCCTGGGCCAGCAGGCTCTTTAGTATGTCTTGGACGTGAGGAATGTCCCTTTAGCACCCTGCCTCGGGTGTGTGATTAACGGGGGTGGGGCGTTTAAAGATTAGCACAGAACGTCTCTGATCCAGTCCCCTAAAGTCTCTCTCAGACCTGCTCATTAAGCATCCGTATGATTCCTATCTGTGTTTTTACTCTCAGTAAAAATAAGTACAGCGTTTCCCCTAAACCAATACACGGGCTGTCACTATAGCGACGCGCTGTGAAGCCCACACACATTTTCTTAGGCTTTGTACTCGAAAGAGGTGGAATCTTTTGTGAATACCTCATTTGAAAAAAAATTAAATAAAATAGACAGCGACTTTATAAATGTTGCATTTTTAATGTGTCTGAGGCATCAGCTTTCGGGTGGTGTGCAGTAGAAATGCGCCACCAAGGCGTGGTTACAGCAGAAGGAATACAAAGGCCATGTGAGCAGCAGAGTGACTTCAGGTCCTTGTGGTTTTGCTACTGATATGAACCTGAGCCCTTTGGGAGGAGAGGATACGGAGCACTGTCTGCCTCAAAGATCCTTTTTCCTTTTATTTTCATTTGGGGTGAAAATGACCGCTGTGCCGTCCACCAGCAGAAGTGTGTGCACATCTGTATGCTCACTGGTGAGCCAGGGACTATTTCACACCTACAGTCAATTCAGTACTACAGGAGAGCCAGGGACTATTTCACACCTGCAGACCATTCAGTACTACAGGAGAGCCAGTGACCGTCTGGGAGATATGATTTTAAATAGATTGATTACATGTTGTATCTAGCCTAGTTGTTATACAGTAGCTGCGATTCTACGAAACAGCTGCAGCATTGCGTTTTAGCTGGCTGCATGTGTGTGTGTCGCGCCCGTGTGTGTGTTAGCTAGCCTACTGCTGCACAGGGACGGACTGGGACTAAAAAAATGGCCCTGGACTTTTTGACCCAGACCGGCCTACCACAACCGGCCTGCAGACACTCCACCGCCCCCGCCCCGTCGAGGCACACACAAATACACCGGCTCTTAATACCACCACTTTTATTGAACAATATCCCTTCATGTTCTGAAGCCTTGAGTAAAATATATGTATGATAGTTAGTCTAGAGTATTCACTAATGAGGAGAGAAGGAGGCTGGCTGAAAGGAGATCATGGCACTGGCAGCAATCACTCGCAAATCACAGGCAGTCCTCTCTGGAACAAATAGAGGGGCCTGTGCAGTAAATAATTTAGGAAAGTTTGGATAGCATTGCTTTGGAATAGAGCTAGTTTAATTAGTGTGAGCTATATTGTTAGTTGTAACTTGGCCGCATTTTGATATCAATACTTTTAAAGGCAGGCCTAGTTTTTTCAAGTTGGAATTAAGGAATTACAGACAGTGCTTTGTAGGCTATGCGTGAGTAACTTGGCATTTTTTGGTGAGACATCACTTCTTTTTGTGTACTAATGTAATGTGTTTGGTAGCTAACTAATGGTGATAATGCATGAAGATAATGACATCAAGAGAGACATGCATACAGAATACATACAGACACACGCATGCATTGTAGCTCAAAGAAAGACATAGGTGTGAATTTTGTGCTTTAGCCTACCATGAACTACAACTAAATGAAAGTGTTTGCAGTAATTTTAACTGCATGACGGTACGTAGCCTATTTGAACTGTATAAACTTTGCACCTAGTGGTTGAGACGTATCCGTCTCAATTACAGTATTTTTGTTTGTGTAAATTTATGAACTACAGCTTTAAGAAAATCCCGTAAATTTTGACTTCCGATCGATCTTGTCGCCACACCCACAGACTGTAAAATGCATAAGATGCACTGTTTATACACGCTAAGAAAATCATGTTCACCTATATTTGTAAAAAACGTAGTAAAATTATTTTCTCTTGCTTACTGTACTATATACAGTACCTGATGCACTTTCGGATTAGAAGACACCAAATTTTTTTCTACAAAATTTCTTGTATAAATATGTTTAGGAAACCAAGTACTTACCAGTAAATTCAGCTACAGCTGTTTTCTGATTAACCCTGAAGAGTTTATCTTGTTACAGTTCACCAAAGTCCCGCACAAAGTCCACATTTCCACAGCGACCACCTATCGCGCTAAAATACGTTGCTGTTATTGTGTAGAAACACACACGCTTTTGTACGTTTAAAAAAATATATCTTTTTTCAGAAGTTGAACTATCGATGCCTTTTGATGTTACTGATCTCACACCTTGGCGCTCAGGTGATGTTATGGTTTGGACCAAAATAATTGGCTGGGGGGGGGGGGGGGGGAGACGGACAAATTTTAATAATTTTTTTGGGGACAGAAATATCAGGTGTGAAACCCCCCCTCCAAACGCAATGGGCCGGTCAGTTAGAGCCACACAGCACTTTATTTAGCAGGGTTTTTTATATATATATCAGGAGGTTTCTCTAAGACAACAGGTGAAGCAGTGCTTCACCAAAAAAAGGGGTGGAAAAAGAACATGCATTTCACACCATCACACACACAACATAGGCTTTCTTTAATATTGAATCATCACCGACTTTCGACATTCCCTTGTGAAGCTAAAAAAAGTGCTTAGATTCAAAAATATGCCTTGTATCTTCTTATATAATTCTGTGCTTGTATCGTGAAAAACAGCGCCACCCTTTGACTTTTAAAAGGAACTTCAGTGAGGCACAGTGTCTGACTGCTTCACTTGACCATTGGAAATCAATGGGGGACTTTATAAGACATGATTGGATAATTGTGGATTATGACGTGTTTTTGAGCCCACACGTGAAGCACTGCCTCACTAAAGTTCCAATAGAGTTCCAATCATGCGTGTTCTTGTGCGCGTTCTCGTCCTTATGATTGACATAATGTCTATCCATTCAGAACACGAGTTCAGCTGTCCAGCAATATTAATAATAAAATTATGTTTACCGCCAATTTCGAGTAGACCATTGCTGTGTTACTGTATTATAGAGAGAGAGAGAGAAAAGGAGCGAGAGAGAAATTTATAAAATGTTTATGGTTGTGGCATTGTGAGTGCTGATTTGTATTGTAAATAGTACATTTTTTATTGTGTTGTAGTGTTAATAGCAAGCTAATTGCTAACGTTAGTGATTTAACTAACGTTGCCTAACGTTGGCCTAAACTAGCTCACTTTTTGTAACATAGCTTTTTCCATTTACTTTAGCTGCATTTGAAAGAAAATGGAACCTGTGAATGTAAAGATTCTGGATCGGATTCTGCGGGATTAACGTAACGTTATTTTTCAATCCTTAAACTGTGAAGAAAGATTGCAAGTGAAGGCGGATGGGAGACTGAATCAATCTATCAATCTTATCCAGTGAGTGGGCTCGGCAAGTCAGCTTTAACGTTAAATGCTCGTAGTAGCCTACATCGAGGTGGATGAGTTACAGGCAGCTTGCTAAGGGAATCACATGTATTGCAGGCCATGTGTGTTGTTTAAAGGAAAGCATATTATTTTTTATCTAAGTGTGTTGCTACAGGAGATGTTCATTGTTTGCGAGAGATGGCTTTCATTATTTAGGCAGCATGACAGTAGTGTAACCGTGCAAATTGAGTCTGAGAATGATCATTTTATTGATGAAGGCGCACGCATAACAAAATAACATTAGTGCGGAAAACCGTGACATTCCTGAGAGGTTGATCTATGCGATTCTTGGGTTGCCGTGAGTTGGCATTTAGGGGAATAACGAGAGTGAAAATTGGGATAACAGAGCAGGGAGTTGACTGAGCTTCCTTCCCGCAATGATGGCGTTCAGGCTGCACGCTTAAAGTCGCCCTCTGTGTTCTCCGGGATGTCAAATGGCCTATTCGCACTAGACTAGGGTATTGGGCTACCTGGTGACCTCATATGATTTAGGAATTATCCCCCGACGAGTTTCATGGGGCGCATTCGCATGGGATAAACACAGTCAGTATTTCACCCAAATTACTGAGATGCCGATTTACACAGGACTCATATTATCAGAGGACCTGTTTTGTGCGAAATATGGTAGGTAATTTACGGTGGGGAATTTAGACGATACAAATTACGGAAATGCAGATTCGCTCGGGATTAAGATCACAGACGACCTCCACAAATCACATGAGGTCCCCAGGTAATACTACTCCAGTGAATTGTCATAAGACGATTCAAAATGATCTGAACTAAGCTATTTCAGCTACGGTGCAGGTGGATTTGAGTATTTATCAATTGAATATTCATAGGTAATTAAATAATTTGGCTGCTAATAAATGAGTGTGTACATAACTACTTGTCATTGTATTCTATCTGGTGTTATTAATTTGAGAGAAGGCAGCTCGATTTATATGGTATGGCCATAGTCCTTTTTTCTGCCTATAGCTGGTCAGTTGATGTGGTCAGTGTTAAACAACTCAAAAATGGCCTAGCTCAACAGGTAAAGCAGGGGTTCGATTTTCACAGGTAGAAAAAAAATTGTGGGTTTGCTTCACCAAAGATTTTGGTCAGCAGCCGCCACTGATATATTTGCCTAGCCTATATATTTTTTGCGTTGCATCGGCCCACCGGGAAAACTCCCGGTACTCCAGATGGCCAGTTCGACCCTGCTGCTGCGTGTTGGCTATAGTCAGCCATACTTTCCTCAAACTTTGGAATACTTCACTTATATTAAAATACACTATCATATCTGTCTCTCTCTCTCTTATGTTCTTTAGCACTCACGGCGAAACGGGAGCCGTCAATCGAGGCAAGCCCCCCAGCGTCTCAGGCATAACAAAGAGGGGGAGTATGGCTAAAATATAAATTAAAATGATGAGCCAGTTACAGTAACGTAGTTTCACATGTAGAAAATAGCACCGAGACTGAAATGTTGAAGGAATATAACTCATCTTTAATATACTTGTTTCCATATAACATTAGATAATGATTTGGTATTATTGGGAATAAATTAATAAAGTTGTCCTTCTATAAGGTGAGGGGGGTGGAGGTGGGTTTAAAATGTAATAAAATGATCTTATCCATGAATGTAGCCTACTGATTAGCCTATACTTTAGCTTTATGTGAAAGCATCTCAAATCTTTATAAATTAAACATTTTATTTTAGAAAATGCCCTGTGTGAGGTTGTGTAGAAATGCAGTAAATTAGTTTTAAAAGGCTCAAATTTTTATCGGGGAGGCCCCCCAGACCCCCGGCTACTTCGTCCCCCCCTCTTGTGCCCCACCAACATCCCTTCATGCCCCCCCAATCAAAGCAGTCTAGAAACGGCCGTGCAATGGCGACTGCTAATGTGTGGGCATTTGGTGCGCCGTTGGGAAGAGATAATGTAGCAGTGTCCCAAGGAATCCTGGCTGGCTTAACCCACCCTGGCACTACACGCATTCATGTTTCACCACTCCCGGCCTACGACGTAGCCTGCACCTACAGGGACTGGCCCGTGTTTGCGGTGAGCGCCTTTTGCCACTCGTGAGATTTGTCTTTGAGGTACTAAAAGGTACCCAGAACCGGCCTACTTTTTATGAGCATTTTCACACATATTGGACACATCACCGTGGGCTGTGCTCACATTGTATTTAAAGCGGTTGTGGAGGCTCTGAGGGCATCTTCTAAGCTTGTGTAATCATGAGACTGATGCTTCTGCAGAACGGTAGGCTATGTGGGTAAAGGCAACTTCTTAATTTACTGCTAAGGTACCCTAGTTTTTGAGAAGGAACACCCAACGGCTCCCCAACGTTCTGGGACATTTTCCAAAAACCGCTCGCGCTGTTTGGATGCTGCCATGGGCCGACTCCCACGTTAAGCCTCCGTCTTTTACATCTCAGGGGATAACTCAGATGGGGGAAAAACGCCTATTATTATTTTAATTAATGAAAAATAAAAGTGCCAGTGTTTTCTATTTCTGAGGCCTGTCTTGGCAGGGAGCGGTTCTGGCGGCTAAAGCAGTGCCGAATGCGCCGTGGCTCGTTGCTCGCTCACGCGGGCCCCGCCCCGCTACTCATGGCAGCCCAACCGACAGATGGTCTCTGTTTCCCCACACCCGTCCAACAGGCCCCGGGGCCCCTGTTGGCTTCCAAGGCCCATCTCCTTGTGTCTCTGAAACGGGGCGGCCACGGGACAGGCCGGCACCCGCTCTTTTTCTAACGACCGGTCGTTTGTAGTTCCCTTACAAAGGACTTTTAAAAGCATAAAGGTGAAGCCTTAAACGCGACGTCACGCAACGTAGTGTCCGCGTGGCTGGGCCCCGGCTTTCTCGCTCACGAAACAAATTTATTATCTAACTGCAAGCCATCCAGCTAGCAACAAACACGTTAAACGCATCGCTCCGTATATAGCTAGCTGGTCAGCCGAAATACTATGGCCTGGTTTGCGAAAGCGTCCGTGTGCTTGGTTCCCATGCAGCGCACCCGCTTTCCTGTAGCACGCCGCAGCCAGAGAGAGCCAGCGCAAAGGCTAAGGAGCCACGCCATTTAACAAACCACAAAGCCCCTCCCCAGGAGGGAAGACAGGCTGTAACAATGTCCCAAAGCCCCTTCACTTTCTCTCTGCCTGCCCTGGTCTCAGCTGGCAATGTGCAAAGGACTGAAGCGCTAATTGGCCATCGCATCCATTGTGTGAAGATGTTTTGATAGCATCAACCTGAAAAGACAGCGTAATAATGGGGCTTACATAATTTAATAACAGGAGCACAGTTTGCATTGGAGGGGAGGGGAAGTGAAAAGGAGAGAGGGAGAGAGCGAGCGATAGAGAGAGGGAAAGAGCGAGAGAGGGAGAGAGCGAGCGAGCGATCGAGAGAAGTGGTCTGGCGGCGACAGATGATGCCATTGGAGCATTTATGACCATTACTGAAGCGGAATAAGCCCCCAGGTTTGTATTAGGACCATGTAACAGTGGCCAATAATGTCCGAATAGTCCCACGCCAGCCTTTTGCCAGCTCGTTTAATTTGGGCTGCATCTCTCCTTTATATCCACTCTGCCTCTTTGAAGTGTAAACAAGCAAGCAAACAAACGAGCATGCCGTTATCGTTACTGCCTTACATTTCAATGGCAGTTTATCTGTCCGATAGTCAGGATTCAATGTTAATTAACTGCGGGATAGTGTCGTACACGTCTCTCTCTCTCTCTCTCTCTCTCTCTCTCTCTCTCTCTCTCTCTCTCCATGACAGGGACTCAGAGTGTGGTCTTTCACCGCGCTGTCCATGGTGCTGATCCAGATTTCACACCTTGCCATGCTGCACTGTTCCTCAGTCCAGGTCAGTGACACACACAGTGCATGCTGGGACATCAGCCCACAGGAAAAAAGGATTGATGTTTGCAAACAGTGTTGGCTGGTTTAAGACCAGTTTGATTTTCACATGACCTGACAATTTCCATCTGCTGTATTTTTTGTAAATGAAAGATGGAATTAGCATGGTTATAGAAATCTCCAACACTTGGAGGACTGCTTGTGCAAACATTCATATACAATTATAACAGTAACATTCAGTCTTCCAGTAATATAAACTGCTTGAAGATATTACCTCTTCAGTAATATTAGCTTCTGGAAGAAATCTGGGGCATTGATCTGTTGGTTTAATTTAGTTGTTTGCTGATACACTAAGAACATGTGCGATTGGCTGGTTTAATTTAGTTGTTTGCTGATACACTAAGAACATGTGCGATTGGCTGGTTTAATTTAGTTGTTTGCTGATACACTAAGAACATGTGTGATTGGCTGGTTTAATTTAGTTGTTTGCTGATACACTAAGAACATGTGTGATTGGCTGGTTTAATTTAGTTGTTTGCTGATACACTAAGAACATGTGCAATTGGATAATCTGCCCCAAGGGGGTGTGGAGGAGGAGAGGTGGGTGGTCAAAGCCTTCCGGGCCAGATCTTTTCTCGGAATACATTTGCAGATTGCAAAAATACAACTACAAATTCACAAGCTAACATTTACCCAATGGCTTACAACATGTGTGTGCATGCATGCGTGTGTGTTTGTGTGTGCATGTGTAAGTGTGCGTACATGTCTATGCTGTGTTCGTGTGTGTATGACTGTGTGTGCTATCTGTATGTGTGTGTCTGCACACATGAGTCATACATTTGTTTGTGTATGCATGCGTGCTGTGTGCTATGTCT